>CM065807.1:195535357-196262214 GCA_033398695.1 Orobanche coerulescens | reverse complement strand
AAGGAATGAACAGGGGGAAGTTGAAGTGTTGATCAAGTGGCAGGGATTACCTGGATTTGAAAATTCATGGGAACTGGCAGAGAAGATCAGAGCAGAGTTTCCATCATTCCTCCTTGAGGACAAGGAGATTTTTGAAGAGGGAGGGAATGATAGGAATGATAATAGGTTTGGGGAAGTGTATGTTAGAAAAAAGGGTGGGCGCGTGGGTGAGTGTGGTTCTGTGGTCAATCAGTAATTGTGTGTATGTAAAGTAAGTAGCTAACTGTCAGGGGAGAGAGTGTGGTTGGAGGGGAATATATGGTGGGACCAGTTTAGGAGGGGGGTAGGCAGATTTTTGGAGCTATCCACTTTGGGAGCCCTGAGTAGCTCGAATACTCATTATCTCTCCATACTTGTATTCATCTTTCTTTATCAATATATCAGTACAATTAGGGGTGGCCCATGAACCGAACGTTCGCGAACTGTTCGTGAAAAAGCTCGATCAACGGTCAGTTCGAGTTCGGTTTAACCGAACCGAACATGTTCGAGTATTTTCGAACCGAACATCGAACATTTTATATTTTGATCGGGTGTTCGCGAACTGTTCGCGAACATTAATATATATATAATATAATACATATTATATATATAGTGGCGCGTTCTATGCAGTACCACTATTAGATGCAGTACTTTACAGTACTAATTTATGCATGAGTTTTGTACTAATTATGCATGAAATATATGCACTTCGTGCATCAAAATTTCAATGCATTAAAATATGCAATATATGTATCAAAATATCGATGCATTAAAATATTAGATTATATGCATCAAATATATTGCATATTTTAATGCATTGAAATTTTGATGCACGATATGCATATATTTCATGCATAATTAGTACAAAACTCATGCATAAATTAGTATTGTAAAATACTGCATCTAATATTGGTACTGCATAGAACGCGCCCCTATATATATATTATATATATATATAATATGGCACGAACAGAAACAATTGAACACAAACGAACAAAGCGTACGAACAGAACAATTGAACACAAACGAACCGAACACGAACAATAAAAAACATGTCGAACCGAACTCGAACACTAATTTTTAATGTTCGTCGAACACGAACATGAACCGAACGAACGAATGGTCAATAACACCAAAAGCTCGGTTCGTTCGGTTCGTGTCCACCCCTAAGTACAATCATCTTGAGTTTACTTCAATTCTTCTTTTATCAAATTAATCCCAATCATTTTAGTTCCTATATAGAGTATTTTGTGAAGATAACAGAAAATCAGTTTGGATTTATGCCTGGAAGATCGACCATGGAAGCAATTTATCTTATCCAGCAGTTGATGGAACATTATCGAGATAAAAAGAAAGATCTACATATGGTTTTTATTGATTTAGAGAAGGCATATGATAAAGTACCAAGGGAAGTACTTTGGTGGGGGTGTATCGCGGAAATATATTGACATTATAAAGGACATGTATGCGGGAGCTAGTACAAGTGTACGTACTAATGTTGGGAGGATTCCATATTACGATTGGGGTGCATCAAGGATCTGCTCTTAGTCCTTTTTCTTTGCCATAGTCATGGACGAATTGACAAGAGAAATTCAAAATGACGTTCCGTGGTGTATGATGTTCGCAGATGATATTGTGTTGATTGATGAAACGAAGGTTGGAGTGCAATGTAAATCGAACTTTGGAGGGATACTTTGGAAGCTCGAGGATTTAGGCTGAGCAGAAGTAAGACTGAATATATGGAGTGTAGGTTTAGCGAAAACAGTGATAGAGAGGCGGGATGATCACATTTGATGGGAAAGTTGTTCATGGATCCACTTTCTTTCGATATCTTGGATCTATTATCCAAAAGGATGGAGAGCTAGATGGCGATGTGGCTCACAGAATAAAGGCAGGGTGGTTGAAGTGGAAGAGTGCCACAAGGGTTTTTTGTGATCCTGACATGCCTCATAAATTAAGGGTAAATTTTACCGCACGGCAATTAGGCATGCACTGTTATATGGCACCGAGTGTTGGGCTGTAAAACAGTGTCACGCTCAAAAGATGAATGTGGCGGAGATGTGTATGCTATGATGGATGTGTGGTCATACAAAAAAGGATCGGCTCAGAAATGAGGTGATTAGAGAGAAGGTAAGAGTTGCGTCTATAGAAGACAAGATGATGGAGAATCAATTACGATGGTTTGGTCATGTGAGAAGAAAACCTGTTGATGCCCTAGTGAGGAGGCTAGAAAGTTGGGGAACAAGTAATATTGTGACAGGTAGATGAAGACCTAAGAAAACTTGGATAAAGATGATTGAAAATGATATGCGGTTTCTTGGAATTGGAGAAAGTATGTCGTATGGGTTTAGTTGTATTTTATTTCCGCTGCAGTATTTCTTTTCCGTTGTACGGGAGTGTGTTGTATTCGACCCCCTGCGTGGGCATGTAATGTGTTTGAGTTGTATGTATTTATTGAAAGACCAAATCGGTCTACTGAGTCATTTTAGCCTTAAAGGCATTGTTGAGATGTTTGGTGTTGTTTAGCAGCTTGGTGTTGTCTACGGCGTGTAATATCCCTGAGCGGATTGGGGTGTTACAGAAACAATCTGGACTCATGTGGTATAACAGATTAAGTGAATATTTGATTAAAGAAGGCTATGTGAATAAACCTATTTGCCCTTGTGTTTTTATAAGAAAAACAACATCCAGATTTGTAATCATTGCTGTCTATGTTGAGGATTTGAATATCATTGGAACTAATGCAGAAATTTTGGAAGCAATAAAGAAAGAATTTGAAATGAAAGATTTGGGAAAAACAAAATTCTGCTTTGGTCTACAAATGGAACATACTAAAAATGGAATATTAGTACACCAATCAAATTATACAGAAAGGGTATTGAAAAGATTCCACATGGACAAAGCAACACCTTTGAGTACCCAATGGTCGGCGGAACACTTAATATTGAAAAGGATCCATTCAGACCAAAGGAAGAAAATGAAGAGGAAGTTGGTCCTGAAATACCATACCTTAGCGCAATTAGAGCCCTCATGTATCTTGCTAATTGTACACGGCCGGATATAGCTTTTGCAGTAAATTTACTAGCAAGATTCAGTTCATGTCCTACAAAGAGGTATTGGAACGGAATAAAACATATATTCAGATATCTACGAGGTACGATTGATCTTGGTTTGTTTTATTCTAACAATGCAAAACCAATTTTGCTTCTGATCCACATAATTCTAAGTCACAAACTGGATATGTATTCACATATGGAGGCACTGCAATATTCTGGAGATCTCAAAAACAGACAATCGTGACTACTTCCTCAAACTATGCTGAGATAATAGCTCTTCATGAAGCAAGTACAGAATGTAGATGGTTAAGATCAGTAACACAACATATTCAAGAAACATCAGGCTTGCCAGTCGATAACGGCCCAACAATACGAGGACAACTCTGCATGTGTTGCTCAAATGAAGGAAGGCTACATCAAAAGCGATAAAACCAAACATATCCCCCCAAAGTTCTTCGCATTCACTCAGGAACTTGAAAGAAATAAAGAGATCGACATCCAATATATTCGATCTTGTGATAATGTGGCAGATCTCTTCACAAAATCACTCCCTATGAATGTTTTCAAGAAACACATTCAGAATATTGGAATGCATCATCTTCGAGATCTTTAAAGAAGAACTACTCATGCTGGGTTGAGGGGTAGCATACAACTGTACTCTTTTTCCCTTATTAAGTTTTTATCCCACTGGATTTTTCTTAATAAGGTTTTTAACGAGGCAGCTTGTGATGCTCCCAAATGAGATATCATAATATAAGATATTTCAAAGGGGGAGTGTTGTAATATCATCAATAATGATATGTGGGATCAACAATCAATAATTCAATCAATTATTGGATTGAAATATCTAATATAAAGACAAGTGTTGTATAATAAATAATATTAATTTGTTGTATAGCATGTAAATTTGAGCTATAAATAGACCTCTTTGGTAGAGCTCTGGAGATACAATTCATTCTAATAAAAGCTCAATTTCTTCATATTCTTCATCCTCCTTTATGCTTATATAGTAATATATATTACAATATACATAATATATATATATATATATTGTGAAGTGATAAAATATCCGATTTTACAACAAGTACAACTTTTTTTGGCAGTTTTTTAAAATGTACAACTCTTTTTAAACCATTTTGCTTGTCTAGTAAGCTACAATTCTTATTAATATAACAAAAAACATTAATATCTAAGAAATATTATATAAATTTTTAATTAGATAATAATGTTTTATTTTGAAAGTGGATTCTTTTTATTGAGACAATCAATTCTCGAAATATGACTTTTCAAGTGCGACGGAGTGAGTATTAGTTTTAGCAGGAAAAATATAACCTTGGTGTTGGTAAACGTCGGTCTCACTTAATCAGCATTGAACGCTTTTCACTGATTTTGCCTATAGGTCGACTTTATTGACAAAATAGAACCCTTTCTCAACTCCTCCACCAAACAATCTCTCTTAACTTAATCAGGTTTCAACATCTATTTACAAACACCTCAACTTCCGCTACAATAGAATCACTTCTTCCAAGTTCCAACAGCAGAAGTTATTACAAACACTTAAGTTAAACCAGAATACAAGAGCACATAATAGATCATAAGGCAAATGGGAATAAGATAATTCTTCAGACTGAATAGGCAGAACTGACCTAGAAGTTCTCGTAGTTCTTTAGCAGACTAGCAGTACAGGCTGCTTGTACCGGTCCACGTCTTCCGACCAAATAAACTTTCCTGACAATTTTGTAATTGCTAACTGATGTATGGATCTGACTATTATATCGATTTTTGTTTTCGAAATATCATATGGAAGATCAGATACCTTATGGAGCTGTCTTCTAAAGCATGCTTGCAATGCATGGGAAGCAATATCTGTTTTCGCCAATTCCGTTGTTGGCCGTAAAAGAGCCACATTTCCCTAAAAGCTCGTGAAATAATGCGGTCAAACATATTTGAGAAATTCTAAATTTTGATTCTTTTTTAACATAGAGCATGCCTTAACTTCTATTTACACTATGAAACATCCTTATTAAAAGTTAACTAAAATAACGGCAAATAGATTTGTGCTTCCGCCAAACAAAATGTATAGACACGTAAAAACACATGAGATGAAGTTATTCATATAATTTGTACAAGTTCAGTTGGTTATCACTACTGAAATTATATATGATAATGTACATTTGTACATCATGTTTTCACGAGTGAGAGATTGCTATTCTTCAAGCTAATTTTAGAGGAAAAAGGAAATGACAAGATTTCACAAATATGACGGAACAATACTGTTAGAAGCTACTACCTCTCTTTCTTAATAAGTGTCTTTCTCAACTGTCGAGACGAAACTTTGACTATAACTAAGTTTCTAATTGTATCATGAAAAATTATCAAAAATAATATTATGAAAATATTTTAAAAACTGAATATAATGATATATTTTTATATTTACCGGTATAATACCTACAAAGAAATAAATGGTCAAAATTCAATATTAAAAAAGTCAAATGATATTAAAAAACATAGGTAACAAGAAAAGGAGAGCAAATATTGTGGACATGAGAAGATGTTAAATGCTTATGATAAAAATGCAAGAACAATGGGAAGATGTTATGTAGTAAAATGCTTATGATAAATGCTCAGGACATGAGAAGATGTTAAATATTGTTGACATGATAAGATGTTAAACGTTCAGGACTCAGGAGTAATGTTATGTAGTAAAAATGCTTATGATATAAAAAAAAGGACTCGTACTTTTGCTTTTGAAAATCTTCGACTGCCTTCTACATGTTCTTAAAAGATAGTGTTCATACGCACACCTAAATACACCCTTTTTCCTAATTTTATCAGTCCCCATTCCTTTCCAATACATCCCAAAACAAAACACCACATCCTCAATTTCTGTTTTATTATTTTCCACAAACCATATGATTCGGCTCAATTTTATCAATAACAATAACACGGCAATGAATGAAAGATACCTGACCAAGAATAACAGCGGTATCACTGCTTTTCAAGTCTGGGGCAAGATATCTACAGTCTGGGTGCCCACTATACCACCAAACAAACTCTCTGGCAGCATATATACCGGCTAAATCCTGCATTAAATTAAATAATATATAAAAGAAAGCTACTTACATATTTTTTTACAGATTGCGATCACGAAAGAGAACATAAAATCGCATTTTAAGATAATCATGCTAAACCTCCCCAGGAATGCCTAGATATCTATCAGTTTCAGCGCCATATGCAAGCACCACCTGACACACAGTAAAACATATCCATCAGAACAGGTACGAGAGACTAAATACAGACAAATCAACTATCTTGGTTCCAAATCCTTTGCAGCTTACCGATTTATACATTTCACGTAGCTCAGTCAAAGTTACGGAGGATCCAAGAGAGACGTTTCCAAAGAACGAACAACGTTCATTTTGTGCGACCCGAGAAAACTGATTCGTCACTATCTGTGGCAGTTTTTCTAAGCCCATAAGAAAATAATAAGACAAATCGAAAAGCATAAACAGGATTATTATCTGCATATCCCACTTGGAAATAGAAATCAATTCGAAACAACCACACTCGGTAATGTTGCTTCCCTCCAGTACAAAACTCGAACATTTGAAATTTCTTCCGAACTTCATACTTTAAATCAATTACTGAATGATGAAAGAACCTTTGTATCAGGATGATCAGGTGCAACACCGGACCGAACTAATCCAAAGGGTGTCGGCAGTCGATCAATTACATCAACTTATACACTTGCATGTGTATTCAAAAGTTATCAAAATTCATAAATTGCCACAAGAAGGAAACAACTTCAAGATAGTATTCATGCAAACCTTTTTAAGAGACAAAAGAGAGACAGGGAGAAGAAGGGGAAGAAAAAAGAAAAAAAGATTGATCAAACAAGAGAATAATCGCAGTAACAAAATCACAAAGCTTATGTATACCTTCTCAGCAGTATAAAAACCAGCAGGCCCACTACCAACAACACAAATGCGTAAAGGGTTTGACGAGAGAGTGCTGAAGCTTCTCGAAATCAACCTTAATTTCCACGAACCCGCCATTTTTCTACTGATACAAATATATTAGTGCTCTACTTAGTGAGGATGCTCCTTAATTTTCAATAAGCGATCTCAAGAAAAAGATGATCTAAACCCACAAACGAAAATAAATACTTATTAATAGGGCTTTTGCTGTTTCTTGCAATTGAGATGGTGGTGGTGTGGTGGTGGCGACTATTGGAACTCACGGCGGACGAATGGTGGCGACGGCTGATGGATGGTGGCGCCGGCAAGCTCGGCGGCCGGGGTGAAGCAAATAATGGAAAGTGGAGTACAAAGTTCCGATTAGTGCGTGAATTTCGGATGTTGGGCCGATCTGGGCCCATTTTACCAGCATTAGGATATGGCTACGATTATGATAGGGGAGTTTACACATGTATACAACAAATAGAAAGTAGTTACATAATTCTCTCTATAAGTAATGATCCTTGCACAATTCACTTGACAACAAGGGTGACAATCTGTATACGTGGCACGATCCTGTAAAGTGAAATGTCACAATCACATTTATCTCACTTCACAGGATCGTGCCACATACACAAATTGTCAACCGCGTTGTTATCCAGATTGGGAAAGTAGCATTTTCGTTCTCTCTATATACTAAAGCGGGAGGAATAAGTTCCCGTGCCCTAATAAAAAAATGCACCTCCTTTTTTTTTTATATTCTCTCTATATAGAGTATATACTAAAGCAGGAGGAATAGATTCCAGTGCCTTAATAAAAAAATGCACCTCCGTTTTTTTTCTTTTTTTTATATTCTCTCTATATAGAAAATTGAGCATATGTTTAAATATTGCGATGTGCTGTGTACTATGGGAGAAGCCATAGGGTTTCGGGCTTGACTAAATAAATGTAGTGCAGGTAGTGAATAATATATAAAGGAGTAAATAGAGTAACTTTTTGTTACATTCAAAAATATAAACTTTTTACATGTGTTGTGTGTATACATCGCTTTTACCTGAATAATATTTTACTTACAAACAAGCAACCAGATATATAAATAAGAAAAAACTACTTTAATAGGAAACATTAAAATTTAAATTACTTTGCAAGACATTGTTCTATTTTGAGTAATAAAATATTTCTCTCTACTAGAAAAGTAACACTCTGAAACACTTCCAAAATGGACGAAAATATAAACGTTTAACATGTCAGAATCAACAACAACTATTATATGTATGTGTATATTAAGTAGAAAATCAAAAAATATCTATTTTGTCAGCTTATTATGATATAATATTAATTAGAAAAAATGTCGCAAATATGTTGCATATCGTTTGATTTCATTAAAAAAAGGCCTCACAATCACAGTAAAGTATCATTAAAAGGATGAAAAAGTTCAATAGAACCGAACTTAGCTAAGCATTCTAATTAAAGAAAGATAAAAAAGAGTTGTTTTATGATTATGAGATTATCCCTATATAAAACCGACAGAGTGACATACAGTAACTAAAAAAGAAATTAATTGATATAAAGGTTTTCATACAGTTGGGAAGAGGGGGAGAGTAAATTTGACGATTTATCAATCTATGCAAACGCGTACTCACAATAGTTTTAGCCCAGTACTTTTCATTACCAAAAGAAAGCTTACAGTGTTAATCTATTAATATATTTTGCATCAGAAATTACCAAAAACAAGAAAAAATACAGAATGTCAAAGTCAAATATGGACAATAATTTCGAAACGAACAACGTCGTAAAGAAAAAAAAAAGACTATTTAAATTCAAAAGGACCCGCTGCAACGCAGCGGGCTTCCCCACTTGTTCAAACTAAGAGAAAAGAATTAAACTAACAATTCTCTTCCAGAGAGTAAGTCCATCCTCCACAAAAAAAATGCAACAGTAATTTTTTTTTTCCTATTTTCCGACACACACGTACAACACACACCTTTTCTTTCTCTTTCTTAATTTAACGGCGATTGGCGATTGTGGAGGAACATCATCGCAGAGGCAGGTTCATACTTTGGTGATTTGGGCAACGCTGAAAATTCTCCTCGATTCACTATTCATGAATCGGTATTTCTAATTTTTCATGGTGTGTGGCCGATTAATCTTTCAAGTTTTGGATTTGGATTCCTTGTCTAGTTTTTTGTTTTTTTAATATGATATTTTCTGTCGTCATTGGATTTCTGAATCTAGATGCGTCTCATGGTGGTCGACGTGCTGAGGAAAATGGTGGCAGGCTGTGGCTTTGGGTGGGTGGTTTTATTAAATTTCTAAAGGCATCTCAGTTGGATACTTCAATATTGCATTTGGATATGATATTTTCTGTCGTCATTGGGTTTCTGAATCTAGATGCGGCTCATGGTGGTTGATGTGCTGAGGAAGATGGTGGCAGGTTGTGGCTTTGAGTGGGTGGTTTTATTGAATTTCTGAAGGCGTTTCAGTTGGATACTTGCAAGTAGTCATTTGGTTACATCAATATTGCATTTGGATACAAGTTATTTGTGCTCATTACTTTATTTATATGTAACAATGGAAAATAAATATACAAAACTATAGATAGTGTCAAGTAGTAATTTGGTTACTTATATTATATTTGGATATCAATTATTCTTGCTAGTTATTTTTTTATATTTAACAATAAAAATAGAGATACAATAATGTTAATAGTATCAAGTAGTAATTTAGATACATGTAAATTGTATTTGGATACCGGATAAACTTGCTCGTTAATTCATTTATATTTAACAATAGAAAATAGATGTATAAAACTATTGATAATACCAAATGTAATTTAGTTCCATAAATATAAATATTTGGATATCATTTATCATTTATTGTTTATATTTTCTTTTGTGATGTTATTCACATATTTATAGCTACTTGCAAATAGTAGTTTCGTTATTTGAATATTATTTTGAATACATATTATTCATGCTCATTTATCATCGGTAATATATCCAACAATGATAAGTGGATGAACACACATTTGAATACTTTCATGAATTTATTGTTTAATTAATTAAACATTATTATTTGGCTGACGTAATAGATAGTTTGATTACTTATTAGTTTTGGGTTACCTAAATATTGCAATCGTGTACCTGTTAATCACGCTAAATTATTTTTCATAATATTTAATAATAAAAAGTGAATGAGCACACCTTTAGATACTTTTGTGTATTCATTTGGCTACTTAAATATCAATTATTCGTTGATGTTAACATCGACTTATGCACATACGGAGTCGAAATTCAAACAAACATTTGTGGACCCTTTCATACTAGATTTTGGTCATCTCAGGACATATATTTGGATATTTGTTATATATGTTCGTTAATATATTTACTTATAATGAACAATGACAAATTATAGAACTTAGAAAATTACAAAGGACACGTGACAATAACATTTGCCAAAACAGTAACCAAATATTAAAAAACTAATAAAAATACATCATATAATAAGATGACACAAACAACAATAAAAAATACATCATAATAAGATGACACAACAGTTGTGATATTAAAAATATGGTAACCATCTATAGAGATGTAAAAAATATTGATTTAGATAGTATCCGAAATCTGCAATATGATTTTCCAAAAATAAAATAAAAAAACACTTTAAAACAATAAATTTGCAATATGATTTTCTAAAACAAATCAAACGACCTTTTTTCCGACCAAATCTACATTAAGTTTATATTTTTTGAAATGCAAATCATGGAAATTATTTTCGCTTCATTTGTAAACATGTAGCCCTCATACTAAGTCAATCAACCGAGAAGGGTAACCATAGAATATCTAACTAAAATCTATGAAAAGAGCATCAACAAATTATAAAAAAAAACTGATATCTGCTGACGAGCAATGAAATAACCAAACATTCATTTATAAGTATCATTGTGCATACAAATTGAAATTAGAATAGTAAAAATCCCTTACAATATTGACCAACTATACCAGAATAAATAAAAATCAACAAAATCGTAAATATATTCAGAATCATTTCAAAATGGTAATCTGATCGGATATCATTCATAAATAAAAATATTACGGAGGTAATTAAAACATCATTTTGCACATCACAAATAACAAAAACAACCTAAAATCACCATGTCAACCAAAAATAAGGTGGCACCAGCTCCAGTCACTTGAAGAACATCAGACCAGTCTGTCGGAACCATAACTCACTTGAAAATATATTCATGAAAACCATATTAATATATTCAGATGCCGTCATGCTATATATTGATTACATAATATACACACTTGGATACCTTTAAAATATAAAGACTAAGATTACGTTTCTGAATTTAAAAAGAATCAAAAAGTAAAAACCCTAAATAAGCGTCCACACCACAGCTGGCGTCGAGACACCCATCTACTGCCGCTGCCGTGCAAAATCATTTTCAATATTAATATTCACTAAAATATGGTTAATCATGATTCAGATTCAAACCATCTTCCCAATCGGAACCCACTGCCAACCTCCGATTAATTCGGGTTTGCGCCTCTCAAATTGAAAGAAAAAAAGATGATTCTGTTAAATTGAACGGAAAAAAAACGAATATGCAATATTGAAGCAAAAATGTTACAACTGCAGTTTCCACCAAAATTTAATATTTATTTTTAACAAACAAAAATATATCTTATATTAAGAGAATTATAGATAAAAATCCAAATATCTCATAAAAATTATAATAAAAAATAAAAAAATTCAGAGGACACTCCATTCTCATGACTAGAATTAATGCTTCTATTGATTAATCATACAAACCAATCCCCAAATTTTTAAATTGGCGCTGTTGTTTGTTGATTCTTTAGTCTAATACTCGCAAGCGCACGATTCGTTCGATGTAGATATGCGGTGCAAGATCGATTCCACAGGGAGGACTATGATAGTGAAGTAAATATATTCCTATCGTTTTGAACCAAATTATATTAAATTCTAACCTAATCCCAAATAATTTGATTTTTGATTGGTTACAATAATTGCAATAAATAACATTAATTTTTAAGTAGATTTTAGATAAATTGATTTTAAATAATTTACTAGGGTTTAGAGTCCACCAATGTCTATTTATTATTTATTTTATATTTTAATTCCAAGAAATTCAGGGAATAGATTCTGAAATCAATCTCACTATTTCCCTATAGATTTGACAATAAGTACAAAATTATAATTCAAATATAGATTTTTCTTCGCTTGAAAAATATAATTTCTAAGCATTATATGTATCCAATTTAATGGAAAACAAATAATCAAAGAAATTAACTAATATCAATAATCACAAAGCAATGGGGAATTTATAACTATAAAAAATATGTGATATAATTGATGAAATAATATTCTCCTATTGAAGCGAAAATCATAATCGTTAAAAATATTTATTTGGAATTATTATATAAATATTAATAATAATATAGACATAGTTTCATCATAACCCCAGTAAAAGAAAATTACTCACTCATAATAACAACACAAATAAATAAATATTCCATAATATTATTACTCAAATATAATTTTATTATACAATATTTTTATTTCTCTCCCTTACAATAATAGTATCTCTCTATTTTTTCTCCTTTTTTCTCCTCCCAAAACACTACACATTCATCCCCTATTTATACTACTACAAAATTAATAAAATAATAATTTTTAACATTTTAAAATCCCACCCCCAATTATTTCACGGCTGCTAAGGGTGATGTCATGGATGACATCAGCACAGAGTTGAATTTCTGGTCCAATCAGGTGTTGACACGTGGCACAATATGGTCCGTCTATTTAATTGTCCTTCGAACGGTCATAACTTCTTCATACGAACTCGGATTCGGATGAATTTTTTTCTAAACGATCGTCTCGACTAGACGAATAAAATGAGACCAGTCGTGATTATATTTGAATTTTGTAAAAATGTCGCCCTTGAACCAATTGATCTGTCTTGTACCGGTTGGTTAACCTGCAGATATAATTTAATTCCAATTAATTATCCAAAAATGACACAAAATTATAGAAAATTCTAACAAAATGAAATAATATAAATATATGGTAAAACGAATAAATTATCACATAACACACAATTATATATATATATATAATACTAATAAAAATATTACTCAAATATACTAAACAAATTCCCCCACACTTAATGATAAACAATATCCTTATTGTGTAAAAAGAACAATGGAGTAAGGGTTTAAATAAGGCTTCCCTGTTTATGAAAGACGACGCTTCGCTCAAGCCCCTTTTTTTTTGGACCTGCAAGAAATAAGTGTGGCAAAACGACAAAAGAAAATATATACCCGGAAGTATAACACAAACAACCTAGATGCGCTTCAAGAGAGTCCGAAGAGTCGCCTTACGCTGCCATCAATGCTTTTATTAAAAACAAACGAGAAAAAGTACAGTAATAGAAATAACAATACATAAATCGTGGATAGATGCACGTCAAGAGGTCGAAAAGAAACTCCTTAAGCTGCCATCATTTCCACGATTTTTACACTCGCTAAAAAGTAAAAACAACAAGAGGAATGAAGTGGGATATCAGAGGGAAAGGAATGTATCAATTTTGCGTTTCCGCACAGTGAAATCTTCCATCTAAACAATATTAGCTAGATCTTGGTCTGGTTCAGGAACAAATGCAATAAGTTTTTTGATCAGCTCTTCTGGTGTTGTTGCAACAACTATGACTCGTTTAGCACGCTCAGAAATAAAACCATTTTCATAAGAGTAGTTGATGAAAGATAGTAAACCATCGAAGAAACCATTGACATTTAGCAGACCTATTGGTTTCGTATGAACATTTAGCTGGGCTCTGGTAACCACATGAAAAAGTTCTTCAAGAGTGCCAAAACCACCGGGAAGGGTGATAAAGGCATCAGCATTATTTATCATGTGAGTTATGCGGTCTTGCATATTTACAGCTCTGAACTCATTCCAATGGTTGCTCCGGTGATTTTACTTTCAGCCAGAGGTTTTGGAATGATTCCCAACACTTTTACTCCTTCCATATAGGCAGAAGCAGCAGCACGTCCCATTAATCCTAGACTTCCTCCTCCGTAAACTACATGAATGCATTTTTCTCCTAAGGTACGACCCAAGTTGTGGGCTGCTTCAGTAAAGCAAGCCTCTTTCCCATGACTAGCTCCACCAAAAATGCAGATAGAGTTAAATCTTTTTGTGGAAGATGATGATTCCATTTTTTGAAAAGAAAATTACTTAGAGAGAAAATGAAAATAATGCAAGTTTGAGGGATGCAGAAAAGAAACAACTGCAATGTTTATTTATAGATGCAAAATAAAGTAAAAAGATTTATCAAATCTGTGACCGCGTTAATTGCGCTTCAACTACTCAATAGAATAATGAATGCATTTATTGCGTATCACATTTTTTATTCAGAAAATCTAAAAAAACGACAAAAAGTAAAGATACTCACATGTATGTACAGTAGTTGTGATTGTGGCTCACATATTCCTCTGATTTTACGTTCAAAAACGGCTTAAACGCCTTCTATGAGTCAGGGAGAAGCTTCCCATCCAATTTTCTTACAAATTGGCAAACAGGGTCTTTTAACGTCAGATTCCCAAGACGTTGTTCATATTCTGGTTTGAATTTATTCCACAAACATCGAATCCCATAATGTACGAGTCCACTAGGATGCGTGTCAAGAGAAATTTCGATATCATCTAAATTCTCCTTATTCAGACCATCCTTGATGAACTGAATTTTATCTTCTCTGTTTGTGGAAGGAATTCCTAAAGATCGACATCTTGAATCATAGTTCCACCTAGCACATTTGTAGCAAACGGCGATTTTCTTTGCTCGTCGTTTCTTGGCATATGAACTTTTTCCAAGCCCTGGTAAAAATCTAGTTGGTGTTTCTGTGAATTCACCCGCTGTTCTCACTTTGGCTTCAATAATGAATCGAATATCAAAAGGCATGCCGTTATTCATAAGCAACCTCATCCTTTCAAGTCTGGCTTGGTAAAGTTTCAAAATGACTTTTTTACTAAGAAAGGAAAATCTTTTTTCAATTGTTTTCAAAGTTTGTTCCATAATTAAAAATAAAAAAAAATATCTACAAAATCAGTTGTTGTGGGAAACTGAAAAATCTGACTTTACTAGCCACGGAGTACCGTTATCCGTCACTTGACCGGGCAAACACAATGGAGTATTAATTCACAATATCGGGGTCTTTAAGAAGAACCTCTTTTACCTCAAAAGATTTTAATTCCAAATATGGTTTTAACCGTTGACCATTCACTTTAAAAATATTACCATTTTTTGGATTTTCAATTTCTACAGCTCCGTGAGGATAGACCGTATGAATAATAAATGGACCAGACCATCGTGAACGCAACTTGCCTGGAAATAATAACAAACGAGAGTTAAAAAGGACTTTTTGACTAGGAGAAAAAGTTTTTCTCAAAATGTGTTTATCATGAAAAAATTTTATTTTGTCCTTATATTTCCTTACACAATCGTAAGCATCATTTCTGATTTCTTCCAATTCATTTAGTTGAAGTTTCCTATGAATTCCAGCCATGTCTAATGAAAAATTTAATCGTTTTATGGCCTAGTATGCTCTATGTTCCAATTCAGCAGGCAAATGACATGGTTTTCCAAAGACAAGGCTAAATGGAGACATTCCGATGGGAGTTTTAAAAGCAGTACGGTAAGCCCACAATGCATCATTCAATCGCAAAGACCAATCTTTCCTTGTAGGATTAACAGTTTTTTCAAGAATATCTTTGATTTCTCTGTTTGAAATTTCAACTTGTCCACTTGTTTGAGGGTGATAATGAGTAGCAAATTTATGTGTAACACCATATTTTTTAAATAGATGATTCAAAAATTGGTTACAAAAATATTTTCCTCCATCACTTATAATTGCTCGTGGTGTTCCAAATCTGGAAAAAATATTTTCTTTCAAAAATTTTACCACGACTTTGTGGTCATTTGTTTTGCAAGCAATTGCTTCTACCCATTTTGAAACATAATCGACGGCCACAAGGATGTAAAGATTGCCAAAAGAAATTGGAAAAGGTCCCATAAAATCTATGCCCCAAACATCAAATATTTCAATAATTAAAATTGGGTTTAAAGGCATCATATTTCGTTTAGAAATTCGACCTAATCTTTGACATCTATCACATGTGGTGCAATATGAATGTGTATCTTTGAAAAATGTTGGCCAATAAAAACCACATTGCAGAATTTTAGCAGTTGTTTTCTTTGAACTAAAATGACCTCCACATGCATGATCATGACAAAAGGAAATGATATTTTGTTGTTCATGTTCTGGCACACATCTCCTAATGAACAAATATGGATCATCCCAAAAGAATTTTTTTACTTTGTTTAAAATTTTTGTTTTATCTTGGTTATTCCAATGAGATGGCATGTTACAAGTGACAAGATAATTGACAATGTCTGCATACCAAGGTATTTGAGAAACAGACATGAGTTGTTCATCAGGGAATGTCTCATTAATGGGAGGTTCTTTATCAGTAAAATTCACGATTAGCCTAGACAAATGATCAGCAACAATATTTTCAGCACCTTTTTTATCTCGAATTTCGAAGTCAAACTCTTGTAACAATAGAATCCAACGGATCAAGCGAGGTTTAGCATCTTTCTTAGAAAGAAGATATTTTAATGTAGCATGATCGGAGTAAATTATGACTTTCGAACCAATCAAGTAAGGTCGAAATTTGTCTAAGGCAAAAACGACTGCAAGCAATTCTTTTTCAGTTGTAGAATAATTTAATTGGGCATCATTTAGAGTTCTACTTGCATAATATATTACAGTTGGCAATTTATTTTCTCTTTGACCCAATATTACACCGACGGCATAGTCAGATGCATCACACATTATTTCAAAAGGAAGATTCCAGTTTGGAGATTTGATGATAGGTGCAGAGCTCAACATAGATTTGAGTGTCTTAAAAGCTTTTAGACAATGATCATCAAATACGAAAGGTGTGTCTTTTGAAAGTAAGTTACATAATGGCCTTGAGATTTTGCTAAAATCTTTGATGAATCGACGGTAAAAACCATCATGGCCTAAGAATGACCGAATTTCTTTAATCGTTCGTGGGGGTGGAAGACTGGATATTAAATCAACTTTAGATTTGTCCACCTCAATTCCTTTTTCAGAAATCACATGTCCTAAGACAATTCCTTTTTTAACCATAAAATGACATTTTTTCCATTTTAGGACAAGATTCTTCTCCTTACACCTAACCAACACTTGGGTTAAGTGGTGTAAACATTCATCAAAGCTAGACCCGAATACAGAAAAATCATCCATAAAAATTTCCAAAAACCGCTCAACCATGTCAGAAAAAATGCTCATCATACACCGCTGAAAAGTAGCAGGTGCATTACACAGACCAAATGGCATTCATCGGTAAGCAAAAGTGCCTAAAGGACAGGTAAAAGTGGGTTTTTCTTGATCTTCAGGAGCAATGAGAATTTGGTTAGAGCCGGAATATCCATCAAGAAAACAATAATAAGCATGGCCGGCTAACCATTCTAGCATTTGATCAATAAAAGGAAGTGGAAAGTGATATTTTCTTGTAACAGGGTTCAATTTTCTGTAATCTATACATACTCTCCATCCAGTTTGAATTCTGGTTGGAACAAGTTCATTTTCTTCATTCGTGATTACAGTTATGCCAGATTTCTTTGGAACTATATGAACAGGACTAACCCAAGAGCTGTCAGAAATAGGGTAGATGATCCCTACATCTAAGAGTTTGATTATTTCAGCTCTTACAACTTCTTTCAAATTAGGATTTAGTCTTATTTGAAATTCTCGGGAAGTTTTCGCATTTTCTTCAAGGTGAATTCGATGCATGCATATAGAAGGACTAATACCTTTAATATCGGAGATGGTCCAAATTTATTGCTTCTTTATGTTCTTTAAGGACATTGATTAATTTATCTTCTCGTTCTTCATCTAAATCAGATGCTATGATGACAGGCAGGGTTTCTGATGGTCCTAAAAATGCATATTTTAGAGATTCAGGTAATGGATTGAGCTCTATCTTTGAATCCTTAATAGGTACTTCTTTATTCATTTGACTCTCAAGTGGTTCAGTTTTAGCTTTCCATTTATCATTATCCAATAATGATTTAGACTCTAGTAAAGAATTTACTTCATTAATTGAACTGTCGATGTCAAAATCTGAGCCAAAATGAGCAAGACAGCTTTGAAAAAGATCATCATCATCTATTTTTGGAAAGAAATAAGGACCCATACTCTCTATCATATTTACCTCACAGACATCATCATGATCATCATGTTGTTGAGAAATGTTAAACATATTTAGTTCAACAGTCATATTTCCAAAACAAAATTTCATGATGCCATTTCTACAGTTAATTAATGCATTTGAAGTAGCTAAAAATGGCCTTCCTAAAATGACAGGGATTTGATCTTTGGTATTCTCAACAGGTTCAGTGTCTATGACTATAAAATCAACAGGAAAGTAGAACTTATCTACTTGAATCAAAACATCCTCTACGATTCCTCGAGGTATTTTTATAGATCTATCAGCTAGTTGAAGTATCACAGATGTTGATTTTAGCTCCCCTAATCCAAGTTGTGTATAAACAGAATATGGTAATAAATTCACACTGGCTCCTAATCAAGCAAGGCTCGTTTAATGATGTGATCTCCGATGACACAAGATATTGTAGGACTACCAGGATCTTTATACTTAACGGAAGTTTTATTTTGGATTATTGAGCTAACATGTTCAGCTAAAAATGCCTTTCTTGGAACATTTGTTCTTCTTTTTACAGTGCAAAGATCTTTCAAGAACTTAGAATAAGCAGGCACTTGTTTAATAGCATCAAGGAATGGAATATTTATTCGAACTTGTTTAAATATTTCCATTATATCTTTGTATAGCGCATTTTTATCTTTTGGAATAAGTCTTTCAGGAAATGGAGCTTTTGGAACGTAAAGCTTTTCTTTTTCTTTAGAATCTTTTGATTTTGAAACTTGTGGTTCATTTGATTTTTCTTCCGGATCATAGTCAGGCTTTTGTATTTCTTTTCCGCTTCTAAGGGTAGTTATGGGTGAACCTGCGTTAGAAGAGTTTACTTCATATTGTCCTTTAGGATTAGGGATGGGTGACTCGGAAATTTTCCCTTTTCTCTTTCAATAAAGTTGTTGCAAGTTGACCAATTTGTGTTTCAAGCTTAGAAATAGCACGTGAGTCGATTGCATGCGACTTGTGAGTTGATTGGAACATTTGTTGAGTAGATTGCATGAATTGTTGCAACGTATCTTCCAAAGATGGTTTCTTTGGCACTGTAGAAGGATACTGATAAGTATTTGGAGGAAATTGATTAGGACGGACATTTTGTTGATTTGACATGTTCATTTGATGTCCTCCTTGATTCATTGGAGGCATGTTTTGCTTCCAGGAAAAATTTGGATGATTCCTCCAATTTGGATTATAAGTTGGAGCAAATGGACTTTCCGAAGATTTTTCATATGAATAAAAATTTCTTGATTTTGTGGACAAGAGGGACAAGATTGAGATGAATGAAATGATTCCGCACATGAAATGCAAAATTCATGTTTTGAGTTTGACGAGGGGGTGGATTACTTCAAGACTAACACATCCACTTTTCATACTAAATCATCTATAGTTGATTTTATTTCAACATCTTGTTTAACCTCGTAAATTCTACCCTTTTTTGGGGTCGTATGCATCGATTTGGCTCTAGAGTCGAGTGAATTCCATTGTTGTGAATTAGTTGACATATTTTCTAGTGCATTCCAAGCTTCGTCTCCAATAAGGTGAAGAAATTTTCCACCATGCATTGATTGGATTAATTGGCGATTGTTTGGAGTTAAACCGTCATAAAAATATTTTACCAAACGCCATATTTCAAAACCATGATGGGGACACTTAAGGATTAAATCATTAAATCTTTCCCAACACTCATAAAATTCTTCATTTTCTTTTTGGAAAAATTCTGATATTTCTCTTCTAAGACTATGAGTTTTGGACATTGGAAAAAAATTTGCGAGAAATTTATTCACTAGTTGGTCCCAACTAGTAATTGTTCTTGCTTAAAAAGAATTTAGCCATAATTTTGCTTTATCTTTGAGAGAAAATGGAAATAGTCTAAGTTTGGCAGATTCATCAGAGAAATTTTGGAATCGGAAAGTAGAACAAATGTCGAGAAATTCCTTGACATGCATATAGAGATCTTCTATTTCCAAACCGTGAAAAGATGGAAGAAGTTGAATTATTGATGGTTTAAGTTCGAAATGAGTTGCATTAGTTGTAGGCAACACTATGCAAGAAGGAGAATTAACACTCACTGGAGAAAAATATTCTATTAAAGTTTTCTCTTTTGCAACTTGATTATTTCGATTTTCGATTTCGTCCATTTTTTGTATCGGTTTCGTTTGTTGAACTTCAATTTTAGTTAAGGACAATCTTCTTCTCGTTAATCGACCTTTATTATTTCGTTGCCAAACTTGCATTCACCAGTATTTCAATTTTTTTTAACTTTGCATACAAACCAAATTATGATAGTCGATCGAACTTCCAGATCGTTGGAGGCGTCGCAATGGTCGCACTTAAAATCCAACTTTCTTCGGCATGTACAACAGAAGCCTTTTTGCCAAAATTCAATCGATTTTCAAAATCAGTTTGTACAAGATTGATATTTAGCTTTTCTCTATTCAAATCGAACAAAGTAGTGAGTGAAAAATATCAATCCCTTGTTGAATCTTTTAAAGGATTTTATTGTTTTAATTTTTTTTTTGACTTTTTATATTTTTATTATTGTTAATAATAATGATAATTATTATAATTATTACTAAAATTATAGGATTGTTTCGGGAATTATTATTCTCGGGATGTGTCTGTAATATCCGGAATTTCTACTACTGATGTTTAATATTATTTTATCCGAGTTATATTGTACAGCGTGGAATCTGTACAGTAGAGATAAAATAAATAAAGGACTGAGATATCAGTATCGGTATAATTGTCGTATTTGGTCGACAATTACATTTGAGGATATTGTGTATCAGGTTGTCGTACTTTTGATATTGGGTATATCGTATGATGATATTATTGGATTCAGTGTTTGTGTTCAGTGTGT
Source organism: Orobanche coerulescens (assembly GCA_033398695.1). Classification (NCBI taxonomy): domain Eukaryota; kingdom Viridiplantae; phylum Streptophyta; class Magnoliopsida; order Lamiales; family Orobanchaceae; genus Orobanche; species Orobanche coerulescens. The sequence goes on along the minus strand of CM065807.1, from coordinate 196,240,994 downwards.
CTTATGTTCGCTTTTGGTATGTCGAGACGTTGGACAAGAATCTGGAAAATGGCTAAGTATAGCCTTATTAGCGCCGCCGATATTCATGCATAACGCACGCTATCGTGCGAGATTAGCGCACGCCTACGTTTATAGGTTAGCGTACGCTAGTGCGGATGTGTCGGAAGGAATCTGCGTGTGGACCTACCGCTTTGGCGCACGTTCGTAAGTCAACGGTTGTTGTCTGAAGTATTAGCGCACGCTAAAGATTAGGCTTAGCGCACGCTAACTATATATCACCAACAAGGAACCTTATCCTTGCTAGATGTCATCGGAATGTGGGGGCGAGTGGTAGGTGAACACCGTAGTAAGTCAACTTCGGATAGCGCACGCGAAGAGTAAGGACTTGCGTCGCTAGACATGATGATTTACGTGCGTTAATGCATGGGCATTACGTCGTAAGGTAGTTTACGAAGCAAGACAAGAGCCTCTGGGCTGATAGCGCACGCTAACAAAGTCGATTAGCGCACGCTAAGGCTAGCGCACGCTAAACATAATGGTTTAGCGCACGCTAGTAAGGTATTCTATATAAAGGGACAAACAGGTGTCATGAAGCATTTCGTCCATTTCTTTCCTTTCACCCGATAGAGACAACCTTGGGAGAACATTTGGAGTTCCTAAACACTGAGAGATGATGATCTTTAACAAGATTAAGATGGAGAGCATGGATTCAAGCCTTGTTCTTCAAGTTATTCATGATTCTTGGAATGGAGTCTAGTGTTCTTATTCTTGGTCCATCCAATCCGTAATTTTCGTATCCTCTTGATGATAGTTCGTTTTCTTGGATGATTTCATGTAAGGAGCATGTTGGATAATCATATGATGATGTTATATGGGATTCAATGGAATTTTGATAAGAGTCTCGTATGTTAGTTAAGATTCTTCATACTATAAGGATGTTGATTCGTTTAACCCGATCTAAGATGGATTTCTGAATCTTGTTAATTATATTGATCGATTTAGAGTTAAATCATGATACGAGGTTGAATTAGGATTGAATATGATATGATCCTTGTTATATAGTCGGTTTGATTGTTGGTGTTATTATTGATATATGGACAATGATATGATCCTTGTGATAGTTATGGTGTTGTTTATCTTCAAGAGATATGGAGATTCATATCTCCCTTCATTCGGATTCGTAGTTGCAAGATGTTAGTCGATGCTTGGATTGCATGCCATCATGCGGCATTAGCGCACGCTAAGCTTACCGCTAGCGACGCTAACGGACAACTTAGCGCACGCCACGTTATGCGTTTAACGTCGCTAAGTAAGCGACAGGCGATATTTTTGTGTTTTGATTATGAATTCGTGATGGTTTGACTTGGTTGGTTACATTTGTGTTTATTCGAGGTTGTGTTGAACCGCTGAGTTCGATTAGTTAGTATTGTCGGTTGTTGATTGTTATCGGATATGTGTTATTTGATTTCTTCGATAGGTTGAGATTGCGATCGGTGATTATAACCGGATATTGCGGTCGTGTTCGAGTATGTCCATTGTATTGCTTTTGATCGGCCGAGGAGCTCGTAGACAAAGGCAATGTGTTCGACAATGACTTCGTGGTATGCGTATCGAGGCAAGTTATTACTTGCTCGGTTATAATATTTAATGAATGGTTTCGATTTCATTTCGTTTATAATGCATATAGCGATGATTATTATTGTGAACTCGGGTATTCGGATCGCATATCGTTCTTTCGATTCGGGAGATAAATCATAATGTATATGCTTATCTCGATTATTGGTATGTTCGAGTATCAAGGTTACATTATGGTAAAGACGAGGATATGAGTATCTATAGTTCATTGTTCGTATGGATCGCCGAGCATTGAGGATAATCGTCGGTGATGATTGGACATCGAGATTTCTCCCGAAGGACTCGGGGCAAGTATCTTATATCGATTCAATTAGAGTTAGTGATTTGATCATGCGTATTATCATTCATGTTGTCGAACATGAGGTCGTCTTAATTGATTTGTCATATTGTCGTTCATGTTGCGTTGTTCATGATGATGAACATATTGTTTTGCATATGTGTATGCATATTGTGTTGTTTATGTTGTGTTGATCCGATGGGATCGCGCGATCTATGCTGAGGGCGCTGGATCGGATGTCAACCTCGTGTTGGTCCGACGATCATCTTGGGATCTATCTTGGGCGCTGGATCATTGGACGGGTTTTTCCACCTCGTGTTGGTCCGACGGGATCATCTTGGGATCTATGCTGAGGGCGCTGGATCGTTGGATTACCCAGTATTGTGTTATTGTTGTGCATATGTATATTGTTGGTTATCCACCTCGTGTTGATCTTGTATGATCATCTTGGGATCTATGCTGAGGGCGCTGGATCATGGGATTTCCATTGAGTATACATAGTTGTTATTGTTTGTGAGCATATTGACGTTGTCATATGAGTATGCATTTGTAGGTCTTGTGTTAGGACCCTGTCCGCATTGCATTGTTCTGATATCGGATTAGACTGATATGATTATCGTGGCACATCATATCTCGAGGTATGTTCCATATTTTCCTTGGTCTTGTCTTTGGTGGACAATTGGTTATCGTCTTGGGATTTGATGATTTTATTCGATGGATCGTATTGGTCAGAAATGGTAGATTTCCGTATCGTGAGTTGGTTATGATAGTTTGAGGATCTTGAGTATTGTTTGAGGTACAATACAAATATTATGTTCGAGTTTAATGGTTATTCTGATGAGAATTACTTGAGTAAGTAAAGTCATGGCGGTAAGATTACATTGGTCGTATTCTTATTCTCATTGGTATGTATTCTTAATGTGATGTGACGGTTATCATTGTTGGATATTATGGTGACCCGTCGTGGGATTTCTTTTTAGGTTCTTGGAGTATCGAGCTTGTAGCGGTCGTGAAGAGATGAGCTTCCTGAGGATACCTTGGCTAGGACATGTTGTGTGCATTGAGTTTTTGATTGGTTCTCGTATTCCATTTGCTAGAGTATCCTTATGGTTGGTCTTTTTCCATTGCGTGAGTATTTTGAAATGACCTTTTGGTATCTCGTAACCGAGGTTGCTTTGGAAGTCGTTTTCTAAACTTTTGAGTGTCTTTGTTTGGCCTCGCGATTTCAAATGAGTTTTACGACGATTTTTGATAAATGGATTTTATAAGTCTTTGTGAATTTTTAAAGTTAGTAATTCGTTGGCCTCTTGGGCATTTGTAAATGTTTGTGAAAATTTCTTTTTAGCCTTGTGGGTTCCATCTCGGGGCCCACTGCTAATATTTCCTGGTTAAATGCGGGGTGTTACGAATATGGTATCGGAGCTTAGGTTGAGAAAGCCTAGGCATTTGGGTCGAGTTGGGTCGTGTTTTTGTCGCGTCATTCGAGTTTTCGATTGACAAATATTAGAGCCGTGAGTTTTTGTTGTTCACTCAGGCTTATGTGTTATGTGATTTACCAAGATCGTCTCGGGCTTGTTATAACTTTTCCAAATGGTGTTAACGAGATTCTCTGGAATGAGATGTATTGTGTTCTTGAGTCGAACTGAGTTTGCCAACGTGTGTTTTGATAATGTCCGTGTCGAGTATTTTATAGAGCCGAGACATGTGCCAGTATCACGGGAATCGGCTTCACGATCTGTAAGTATTTGGATTTTTGAATTTCATTGAGATTTATTGCCGTTCTAAGTTGATACGTTTTGAGATTCAGTAGATATTATGCGTTACAGTATAAGGTGACAGAGTTGGGACACGATTGATGATCTTGAGGAGTTATGATTTCGAGAATTAGTATGTTGGTTAGATTCTGGAACGAAATTATGTATTCGGGAGAAGGGCTATGGATTGTCGAGAAGAACATGTAGTCATGTTAGTTCATTTTGTGATATATATGAATCTGTTTTGAGCATTTGAAAATGATACTTTTCAAAATGAATGTCTTACGGATGTTTTACGGAAAATGATTTTGGGCCGAGACCCAATCGATTTTGAAATGGTTTTATAACTCAGGACTTGAAGTCCGAAAAGGGGTTTTCTACTTTTTAAACTTTTTGTAATGCGGAACGAGTTACTGCTAAGACCCTAATGTTTCAAACGGCTTTTCTGTTTTCTTAAAACTCCGAGACTTGTAAAACACTTTACCAATCGTTTACCTATGTTATTTCCGCCTTTCGAGGCTTTGGTTTACTTGTTCAAATTGAACCTCTCGGAAGTCTTTGTGTGGATTTGTTTCAATATTTTGTCATATCATATTTAAGGTGATCCAGGACGGGTTAATGGTAGCGTTGCAAGTCATGTGTGGAAAAGGAGTTTAGTCGGAATTTATATATTGAGATTTTGGAACTCGATCGTGTGGTTTTCCGATGGAATATCAGTGGATATTGGTGACGAACCGAATTGGTATACAGGAGTATGGATATAGTCGAGCATTTGCATACTTTTCATTTTAAAAATTCGAAATCGTGTGGATTCGAAGGAAATCATATCAAATACTTGGCACCATCGAGCCAAGTTAATTTTTCGAAAATTGATTTTGTGGTCTTACCAAAATTTATGTTTTGAGTTTTCAAACTCTTGAAAGAATTTTCGAAAATTTGTCTTTTGACAAGAATATATGATTTCAAACTGGTTTTGAAAATGTGATTGATATACATACGCATTTAGTGCATAGTGCATATTGTTGGAAAGTAAAACGCAGCGGAAGCGAAGTTTGGGAAAATATGATTATAGCGTTTTACGCATCTACGAGCATTAGATCTATTTAGGCATGCTAATTAATTAATTACTAAGACTAACAAGCAATTTAAATATTATTTATTATTTATTAATTAAATATGTTGATTAATTAAAATATCCTAATCTAGATCCAAGATCATAGGATATTACCTTTTGAAGCGGTTGGTTATTTCCTTCTTGATCGCCTTGTATTTCTACCTTCAGATCTTCTAGAGTATGATCCGCCTTGAACCGGACGTTGTGTGGGCAACGAGCTACCGGAACTTGCTTGGACACCTATGGATCGGCCGAAACAACTTTGATATGTGATCACTATATTTTTCTTTGCTCTCTAGTATTTTATGAACACTCTTAGCAAATTAATTGTGTTATCTAAATTGTAGAATCAAAGACACAAGTCTAGATCTACAATTAAACACAAGAGGAAAAAATTGATCACACAATCTCACCAAGCATGTACAAATCGCCAACACCCCATAATGTCCTATTTATAGGCTCTTGGACTACTACTAGGGATCTAAAGGAGGATTATGGAAGGACTCCCAATTAATTCACCTTACCTTATTAGGACTCTTCCTAATATATGGTGAATCAATTAATATCAACTTAGTCCACTAAAAAGTTGATATTGCACTTCCTACCAAAATCCCAAATTACGAAATTGGGCTCCTTATTAAATATATTATTTCCGTGTTTAAGATATCGAATGTCCATTAATTAATTATAAGCTACGTGACTTTAATTAATTAATATCTTATCCAAGAGTAGTACCACTCGAACCTTATTATTATATCGAATTAAATCCACTGCAGGGTTTAATATAATAATCATTATCGAGCTCCTCAAGGGACATCATCAACCCGCACGAGTCGGGACACGATTTCTAGTAATAATAATAATTGTCGTATAAACAATATTATTGCCCAAGATACGAGGCTTATTGAGTCGATCATTTTGACTCTCACCTATGGTAAATCAAAGCAATAATTATTATAAATACACAATTAAATATTATATACTTAGAATTAAGAAATAATAATTATCCGAGATTTACGTTCTTCTTACGGTCGATGAAGACACTATCTCACCTCGATCTGTTTAACGTATGCAAATACGCTAATGTATGCTAATAGTCAAGACCAACTATACTCAAGCATACACTACAACCCTTTATATAATTTGTCTAATAATTATATAGGTTGTGAACTATTATATTATTTTATAAGGCACCGATAATGTGATCTTCCGTGTGACACCAACACACCACATTATCTACAATATAAAATAATTAGGCATTTCATTGCATAACCATAACGTGAATTAATATGCAAAACATGTGATTAAATATAATTAATATCCTCATAGGTAGTAATAGGGAATTTAGGTAATACAAGCATAAAGTATGCTTTGCGGATACAATCCTAACAATCTCCCACTTATACTCAAAACATGCTTTTAAGTATACTACTCTATTACATAGTCTCTCATTTCTCCCACTTATACTCAAAGCAATCTTTGCCATACACCGTAATCCCATTCCTTCCACATGCCTTTCAAAACTTTTGAAGGTAGGCCTTTCGTGAAAGGGTCAGCAAGATTATCTTCCGATGCAACCTGGCTACAACTACGTCTCCTTCCTTTACGAAGTGTCGTATGATGTGGTACTTGCGGTTGATATGTTTACTTGCTCGATGGGCTCGTGGTTCCCTCGAATTTGCGATCGCACCAAGATTATCACAATAGAGTGTAATACCCTTTGGCAAATTGGGAATCACATCTAAGTCTGCAGAAGTACTTGAGCCACACCGCCTCCTTGGGCGCCTCGGAAGGCCGCCACGTACTCGGCTTCCATGGTAGAGTCCGAGATGCATTTCTGCTTCACACTCCTCCAACTAATGGCTCCACCTCCCAAGCTAAACACATAACCCGAAGTAGACTTGGACTTTTCTTTGTCCGATGAAAAATGAGTCGAGTGTAACCCACCTAAAGCAGTCGTCTGATTGATATACAAGCATGTACTCCCTAGTCCTTCTCGGTACTTGAGTATGTGCTTGACAATCCAGTTGTCACAGTCACGGGTTCGACCGATATCTAGCGGCCATGCCCACGGCATGACGATATCCTGGTCTAGTGCAAAGCATAGCATACATGAGACTTCCCACACGGATGCATAAGGAACCATCTTCATGTCATCTATCTCCTTTTGTGTCTTAGGACACATGTTCTTAGATAGTTGAATTCCATGTCCGTAAGGTAGAAAACCTTTCTTGGAATTCTCCATGCTAAAACGCTTGACCTTTGTATCGATATAGATGCAGGATAAGCACAACATCCTCTTCTTCCGATCACGAAGATCCCGATTCCAAGGATGTGTCACGCTTCTCCTAGATCCTTCATCGAATCGCTCGAATACCATACCCGTACGTCCGACAATTCCTTCACGTTGTTTCCAATCAGAAGGATATCGTCCACATACAGTACAAGAAACACCAACACGTTTCCATCGCATTTCTTATACACACAACTCTCACTCGGACATTGGACGAATCCATATGACTGGACTACTTCGTCAAAACGAGTGTTCCAAGATCTAGATGCTTGCTTAAGTCCATAAATGGATTTCTTAAGTTTGCACACCAAGTGCTCTTCTCCTTTAGCAATGAATCCCTCTGCTTGGCGCATATAGATTTTCTTCTCTAGACTCCCATTCAAGAATGCAGTCTTGACATCCATCTGCCAAATCTCCAGATCCAAATGCGCAGCTATAGCTAAAAGAATCCGGATTGACTTAAGCATGGCTCTGGCGATAAGGTTTCATCATAATCGATACCCTCTTTCTGAGTGTAACCTTTTGCAACAAGCCTCGCTTTGAAAGTTTCAACCTTCCCGTCACGTCCTTTCTTTCGCTTGTAGACCCATTTACTCCCAATGGCTTGTACACCATCAGGTAGCTCTACTAGCTCCCACACTTGATTGGAATCCATAGATCCCATTTCTGATTCCATTGCTTCTTGCCGAGTCGCATCTTTATCTTGGATTGCCTCCTTATAGGTCCAGGGAACCGATTCATCTTCGTCGGGATTGAGTCCGAAGACTTTCCCACGCCTATGAATCGTTCGGGTGACGAACAACCCTCCCACTACGACGAGGTAAATCCTGAGTTGGTGTAAAAGTTTTAATCGATACGTGGTGCGGTGTTAGTTGGCGCTTATGCGATTGGTATAGACGAGTCTCGCCCCTCGCCTCTTCCCAGAATTATTTCACTCATGGGCTTGTGACTAATCATATAATCCTCTTCGAAATCGGGCATTGGTGCTAACAATGACCTTCGATCTGGGACTATAGAACAAGCCACCTTTCGTTCCCTTAGATATCCCACAAACACTCGTATACATGCGAGATGCCAACTTTCTCGACTTCCTTATTCAGCACATGTCTTGAGTACCCCAAATCCGAACATGTCCTAGGCGGGCTTACGCCCACTCCACGCTTCTGTGGGTGTTTTGGAACTGATTTCAAGGCACCAAGTTTAGAATGTACGCCACTGTTTCTAAGGCGTATCCCCAAAACGAAATAGGTAAATCGAGTAACTCATCATTGATCTAACTATTTCCAAAAGAGTCCTATTCCTTCTTTCAGCAACACCATTTTGTTGTGGAGTTCCCGGCGCGGTGAGCTGGGACGAAATCCCCTCATTTGCCAAGAAATCCAAAACTCTCCACTAAGGTATTCGCCACCACGATCGGATCGTAGTGACTTGATACTCTTCCCATGACGCTTCTCCGTTTGCCTTGAAGTCTCTGAACTTGTCAAAAGCTTCGACTTACGTCGCATCAAAAAGATGTATCCATATCTCGAATAATCATCTATGACGTGATGAAATATTCGAAACCTCCCCTAACTGGATATTCATTGGACCACATACATCCGTATGAACCAATTCTAACACATCCGAGCACGGTTTCCCTTGGTTTTAAAAACCCTTTTGGTCATCTTACCTTCCAGAGACGTGATTCACAAATTGGAAATGACTCAACTTGGAGATCATCCAATGGGCCATCATCTACCAATCTTTGAATCCTTCTAAGGTTTACATGTCCTAACCATAAATGCCACAGATATGTTTGGTTTATGCTTGAAGGTTCTTTTCTCTTTTTAGGTTTAGACAAAGAGTTAAGTGATTTATACATAGGAGTTTGTGCGGCATTAACAATATATAGTCCATCATTAAAAGTACCTCTGCAAATATATTCACCGCTTCTTTTCTTAATAATGGCATCATTATCAAAAGAAACTGAATAACCATCGCATTTTAATTTAGAAACTGAAATTAAATTCATTCTAAAATCGTACTAATAATACATTATTCGTAACTAATAATTTACCATTAATCTTCAACCGCACGACTCCCACCGCAATGACCATAAGCCCGGAATAATCGCCCGATTGATGGTAATCTCGCCGCACTAAGCCGCTTGGTTACACGAAAACCATGCGAGTCAAAGCAAACATGATCGGTGGAGCTCGAATCAACTATCCACGAAGTGGAAGAACAAGCCGCCAAACATGTTTTGACTACTAGTGCACGAGACATACCTTTCTTAAGAGCAGGCGATCCGCTTTAAAATGTCCTTTCGACCGCACTTGTAGCACTTTCCCTTTGGCTTTTGTTCGCCTCGGGGTGAGGAGCCTTGCTTTTCACCTTGAGGGCTGCCACTTGCTTCGGCCGACTGCTTCTTCTTCTTTCCCCATTTGGGTTTGGAGGAAGTCGCACTTCTGCCGCAAGAATTTGATGATAACCTTGTTTGAAGAGACCTTCAGTGATCAAGCTCTGTCGGAAGTTCCGCCAAACTATATGTCCTACGGTTCATATTGTAGTTGAGGCGAAACCGCTCAAAGCTTCTAGGTAAGTCCTAAGATAATATCGACTGCGTTTCCGCATCGATAGTAGCCCCAATATGCTCGATTCGTTCAAATGAGACATCATTTTTAGAACATGATCCCTTACCGAGTCCCTTCGACATTTGGGTTGTCATCAATACCCTCATAGCATTTTGTCTAGCCGCTCGGTTACGATGACCAAACATCTCGGTGAGACTTTTCATCATTTCCGGCCGAACCCATCGTCGATGCGTCTTTGCAATACATTTGTCGGTGAAGCAAAATGTAACAATGAGCCATCTCATCGACTTTTTCCATTTCTAATTCCGCCAACTCTTCGGGAGTGGCATCCGGTTCAGTTCTAGAGGGCTCTCCTCGATTAAGACAAACTTATGCCCCTCGGTGATCGGGACAATGTCAAGATTTCTTTTCCAATCGGCAAAGTTAGTGCCATCTAGTTTATTTTCTTTGAGAATAACAAATAGTGGATTGAAAGACATCGAGAATAAAAATTAAAACATTCATCACATAATGCATAGCAATATATATCGAAAAACCTAAAAAACACAATATATATGCTAGCAACCAACACCTCAAAAAATCCGCACACAAGCCACGATCGTGTGGACGTTTACACATACATTTTTCAAGTAGAGTTTTACGTCTTTAATTTTACTATCTAGTCAAATTACGTTATGACAAGTAAAATTAATAGTTGTTCCTCTTGGCCATGTATTAATTAACATAGACTCCGATGGTGAGCTTATTAATTAATACACCTAAGTGAACACCATAATTTAACATCCTTAAAATATTATCTTTTAAATAATAGTCCTACAGATGGAGAGGTCCTATCATAAAAAGTAATATTTACCTTATGTTATCATTTTGAAATTTAAAACTAGTGAACCTATAATTAGCACATCCGATATGGAGGAAGACTCTAATGTCAACGCGCATGCTAATTACTTCACAATTTAAATTAATTATGGAGGCCAATTTGATTTTAATTAAAATAAAAATCAATTTAATCACTTAGTTATTTTAGCCTTAAGGTTTTTAATTTTCGTCCTAACATGCAAGGAAACATATCACGCATACATCCATACATGCCATACATCAAAACAATAAAACCAAAAATAAAGCATGGATAATTAATTATCCAATTATCATGGTCTTCTTCCTTGAGTTGAATCCGAGAAAATCTTCGCTCGATCTCTCCCCCTTTGAATCAAGCATCTCGTCGCTTCTCCCGGCGGTCGTGGATTTTCAAAATATTAAAATTTTACTTTTATGCAAAATTAATTACATAAAAAAATTTAATTTTAAATCCCGACTTCCCAGTGGGCCTGAGCAACGAATGGCGACAACGGACCGGACTAAAGCTGGGCGGCCGGCCCGAACCGAAACGGCCGGACCAGTGCCGCAGCTTGCGGCCGCTTCGGCTTTCGGCGGCAGCCTCTTCTTTCAGCTGACCCTATTTCTTGTCGGCATGCTCGCCAATGATCCGGCGATCCGGTTACGCTCTATTTCTTCGTGATCCCGTCTTTTCCGAATTCGATTACAATTTTATACGAAATAAAATACATCGAAATTACATCAAGATTACGAAAAATAAAACCACCTAGAACTACCGCGGATTTTCTCACGGGAAAAACCATTACATGCCTCAAAAACGGCCAAACCAACAATTGCATAATTAATAAAAATAAATAAATAAATGCACCATTCATATAAACCATGATAATTGGATCATATCACCTGCAAGAACACATCTAGCAAAATATTCCAACATCAAAATATATGAATATTTAAATTGCTATCAATTAATCACTAAAATTAATTAAAATAGAAAAAGCCTAAAAATCCGCTCCGATACCAATTGTTGGAAAGTAAAGCAGCGAAGCGAAGTTTGGGAAAATATGATTATAGCGTTTTACGCATCTACGAGCATTAGATCTATTTAGGCATGCTAATTAATTAATTACTAAGACTAACAAGCAATTTAAATATTATTTATTATTTATTAATTAAATATGTTGATTAATTAAAATATCCTAATCTAGATCCAAGATCATAGGATATTACCTTTTGAAGCGGTTGGTTATTTCCTTCTTGATCGCCTTGTATTTCTACCTTCGGATCTTCTAGAGTATGATCCGCCTTGAACCGGACGTTGTGTGGGCAACGAGCTACCGAACTTGCTTGGACACCTATGGATCGGCCGAAACAACTTTGATATGTGATCACTATATTTTTTTTGCTCTCTAGTATTTTATGAACACTCTTAGCAAATTAATTGTGTTATCTAAATTGTAGAATCAAAGACACAAGTCTAGATCTACAATTAAACACAAGAGGAAAAAATTGATCACACAATCTCACCAAGCATGTACAAATCGCCAACACCCCATAATGTCCTATTTATAGGCTCTTGGACTACTACTAGGGATCTAAAGGAGGATTATGGAAGGACTCCCAATTAATTCACCTTACCTTATTAGGACTCTTCCTAATATATGGTGAATCAATTAATATCAACTTAGTCCACTAAAAAGTTGATATTGCACTTCCTACCAAAATCCCAAATTACGAAATTGGGCTCCTTATTAAATATATTATTTCCGTGTTTAAGATATCGAATGTCCATTAATTAATTATAAGCTCTTGATGACTTTAATTAATTAATATCTTATCCAAGAGTAGTACCACTCGAACCTTATTATTATATCGAATTAAATCCACTGCGAGGGTTTAATATAATAATCATTATCGAGCTCCTCAAGGGGACATCATCAACCCGCACGAGTCGGGACACGATTTCTAGTAATAATAATAATTGTCGTATAAACAATATTATTGCCCAAGATACGAGGCTTATTGAGTCGATCATTTTGACTCTCACCTATGGTAAATCAAAGCAATAATTATTATAAATACACAATTAAATATTATATACTTAGAATTAAGAAATAATAATTATCCGAGATTTACGTTCTTCTTACGGTCGATCTGAAGACACTATCTCACCTCGATCCTGTTCAACGTATGCAAATACGCTAATGTATGCTAATAGTCAAGACCAACTATACTCAAGCATACACTACAACCCTTTATATAATTTGTCTAATAATTATATAGGTTGTGAACTATTATATTATTTTATAAGGCACCGATAATGTGATCTTCCGTGTGACACCAACACACCACATTATCTACAATATAAAATAATTAGACATTTCATTTGCATAACCATAACGTGAATTAATATGCAAAACATGTGATTAAATATAATTAATATCCTCATAGGTAGTAATAGGGAATTTAGGTAATACAAGCATAAAGTATGCTTTGCAGTATACAATCCTAACACATATCATATTGATGGTACGATGGAAATGGAATTCGAACTTCAGTATGTTAGTTTGATTATCCGGTGATGATCGGTTGAGTTATCAGATAAGAGAAATATGTTGCGTGTTGTAGATTCATGCACATAATATTATTTTGGAAACTTGGGATTTTGTGAAACCGGAACATATGTGCTATGTGATTCCATTGGTATGGTAGTAGCGCGATTTTACCTTACTGATTCTGGAATGATTTCCTTGTAAGCGTAGATTTGGGGATGGTGACCCCATACTGGTTGTTTTAGATAGTGAGTGGTCGTTTCCACTCCGTGTATGATTGGGTATGTTCGTCAGTTTGTGATTGGTTGTTCATATGCCGAGGGGTATGTTCGCCAGTCGGATATGTTTATTGAGATCCACTGTATGTGATCGGTGTGTCATTTTGAGAATTTTGCTTTTTCGTATATCTGTTTCTGTGGTTCTGTGTTGATAGTGTTGGAGTTTACCGTGTGAAGGTATTCTCGATTTCCATTGATCGTTCGTTGGTTGTATTGGAGTTTATCACGTTGATGATATTCTCGATTGTGTTTTGACCTCTGGTTGGTCAGATTGGAATTTATCATGTCGATGATAAATTCGGTTGATTGTTGATCATTGTTGGTGATCATCTGAGCGTTCAGATTGTCTATCGATGTTTCGGGATTCGTTGCCATTGTATTGAGCAGTTGTTTCACAGATACATCGGATATTATTCGATTTATCAGAATTGAGACTTGATTATGTAATCAGGCAGACAGGATTTGATTCGGGCAGATTGTTTGATCCGAAGATGATATATTTTGTTGAGAATCAGGGAATTGTGATCGTAAGCATATTGAGACTGTACCGTGAGAACGCTGGCTAGTATCTCCGGAGATCGTCGACCTGCGTATTTGGAAGTATGCTCTTTTGGATATTCGGTAATGATGATGATAAATCGTTGTCGTGATGGTTTTGGGATATTTTGAGTTGAACGGTATGTTTGTTCGTTTTATGATGGATTGCAAGTTTCGAGGACGAAACTTATTTTAAGGGGTGTAGAATGTAATATCCGTAATTTCTACTATCGATGTTTAATATTATTTTATCCGAGTTATATTGTACAGCGTGGAATCATGCAGTAGAGATAAAATAAATAAAGTCGAGATATCGATATCGGTATAATTGTCGTATTTGGTCGACAATTACATTTGAGGATATTGTGTATCGGGTTGTCGTACTTTTGATATTGGGTATATCGTATGATGATATTATTGGATTCGATGTTTGTGTTCGTGTGTCTTATGTTCGCTTTTGGTATGTCGAGACGTTGGACAAGAATCGCGGAAAATGGCTAAGTATAGCCTTATTAGCGCACGCCGATATTCATGCATAACGCACGCTATCGTGCAGGATTAGCGCACGCTACGTTTATAGGTTAGCGTCGCTAGTGCGGCATGATCGGAAGGAATCTGCGTGTGGACCACCGCTTTGGCGCACGTTCGTAAGTCAACGGTTGTTGTCCTGAAGTATTAGCGCACGCTAAAGATTAGGCTTAGCGCACGCTAACTATATATCACCAACAAGGAATCTTATCCTTGCTAGATGTGTCGGAATGTGGGGGCGAGTGGTAGGTGAACACCGTAGTAAGTCAACTTCGGATAGCGCACGCTAAGAGTAAGGACTTGCGTACGCTAGACATGATGATTTACGACGTTAATGCATGGGCATTACGTACGTAAGGTATGTTACGAAGCAAGACAGTAGCATCTGGGCTTCGATAGCGCACGCTAACAAAGTCAGTTAGCGCACGCTAAGGCTATCGCACGCTAAACAGAATGGTTTAGCGCACGCTAGTAAGGTATTCTATATAAAGGGACAAACAGTGTCATGAAGCATTTCGTCCATTTCTTTCCTTTCACCCGATAGAGACAACCTTGGGAGAACATTTGGAGTTCCTAAACACCGAGAGATGATGATCTTTAACAAGATTAAGATGGAGAGCATGGATTCAAGCCTTGTTCTTCAAGTTATTCATGATTCTTGGAATGGAGTCTAGTGTTCTTATTCTTGGTCCATCCAATCCAGGTAATTTTCGTATCCTCTTGATGATAGTTCGTTTTCTTGGATGATTTCATGTAAGGAGCATGTTGGATAATCATATGATGATGTTATATGGGATTCAATGGAATTTTGATAAGAGTCTCGGATGTTAGTTAAGATTCTTCATACTATAAGGATGTTGATTCGTTTAACCCGATCTAAGATGGATTTCTGAATCTTGTTAAATATATTGATCGATTTAGAGGAGTTAAATCATGATACGAGGTTGAATTCCGGATTGAATATGATATGATCCTTGTTATATAGTCGGTTTGATTGTTGGTGTTATTATTGATATATGGACAATGATATGATCCTTGTGATAGTTATGGTGTTGTTTATCTTCAAGAGATATGGAGATTCATATCTCCCTTCATTCGGATTCGTAGTTGCAAGATGTTAGTCGATGCTTGGATTGCATGCCACCGCAGACATTAGCGCACGCTAAGCTTACCGCTAGCGCACGCTAACGGACAACTTAGCGCACGCCACGTTATGCGTTTAACGTGCGCTAAGTAGGCGACGATCGGTATTTTTGTGTTTTGATTATGAATTCGTGATGGTTTGACTTGGTTGGTTACACCGTGTTTATTCGAGGTTGTGTTGAACCGTTGAGTTCGATTAGTTAGTATTGTCGGTTGTTGATTGTTATCGGATATGTGTTATTTGATTTCTTCGATAGGTTGAGATTCGATCGGTGATTATAACCGGATATTGCGGTCGTGTTCGAGTATGTCCATTGTATTGCTTTTGATCGGGTGAGGAGCTCGTAGACAAAGGCAATGTGTTCGACAATGACTTCGTGAAATGTGGTCGAGGCAAGTTATTACTTGCTCGATTATAATATTTAATGAATGGTTTGATTTCATTTCGTTTATAATGCATATAGCGATGATTATTATTGTGAACTCGGGTATTCGGATCGCATATCGTTCTTTCGATTAGGAGATAAATCATAATGTATATGCTTATCTCGATTATTGGTATGTTCGAGTATCAAGGTTACATTATGGTAAAGACGAGGATATGAGTATCTATAGTTCATTGTTCGTATGGATCGCGAGCATTGAGGATAATCGTCGGTGATGATTGGACATCGAGATTTCTCCCGAAGGACTCGGGGCAAGTATCTTATATCGATTCAATTAGAGTTAGTGATTTGATCATGCGTATTATCATTCATGTTGTCGAACATGAGGTCGTCTTAATTGATTTGTCATATTGTCGTTCATGTTGCGTTGTTCATGATGATGAACATATTGTTTTGCATATGTGTATGCATATTGTGTTGTTTATGTTGTGTTGATCCGATGGGATCGCGCGATCTATCTTGAGGGCGCCGGATCGGATGTCCACCTCGTGTTGGTCCGACGGGATCATCTTGGGATCTATCTTTGAGGCCTGGATCATTGGACGGGTTTTTCCACCTCGTGTTGGTCGACGGGATCATCTTGGGATCTATCTTTGAGGCGCTGGATCGTTGGATTACCCAAGATTGTGTTATTGTTGTGCATATGTATATTGTTGGTTATCCACCTCGTGTTGATCTTGTATGATCATCTTGGGATCTATCTTTGAGGCGCCTGGATCATGGGATTTCCATTGAGTATACATAGTGGTTATTGTTTGTGAGCATATTGTCGTTGTCATATGAGTTTGCATTTGTAGGTCTTGTGTTAGGACCCTGTCCGCATTGCATTGTTCTGATATCGGTTTAGACTGATATGATTATCGTGGCACTTCATATCTCGAGGTATGTTCCATATTTTCCTTGGTCTTGTCTTTGGTGGACAATTGGTTATCGTCTTGGGATTTGATGATTTTATTCGATGGATCGTATTGGTCGAAATGGTAGATTTGCATATCGTGAGTTGGTTATGATAGTTTGAGGATCTTGAGTATTGTTTGAGGTACAATACAAATATTATGTTCGAGTTTAATGGTTATTCGATGAGAATTACTTGAGTAAGTAAAGTCATGGCGGTAAGATTACATTGGTCGTATTCTTATTCTCATTGGTATGTATTCTTAATGTGATGTGACGGTTATCATTGTTGGATATTATGGTGACCCCGTCGTGGGATTTCTTTTTAGGTTCTTGGAGTATCGAGCTTGTAGCGGTCGTGAAGAGATGAGCTTCCCGGAGGATACGGCTAGGACATGTTGTGTGCATTGAGTTTTTGATTGGTTCTCGTATTCCATTGCTAGAGTATCCTTATGGTTGGTCTTTTCCATTGCGTGAGTATTTTGAAATGACCTTTTGGTATCTGGTAACTGAGGTTGCTTTGGAAGTCGTTTTCTAAACTTTTGAGTGTCGGCTGTTTGGCCTCGCGATTTCAAATGAGTTTTTACGACGGTTTTTGATAAATGGATTTTATAAGTCTTTGTGAATTTTTAAAGTTAGTACCGTCGTTGGCCTCTTGGGCATTTGTAAATGTTTGTGAAAATTTCTTTTTAGCCTTGTGGGTTCCATCTCGGGGCCCACGGCGCTGTAATATTTCCGGTTAAATCTGGGGGTGTTACAGTGTCTTACCTAATACTGATTGTAGATACATAGATGGAAGGTTCTAGATCCTTCTAGAGGTAGTAGGATCCTATTATATGTCTTACCTTATCTAGGAATCCTATGTATGGAAGGACTCTCATTGTAATGCCTATATAAAGGCCCCTCTATCAGTGTTATGAATACAATTGATTTGCTGTCTTTACTTTTTCCTCAAACACGTTATCAGCACGTAGTTCCCAACTGAGCAAAACAAAAAAAAATCCACCCACACAAAAATTGTCCGAATTAATTGAAAAAAAAAGAAGCAAAAATCAGAAAAACCCTAAGAAACCGCCGGCACAAAATCCTTCCAGGTTTCCACACGCCGTCGTTGTCCAGCCGCGGCTCCACCGTCCACACTCGGGTTTTCCGGAGGTATTGTTGGTCTACACAAAACACAAGTTCCAATGGATGTGGCTTCAGCTTCGGCTTCTGTTAAGTCAACAGAAACTCATAATGATGATGGATGTGGCTTCAGCTTCGGCTTCTGTTTATGAACACCTTAGTATTGATGATCTGGAGATGGGTGCTTTGGAGATTGGCAATTCGAATAGTGAGCTGGAAAACTCAATCCAAGGTTGTGGCCAAATATTGCCCTCCAACATTGAGAATCGGAATCGTGTAGCAAGGGTGATGTTGCCTTCTGCAGACGACCCTCTACTTTTCTCTCGTAGAAAACTTCCCAAACACAAATATTTGTATATTCAACGGTGGAGATCCAATTCTGAGTAATATTGATTACTGAATCTGCTGCCGAACAAAAGCAGATTACTGAATCTGCTGCCGAACAGAAGCAGATTTTTACGAGGAAATTTGGAGATCTGACCTCATCCAATACCGAGCCGCTGCATCCCCGCGCTCGAGTCCTTTTTCGGCCGAATTATCGAGCCCAGTAGCCCTATCCGGGCGTTTCTCAACTCTCCATCATTTCCTAATTAATTATTCATTTGTTCATTAATTTGTACACTTATGAATCTTACATGTTTATGTTTTACGTGTGTAACACCCTCAAGATATTCGAGGTATATTACAGCGCCGTGAATCCCTATATGGGACCCACCAGGCTTAACAACATCATACTCATCGACTCACATAAACTACAAACCAACACCATGTCATAAAGACACAAAACAGAATAAACCACCCGGTTCAACCGGTCAAACATAACCTCATCAATCAACACAAACATAAAGGCAACAATACAATCCGGACGAACAAGAACTCTTAAGTACTCGAGTACAACTATTAGTTCAAAAGCCACAAAAGATGAAAAGACAAAAAGACATTAAGACGTCACTTATGCACAATCATCACGCATGGCCATCATCCGTGTACTGGTCCAGCGCCCGCTCGTCCCGATGAACGACACGAAATTCATAAAACGAATTTCCCCAAACGGGTCCCAGAGGGGTTAGCAATTACGCTAGTACAAGTAACAAGATGAACAACTTACATCTTACACATATAGTAAATGCATGCAATAGAGAAAACCGTTCGAAAACACTCATTTCCGGAAATGCCAGTATCAAATCACATTTGTAAAATTCACCACAATTAACCGTCGATCCACACCTCCGTGGACCCCTACCGAGACCCCGTCGGATCTAACCCGTAGTGGTTAAAAGCAAAGCTCGTAGATCCACACCTCCGTGGACCCCTACCGAGACCCCGTCGAGTCTAACCCGTAGTGAGCATACACACACACACACAATTTCTCATACAAAACTACTATGTCAAGATTGTAAGTTCATAAGGATACTTGCCTCGATTAAATAGACGACGACACGAACGGAACGGAAGAATCAAGCACGACCGTGAGGAACCGACGAGAATGAACCTAACGATTCGAATAGCACAATCACAACCAACTCTAGACGATTACGGAAATGGAATACACCCGGAAACCCGCCTACGATTCATGTATATTCATACAAAAATAACAACGAGGGCGGACTACAACCAAACCCTCTCGAATCCATAAAAATCCACAAAATATCCATGAATCCGTAGGAAAACTAACAATACTAACAATATTAATCGTATACATCATGAATCCACCAACGAAACGGAACTAATCGGAAGAAAATCCCAAAACCCCCAAATTAATCGAAATAGGGTTTTAGAACATTACCTTTGGAGATTCAAGAACTAAGATCCGTAGAACACGCGTTAGATTGATTATCCGAGCCTCACAACCGAAAAGGAATGATGAAAATCGACTTCGGATGAAGAACTCTCCCCTCTATATCCTTTCTCTCGCGATGCGGTGGAAAAATGGGGAAGGAGACGACCGATCTCGTCTAATAAGGACGAGTCTGCGCAATTACCGCTTCGTGTGCCGCGGCACGCAGAAGTGTGCCGCGGCACAGCCGAAAATCTACTCCCGTGTTTTAGCATTGTGCCGCGGCACGGCTGCGTGTGCCGCGGCACACGGTCTGATTGGGTTTTGGTCGCGGAAGACACACGAGTGTGCCGCGGCACCGGACAGTGTGCCGCGAACTTTGTGCGCCGTGCCGCGGCACGGATGGGTGTGCCGCGGCACACGTCTGGTGCCCGACCAACATTTGGAGAAATTTGTGTGCCGCGGCCACGCACCTTATCTTGCCCACGCCCTTTTTGGGTCCCAAAATGATAAAAATGATCCTGGAAGAGAATGAAACGATAGGAATCAATATTTGGGGACTAATAACACGAAATGGATCCACGGCAACCCGGCGGCGGTTTCGCACAACAATAACAAGAATATAGTTCAACGGTTTGACAGAAGGACACGTGAAAAGTACCGAGGGTCACTACGATCGAGAAATATACCAAAAACGAAAATACAAGGGAAAGAAAAAATACGGATATTACATTCTACCCCTCTAAAAATAAGTTTCGTCCCGAAACTTAAGAAACAAACAACTCGGGGTACCTAGCACGCATGCTATCCTCGGTTTCCCAAGTTGCCTCCTCGACACCGTGTCTCGACCACTGCACCTTGACCAAAGGTATGGTCTTATGCCTCAATCGTTTCTCACGATGCTCCAAAGTCTTCAAAGGGCGCTCTTCGAAAGTAACATCTTCGGCGACATCAATCTCACCATAATTGATGATGTGACTAGGATCCGGGACATATTTCCTCAACTGGGAAACATGGAAAGTGCTATGAACATGACTCAAGGCCGGAGGTAACGCCAAACGGTATGCCGACCCACCTACTCGCTCGAGGATCTCAAAGGGGCCGATAAATCTCGGACTCAACTTCCCTTTCTTCCCAAAACGAAAAACTCCCTTCGTCGGCGACACCTTTAGCAAAACGTGGTCTCCCACCTCGAATTCCAAAGGTCGACGACGGACGTCGGCATATGACTTCTGTCGACTCTGGGCAGTCAACATCCGTTCTCGAATTAACTCTATCTTCCGCCTCGTCTCTAAAACGACATCCGGCTCGGTCCCGACCAAATCGGACGCCTCATTCCAACAAATCGGTGATCGACATCGCCTCCCGTAAAGTGCCTCATACGGTGCCATCCGAATCGACGCGTGCCAACTGTTGTTGTACGTGAATTCGATCAATGGCAAATGCTCCTCCCAGTCTCTACTCCAATCGAGAGCACAAGCACGCAACAAATCCTCGAATGTCTGGATAGTGCGTTCCGACTGTCCATCTGACTGGGGATGAAAAGAGGTACTCAAATGTAAATGGGTACCCAACGCCTTATGCACCACCTGCCAGAAGTGCGATACAAAACGGCCGTCACGATCCGAAACGATAGACTTCGGAGTACCGTGAAGTCTCACAATCTGCGCGATAAACACACGAGCTAACTTCTCTGGGCCCCAAGTATCCTTGATGCCCAGAAAATGTGCCGACTTGGTCAGGCGATCAACAATCACCCATACCATATTCATGCCCGACCTCGATCTCGGCAAACTCGTAACGAAATCCATCGATATATCTTCCCATTTCCATTCCGAGCGAAGTGACTGCAATAACTTGACCGGTCGGCCGATGCTCGATCTTGACCTGCGACAAGTCAAACATCTCGCTACAAAGCGTGCGACCTCATCCTTCATATCATTCCACGGAAATTTCTTCTCGTGTCCTTGTACATCTTACTCGAACCAGGATGAACGGAATAAGGTGTAGCATGGGCCTCCCGTAAGATACTCTGCCTCAACTCTGAGTCGTTCGGCACACAAAGCCGACTCTGAAATCTCAAAATACCATACTCGTGAATCACAAACCCAGGAGACTTTCCCTTAAGAACGTTCTCTCGGATTTGAGTAATCATCGGATCCTCTGATTGCTTCAGCTTAATTTCATCGATCAAAGATGATGAAATCTCTAAAGCACAAAGTTGCCCGATAGCTCCCGGCAACGAGACCTCAACGTCTAACTCGATCAAAGCCCTCCGAAGCTCAGACTGAGGCGTAAGGATCTCAAGCGTTCGCAACGCAACTGGTTTCCGACTCAAGGCGTCGGCCACGACGTTCGCCTTACCCGGATGATAAAGGATTTCGAGGTCATAATCCTTAATCAACTCTAACCACCTCCTCTGCCTCATATTCAACTCTCGCTGAGTAAATATGTATTTCAGACTTTTATGATCGGTAAAAATCTGAGATGTAGAGCCGAAAAGATAGTGACGCCAAATCTTGAGCGCAAAAACGACCGCCGCCAACTCCAAATCGTGAGTAGGGTAGTTCAACTCATACGGCCTCAACTGTCTCGACGCATAGGCAATGGTCTTGCCGTGCTGCATCAATACGCACCCAAGACCCTGACCCGAAGCATCGCTATAAACGGCAAAACCCTCGTTGCCACATGGCAACGCGCCAAACCGGGCAAGTCAAACGCTTCTTGATTCCTCAAAACTCGATCGCCTCTCGTCATTCCAGCGAACTTCTCGGATTCTGGAGCAAGCTGCGTAAGTGGCGAGCCGATTTCGAAACCCTCGGCGAACCTACGGTAGTAGCCCGGCCAAACCCAAGAAACTACGGAGCTCCTTCACATTCTTGGCGGTGCCCAATCCAATCGGCCTCAATCTTCCTGCGGATCCACACGAACCCCTCTGAAATCACGTGACCTAAAAACATCACTTCCTTGGCCCGAACTCACATTTCGAGAACTTTGCATAGAGTTGCTCGGTCCTCAAAATGTCTAATACTACCCGCAAATGATGGGCATGCTCTTCCTCATTCCTCGAGTAAATAAGAATATCGTCTATGAAGACGACGACACACTTGTCCAAATACTCGATAAAGACTTTGTTCATCAATTGCATGAACACGCGGCGCATTAGTTAACCCGAAAGGCATGACTACGAACTCATAATGTCCGTACCTCGTCCAGAAAATTTGTTTTCGGCACATCGGACTCTCTCACCGGAGGTGATAGTACCCCGATTTCAAATCAATTTTCGAGAATACCGCAGCTCCTCGAACCGATCGAACAAGTCATCAATTCTCGGCAAAGGATACTTGTTCTTGATGGTCACCTTGTTTAGTTCGCGATAGTCGATACACAAACGTAGTGAACCATCCTTCTTCCGCACAAACAGACGGTGCGCCCCAAGGCGAGGCGCTCGGTCGAACATACCCGACTCAAGAAGCTCACTCAATCGCTTCTTCAACTCGGACATCTCTCGAAGGTGCCATGCGATAGGCGCCTTGAAATAGAGCCGCGCCCGGCTCTAACTCTATGGAAAACTCAACCTCACGATCCGGTGGCAATCCCGGTAACTCGTCAGGAAATACATCAGGAAACTCATTAACGACTGGAATCGACGAAAGATCGACTCCACCACCCTCCGCCTTCAAGGCATAGCACCAATAACCAGTACACCCCTTTCGTAGGAGACTCATCGCCTTCAAGGCATTAATAACGAATTTCTGGTTTCCCCTCTTTCGCCCCGCGAAAGAGTGCTCGGTGCCGTCCTCGGCTAACATAGTGATGATTCTCGTACGGTAGTTCATGATCGCACCATGCCGCTCGAGCCAATCATCACCAAGAATCAAATCCTCACCCTCGATACTCACAACAATAAGATTAGAGGGCCAAGTCCTCTCACAAATAAGTACAGAGCAGTCTCGAACCTCCTGATCACCCACGATCCTATCGCCGCTAGGAAGCTTAACGATGAAGGGCTCACAAGGCGTCAAACGGTCGAGACTCAAGCGGCGCACACAATCCGAGAGATATGAGCGAATGCGTAGCTCCGGAATCGAAAAGCATCTTGACGGGATGAGAAAGAATATAAACGGTACTGTCGCCACGGTAGCTGGATCATCGGCTTTCCGCATCTCATAGACACGCGGGTGGTGAGCCGACACCGGAAGCTCCCCCTTAGAGGGCTGACCCGACCTCTCCCCGACTAGCACTCGGCGGGGATTGAGAGCAACGATCCTCGATTCACACTTGGTTCCCTAGGCGCTGGAATGGAAGCCCGGGCACCAAGAATTTTCTCCCTCTCGGCCTGACGGCTTTGTGGCCGGTGGCCACTGCGATTACACGTCGACAAAGGGCTCAAACAAGTACGGTGATGTGGCTGTGCGACCACAATTGAAACACTTCACATCACGAAAAGGAGCACCGGTAGTTCCACGAGGACCCCAGTAGCAGATTTGGACCACCGCCCGGCGGGAAGTTAGCATATTGGGATCTCTGCGACCCCACTCTTGTGGCCGAAAAGTTCCCAGCGGACTTACGCTTCTTACTCGCGGGCCGCCTCACTCGCCGTCACGGACATATCATAAGCAAGGGCCTGCTCTGGTAATCTTTCAATGTAGTGCATACAAGCCCCGACATATAGTCCCGAATCGGCAACTTCATCCGTCTGGAGAAATGGAAAATTTTGTCGCTCTCTTCGACGACTTGGGTCTTCACATAACCCAACTCCTTGTTAAAATCAGCAATGGCTTGAGATACGGGGATATCCCGCGATTGAGCATCATAAAAAGCATGTACCCGAGCACATCGGCCCGACGCGGGCAATATTCACCTCCATCAATTCTTGAAACTCACCACGAAGCGGCATGGTCTTTGGGCCCAACGGCCTCCCACCGGTCAGTAGCGTCCCTGTGAGAAAGTATTGAGCAATAGGGACTTTACGGTCCTCGGGACGATTAGTGGCAACGAAGACCTTAGACATCTCCTTGATCCACCCTTCCCGGCCAATCGGGTCCGAAGCTCCCAACCGAGGAGGATGCATCTTGATGACATCTTGGAGCCAACGGTCGCTCGCCCGATTAGCATGGGCACGATCCGCGTTACGAACCGCTGAGCTATTGCGCCATTTGGTTCACCATTTGTTGCATAACGGCCGCAATACCGAGATCGGCACGCTCACGAGAAGAAGCATGGCTATGACGGTCGTCGATCTTGCCGGCTCCGAAGATCGTGGCGTGGCCGCCCCAGGCCCCCCGTCCGGCGCGTCCACGACCACGACCGCGACCACGACCTCTTCCGGCATCCATCCGGAGTTAAATAAGTAGCAAAAGCCATACGAGGATCAGTACAAGAAAAGAACAATCACAAGTCGAGAATCAAGGGTACGATACAAGGAATTAATGAACAGAGGAAGGAAAACTTACGGACACTGGTAGTACCTGAATCATGGCGGCGTGACGATGATGTGCAAAACAAAACACCATAAGACCCAATAAACCGACAAGCCTAGGTATCCATAAACCTAGAGCTCCGATACCATTTTCTGTAACACCCTCAAGATATTCGAGGTATATTACAGCGCCGTGAATCCCTATATGGGACCCACCAGGCTTAACAGCATCATACTCATCGACTCACATAAACGACAAACCAACACCATGTCATAAAGACGCAAAACAGAATAAACCACCCGGTTCAACCGGTCAAACATAACCTCATCAATCAACACAAACATAAAGGCAACAATACAATCCGGACGAACAAGAACTCTTAAGTACTCGAGTACAACTATTAGTTCAAAAGCCACAAAAGATGAAAAGACAAAAAGACATTAAGACGTCACTTATGCACAATCATCACGCATGGCCATCATCCGTGTACTGGTCCAGCGCCCGCTCGTCCCGATGAACGACTGAAATTCATAAAACGAATTTCCCCAAAACGGGTCCCCAGAGGGGTTAGCAATTACGCTAGTACAAGTAACCAGATGAACAACTTACATCTTACACATATAGTAAATGCATGCAATAGAGAAAACCGTTCGAAAACACTCATTTCTGGAAATGCCAGTATCAAATCACATTTGTAAAATTCACCACAATTAACCGTCGATCCACACCTCCGTGGACCCCTACCGAGACCCCGTCGGATCTAACCCGTAGTGGTTAAAAGCAAAGCTCGTCGATCCACACCTCCGTGGACCCCTACCGAGACCCCGTCGAGTCTAACCCGTAGTGAGCATACACACACACACAATTTCTCATACAAAACTACTATGTCAAGATTGTAAGTTCATAAGGATACTTGCCTCGATTAAATAGACGACGACACGAACGGAACGGAAGAATCAAGCACGACCGTGAGGAACCGACGAGAATGAACCTAACGATTCGAATAGCACAATCACAACCAACTCTAGACGATTACGGAAATGGAATACACCCGGAAACCCGCCTACGATTCATGTATATTCATACAAAAATAACAACGAGGGCGGACCACAACCAAACCCTCTCGAATCCATAAAAATCCACAAAATATCCATGAATCCGTAGGAAAACTAACGATACTAACAATATTAATCGTATACATCATGAATCCACCAACGAAACGGAACTAATCGGAAGAAAATCCCAAAACCCCCAAATTAATCGAAATAGGGTTTTAGAACATTACCTTTGGAGATTCAAGAACTAAGATCCGTAGAACACGCGTTAGATTGATTATCCGAGCCTCACAACCGAAAAGTAATGATGATTATAGAACCACGGTTTAAGAACTCTCCACCTCTATATCCTGTATCTCGAGTTGGTGTGGAAAAATGTGGATGGAGACGACCGATCTCGTCTAATAAGGGCGAGTCTGCAATTACCGCTTCGTGTCTTTGCGGCCGCGGCGAAGTGTGCGCGGCAGCCGAAAATCTACTCCTGTGTTTTAGCATTGTGCCGCGGCACGGCTGCGTGTGCGCGGCACTGTCTGATTGGGTTTTGGTCGCGGAAGACACACGAGTGTGCGGCCGCGGACAGTGTGCGCGGCCTGCTGGCTGTGCCGCGGCACGGATGGGTGTGCCGCGGCACACATGATGCCGACCAACATTTGGAGAAATTTGTGTGCCGCGGCGCACGCACCTTGTGCCGCGGCCCACGCCCCTTTTTGGGTCCCAAAATGATAAAAATGATCCGGAAAGAGAATGAAACGATAGGAATCAATATTTGGGGACTAATAACACGAAATGGATCCACGGCAACCCCGAAACGGCGGTTTCGCACAACAATAACAAGAATATAGTTCAACAGTTTGACAGGAAGGACACGCTGAAAAGTACCCGAGGGTCACTACGATCGAGAAATACACCAAAAACGAAAATACAAGGGAAAGAAAAAATACGGATATTACAACGTGTATATAGGAAAATACGTCGCTCATGATGATGTGCACGCTATGGAGAAAAAGCCATATTTATCCCGTTCAAGGATCAAAGTAAATATAGAACGGAGTACCCACGAAAATATGTTGCTCATATGGAGAGAACCTCCCGTTCAAGGATCAAATCATATATGGAACCAAGTACCCGTAAGACTTTATTAAAGTTCCCGTTTTTCAATTCCTCTCTTTTGGGAAATTTTCTTTTTGGGGAATTGGGTATTTGGGTTCTTTATCTCCCACGCTACTTTGCGGTGGATGAGACAATGAGAGATGGTGTCACTCTCGGATGTCGAAGTAAACTGTGTGACGGTCCTGGGGGAGTCACGGATAATTGTTGAAAGTCAATATTTGTGGTTGTTGCATACACCACGTTTTGGGTGCGATTTGATGTCGCCGTTTTGTCGATTTTAAACCAACAATTGAATAAAATGAATATTGTCGGCAACGGTAAAGTTATGACTTGTTCATGATTAGTCACGAATTGTGACGTACAAATGGGACAAACATCGATTGCGACGGATATGTCGTGGTTAAAATCGATTTGTGACGGAATTGTCACGTTGAATTGAGCGACCACCACGTTGGTCTTGACCCAATCCCATACTTGGAAAACTCCATCTTTCATCTTATTAAAATAAAATATTGCATGTGGGTGTAGACATGTATCGTCTCCTTGCAACATGATATATGAAAGAATGTACGAGTAATTCTCATGAGTTTCAACATGTAAAGCAATGGCATATTGCGGTAAATACATGAATTCGTTGACCTCGATTATAGTTCGTATGACTATAGGTCCGAATATTTTTCCGAGTATTTGTAAAGGCATGTGCCTTATACATTTGACTATGTTTAGTCGATCTTATTAGATGGTCAAGACGAGTTGGTTATGGTATATTCATTATGTCTCATGGTTCAAAATGCTTAATTATGATGCACCGCGTTGTATCCATATAACATGGCTATTATGACGTATACTTGCAAATTGAGAATTAAAATACTTGGTTGATCGACGCACTTTGGTGGATTTTGTCTACACTTTTGATCATGACTAGGCTCATCCTTCTTGGTATTTATTTATGCTTTGAAAGTTCAAACGGAATCAGTGGTTTTTAAACAGCCTTAGCTGTACCGACATTCCTACTTTCTCTGCAAGTCTACCAACTTGGAGTTACCGAAAGGATCATTAGTCGAGATAAGAAATCGAACACCCTGCTGCGTTTAAACGCGCATATGGCTGTCATTGCCATGTTTTTGCATCATCACTTATGCCATTGGATATGGTCTCAACCTTGTTTTCTCACTAAACTTGGGAAATACTAAACAGCCAATTAAAACATGCACTGTGATCTGAGTTTAAGGATCCGTGTGGTGCACAATATATGTATAGAAAGATACGGAAGTCTAGTTTCCAGAACATCTGACCGTTCGTCCATAACCTTCCTAACTAGGGAGTTATCGCTGTTTTAGTGAAGAAAGGTCAAGCTGCGCAGAATTTTATTTCCAGCGATTGTGCTAACTTTTGTCCCAACCAAATTGGTTCCCATCTTGAATTTGCAAGTGGTCTTATGACACATGTTTTTCAACCTCTTTTTGGCCGAATTTGCCATAGATGATGCAGTTTTTGGCATGCGTTGTACGCTAAACTATCATCTTTCAAATGTTGAAAAACAGTTTCCTTGGGGAAGCCCAAAATATGCACCCTTATAAGAAGGTCGAGCGTGTGCATGGTAGTGTTACACCATGCTTGTGTCGTAATTTTTCCCCTTAGGCATATAACCTTGCCATGTTATGCACTCAATATGATAGATCATTTTGATCATATCAAGTATAAAATCTCTATGTTGTTAGAGTGTTCGCTATGCTCATGTTTGTAAAATTTTGCAAGCGAAATTGAGTGCGTATTAAGCTATTTTCAAGGAACATGATATTTTTGGATTTCGGTGTATAAATCCAATATGACTATGATGACTAAGTCATCACAATCAATGAGCGGTATGATGCTCAAGTTGTTGAATGCCGAATGGCGTTTTCTAGTCACATATGTTCCGTAACAATTGAACCATATTATGACTCGATGATATATATGCCAAAGTGTATCACTCATAGCATCTCATTGTGATTTGTGAGAAATAAAATCTTATGCATCACTTGTATTGGATATGTGAAAAGGAAAAATATTCATGAGTCAATATGGTCCGGCATGCATCGGTTTTTGTAACCAGAAGATGTATTGGGACATTGACACATTTAGGCTTTAATAGTCCGGAGTTTGGACAGTTTGATGATCAATATACTACGGTATTTTCATGGACATCATTTTCTTTGAACAAAGAAACTAATTGGATCAAAGACACCAAAGTACGTTGGTGGAGTCGTGAGCATGGCTCAGGACCGATGATGATATTTATGTCATCAGCGTCTTGCTTTCATAAGCATGTGTGACACCAAAGACCCCCCAATGATCCTTCTTAGCCATGTTCATTGATTTAAGCCTATTCTTTGGCACGATTAGGAGACGACACCCTCCTATGCTAAAGCGAATAATGTAGCGACTCGCATAAGCATGGTGCTGAGTCCTCCCTTTTCACCGAGTCCCTATACATACATGATCATAAGTATTAGCCTGGGTGGCTTATGATGCTATGAAGGTGTTCACAAATGGTCGTACTCAAGTAATAACATTTATATGTTATGTTGTTCCTTTGACAATGATTGATAAGTTGATGAAACCTGCGTTATGGTTGTCCAACTTGCGGTCCAGTCATTGTAAAGGTCGGTTCACCCACTTTTTAGACCAAGTCTTAAAGTGAAATTTTAACGAGTACTTCCTAACATCCAAGGCTACCTTCTCACAAATTTTGGTGCCATTTGGAGACTTGGAAGGAGGTGAACCACTCAAATGAAGTTTTCACATACCACCAGCCGTCCTATTAACCAGTTCGATGTCATTTCAATCGGTTTTTTACCACAAGGTTGATGGTTTGGGAATCCTAAACACCCGTTTATACATGTTCACGAAATTTTGAGGTGTTTGGGGCTGGTGAAGGGAGTGAACTCTTCAAGAAAGCACTAGAGGTTCGATAAAACCAACGGCCTATCATCGGTTCAATCGTTTCTTCATATTCGATCCCGGTGGTGCATGGTGGCGGTTTTGTTGAATTCTGAAGACCAGTAGCTACGGCTATGTAGCATAGGTCAACATGTCATATTCACCTATGCCTATCATCATTCAAATGCTTAGTTACGAGTGTAACAGTATGCATTTTGTTAACTGGATTGTGTTAACACTGAAAACCTTTATCGTCCACATGTTCATGTGCCAAAGTGCGTCACCACAACGCATTAGGACGGGTTATAAATGATGAATATGACATGCGTTTTCACTCATAGTCCGCTTAAAATATACCTTGGCAGACGATCTCGTAAGTCACTTTGATGAGCCAGTCTTCCCGTCGTTAGGGGGAGATGCGAACGATCATGTTCGAGTAGAACGACTTGATATTGTCGTAGTTTGTCCCTACTGTGCCTCACCAAGTTCCCTAAAGTGACGAGATTAAATACATGCTGCAAACATGTCTGCAAGGATTGTGTCCGGTCATGGACGTTCGTCACCTATAAATGGTGATATGGTAACACCACAAATTGTGGTAGATGGTGTTACTAGGCCGTGGATCTCATAGAGTATTGGGATGCCACTTGGTTTGATAAATACTCTCGCTAAGAATGTATGCGAGCTTGGTACATGAAACTTGATCATATGATCAAATGAACTCATCCGTCTCATGTGATTCTGGATTATAGTCATCATTGGGGGACGCCTCAATGAATGCCAATCCATAAAGAGTACTCTATGAATAAAGCCGGTTCATGAGGACGTGGAATGTGAGTTTAATCGAACCATACTTCGTTGAAAATCTACAACGTTGTAGCCTTGGCCTAAAATGGAAACATATGCGACTCCAGTATAAACAAAGTGATAGCCCTTTGTTGAAGTGGTGCCGACACTCCAAAGATAAGCTCTATCTGTATACTTTGTCAAAGCGAGTGAGAGAAGGAGTTAAACTCACCTCATGACGCGAGGTTTCTCATGAACGCACTGGAATCGACTACGATGACACGAAACTTAGTTGTGCTATCGCATCCACTATCTTTTCAGTTAGATAGTTTCCCAAAAACTGACGAGCAGCTTGTGGTTAAATTTTATCTTAGTGGGGAACTAAGTTAAGTGATAAAAAGGATCTCGTGGTGGATCATACTCAAATCAAGTGGCTCCTGACCACGGAGCGCGTCGACAAGTGATTGTCGGGAATGCATACTAAGTATATACTTGATTTGGAAGAGATATGAAGCTTTTGCGTGTAAAACTAAGGGTTTATAATGATGTACTCTTGTGAGACTAAGAGATTCCGCTAAATCCAAAGTTAAGAATGAAAGGATCTTGGGGACACTTGATGATGCGTATTCATCAATCGGTTTAAGGCAATCTAAGGGACGGTTTCCCTAAGAGACGATAAAGTAATGCCTATATGATTCCCAATGACTAGTCGAAGTCATAATAAGACTTTGCTCACTTAAGTGATGATGCAGTCTTAAGAAAAGTACGGTATTATGTACTCATGTTTGACTCGATGTACTCATTCGTAATAATCCGGTAAAGCCAATGTGACGATGGCCTAGGATGCGCTCACGCAATGTCTGTGATTGACAAGAAGCTTGAGGCTCGCTCTATCTCGATAAAAAGGACACTTGAAAACTGATACCCGAATCTGCCCAGAATGTGTTGGTCTATCTCTCATATGACCTACAGGGCAGCTCACTTGATGAAAAATGGTGAAATTGGTACCATTGGAAAGGTTTGTGTCTACTTTCCAAGGAAACCAACCATTTGATCACATCCATCATGTTGAGTGACATATGACTATTGTTGCAAAGTAGGACAGGATATGTCCGGTAATTTGCTGAGTCAACTTCGAAAGAGCTTTGTGATCTGCTCAGGTCGATCTAGGTTATGTATTGTATGTGAATGAAAAGCTATGGGTGTCTAGTTTTCATAAGTTCTTACAGTCTCGTTGATACCTATTGAATCGAAGAAGTTATGACTGATTTGGTGCATAGAGGTCAAGACTTTGGAAAACTTGATAAGTCTTTAGTGACTCTGCACTTTGGATGTGTCGCGTTCTTTTTGTCCTTAGACCAAGGTTTGTTTTTCCCATTGGGTTTTCACTTGGTAAGGTTTTTAACGAGGCGACCTATGAGAACATCCAGACAATGATGCGTTGTACTTCTGTTCAACTTAGACCAAGAGGTATTTTTCCCACTGGGTTTTTCCTTGGTATAGTTGTGAGGGCAACTTGGCATCTGACTCCTATGATTTGAGGTACTCATCAGGGGGAGTCGTTATGTATACATCAAGGGGAATATACATGACATGTTATGTTGGTGCGTTGCAATCTTTTCCTCATCAAGCCTTTGTTTTTCCCATGGGGTTTTGTTTTGGCTTGGAATAGGTTTTTACGAAGGCAACATCTTCTGCACCATTGTTGTATTAGTGCTCGACACAGGGGGAGTGTTTCGGGAATTATTATTCTCGGGATGTGTCTTACCTAATACTGATTGTAGATACATAGATGGAAGGTTCTAGATCCTTCTAGAGGTAGTAGGATCCTATTATATGTCTTACCTTATCTAGGAATCCTATGTATGGAAGGACTCTCATTGTAATGCATATATAAAGGCCCCTCTATCAGTGTTATGAATACAATTGATTTGCTGTCTTTACTTTTTCCTCAAACAATGATGTAATAGAATTCAAATGAATAAACTTACTAATTGATGAAGCAATATCTATTGATAAACTAAATTGTACGACGAGAAATATTGCAATTAAACTAAATATCTAAGAATACTGTAAATAGAAAATAACTAGTAGAAGAATTTAACTAACTTGGTGACGACGGTCTTCTTGTACTTCGTTTGCGCCTCCCGGCAATGGCGCCAAAAACTTGTTGTTTGTTGATTCTTTAGTCTAATACTCGCAAGCGCACAATTCGTTCGATGTAGATATGATGAAGTAAATATATTCCTATCGTTTTGAACCAAATTATATTAAATTCTAACCTAGTCCCAAATAATTTGATTTTTGATTGGTTATAATTATTGCAACAAATAACATTAATTTTTAAGTAGATTTTAGATAAATTGATTTTAAATAATTTACTAGGGTTTAGAGTCCACCAATGTCTATTTATTATTTATTTTATATTTTAATTCCAAGAAATTCAGGTAATAGATTCTCAAATCAATCTCACTATTTCCCTATAGATTTGACAATAAGTACAAAATTATAATTCAAATATAGATTTTCCTTCGCTTGAAAAATATAATTTCTAAGCATTATATGTATCCAATTTAATGGAAAACAAATAATCAAAGAAATTAACTAATATCAATAATCACAAAGTAATGGGGAATTTATAACTATCAAAAATACGTGATATAATTGATGAAATAATATTCTCCTATTGAAGCAAAAATCATAATCGTTAAAAACATTTATTTGGAATTATTATATAAATATTAATAATAATATAGATATGGTTTCATCATGACCCCAGTAAAAAAAAATTACTCACTCATAATAACAACACAAATAAATAAATATTCCATAATATTATTACTCAAATATAATTTTATCATACAATATTTTTATGTATCTCCCTTACAATAATATCTCTCTAATTTTTCTCCTTTTTCTCCTCCCAAAACACTACACATTCATCCCCTATTTATACTACTACAAAATTAATAAAATAATAATTTTTAACATTTTAAAATCCCACTCCCAATTATTTCACGGCTGCTAAGGGGTGCTGATGTCATGGATGACATCAGCACAGAGTTGAATTTCTGGTCCAATCGGGTGTTGACACGTGGCACAATATGGTCCGTCTATTTAATTGTCCTTCGAACGGTCATACCTTCTTCATACGAACTCGGATTCGGATGAATTTTTTTTTTTTTAAAACGATCGTCTCGACGAGACGAATAAAATGAGACCAGTCGTGACTATATTTGAATTTTGTAAAAATGTCGCCCTTGAACCAATTGATCTGTCTTGTACCGGTTGGTTAACATGCAGATATAATTTAATTCCAATTAATTATCCAAAAATGACACAAAATTATAGAAAATTCTATTAAAATAAAATAATATAAATATATGGTAAAACGAATAAATTATCACATAACACACAATTATATATATAAAATACTAATAAAAATATTACTCAAAATATACTAAACATGCGCAAAATTTTAAGAATAGATCAGAAATCAACCACACATATAATGAAATAATTAATAGAACAAGCTCATCTTCTCCGCCGCGTCGAAGGTGTACCCCCTCACACAAATCCAAATCAGCGAGTTTGATACTCAATCCTCTAAATAAATGGTGGGTAAGATTGCTGTTTGAACAGATGGTGACAGAGATCGTGGCGTGATCGCCGCCCGAAAAGTCTTAAACACCGACGTCAAGAAATAGTTCAGATCTGATCTTTAGAGACAAGAGAGAGAAAGAGAGAGAGATAATGGGAATGGAGAGAGAAAGGGAGAGAAAGAGAGAGAGATGAGGATGTGGTAACAGTATGTATATTAAAAATAATACAACTAATTTGATAGTTGTGTAAATATTTTGAGGTAGTGTTATATTTGTAATATCTATTTAAATGTATTAGTATATATAATTTTCCCATTATGATATGCTTTAGATGGACCTGATACATGAAACATTTAAAAATATAATTCATATATTTATCCTTGAGAAAACGGATCCTGAGAAACAATCCTCATATACAGCACAAAATTGCTTTATATATATATAGGAAATAAATCATATGAAAATTAATTATCTTATGAAATCTAGAAATATTTATAGGTCATTGATATTAGTGATCTAACGACTGTAGATGAGTACAATTATATGTATTTATATATTTTTATCGCATTATTATTTGTCAGATATACTAAATGACCACTGATACAACAAATAATAACAAATATGCAATGAAATTACTTAATAATGCAATTGATTTCTAAATTTCACCATTAAGAGTGTTTCCACCATAGTCAATCCCTATATATATATATATGGAATATAAGTGTACGGCGTGTGTGCGGTATGTGTATGCAGTTTTGTGTTGTATGTGTGTGAAGTTTTGTGCGTGTATACATCTCAGGATCCGCTTTCTATTTATCCTTTATATATTATTAAGTTAGAAAATAAACGGACAAATATATAATTATTACCTCGGACGAACATATATTTTTGTATATATACAAAAACTGTATATTATATG
This sequence comes from Orobanche coerulescens, assembly GCA_033398695.1. Lineage (NCBI taxonomy): Eukaryota > Viridiplantae > Streptophyta > Magnoliopsida > Lamiales > Orobanchaceae > Orobanche > Orobanche coerulescens. The sequence continues at coordinate 196,205,414 of CM065807.1, read as the reverse complement.
AAACACAACAAAACAAAATTAAAAATGATATATATGATCACAAAATAAATATTTTACTAATAAATTATTTACTATAATATATAATATCTGTACAACTGGTTAGGATGATGGGTATACATACTCCAATATAATTAAAAATAATAACACTCTTATATATATATATTCGTCTAAAAATTTAACACTATTATCTGTACTCTTATATATACTAAATCTTAATTTTTTGTGTATATAAAAGTAACTACATATTATATAAAACACAAAAAAAGTCGAAAGTGATATATGATCATAAAATAAATGTTTTACGAAAAATATGTAGTATATATGACATCTGCAAAGCTGGTATTGGATAGAATGACGGGTATGCATACTCAAATGTGGTTAAAAATAATAATACCTAACCAACTGCAGCTTGGCCTGAAGGTTAGTGCTCAATTCCTAGCCAACACTTTGGAATTGAATTTCAGCGCCATGATCCTTTGTAGGTTGAGCCTACTCACAGAATCTGTTGGTGGAATAATTAAATATTGAGGCAGCGGCAGGAGGCCAGATCTCGGGAACTCGCGGTTGGATTTGGGGTCCAGATGGAGCAATCACTTGGGGGACGACTCCTTGTGCGCGCTAGTTGAGGATATTTAAGAACCTGGGAGCCAGATACACATCTCGCGATTTAACTGGTAGCAGCACTGTGGGGCCGGGGCTGTTATCCCGAGGACTAGTCAGGTGTAAGCTTGGAACCTCGGTATCAAAAAAAAAAAATAATAATACCTATATATATATATATAGTGTAACTATATTTTCATAACCCTGTTAAGTGCGAGAACTGCGAGAACCACCTTTTGTACTCCTAATAATACATAATGTACATCATGTCAATGCGTAGTAGGGGTTATCATCAGTAGGGGCTATTATAGTAGGGGTAGGGGTTATCTCCCGTAATAAAAATTATATTTTACTATAATACCCTTTTGATTTAATAATATTTTTTAATATTTAAAAAAATCTCATTGGTTTAGAGGAGTTCTCGCACTTAAGAGAGTTCTGAAAATAAAGCTCCCATATATATATATATATATATATATATATATATATGCTAATGCAGAATACGCTGAGCCTAAATGGCAGCTTCTCATGTTTCGGCTGCCACATGTCTTTTGTTGGTGCTTCGCGTGCTTATGTGTCAGCCTCTCATGCTTCAGCTGACACATAATCAATTACTGGCATAATTCTCATTGCATTAATTACATTATATTATACCTCAAATTGTTGGGAAAACACCGGCAAAGTAATGACGTCACAACAAAAAATGTTGGAACCTCGTTTGACAATTTCCCAATCTTCAATTGTAACTTCGTGGTTACCGATGACTAGAGCACACAATTACAACTCTACAATATAATACAAATGATATACCAAAAGCGATAAATAACAAGACACAATTTTAGCGTGGAAAACCCCTCAAGACGAGAGTAAAAACCACGGGACCGAAGCCGCTTCAATCCACTAACACCAATACACAATACACAATACACAATCGTCCCTAGTACAAACTAGATGTACACACCACAATCTTCAAATACTTGGTGATAACAATCTTCAAGTATTTGTAATACAACAATAACAACAAGATCGAGAAAAGGAAACACGTTAAATAGCTTACACGAAAAGCCAACAAAAATACCCGAACTTCCAGACTCAAACCCTCGATCTATTCCGGTGAAAACTTTTGCCCAATAGCTACCAAGCTCTTGTCAAAAATCACGACGATCCGATCGATATACTTCCGGGAAATCACACAAGTATTTTTCTCTCCTTCTTTTCTGTCTTGTTTTTCTCTCTTTGTTGCTCTAAAAAATTGGTGAAGGGATGAAGAAAAAACCGCAGCAAAATCTGCCTAAAAAGAAACCCAAGTGCTGGGTTGAACCTGTGTGCCTAGGCACAGACATTGCGTGCCTAGGCACACTCAGAAAAAAATGGCAAAAAAATCCCATGGAGCCTAGGCACAGAAGGGTTGCGCCTAGGCGCAGAGTACAGTGAGTTCCAGGGGGCCTAGGCACAGAAGGGCTGTGCCTAGGCACAGAGTACAGCAGGGTCTAGCGATTTGTAGCTCATCAGCAGGGGGCCGCGGCCCGAAGTACAGTGGCGGGAGTTCTCGGCCAAAAAATAGTGTGCCGTGGCCCGGATGGTTTGTGCCGCGGCCCGGAGTCCAGTCGACCCCGAGAAGGCCTATATTTCGGAAATAACTCCTACAAATCTCCCCCTTTCCGAATATAGGAAGAGTTCGCCATCCCAGTGATCGAACAACACACTTTCACCTTCTCTCTACTCAACGCCTTGGTTAACATATCGGAACCATTATCATCGGTATGAACTTTATCAAGTTCAAATAAGCCATCCTCCAATGCATCTCGGATCTAATGGTACCTCACATCGATATGTTTTGTTCTCTTGTGAAAAGTCGCATTCTTAGCCAAATGAATCGCACTTTGACTATCACAAAGAACCACGTAACGTCGTTGTCGGAAGCCTAGCTCTCGTAAAAAATATTTTCAACCATAAGAGCTCTTTACTCGCTTCCACCGCCGCAATATACTCGGCCTCCGTTGTAGATAAGGCAACGCACTTTTACAATCTTGATTGCCATGACACGGCCCCCCTGCAAATGTCATCAAATAACCGGAAGTGGATTTTCGGTTATCTTCATTACCGGCCATATCCGAATCGGAATATCCAAAAAGCATTGATTTCTCATTTCCAAATGTAATCTCCAATTTGGAAGTACCCCATAAATATCTAAATATCCATTTTACGGCTTCCCAATGCTTCTTTCCCGGATTCTATAGAAACCGGCTCACCACTCCCATGGCATGAGCAATGTCGGACCTAGTACATACCATAGCATACATCAAACTCCCGACCGCCGAGGCATAAGGAATTTTATCCATATCCTCAATCTCCTCCTTCGTAGTAGGGCAATCCTTGCTCGTCAATTTAAAATTGTTAGTAAGAGGCGAACTAACAACTTTAGCTTTGTCCATGTTGAAGCGTTTAAGCACCTTCTCGATATATTGCTCTTGTGACATGTGTAATTTCTGGGCTGCTCTATACCGAGTAATTCTTATCCCAAGAATTTATTTAGCGGCCCCCAAGTCTTTCATGGCAAAATACTTGTCCAACTCTTTCTTCAAGTTGGCAATCCTTTCGGCATTCTTGCCAACGATCAACATGTCATCCACATAAAGCAATAAGATGATAAAATCATCATCTCCAAATTTCTTGAAAAATACGCAATGGTCTAGAGTCGTCTTCCGGTAGCCTTGCTCCCCCATAACCGACTCAAACTTCTTATACCATTACCGTGGTGCTTGCTTCAACCCGTATAAACTCTTCCGGAGTCTACAACCATAGTCCTCTTTACCTTTGACCTCAAACCCTTACGGTTGCTTCATATAAATTTCTTTGTCAAGGTCTCCATGAGGAAATGCCGTCTTGACATCCATTTGTTCAATCTCAAGGTCAAGACTAGCCGCAATAGCAAGGACCAATCAAATCGATCATATCTTCACAAACGGAGAAAAAATCTCGTCAAAATCAATGCCCTTCTTTTGACTAAATCCCTTGACTACGAGTCTAGCTTTGTATCGGGGCAACGAAGTATGCTCCTCCGACTTCACTCTATACACCCATTTGTTCCTCAAAGCTCTCTTGCCTTTCGGCAACTTCACCAACTCGTACGTGTTATTCTCATGCAAGGAACTCATCTCTTCTTGCATGGCATCCATCCATTCTTTATTCTTTTCATCCTTAGGGATGTCAACTTTATCCGTACCCGATCCTACCCGTCGGATAAACTCGAAATCGGGTCGGGTATCGGCCGAACCCGAAATTTTATGATCGGGTACGGGTAGGGTATGGGTATAGTATATTACCCGAATACCGACCCGATTGCCCGATCCGCGTACCCGTTTGAATTATATAAATATATTATTATTATATATTATACATAAATATTATATTGTATTATATATTATTATATAAAATATTATATTTTAAATATTTATTGTACTAATTGAATTTATTAATTACATTATATGTATATACATGATATATATTAAAAATATTTATATTCTTAAGTATATGGTATACGGGTATCCGATTACCCATTGGGTACCCGATTACCCGATGGGGAATACCCGAACCCGATCCGAATCAAATAGGGTAGGGTATGGAGGAGGCATACCTGTACCCTACCCATTGACATCCCTATTCATCCTCCATAGCCTCCTCGAAATATTCGGGCTCTCCCTCGTCGGTGAGTAAAACGTACTCATTGGCCGAATAACGAGTGGAGGGATGACGGTCCCTCGTCGACCGCCTATGTGGAACAAAAGATGGCATATTCGTCACGGGTAGCTCGGGATGAGCTCCATCGGGGTCATCTTGTCTCAACTCATCGTTGTCACCGACATCATGTTGTTCATCATTTTGGACATCCTCTCCACCGGGTGTCTCAACATGTTGTGGAGGAACGAGGTCCAAATCAATAAGATCATAGTCATGTTGTGGAGCTGAATCTCCATTCTCAACATCCTTCATCGTTTGATCTTCAACAAAAACAACATCTCTTGGCCGAACAAGCTTCTTGGTCACCGGGTCATACAATCTATACCCGAACTCATCAAGCCCGTAACCAATAAAAATACATGGCTTCGTCTTGGAATCAAGCTTTGATCTCTCATCATTCGGAATGTGTATAAAAGCTTTACATCCGAAAACCCTTAAGTGGCGGTATGAGATGTCTTTACCGCTCCACACTTTATCCGGGACATCAAACTCCAAAGGAACACACGGCGTCAAATTAATCACATGAACCGCCGTGTTCAAAACTTCTCCCCAAAATGACTTTGGCAATCTGGCATGTGAGAGCAAACATCAAGCTCTCTCGACCAAAGTCCGGTTCATCCTCTCCGCCAATCCATTGAGTTGCGGAGTCTTCGGGGGCGTCTTTTGATGTCGGATCCCTTGCTCTCGGCAATATTCATCAAAGGGCCCGATGTATTCTCCACCATTATCCGTCCGAATACACTTTAGCTTCTTCCCGGTCTCTCTTTCCACCGAGGCATAAAATTGTTTGAAAACATCTAACACTTGATCTTTGGTCTTCAAGGTGTATACCCACACCTTCCTTGAGTGATTGTCGATGAATGTGATAAAGTATCGGCAACCACCAAGCGTTCTAGTCTTCATAGGACCACAAACATCGGAATGAACAAGATCAAGAACATTTTCCTTTCGTGAAGGAGTTTGACTCTTAAAAGTAACTCTCATTTGCTTCCCGGCTAGACAATGAGCGTACTTTTTAAGATGTACCTTGTGAACCCCGGATAACGCCTCCTTCTTTGACAATGGCGCCATCCCTTTCTCGCTCATGTGACCGAGCCTCTTATGCCATAGCTCGGCCATGTCATTATTGTCAATTGTGTTCATGGAATTAATCGTGACCTTTGGAAGTGTCACATACAATTTCCCTTCTTTTTCTCCTATCCCGACAATCAAGGAACCTCGAGTGAGTTTCCACACTCCCTTGCCAAAACCACTATGATAACCATCATCATCGAGTAAACCAATGAACATAACATTAAGCCTCATGTCTGTAACATGTTTTACATTCTGTAAAACAAGTTCCACACCGGTGTCGAATCTCAAATGAACATCTCCCACTCCAGCAATTTTGGATAACCCATCGTTACCCATCTTGACTATACCATAGTCACCCGGAGTATAAGAGGAATAAAAATCTCTACGTGATGTAACATGACACGTAGCTCCACTATCGACCACCCAACTCGAATCATCTCTAGCAAGGTTCACCATATCATAATCACAACAAACAAAGAATTCTTCGGTAGTAGTATTTACTTCGGCTTTATCATTACTACCGCTCTCCTTCTTTTGAGAATTCTCTCGGCCTTGGCGATTCTCCTTCTTCAATTTTCGGCAAAATTTCTTCGTATGCCCTTTCTTACCACAATGGTAACATTCAACATTGGCATACTTCCCCCGATAATTACTTCTTTGTGGCCCTCTATTACTCGGACCTCTACTTTGACCTCTCCCCCGTCTTTCGATAACTAGAACATCCGACTGTGACGAAGATCTCTGTACTGTAACACCCCCCGAGATATTCGGAGTATATTACAGTGTCGTGGACCCCTACATGGGAACCACCAGGCTAAGACAAGAAATCACCACTCGACTAACCATCTCGGTTAGCGAGGAATCACACATTAACAACCCAACAAATAACAACACACGCGGGACACCCGGCGTAATAACAACAATCGACAAATATAATAGTTCCAACAAATAACAATCTCAATTCGATAAGAAAAGCCTAAGTACTCGCGAGTACAATCTATAAGTTTGAAAAGTGGACAACAACCATATCGAATGGTTCAACAGAAATAAAGGACTCAATTGCACATGTCAACGACCTTGGCTAGCATCCTCGTAATGACCCAGTACTCGCTCGTCCGGATGATCATAACCTGAAATCCATAACAAGAATTTTCCCCAAAACGGGGTTAGCATTTACGCTAGTACAAGTAATCAAGGCAAACCAATCGCTTACACATTTCATAGTACAATGCATCAATTTCATTTCGAAACCAAAACCAGACATGTCTTTTTCTGGAAACAAACAGTCACAATCAATTTGCCTAGGACCGAGATGAAGCCACGAATCCCACTCGAGGCCTCAAAGGACCCTCCCGAGCTGGCCATATTCATAAAACAAATCAAACACACACGTCGCCTAGGACCGGGACGAAGCCACGAATCCCACTCGAGGTCTCCAAGGACCCCCCCGAGCTGGCTAGCGAAAACAAACTCATGAATCCAGGACAAAGCCATAGATTCCCTCGAGGCCCCGTCGGACCCTCCCGAGGTGAGTAAAGCACACACAATATACATTACCATTTCACGTTAAGCATAAAGGTTTCCAAGAATTACTTGCCTTGAGTAATAGACGACGCAACGAACGGAAGGGAAAACGCCGACGAATGCTAGGGACCGACAATTACGAACCTAACGATTCGAAGAACACAATCACAACCAATTCTAAACGAATACGGAATTGGAATACACCTGAAAACCCGCCTACGATTCATGTATATTCGTATAAAAAACCACAATGAGGGCGGAACACAACCAAACCCTCTCGATTACGAATACCACGAAATATACCATGAATCCATAGGAAAACCAAGAATACCAACGGGATTAATCATATTCATCATGAATTAATCGACAATACGGAATGAATCGAACAATAAAACCGAAAACCCCCAATTTACCCAAAACAAGGTTCTAGGAGTTTACCTCGGATTAAAGGCGAAGAACAAGGTTAGATGACGATAAAACACTCCAAGAGCTTGAAGCAAAAGATGGCTCGGAGTTGCTAAGCTTCCAATCGCCGGAGATACCAAAAAAATCACCCAAAAATCGCTGGAGTCGGAGAGATGAGAGGAGAGATGAAAAATGACCGAAAATGGTCAACTCTTGGGTTATAAACCCAGGATGCGTTACGTACGTTAGCCACCAATTGCTAACGTACGTAAGCTGCGTTACGTACATAAGCCATAAGGGCCTTACATACGTAACCAAAAAGGCATAAATGCCTGTACTATTTTACACTGGCCATTACGTACGTAACCAAAAGGTGTGTTACGTACGTAACATCCCTTCTTGGGAAGTACATGCCAGAAATAGACAAGGGAGGTACCGAAAAAGAATCAAAATACAACGGTGAACAATTCACGATGGTACGAGCGTAAATAATTCCAGGCAATGAACTCAAATGCTGAAGAGAACGTACTCCCGACTGTCCGGGATTCGGAACCACATCAACAACGTAATTACCCAAGACTTTGGGTAATTACAAAACGGCCCAAAACATCCGAAATGCACAATATGCGGTCGAAACATCGAACAAAAGCTCACAACAAGCTCAATAACATGAAATGGATCTTCGGCAACCCCTAACGGCGGTTCCGATCAACGATTACAAGAATCGAACGAAAAAGCGACGTAATAACATAAAATGCGGAATTGAGCTAAATGAGTCCGGAACAAGCCCGGACGGCAAAAAGTCCAACATTAAATATTCTCGATACGTCAATAGGTTACAAGCGAGTTCCCAAAAATGAAAAATTACACTGAAAAGGAAAATACCGGTAAAAGAAAAATGCGGTTATTACATTCTACCCCTCTAAAAACAAGTTTCGTCCAAAAACTTAAGAAATAAACAACTCGGGTTACTTAGCACGCATGCTACCCTCGGTTTCCCACGTTGCCTCCTCGACACCATGTCTCGACCACTGCACTTTGACCAAAGGAATGGTCTTATGCCTTTGTCGTTTCTCACGACGTTCCAAAATCTTCAAGGGACGCTCTTCAAAAGTAATATCCTCGGCAACATTGATCTCGCCATAATCTATGACATGACTAGGATCCGGAACATATTTCCTCAGTTGGGAAACATGGAAAACGCTGTGAACGTGGCTCAAAGCCGGAGGTAGAGCAAAATGGTATGTTGGAATATTTATTCCACACATTATTTAATTTGAGTTTTGATGATTAAAGTTGCTAAACAACAAAACAACATCGAGGCGAAGCAAAACGACGAAGCAGACGAAGCCGCAAAAAGCTGAGCAAAATGCATGCCTAGCGCACGCTAAGGCATATATGTTAGTGCACGCTAACGGGAAGTCATCTGCATATCAACCAAGTTCGAAGTTAGCTGAAGTGAAGTTAGCTGATGAGATAGCGCACGCTACACGTTATCATTAACGCACGCTATCGAGCCTTGTTACCGTTGTGAAGGAATTCAAACATAGAATAACGTATGCAATGAAGTCAGCATTAGCGCACGCTACAAAGTATGAATAGCGCACGCTAAGAAGTTTGAATCAAGTCAATCAGAACGTTGGGGAAAGCAGGTCAAAGTCAGCATATCAAACGGATACTTTGACAATCCATGCAACGGATATATTGGATTAGCGCACGCTACAATGTGTTATTAACGCACGCTAATACAAGAAGGTTACGTACGTAAGGCAGAAGGCATAATGTACGCTAAAGAAGAAATGAAGCTACTGGACTGAAACTGGAACAGTCTAGCGCACGCTAATAGGGAAGGCTAGCGCACGCTAGCAAGTCAAAACAGCCAGCAACGGCTAGTTTGTGGGAAATGCCTATAAATACCATCCCTATGGTATTGTTTGAGTACAACAACTCCAAGCATTCAAGACATTGATCTTATATTCATATACTTACATTGTTGTTGTAACATTGAGCTTATATTGTTAGTTTGAGTGTTTATACATTCAACATTATACACGAGAGGTAAAAGAAAAGATACGATTGGATTCGGTGTTATTAGGATCAAGTATCCGACATTTTTAGAATCGCAATCGCTATCTTAGTGAGGTTTATCTAGTACCCATAGAAAGCTAGAGTGGTTGATTCCTTATCCAATAGAAAAGGAAAAACAGTTTTACTCGGACCGATAGAAGACGAGCTTGTAACGGTAATCCCTCGACCGATAGAAGAGAGGCGTAGAGGTTTTGATCTTAATCCTAAGAAAAAGATACATCGAGAGAGGACGTAGGCTTCGTTAATAGCCGAACCTCTATAAATCCTTGTGTGATTTAGTTTCCGCAATTTATTTTCGCTTCCGCACAAAACGGCGCAAATATCCGATTTGGTACCCAACAATTGGTATCACAGCGGTTCTCCAATACGCGGCTTAACATCCGAGGAGAAGATCCAAAATGGCGTTTCAAATGGCTCCCGTCGAAGGCCTTGCTCTCAACCGACCACCATTTTTTGATGGCTCAAACTTCATGACGTGGAAAAAAAAGATGTCTATATTCATCCGAGCATATGACATTGAGCTTTGGAAGGTGATTTGTCTTGGTCCGAAAATTCCGACAAATTCCAACGGTACGCTCAAAACTTTCGAAGAATATGACGATTCCGATTGGAAAAACGACCACTAAAATTGTAAGGCAACTCAACTCCTCTATTATGCTTTAAATCCGGAGGAACACAACCGGATATCATCGTGCGATAGTGCCAAAGAAATCTGGAAAATGCTTGAGGTAACACACGAAGGTACGTCTCAAGTCAAAGAGACGAAGATAAACATGCTCCTTCACGATTATGAATTATTCCAAATGAAGGACGACGAATCCATCTCGATTATGCTTGACCGATTTTCGGTTATCACTAATGGATTAGCATGTTACGGAAAACCACTTTCGAGTAGTGAGAAAGTAAAGAAAATTCTCCGATCACTACCTCGAGAATGGGGCCAGTGCATTTACGGAAATAATGGAATCCAAAGATTTAAATACTCTCGATTTTAGTGCTCTTGTTGGTTCTCTTATCAACTACGAGATTGTTCTAAAATCTTGGAATGCCAAACCAAAACCGAAGGAAAAATCGATAGCCTTCAAGGCTAAGGTGCCGAAAAAGAAAGAAGAAATCCCGGTGGACGAAAGTGATGAAGAAATGGCATATTATGCCAAAAATATTAATAAGTTCCAACACTTATTAAACTGGAGAAAGAAGGACATCCAAGCGGGCGAACCTAAGAAATTCGACAATACTTGTCGACTATGTGGTAAACCAGGCCACTTTGCTAAGAATTGCCGAGTAAAGCAAAAGGAGGTTCTAATCGCAACATGGAGAGACGAAGATCCCGATGAAGATTTTCTTGAACAAAATAATCTCGCGCTCATGGCCCGGAGTTCATTCGACGATAGCGACGTCGAAAGCCAAGTAAGTAACTCCTACGACGAACTCTTTGAAGCATTCGAATTATTACATACGGACTATCAAAATGCTTTAAATGAAATTAAATCCCTCAAGTCTAAATATAAAACTTTGGAAATTGAAAATTCCAAAATACTTGAAAAAGGGAAATTTGTTGAAATTAATCATTAGAAATGCATTGAAAATGAGAATATTTTAAAAAATGATCTTTTAAAAGTTCAAGATGAACTAAAAATTTTGACAAAGAAATTCTCGTGCGGCAATGATAAATTTGAACAAATGTTATGTGTTCAAAAATATACTTTAATTAAAGAGGGGTTAGGATTCAAACCACGTTCAAAAAACGAATCCGTCAATTTCAAAATACCCCGATGTGAAAAATGTTTGAAAATTGGGCATCATATTTCTAACTGTAAAAGCCCAAGACGAACGATAAAAATTAAAAAGATTTGGGTTCCTAAAGGAACAAACGTTTCAAACATCGTCTATGTTTCAAAATAAAAACCAACTATCGGTTGGATCCCCAAAAATTAAATTGTAATATTTTACAAAGGGGGAGAAGGAGTATTTTTTTTGAAGGAGATAATATTTTCAGGTGGAGTTTTATCCATATCATGCATATTTATATTTCATTTGATATACTCTATATTTTTATACTTTTTGATGAAGACAAAAAGGGGGAGAAGGAGATGAATTGAGATAAAAATGAGAAAAATCGAAGAAGTCGAAAAGAAAAGGAAAGTATACAAAAATGGGGAGTTAAAACGAAGGAGTTGAAAAATAAGGGAGATGTCGAAAAGAAAAGAGAATTGGAGAAACTAACGAAACGATCAAAGCCGAAAACTTTAATTCGTATATATATACATATACTCTATTTTTACAGATTTTATCCAATTCAAGAGTTGTTTTGTAATCATCAAAAAGGGGGAGATTGTTGGAATATTTATTCCACACATTATTTAATTTGAGTTTTGATGATTAAAGTTGCTAAACAACAAAACAACATCGAGGCGAAGCAAAACGACGAAGCAGACGAAGCTGCAAAAAGCTGAGCAAAATGCATGCCTAGCGCACGCTAACGCATATATGTTAGCGCACGCTAGCGGGAAGTCATCTGCATATCAGCCAAGTTCGAAGTTAGCTGAAGTGAAGTTAGCTGATGAGATAGCGCATGCTACACGTTATCATTAACGCATGCTATCGAGCCCTGTTACCGTTGTGAAGGAATTCAAACACAGAACAACGTATGCAATGAAGTCAGCATTAGCGCACGCTACAAAGTATGAATAGCGCACGCTAAGAAGTTTGAATCAAGTCAATCAGAACGTTGGGAAAAGCAGGTCAAAGTCAGCATATCAAACGGATACTTTGACAATCCATGCAACGGATATATTGGATTAGCGCACGCTACAATGTGTTATTAACGCACGTTAGTACAAGAAGGTTACGTACGTAAGGCAGAAGGCATAAAGTACGCTAAAGAAGAAACGAAGCTACTGGACTGAAATTGGAACAGTCTAGCGCACGCTAATAGGGAAGGCTAGCGCACGCTAGCAAGTTAAAACAGCCAGCAACGGCTAGTTTGTGGGAAATGCCTATAAATACCATCCCTATGGTATTGTTTGAGTACAACAACTCCAAGCATTCAAGACATTGATCTTATATTCATATACTTACATTGTTGTTGTAACATTGAGCTTATATTGTTAGTTTGAGTGTTTAAACATTCAACATTATACACGAGAGGTAAAAGAAAAGATACGATTGGATTCGGTGTTATTAGGATCAAGTATCCGGCATTGTTAGAATCACAATCGCTATCTTAGTGAGGTTTATTTAGTACCCATAGAAAGCTAGAGTGGTTGATTCCTTATCCAATAGAAAAGGAAAAACGGTTTTACTCGGACCGATAGAAGACGAGCTTGTAACGGTAATCCCTCGACCGATAGAAGAGAGGCGTAGAGTTTTTGATCTTAATCCTAAGAAAAAGATACATCGAGAGAGGACGTAGGCTTCGTTAATAGCCAAACCTCTATAAATCCTTGTGTGATTTAGTTTCCGCAATTTATTTTCGCTTCCGCACAAAACGGCGCAAATATTCGATTTGGTACCCAACACGGTATGCCAACTCACCGACTCGCTCGAGAATCTCAAAAGGCACGATAAATCTCGGACTCAACTTCCCCTTCTTCCCGAAACGGAAGACTCTTTTCGTTGGTGACACCTTCAGCAAAACGTTTTTTCCCACCTCGAATTCTAAGGGTCGGCGACGGACATCGGCATAAGACTTCTGTCGACTCTGAGCAGTCAACATCCATTCCCGAATCACTTCCACCTTCCATTTCGTCTCTAAAATAATATCCGGTTCGGTCCCGACCAAATCGGACGCCTCATTCCAACAAATCGGCGATCGACAACGCCGTCCATAAAGCGCCTCATACGGTGCCATTCGAATCGACGCGTGCCAACTATTGTTGTACGTGAATTCGATCAATGGCAAATGTTCTTCCCAATCGCTACTCCAATCGAGAGCACAAGCACGCAACATATCCTCGAATGTCTGGATAGTGCGCTCCGACTGCACATCAGACTGAGGGTGAAAAGAAGTACTTAGACGCAAACAAATACCTAACGCTCTATGCCCCGCCTGCCAAAAGTGCGATATAAAACGGCCATCACGATCCGAAACAATAGACTTCGGGGTGCCGTGAAGCCTCACAATCTGAGCAATAAAAGTACGAGCCAGCTTCTCCGGGCCCCAAGTATCCTTGATGTCCAGGAAATGTGCCGACTTGGTCAGTCGATCAACAATCACCCAAATCATGTTCATGCCCGATTTTGACCTCGGCAAACTCGTAATGAAATCCATCGAAATATCTTCCCATTTCCATTCTGGAATGGGAAGTGATTGCAATAAACCTATCGGTCGCTGATGCTCGATTTTGACCCGCTGACAAGTCAAACATCTCGCTACAAACCGTGCGACCTCCTCCTTCATATCGCTCCACCAGAAATTCCTCCTCAAGTCCTTGTACATCTTACTCGAACCAGGATGAACGGAGTAAGGCGTAGCATGGGCCTCCCATAAAATACTCTGTCTCAAATCCAAGTCGTTCGGTACACAAAGCCGGCTCTGGAATCTCAACACACCATCCTCGTGGATCACAAAACCAGGAGACTTTCCCTTAAGAACATTCTCCCGAATTTGTAAAATCATCGGATCCTCCAACTGCTTCAGTTTAATTTCATCGACCAGAGACGACGAAATCTCTAAAGCACATAGTCGCCCTAAGGCTCCAGGCAACGAAATCTCAACACTCAACTCAATCAAATCCCACTGAAGCTCGGATTGAGACATAAGGGTCTCAAGTGTCCGCAGCGAGACCGGTTTCCGACTCAAGGCATCGGCCACGACGTTCGCCTTGACCGGATGATAAAGGATTTCGAGGTCATAATCCTTAATCAACTCTAACCACCTCCTATGCCTCATATTCAACTCCCGCTGAGTAAATATGTACTTCAGACTTTTATGATCGGTAAAAATCTGACAAGCAGAGCCGAAAAGGTAATGACGCCAAATCTTGAGCGCGAAAACAACTGCTGCTAACTCCAAATCATGAGTAGGGTAGTTAAGCTCATACGGCCTCAACTGTCTCGACGCAAACGCAATAGTCTTGCCATGTTGCATCAACACGCACCCAAGACCCTGACCTGAAGCATCACTATACACAGCAAAACCCTCGTTAGCACACGGTAGTGCTAAAACCAGGGCTGAAGTTAAACGCCTCTTCAGCTCCTCAAAACTAGCCTGTCTCTCGTCATTCCAGACGAACGTCTTGGATTTCTGAAGCAACTGTGTAAGTGGCCGAGATAGTTTTGAGAAACCCTCGACGAACCTACGATAGTAGCCGGCCAAACCCAAGAAACTACGAACCTCCTTCACATTCTTAGGCGGTGTCCAATCCAACACTGCATCAAATTTCTGCGGGTCCACACGAACTCCCTCGACTAAAATTACGTGACCCAGAAACATCACTTCTTTCAGCCAAAATTCACATTTCTAGAACTTTGCATAGAGTCGCTCGGTCCTCAAAATGTCTAACACCACACGCAAATGATGGGCATGCTCCTCCTCATTCCTCAAATAAATAAGAATGTCGTCAATGAAGACGACAACACACTTATCCAGATACTCGATAAAAATCTTGTTCATCAACTGCATGAACACCGCCGGCGCATTAGTCAACCCGAAAGGCATGACTACAAACTCATAATGTCTGTATCTTGTCTGAAAAGCTGTTTTCGGTACGTCAGACTCCTTCACCCGAAGTTGATAGTATCCCGATCTCAAATCGATCTTCGAGAATACCGCAGCCCCCTATAACTGATCGAACAAATCATCAATCCTCGTAAAGGGATACTTGTTCTTGATGGTCACCTTGTTTAGCTCGCGATAGTCGATACATAAACGTAGTGAACCATCCTTCTTCCGAACAAACAAAACCGGTGCGCCCCAAGGCGAAGCGCTCGGTCGAATATACCCTGACTCCAGAAGCTCACTCAACTGCTTCTTCAACTCGGCCATCTCGGAAGGTGCCATGCGATACGGCGCCTTTGAAATCGGAGCCGCACCCGGCTCTAACTCGATAGCAAACTCTACTCACGATCCGGTGGTAGTCCCGGCAACTCGTCAGGAAAGACGTCGAGAAACTCACTAATAATCGGGATCGATGAAAGCTCGACTCCACCACTCTCCGTCTTCAAGGCGTAGCACCAATAACCAGTACACCCCTTCCGCAGGAGTTTCATTGCCTTCAAAGCGTTAATAACAAGTTTCTGGTTCCCCCTCTTTCGCCCCGCGAAAGAGTGCTCGGTGCCATCCCCGGCTAACATGGTGATGATTCTCGTGCGGTAGTTCATGATTGCACCATGCCGCTAGAGCCAATCATCCCCGAGAATTAAATCCTCACCCTCAATTCCCACAACAATAAGATTAGAGAGCAAAGCCCTTTCACAAATAAACACAGAACAGTCTCGGACCTCTTGATCACCAACGATTTTATCACCGCTAGGGAGTTTAACGACTAAAGGCTCGTAGGGCGACAGACAGTCCAGACTCAAACGGCGCACACACTCCAGATAAATGAAAGAATGCGTAGCACCCGAATCAAAAATCACACTGACAGGATGAGAATGGATGTGGACGGTACCTGTCGCCACGGTGGCCGCTGGGTCATCCGCCCTCCTCATCTCATAAATATGTGGAGGGAAAGAGCCGACACTGGAAGCTCCCCCTCTAGCGGGCTGACCCCGACCTCTCCCCCGGATAACACTCGGCGGAGACTATGGAGCGAACGAGCCCTGGTTCACACTCGGTTCCATAGGCGCTGGATGAGAAGAACGGGCGCCGCGAATCAGTCTGATCTGTTCACAAAAAGAAGCATTGTGGCCCGACTGACCACAAGTATGACAAGTCAAAGGCGGACGAGGACACTCCCGGTTCCCATGGCCTGGCTTGCCACAGTTAAAGCATCTGGGGTCCCGAACGGAGGCACTGGCGGTACCCCGATAGCCTCCAGAAAAATGGGCCGAACCACCTCCAAGAATATTGGTAGACCGAGACCTCTGTTGGACTCCACCCTTGGGACCAGAAAAATTTCCAACGGACTTCTGCTTCTTCCTCTCCCGAACTGCCTCACTGGACGTCACTGACATGTCGTAGGCAAGCGCTCGACTCTGATAATCTTTCAAAGTAGTATAGACGAGCCCAAACATATAGTCCCGAATCGACAATTTCATCCGCCTGGAAAAATGGAAAATTTTGTCGCTCTCCTCGACAACTTGGGTCTTCACATAGCCCAACTCTTTGTTAAAATCGGCAATAGCTTGAGATACAGGAATATTCCATGGTTGAGCATCATAGAAAGCATGGACTCGAGCCTGTCTGACCGGCCACGGGCAATATTCGATCTCCATCAATTCTTGAAATTCGGCCCACGAAGCAACATGGTCTTTGGGCCCAACGGCCTCCCACCAATCCGTAGCGTCCCCAGTGAGAAAGTAATGGGCAATAGGGACCTTACGGTCCTCGGGTCAGTTGGTAGCAGTAAAGACTTTAGATATCTCCTTGATCCACCCCTCCCAGCCGATCGGGGCCGAAGCTCCTGAAAACTGAGGAGGATGCATCTTGATGACATCCTGAATCCAACGATCCGTTCCGCCACGATTAGCGTGGGCCGGATCCGGGTTCTGAACCGCCTGAGCTATCGCTGCCATTTGGTTCACCATTTGCTGCATAACGGCCGCAATACCAAGGTCGGCACGCTCCTGAGAAGAAGCATGACTGTGACGGCCGCCGGTACTGCCGGCTCCCGAAGAATGCGATGTGGACGCCCCACCACGCCCCACCGGCTGCCCCACGTCCTCGGCCGCGTCCACGACCACGACCACGACCACAGTTTCCTCCAGCATCCATACTGGTGTTAAAAGATAACAGAAGTATATTGATGATGAGTAAGGGAGGAAAAAGCAACTACAATTCAAGAAGCGGAATTACAATGCAAGAAAACAAAGGATCGAATAAGAAAACTTACGAGCACTGGAAGTACCGAGATGCTGACAGTGGTGTGACAATGTGAAAAACAAAACACGACTAGACCCAAATAACCGACAAGCCTAGATATCCATAAACCTAGCACTCTGATACCATTTTCTTCAACAACCCCGAGATATTCAGAGTATATTACAGAGCCGTGGACCCCTACATGGGAACCACCAGGCTAAGACAAGAAATCACCACTCGACTAACCATCTCAGTTAGCGAGGAATCACACATTAACAACTCAACAAATAACAACACACGCGGGACACCCGGCGTAATAACAACAACCGACAAATATAATAGTTCTAACAAATTGTTGGAACATTTTGTTCCATACATAAATTAAAAGTGTTTTGATGATTAATGTTCATAAGCAAAACAAAACAACGAAGAAGGCGGAGCAAAGCAACGAAGGAAACGAAGTGCAAAAAGCTGGAAAAACACAAAGCTAACGTACGTAACAAGGAGAGTTTAACGTACGTAATGTACAGCAATTAACGTACGTAATAGTATGATGATAACGTACGTAACTCAGTTCAAACAAGTGAACGTTGGAGGAGTCAAAGTCAGAAAAGCATCCAACGGATATATGACGTCATCAGTGATGTAATGTTAACGCACGAATCGCAGTATATGCTAACGTACGTAACTCAAAATGACGAAACTCACTGGACTGATTTGTGAAGATGCTAACGTACGTAACCAGCCATGGTTAACGTACGTAATGAGGATTACGTACGTAATTGAGAGCATATAACGTACGTAATGAAGGTCCTGGCAGCTAACGGCTAGTTTGATCATGAAGCCTATAAATACCATCCCTATGGTATTATTTGAGCACAACAACCTTGAGCAAATTGTCTATACTTGTGATATTATTACACACATTCTTGTTGTTGATATTGAGCTTAATTGTAAGTGTTTGAGTGAGAATTCACGAAAACATACACGAGTGGTAAAAGAAAAGATACGATTGGATTCGGTGTTATTAGGATCAAGGATCCGGCATTATTAGAATCGCAATCGATATCTAAGTGAGGTTTATCTAGTACCCATAGAAAGCTAGAGCGGTTGATTCCTTGTCCGATAGAAAAGGAAAACGGTTTAACTTGGACCGACGCAAAGACAAGTACGAGTGGTTTATCACGGACCAATAGAAGACGTGATTGTAAACGGTTATACCTCGACCGATAGAAGAGAGGCGTAGAGGTTTTTATCTTGATCCTATAGAAAAAGATACCGAGAGAGGACGTAGGCTCGTTTATAGCCGAACCTCTATAAATCCTTGCGTCATTTATTTTCCGCAATTTTATTTACGCTTCCGCAAACGGCGCAAATATCCGACCCCGTACCCAACAATTGGTATCGGAGCGGTACTCCAATACGCGGCTTAACATCCGAGGAGAAAAGATCCAATGGCTTTTCAAATAGCTCCCGTCGAAGGCCTTGCTCTTAACTGACCACCATTCTTTGATGGCTCAAATTATTTGACGTGGAAGAAGAAGATGTCGATATTCATCCGAGCATACGACATCGAAATTTGGAAGATTATTTGCCTTGGCCCAAAAGTTCCTATCAAATCCGACGGTACGCTCAAAAATTTTGAAGAATACGACGATGCCGATTGGAAAAATGACCATCTAAATTGTAAGGCCACCTAACTTTTATTTTGTGCCTTAAATCCCGAAGAGGTCAATCGAATCTCGTCGTGTGAGAGTGCGAAAGAAATATGGAAAATTCTTGAAATCACACACGAAGGGACAACTCAAGTCAAGGAGACGAAGATCAATATGCTTCTCCATGACTACGAGTTATTCATGATGAAGGGTGACGAGTCCATCACCAATATGCTTGACCGATTCTCGGTCATCACCAATGGACTAGCTTCGTTTGGCAAACCATTATCTAGTAGTGAAAAAGTCAAGAAAATCTTAAGATCACTACCTAGCGAATGGGACGGCACCGTGACCGCGATTATGGAATCCAAAGATCTCAACACGCTCGATTTTAGTGCCCTCGTTGGTTCGCTAATTAATTATGAGATAGTGTTAAAATCACGAAGTGTCAAGCCAAAGCCGAAAGAAAATCGTTAGCCATGAAGGCTAAGATATCGAGGAAGAAAGAAGAAACCCGGTGGAGGAAAGCGACGAAGAAGCGATATTATGCCAAAAATATTAATAAATTCCAAACCTTATTAAACCGGAGGAAGAAGGATATCTCGAGCGAAACGAAGAAGTTCGACAACTCTTGTCGACAATGTGGAAAACCAGGCCACTTTGCTAAGCATTGCCGTGTCAAACCCAAGAAGGAGGTTCTCGTAGCTACTTGGAGCGATGAAGATGAAGACGATGATTTCATCAATCAAAATAATCTCGCTCTCATGGCCCGGAGTTCGTTCGACGATAGCGACGTCGAAAGCCAAGTAAGTACATCCTCTCGTGATGAACTTTTTGATGCATTTGAATTACTTCATACGGATTTTCAAAATGCTTTATCGGAAATTAAATCCCTTAAGTCTAAAATTAAATCCTTGGAAATTGAAAATTCTAAAATTATCGAGAAGGGAAAATTTGTTGAAATCGATCATTCAAAGTGTATTGAAAATGAAAATATTTTGAAGAATGATCTCGTTAAAATCCAAACCGAACTTAAATCTTTGACAAAGAAATTTTCGTGTGGAAACGAGAAATTTGAACAAATGCTTGGAGTTCAAAAATTTACTTTGAATAAAGAGGGGTTAGGATTCAAACCACGTTCGAAAAACGAATCCGTTAATTTTAAAATACCCCATTGCGAAAAGTGTTTGAAAATCGGGCATCATATTTCAAGTTGCAAAAGCCCGAGACGGACGATAAAAATTAAGAAAATTTGGGTTCCTAAAGGAACAATGGTTTCAAATACCGTCTATGTTTCCAAACAAAAACCAACTATAGGTTGGATCCCCAAAAATTGATTTTTGTATTTTACTCAGGGGGAGTATTTTTTTTAAAGGGGAGATAATATTTTCAGGGGGAGTTTTTACCCTTTATGCATTTATTTATCATAAATTAGTATCATGCATATTTTATATTATGGTATTATTTATTTCAATTGATATTTTATCCACTTTTTGATGAAAACAAAAAGGGGGAGAGAAAGGAGGAAAATAAGAAAAATGGGATTAACCCTAAAAGGGGGAGAAAATCGAAAAATGAAAAGGAGAAGTCGAAAATGATAGAAAAAGAAAAATGAGGAGACGTCGAACAGACGATGAAAAATTAATGAAAGTGAGAAATTTGAAAATGAGAAAAGAAAAGAAGGAGTCGAAAAAGAAATGGGAGAAGATTCTAACGAAACGGACAAAGTCGAAAACTTTGATCTGTAAAGTTATACATATATTTGTATTTTTGCAGGAAAATCCCATTGACGTAGTGTTGTTTTGTAATCATCAAAAAGGGGGAGATTGTTGGAAAATTTTGTTCCATACATAAATTAAAAGTGTTTTGATGATTAATGTTGATAAGCAAAACAAAACAACGAAGAAGGCGAAGCAAAGCAACGAAGGAAACGAAGTGCAAAAAGCTGGAAAAACACAAAGCTAACGTACGTAACAAGGAGAGTTTAACGTACGTAATGTACAGAAATTAACGTACGTAATAGTATAATGATAACGTACGTAACTCAGTTCAAACAAGTGAACGTTGGAGGAGTCAAAGTCAGAAAAGCATCCAACGGATATATGACGTCATCAGTGATGTAATGTTAACGTACGTAACCGTGTATATGCTAACGTACGTAACTCAAAATGACGAAACTCACTGGACTGATTTGTGAAGATGCTAACGTACGTAACCAGCCATGGTTAACGTACGTAATGAGGATTACGTACGTAATGGAGAGCATATAACGTACGTAATGAAGGTCCTGGCAGCTAACGGCTAGTTTGATCATGAAGCCTATAAATACCATCCCTATGGTATTATTTGAGCACAACAACCTTGAGCAAATTGTCTATACTTGTGATATTATTACACACATTCTTGTTGTTGATATTGAGCTTAATTGTAAGTGTTTGAGTGAGAATTCACGAAAACATACACGAGTGGTAAAAGAAAAGATACGATTGGATTCGGTGTTATTAGGATCAAGGATCCGGCATTATTAGAATCGCAATCGATATCTAAGTGAGGTTTATCTAGTACCCATAGAAAGCTAGAGTGGTTGATTCCTTGTCCGATAGAAAAGGAAAACGGTTTAACTTGGACCGACGCAAAGACAAGTACGAGTGGTTTATCACGGACCAATAGAAGACGTGATTGTAAACGGTTATACCTCGACCGATAGAAGAGAGGCGTAGAGGTTTTTATCTTGATCCTATAGAAAAAGATACCGAGAGAGGACGTAGGCTCGTTTATAGCCGAACCTCTATAAATCCTTGCGTCATTTATTTTCCGCAATTTTATTTACGCTTCCGCAAACGGCGCAAATATCCGACCCCGTACCCAACACAAATAACAATCTCAATTCGATAAGAAAAGCCTAAGTACTCGCGAGTATAATCTATAAGTTTGAAAAGTAGACAACAATCATATCGAATGGTTCAACAGAAATAAAGGACTCAATTGCACAGGTCAACGACCTTGGCCAGCATCCTCGTATTGACCCAGTACTCGCTCGTCCGGATGATCATAACCTGAAATCCATAACAAGAATTTCCCCAAAACGGGTCCCCAAAGTGGTTGGCATTTACACTAGTACAAGTAATCAAGGCAAACAAATCGCTTACACATTTCATAATACAATGCATCAATTTCATTTCGAAACCAAAACCAGACATGTCTTTTTCCGGAAACAAACAGTCACAATCAAATTTGCCTAGGACCGGGACGAAGCCATGAATCCCACTCGAGGCCTCTAAGGACCCTCCCGAGCTGGCCACATTCATAAAACAAATCAAGCACACACGTCGCCTAGGACCGGGACGAAGCCACGAATCCCACTCGAGGCCTCTAAGGACCCTCCCGAGCTGGCTAGCGAAAACAAACTCATGAATCCAGGACGTAGCCATAGATTCCCTCGAGGCCCCGTCGGACCCTCCCGAGGTGAGTAAAGCACACACAATATACATTACCATTTCACGTTAAGCATAAAGGTTTCCAAGAATTACTTGCCTTGAGTAATAGACGACACAACGAACGAAGGAAAAACGCCGACGAATGCTAGGGACCGACAATTACGAACCTAACGATTCGAAGAACACAATCACAATCAATTCTAAATGAATACGGAATTGGAATACACCCGAAAACCCGCCTACGATTCATTTATATTCGTATAAAAAAACACAACGAGGGCGGAACACAACCAAACCCTCTCGATTACGAATACCACGAAATATACCATGAATCCGTAGGAAAACCAAGAATACCAACGGGATTAATCATATTCATCATGAATTAATCGTCAATACGGAATGAATCGAACAATAAAACCGAAAATCCCCAATTTACCCAAAACAAGGTTCTAGGAGTTTACCTCGGATTAAAGGCGAAGAACAAGGTTAGATGACGATAAAACACTCCAAGAGCTCGAAGCAAAAGATGGCTCGGAGTTGCTAAGTTTCCAATCGCCGGAGATATTAAGAAAATCGCCCAAAAATCGCTGGAGTCGGAGAGATGATAGGAGAGATGAAAATGACCGAAAATGGTCAACTCCTGGGTTTATAACCGAGGATGCGTTACGTACGTTAGCCACCAATTGCTAACGTACGTAAGCTGTGTTACGTACGTAAGCCATAAGGGCCTTACGTACGTAACCAAAAAGGCAGAAATGCCTGTACTATTTTACACAGGCCGTTACGTACGTAACCAAAAGGTGTGTTACGTACGTAACATCCCTTCCTGGGAAGTACAGGCCAGAAATAGACAAATGGAGGTACCGAAAAAGAATCGAAATACAACGGTGAACAATTCACGATGGTACGAACGTAAATAATTCCAGGCAATGAACTCAAATGCTGAAGAGAACATACTCCCGACTGTCCGGGATTCGGAACAACATCAACAACGTAATTACCCAAGACTTTGGGAAATTACAAAACGGCCCAAAACATCCGAAATGCATAATACGCGGTCGAAACACCGAACAAAAGCTCACAACAAGCTCAATAACATGAAATGGATCTTCGGCAACCCTTAACGGCAGTTCCGATCAACGATTACAAGAATCGAACGAAAAAGCGACGTAATAACATAAAACGCGGAATTGAGCTAAACGAGTCCGGAACAAGCCCAGATGGCAAAAAGTCCAACATTAAATATTCTCGATACGTCAATACGGTTACAAGAGAGTTCCCAAAAATAAAAAATTACACCAAAAAAGAAAATACCAGGAAAAGAAAAATGCGGGTATTACATGTACCTTTCTTCATACCTCCTCGTTCAACATGTTCCCTTTAGCAAGTTCCATCGAAATGACACCATCGGGGGCAGAGTTAGACAACGACGTACGAAACGTCTCCCAAGTATCCGACAATGTGCCTAATAAACACAAAGCTTGTACCTCATCTTCGAACTTAATGCCCATTCCCGCAAGTTGATTAATTATGCCTTGGAATACATTCGAAATGATCCGATAGAGGAGTCCCATCTCGATATTTCAAGTTCATCATTTGTTTAATGAGGAATAACTTATTATTCCCCGTCTTCCGAGCATACAATTGGTCGAGCTTGTGCCATAATTCTCGATCGTCTTTTTCTCCACTAATATGGTTCAAAACATTGTCATCAACCCATTGTCGAATA
Source organism: Orobanche coerulescens (assembly GCA_033398695.1). Taxonomy (NCBI): domain Eukaryota; kingdom Viridiplantae; phylum Streptophyta; class Magnoliopsida; order Lamiales; family Orobanchaceae; genus Orobanche; species Orobanche coerulescens. Next base: position 196,181,195 of record CM065807.1, on the reverse strand, counting down.
TATCCACAAACTTGGCGATGCAAAATAGTCCACTCCGCGTCGGACTTGCCTTCCGGTTTATCTTTTCTAAAGACCGGTAAATAATAATCCTTCACATATAGAAGGTCTTCCATCTTCCCCTTCCATACATGGTAGTTCGAACCATTCAAGTTTACCATTCTACTCGTGTTGGCTTTCATCTTACAATTGAGATAATAAACACCACGAAACAACAAATCCCGTGGCTCCGATACCACTTTGTTGGGAAAAGACCGGCAAAGTAATGACGTCACAACGAAAAATGCGGAACCTCATTTGACAATTTTCCAATCTTCAATTGTAACTTCATGGTTACCGATGAGTAGAGCACACAATTACAACTCGACAATATAATACAAATGATATACCAAAAGCGATAAATAACGAGACACGATTTTAGCGTGGAAAACCCCTCAAAACGAGAGTAAAAACCACGGGACCGAAGCCGCTTAAATCCACTAAGACCAATACACAATACACAATCGTCCCTAGTACAAACTAGAGGTATACACCACAATCTTCAAATACTTGGTAATAACAATCTTCAAGTATTTGAAATACAACAATAACAACAAGATCGAGAAAAGGAAACACCATAAATAGCTTACACGAAAAGCCAACAAAAATACCCGAACTCCCGGACTCAAACCCTCGATCTATTCCGGTGAAAAAGTTTGCCCAATAGCTACCAAGCTCTTGTCAAAAATCACGACGATCCGATCGATATACTTCCGGAAAATCACACAAGTATTTTTCTCTCCTTCTTTTCTCTCTTGTTTCTCTCTCTTTGTTGCTCTAAAAAATTGGTGAAGGAATGAAGAAAAAACCGCAGCAAAATCTGCCTAAAAAGAAACCCAAGTGCTGGGTTGACCCTGTGTGCCTAGACGCAGACATTGCGTGCCTAGGCACACTCAGAAAAAATGGCAAAAAAGTCCTAGGGGGCCTAGGCACAGAAGGGCTGCCCGGCGCATAGTCTGATGAGTTCCGGGGGCTAGGCACGGAAGGCCGCCTAGGCACGGAGTACAGCAGGGTCCAGTGATTTGTAGCTCATCAGCAGGGGGCCGCGGCCCGGAGGGCTTGGGCCGTGTCCCGGAGTACAGTGGCGGGAGTTCTCGGCCAAAAAATAGTGTGCCGCGGCCCGGAGTCCAGTCGACCCCGAAAATACCTATATTTCGGAAATAACTCCTACACAAATAACTCCTACCTACCTTATTAATTTTGTACGAATTAAGGAATATGAGTTATGAATAAGTAGGAATTGATTATATTTGCAAAAATATTTCATATTTTCATTAATTAAAAAATATAAATCCCAAACAAAGAGAAATTTAATAAAATAGTGTGCACTATATATTAAAAATTTAAACCTAAAATCTCGCGGGAATATTATATATTCCACTAATTAATTAGTTTATATTTAATTAGTCACTATAGTTAGGTATATCAATAAAAGAAATATCAACTCAAATGAAAGATATTTGGGAATATTGCAAAAGAAATGTTGAATATATATAATTAAAAAGGTACTTGAAGTCCTAATCAATTAAATAAAATAATATTATAAAAAATATTATTGAAAGTGTAGAAACAATGCATTTAATTATTATTTATAAATAAATAAATAAACTATGGAAAAAATCAATTAGTCTATTATAATTTTAAATCTTATTTAATTAATATAATATAAAAAAATAAATGAAAAACTTATATTTACTTTATTATATAATTACTGATTTTATGAATTCTCAAAGAGATATTTCTAAATATATAAGAAAATTAATTTAATAATATACTAATTCGTAGATTCATCTTTATCCAAATAGAATTTCAGAAAATAAAAATTGATCGTTTTAAGTGATTTTTTTTATTTTTATTTTAATTTTAAAAGATTTATTAATTTATATACTTTTAAAATCAACTATATATTTTGAAAGTTTTGGATTTACTTTTGTATTTTAAATTATATCCAAATAATTTATGTAATTACTTTTTCAAATATAAGGATTAAATTATCTCCTTTTTGGCCATTTAACAGAACCGTTAAATACTTAATGATTTTGACCATTTTGACGAAAAAAGACAAAAAAAGAACGTGAAACTAAAATTTCATCAAATACAGTTTAACACAATCAGATATGAATTAAGTTTTCTACAAATACGAGTTTTTGAAATTTCTAAAACTGCCCAACTATTTATATAATTTCTTAGTAAACCAAATAGTTTTTATCCATGATGTTGGCTAACCGGAGATCCTATCCAACTCTAAATTATATATAATTTCTTAGTAAATTTCACACCAGTTCCCACTTATTATGAGCTTTGTCATGACTATATTTAAGAGTCAACGACAAACGCTCTCTCATGTCAGTATGTATCTTCCAAGATCTGTATTCCGTCATGGTTGCCATGAGAGTGATTGTATCATAAACATAACAAATAATGTAGTTTATAAAGAAGTATTATGAAATTTATAATGAACGATTTACATATTATATATTTACATAAGAGTTCTTTTTTGTGTTCGTGTGTAATTACACGAGTGTTATACTAGTATATATTAGTTTAAAAAATTTAACACTATTACCGTACTCTTATATATGCTAAATCTTGAATTTTTGTTTATGTAAAACGAACTATATATTATATAAAATACAACAACTAAATCTTGAATTATTGTTTATGTAAAGATAATATATATATACACACATATATATAATAGTTTAAAAATTAACACCATTATCCTTACTATTATATACTAAACTTGAGTTTTTGTTTATATACATGAATGCATATTACATAAAACACTACAAAATAAAAATGATATATATGATCACAAAATAAATGTTTTACTAAAAAAAGTTTTAGTATATATAACTTCTGAAAAGCTTAGGATGATGGGTATACATACTCGAATATGATTAAAAATAATAACACTTATATATATACATATTAACACCATTATCCGTACTCTTATATATACTAAATCTTGAATTTTTGTATATATAACAAAACTACATATTATATAAAGTACAACAAAATAAAGTTGAAAATATTATTTATTGATCACAAGATAAATATTTTAGCAAAAAAAATATTCAGTATATATAACACCTGGTAAAGATAGGATGATGGGTAACTTAATTTTGGGGTTAATTGCGCTAAACCCTCTTGTGGTTTGAAAATGTTGCGCGAAATCCCCCTGTGGTTTGAAAATTGTGTGAGATCCCCTTGTGGTTTAATAAATCATGCACGAAATCCCCTAATAAGTTAAACTTAACACGCGTGTGCATCACTCTCCCATTGTGCGTCCGAAATCGGGTTAATTGCGCGAAACCCCCTTGTGGTTTGAAAATGTTGAGCGAAATCCCCCTATGGTTTGAAAATTGTGCGAGATCCCTTGTGGTTTAATAAATCATGCACGAAATCCCACATTATTAATATTATTTTTTATACGTTTTCGACCGTTTTTCTTACGTTTTTGTCCATTTTTCTTATGTTTTTTTCCGTTTTCATACGCTTCTGTCTGTTTTTTCTTACGTTTTTGCCCGTTTTTCTTACTTTTTTCCGTTTACATACGTTTTTGTCCGTTTTTATACGCTTTCGTCCGTTTTTATACATTTTCGCCAGTTTTCTTACGTTTTTGTCCGTTTTTCTTACGTTTTTTCCGTTTTTATACGTTTTCGCTGGTTTTCTTACGCTTTCATCTGTTTTATACGTTTTCGCCTGTGTTTCTTACGTTTTTGTCCATTTTTATCCGTTTTTGTCAGTTTTTCTTATATTTTTTCGTTTTCACACGTTTTTGTCCGTTTTTATATGTTTTTGCACGTTTTCTTACGTTTTCATCCGTTTTTATATATTTTCGTCTATTTTTCTTACGTTGTTGTCCGTTTTTATCGGTTTTTGTCAGTTTTTGTATAAAAATGGATGAAAACGTAAGAAAACGGGCAAAAACATATAAAAATGGACAAAAACGTATGAAAACGGAAAAAACATAAGAAAAACTGACAAAAACGTAAGAAAAATGGACAAAAACCGATAAAAACGGACAAAAACGTAAGAAACACGGGCGAAAACGTATAAAAACAGATGAAAGCGTAAGAAAACCGGCGAAAACGTATAAAAACGGAAAAAACGTAAGAAAAACGGACAAAAAATAAGAAAACAGGCGAAAATGTATAAAAACGGACGAAAACGTATAAAAACGGACAAAAACGTATGTAAACGGAAAAAACGTAAGAAAAACGGGCAAAAACGTAAGAAAAAAGAGACAAAAGCGTATGAAAACGGAAAAAAACATAAGAAAAACTGACAAAAACGTAAGAAAAAACGGTCGAAAACGTATAAAAAATAATACTAATAATGGGGGATTTCGTGCATGATTTATTAAACCACAAGGGATCTCGCACAATTTTCAAACCATAGGGGGATTTTGCGCAACGTTTTCAAACCACAAGGGGGTTTCGCGCAATTAACCCAATTTCGGACGCACAAGGGGAGAGTGATACCCACGCGTGTTAAGTTTAACAGATTAGGGGATTTCGTGCATGATTTATTAAACCACAAGGGGATCTCGCACAATTTTCAAACCACAGGGGGATTTCGCGCAACATTTTCAAACCACAAGTGGGTTTCGCGCAATTAACCCCTTAATTTTGTATTTTCTTTCACAGTTATATATATATATTGTGCTGTATATAATATATAGTCTTTGATATATACAAAAATTGAAGGTTTAGTATATATATATAAGAGTACGGATAATAGAGTTATTTTTTCAAACTTATGTAATATATATATATATATATATATAATTAAAAGTGATATATATGATCGCAAAGTAAATCTTTTACCAAGAAAAATACTTGGTATATATAACATCTGTAAAGATGTTTATAGAATGATGGTATACATACTCAAATATAATAAAATATATAATACTACTATATATATATTAGTTTAAAAATCATCCCTATATATACTAAATCTCTCTCTCTCTCTCTCTCTATATATATATATATATATATATATATAGAGAGAGAGAGAGAGAGAGAGATAGATTTAGCAAAATTAGTTGATAAGTTAGCTGGTAGCTGATAAGCTAGCTGATTATGTAACTGATAAGCTAGCTGATTTTAGTGTAGATGTTTAGCAAATTAGCTTATAAGCTAGCTGTTTTCTTTCTTCTAAAATTACATAAAATGACATCACTTTTATTTTTCTATTATTTTTTGAACTTTCTCATTATATTTTAATAATGTATTAAAATAAAATAAATGATATTCTTGTCTATTATTATTTTAATATATACTACCTTTAAATTACACATATGTACTATTCACAGTTCACTGTCACTTTGAAAACTCATTGATAATTTATTTTTGATGGTTTAAAATTGCCGCTGACTAGGACTTGTGCGTATAATTTTAGTTAAGAACAAGTTCACAACAACAATAGATATCAAAAAGATTCCGTAAAATATAAAAGATAAATTGAACACAAAATTATTGTATTGTATTTATAACAAAGTAATTTATTAGCAGTGTAATAGAGTGATGATCATACTAACCATAATTTTTCGCATCCACCACTTGTCTGAAGCCTCAATTTTTCCTGAAAAGTTAATTTATTTGTAATATGTCAATTACTCAGGAGGGTGTTTATGTAAAAAAACCCTATGTTTTTATTTAGGTCACGAACATCTATAGAATATATAAAGATGAGAAGTTAGATTCTTTTTTTTTCATAAGCTTGAAAAATTAGCTTATCAATCAGCTAGCTGATTTGAGAAGCTAGTCGTTTACGAAACGAACTTTTTTTAGTCAATGGTCAAATAAGCTCCTGAAACTTATAAGTTAGCTGATAAGCTAGTGCTAAGCACAGCATATATATATATATATATATATATATATATATATATATATATATATTACTTTAAGGCTCTGTTTAGCAAAAGTAGCTGATAAGATAGCTGGTAACTGATAGCTGATTGTGTAGCTGATTAGGTAGCTGATAAGTTAGCTAATTTTAATAATGTAGATGTTAGCAAATTAGCTGATAAGCTAGCTGGTTATTTTTATAAAAGTACATAAAATGACATCACTTTTATTTTTCTATTATTTTTTAAACTTTCTCATTATATTTTAACAATAATTGTTATAAAATAAAATAAATGATATTTTTGTCTATTATTATTTTAATATATACTACCTCTAAATTACACATATGTACTATTCACATTTCACTGTCATTTTAAAAAGTTATTGATAATTTGTTTTTGATGGTTTAAAATATCGCTGAATATGACTTGTGTGTATAAAACAAGTTCACAACAACAATAGATATCAAAAAGATTCCGTAAAATATGAAAGATAAATCGAACACACAATTATTGTATTATATTTATAACAAAGTAATTTATTAGCAAGTGTAATAGAGTGATGATCAGACTAACCATACTTTTCGCGTCCACCACTCATCTGAAGCCTCAATTTTTCCTGAAAAGTTAACGGATGGTGAATTTATTTGTAATATGTCAATTACTCAGGGGGTGTATATGTAAAAAACTATATGTTTTTATTTAGGTCACGGACATATATGGAATATATAAAGATGAGAAGCTAGCTTCTTTTTTTCATAAGCTTGAAAAATTACCTTATCAATAAGCTAGCTGAGTTGAGAAGCTAGTCGTTTACGAAACGAGTTTTTTAGTCAATGGTCAAATAAGCTCCTGAAGCTTATAAACTAGCTGATAAGCTAGTCTATGAAACTAAATCTCTCTCTCTCTCTCTCTCTCTCTCTCTATATATATATATATATATATATATATATATATATATATATATATATATATATATATAGAGAGAGAGAGAGAGAGAGAGAGGGAGAGAGAGAGAGAGGGGAGAGAGAGAGAGAGAGGACATAATCTAGCCATATTGCTTAGTAAATTGTAATATTTGTCATGCAACTTAGTTTGTACAAATTGTAGCCAAAAAGAACAAATTTGGACCAATTTACTCCGGACCTCCCTTATTTCTCCCTCCTGCCTCTCTCTCTCACTCATCCCCCCCACGTCTCTCTCTCTCTCTCTCTCTCTCATTTTTACATTTTCTCTCTCTTCTCTCTCCTCTCTCTCGAACCCTCCCTCTCACCCGCGCCACCCATCCACCCTCCCTCCGTCACAACCATCTCCAGATCTCGCCGGAACCTAGCTATCTCCGGAGCCAACTTCGCCGGAGTTCCAGTTCTTTCCGCCGTCGCCGCCGCTGGAGTTGCACCGCCCGTAGATCCAACACCATTGCCGCGCCGTTGCACCGGAACCCTAGCTCCTTCCGGCGCCGACTTCGTCGGAGCTCCGGTCTTTCCTGTCCGACGACCGCCAGCAGCTCCGAATCTTCCCTACTCTCTCTTTCGATTTTATTTCTTTTTCTCCAACTTTCTCTCTCTAGAAAAATCCTAGATCTAGCTTGAAATAATGTTATTTTCGTATTTGTTTTTGATGATTTACATGTTTTCATATGATTTCTGGTGATTCGTGGTATATTTGGGGTGATTTCCGATCGATTTGTATGTATTGGTATTTTAGATCTAGTTTTTCGCATGTTTGCATACGTGGTTACGAATTTACAGTTGTTACGATTTATTCATTTCGTACTGGGTTACCATGTTACAATATTGTCATTTCGTATCACTATGCCTTGATTTTCTGTTAAGATTTTATCATTTTGTATCAGTATGAAGTTACAAAATTCGAATTTCATAACACATTTGTGCCGATTTGAAATTTTCGTATTAGAGATTTGGTATACATGTTACGAATTTGTAACTGTTACGATTGGTAAGAAATTGTAACTTCTTACCAAGTGTAACTAGTACGAAGTTACGAATTAATGACTTTGTATTAGTGTAACCGTAACTATTTCCAGCTACGAATTAGTAAGGGTGTCACTGTTTACACTCTGGTATATTGGTAAGAAATTGTAACTTCTTACCAAGTGTAACTAGTACGAAGTGACGAATTAATGACTTCGTATTAGTGTAACCGTAACTATTTCCAGCTACGAATTAGTATCTGTTTTAATGGGGTTCTGGTATATTGGTAAGAAATTATAACTACTTACCAAGTATAGCTAGTACGAAGTTACGAATTAATGACTTCGTATTAGTGTAACCGTAACTATTTCCAGCTACGAATGAGTATCTGTCTTAATGGGGTTCTGGTATATTGGTAAGAAATTGTAACTTCTTACCAAGTGTACCATTTAAACTTAACATGTTACTATATTGGTAACGAACGTAACGAAACGTAACGAAAAACAAATAATAAATGATCAATTATTAATCGGGTAATGTAACGAATGTAACAAAAAATAAATATCGTATCCGCTTACTGATACCTTGTGTATAATATTTCAACACGGTAAATAAGATACGAAGTTACTATACAATAACACAAAAGTTAAACAACACATGGTAACGAGACGGTACGAAATACATACGTCGTAACCCAGAAACTCAGAAAAGATAAGGAGAGAGATAAAGTGGGTTAGTTTTATTGAAAAGTAAGGGTATATTGGTCCAACCATGTCCTTTTTGGCTAGAATTTGTATAAACTAAGTCTCTTGACAAATATTGTCATTGACTATGGCAAAGTGGATAAAGGAGTGGATTTCATATCTCTCTCTCTCCCCCCCCCTCCCCCTCTCTCTCTCTCTCTCTCTCTCTCTATATATATATATATATATATATATATATGATCTATTTCCTATATATATACACTAAATCTCTCCTCTCTCTCTCTCTCTCTATATATATATATATATATGTTGTTGCCCGAAATATTATTCGAAGATAGATATTGCTGGAATGGTCGAGCAACAACAAATTACGAGAGCACGTCCGTGGGGGTGTGAATAACACAAGATTTGCCGGGTTTGTTAGGCCCGGGCTTGAATGCTCTCGCGAGATGTTATTAATACAAATATTCGGGGATACAAGTATTACTGTAAGAATGCGATTACAATGAGTGTAAAAGATCCTATTTATCTAGCTCTTGAGTGCTTGAACTGCTGGGAGTTCTGGTTTCGTCTCTGCCGACCGTCTTTCGTGTAAGGGGTGCTGAGAGAGAGAAACAACCGAGAGATAGCTGTTGCCAAGAGTGAGAAAGCCAAGTTATCAGAGAGTGTCCGAGAGTTCAGCGAGTTTTCCAAGTGCAGGCAGCCTTCTACTTATAGGAGCTGAGATGCTTTGTTTACTGACGGGCGATCGCCTTTTATGTAATATAATAAGGGGCGATCGTCTTTATGTCACATGGGTTATGCCTTAAAGTCGCATGCTGCTGCTGGCGGCCAATTTGCGGTCTGATGAGGAGCCGGCACGCGTCCTGAGTCGCTGTCACGGGCGGTCCCACTGTACACCTTTCGGCGGGTCTGTCGGTTGGTGGAAAGATGCTGACAGGCTGTGGTCAACGATCCATGTGCTGCGGCGCCTTTTCCGGATCTGCACGTGGGTCCTTGCTTCGAGCTTCGGCCTTCGCCGACTGGACGGGCGATGGCTTCGCGTGGCATGAGGCGGTCGCCATTCGGTCGGTCACCAGGAGTCGGTCGCCAAGTACCGAGAGACGATCGCCTTAGATGTCGATCGCTCGGCCCCAGGACTTGTCCTGGGACTTTCGGTCGTCCAATCTGCCTTGGCTGCTGGACTCTGGCTCGGTCGCCTGGTCTCTGAGGCGATCGCCTATTGAGACGTATAAATCTCGACACAACATTTGCCCTCCAACTTGCTCCGATGTTGAATACACGGGGTGAGGTGGTTCTTGCTGGCGATCTTGTAGGATGAAGACGGGCGATCCGTTGAGCGGACTTTTGGATTCGGACTTGGGCGATCTGGTCAATTGGCGAGCTATCTTCGGTCGTGTACCTGCAATAAACAATTTTACCGATCCCTCTTAGAAACTTGATAGTTTCGTCGTTGAGGAACCGTACACAGTCGCGGAGTTCGATGGACCGACTCCATGACCATGTCTTGTGCACGAGCGACATTGTCTGTCTCGTGACTCATTTTATTGTGAGGGTCCTCCGTTAGGCTGCGCCTCGCCTCGTATTTAAACGAAGGGCGTGCGGTCTTGGTCTGGAGAAGTCCTTGCGCGGGGCGTCGTCGGATGAATCGACTCCACGTCCGCGGCTAGTTAGCTCTTTTCTACCTCGGATTGTCATCTTAGATGCCGACCGTCGACGGTGTACGTTGAGATGGGGGTAGGGATGCGTCGCATTGTCCGTGAAGGATCCACCTGTAGGTCACAAGTCGTCCAGAAACAAGTCTAGAGGGGGGGGGGTGAATAGACTTGTAGAAACTCTTGAACTCTTTTTCACGAAGAGTGAGTTTCTTCAGCTGATGATCAAACAAATGACTAGGAGTCGTTTGTTCTTGGATATGTGCGGAAGTCAGCTGATGACGAATATAAATTAACTTAATGAAACACTTAACAATGGATGCAGCAGTTAGAGTATGATGCAGTAAAGCAAGAAATAACACAGTGATTATAGTGGTCTCGGAGGTGGGGTAATCCTCTACTAATCCACTTTTCTCCAAACCAGTTGGAGATGAATTCACTATAATTTTCAACCGGTGATAAAGATTACGGTGATTCACAACACACTACAACAGACTTCCAACCGGTGGAATTCCGTGCCGTTGTATACACACTTGATCGCCTTGCACCTCTTGATCCTCGATCCTCGGATGCCTTCTGATCTGCTACTTCAACCAGTGAAGTACCCGTACTCAAGATTTAAAGACAAGAGTGTTTGTCTTCTCAACTAAAGAGCTTCCTTGAATATGAACTTTTGGATCTGCTCTTTTTCACGATGCTATTTGATTGCTTGAGATTGCTTTGTTTGCTTTGATCGCTAGAGTATATGTTCGCAGTATTTTCTCGATTTCAAATCTTCGGATATATATAGATCACGATCTGAGCTTCTTCCTTGTAGCCGTTGCAAATCTTTGAACAAATCCGTCCGTTGGAGAGAGACTTCTTTGTTTAATCTTTTACGAGCGTTGCAAATTTGGATTCCCATTATTTTATTTTATCTTCCGACCGTTGTGATGACTTCGCATGTGAGCGCGAATCTTTTGAATATAAAAGGATTAAAGTCTTCACGGTGGGTCGGGATGATTTAATTAAATCATATCTCTTGCGGGAATCACTCAATTTGTCTCTTCACGTTGCATGTGAGCTTTAGTAATATTTGACTTTTCAAAGCATCTTGACGTGGACTTGGAGTACTAGGTGTAGTTGAGTAGGTGTGGTGCGGCTTACATCTTTGCGAGTAGGTCCTCTTGGTATTATCTTGTTTGAGACTTGTCGATCGGGTGACTTCCACGAGGTTCCTCATGCCGATCAGTCAAACTTCTCTGACAAGTTTTTAGTTGACCAGGGCTACTCTAATTGGAGTCGGCTGTACTTCTCTGATGGACTAGACTGTACTTTAATACTTAGCCGATTTTCAGCCTAACTAACTTTGGCCTATAGAAGACACTCATTTGGTTCTTCTTTACATATTGCCAATTTTATACTTAACACATTTTGGCCTATGGAAGATACTCATTTGGTTCTTCCTTACATTTTGCCAATTAATAAACATTTGATTTTAATTTAATGACATCATCAAAATCTAACAAGTATTCCTAACAAATTCCCCCTATTTTGATGATGGCAAAACTAAGTAAGAAATCAAATGGCCAAGTCTGCACTTAAGTGCAAGACAAAACTGAAATCAGTCTAATATTGAGACAACTGGAAAATTGTCATTCAACAGACTGTTCATAAAATTTTCTGACTTATCATTGAATTTATACAAGATTGTTTTAAGTACAGAAAAATAAAATTACAAGTAAGAAAATAATTTAAGGTCATCTGCCTCTTCCTCTGCCTCTTCGAATAGGCTACTTGGCAGGTCTGAATGGTTTGGCTCCGATAGGTCTTACCTTGACTGGAGCAAGGCCATACTTTCTCTTCACAACCAGTGCTGCGAAGTCCTGCTCCTGCTGAGATCTGAATTTGTTCTCAAGGCAGACTAGCTTGATTTCCTCCTGAAGTTGTAGCTCATCAAGTTCACCATCCATGCGGATTGGTGCTTCTTCAGCTCTGAATTTAGGGATCATGGGAAATGCATTTTGCTCTTTTGTGTACTTCTTTAGTAAAGACCAAAGCTTAGGATGAACCTCTTCCATCCAGTTTATGACAATCTCCTGTGGGGAGAGTTTGTCATCTTGAAGTAGTTCCCAGTCATACAAGTCTCTGACGAACTTCGTCCTAGCCGCTCCCCATATTTCAAGAGCTTCAAGTGGGCAGAAATCTTCAACATACCATAGCTCCAGACCTTCCCATTCAAGAGTAGGTTCAAAGCCGCCTCTGTCCTTCTGCGCTTCCCTTCAGGTGGTCGGCCTTGTCTTCTTGATCTCTGACTTCCTTCCTTTTTAGGCTAGAGGGTCCTTCAACTGGGACATCCTGCTTTTTCTTACTTCGATTTCTCTCTCTTCCCCCTGAATCCTCTCTTCCCCCTTTTTGCCAGCATCAATGAGTGTTGTCAATTGTTGCTCCATGCGGCTCATCGATCGAGACATGCCAAAAGGCATTACATTGTTTGTAGGAGGAGGAGGCCGAGGATCTCTCTCTGACGGGGTGTCAATCTTGGCATTAATGGTGCGAAGTGCAGGGTGACTGAGTTGTTAGCGACTCCCAATGGTGTCTCGACAATTTGCTTGATCAACTCGGTCATTGTAGGGGATAAGCGAGGTGATGGGGAGTGTTCTCCCGATCCTTGAGAATGGAGCCACTAGGCTGAGGCTCTGGCTGCGGCCGTGGAGTCGATTGAGTCTTCTCAGGGTCCCCGACACTGAGTCCTCTGCCGACTCTGCGTCTAGGTAGTGTCTGGGAGGTACAACAATCTATCTGCAGACTTCGTTGGTAGGCTTTGGCTCCTGCTCTGGCTCCTTTTCTCTTTCTTCCTCTTTCCCTTCTTCTTCTTCAGATTTCTCTTTTTCTTCCTCCTCATCTTCTTCTTTTTCTTCTCCAGCCGCCACACCAGCTCCTCCTTCACCTCCATCATCATTATTATCATCATCATCATCATCATCATCATTTTTCTCATCATCATCCTTCTCCTTTTCTCTTTCATCATCTTCATCCTTCTCCTTATCTTCTTCTTCTTTTTCCTGCTCCACTTCTTCTCCTTCTTCATCTTCTTCATCATCCACTTCTTCTGTTTTCTCAATCTCCTCTGTCTCCTTTTCAACTGGTATGTTTTCTTCAGATTCTTTTTCTTTTTCATCCTCTTCAACCAAATTGATAATTTCATTTTCTTCATCAACTTCTTCTATCCTAATTTCCTTTTCTACTTCCTCCTCGTCCTCCTCTTCTCCAAAGCTACCATCAAAAATAATGAGCATTATAGAGTGGATAAAATGGTCCATGTTTGTCTCAAAATGTGACATGAACCAGTTATCCTGGAGGAGTAAGGCTAAATCTGACTCTTTGCAAAAATCAGTCAGAACATCCTCCGTGGCTTGGGGGTATTCCCAACCACTAGTTTCAACAAAAATTTGAAAATTTGTAAAGGACATGGTTTTAAGAGTTTTCCACTCTTTAAAAATATTTACGAAAGAGTGTTTTTCTGCTTGTGGCTTGACAAGCTGAAGTTGTTCTATGGAGAGATTAAAAGTATTATTTTCTAAAAGATTGAATGTGTAATCGCCGAGGATAGATATAACAAGACACCTTCCTCTTCTTCGGTCATGTATCTGGAGGAGTAATGACAGTACAATTCTAGTTTCGGTATCTGGTGTAGGTAGTCGGATGGTAGTGGTAGGCCCGATGGTCAGTATGATGCTCAGCCGCTCTCCTTGACGACTGCGGCTTCCTTGGCCTCTTTGGAGAGGGTTCGGAGTGATGACCGCAGTTGGAAGGTCCTTACGGGTGGTCCCCTTCTCTTGAATCGGATGGCGATAGGTGTATCGTCGGACTCATTCTCGGACTCGATTGCAGTTCCGATCTCGGTGCAGTTGGTCCGAGTCGATAGATCGTATCTTGGGCAAAAGCTTGAGTCGGCAAATCCTTCAACAAGCTGCCCTCCCGGTGACTCCAACCTTCTTCTTATCATGGTCCATGTGACCAAGCCTCTTGTTTGGGTGGAAAGGGTCAATGTTTCCCTTGGCCACTCGGTCTGCTCCAAGAACCAACTAAGATGCGTTCGAGCGCCAACTTAGTCTTGAACTTCTTCTCTCCCTCGAGCCATTCGACCTTGTTCACCTCGCGAACAAGTTGCACGAAAATGTAATCGGCCCAATCAACTTCCTCTCGTTGAATTAACGCACCCAACACCATGAATTTTGAAGATGATAGTTGGTCATAGCTTCCGCCATTCCCATGACTATCTTGTTTGTGATGTCCAAAGCAACTCGATAGACCCTTTTCAACTCATTTCTCTTGCTGTAAACTTCAATTTCTCAGAACATTTTCGAGCTTAATCGTCTTCCACGTTTGGCGGGTGATTGTTTGAGCGCTTGACCGCCAAACCGCGATGTTTCATCCCGAATACGAGCGAATCTTCTCTGTATCTATGGTGGTGGTACTCCACCGACCTTGCTCAATCCGTCTTTGAATCGGGTAAGCGTTGCGATAAAATTCAACCACATCTTCCTTGAACAAGTGTTGAGGGTTGATTTCGAAAGCAGGTAGATTCCGTTCGATTTCATCGCCGGATTAAGTCGAGCATATCAAAGTCCTCTAGATTTGCTTCGGAATCCTTCAAATCGACGACCATGGAGAAGATGACCTGGTCCTTCATCGCCTTCAAGTTTGCTCGTCAAAAGATGCCATTTCTGCAAAAGATTTTAGGATTTAGTGTATATTTTGCTCAGTAAATTCTAGGGTTTCAAAGCGTAAAGAGGAAAGTGAAAGGGTTTTCTTCCTTATAAAGAAGATGAAAGGACGTTCGGATTAGTTTATTATAAATTTAAACGGTGGTACGCCTTTTCATATTCTTTTGAATTTCAAATTTGAATCGGTGGCCCCATTTAAAATTTGACGGTTGATTCGATTGGCCACCGTAGAGGTTAATTAAATGGGCGTGTGACGCGTGTATTTAAAATTGCCACTTGGCTCATAAAATGTATATTTTAAATGCCATTAGATAGCCAAAATAATATTTTAAGTATGACGAGATAATAATTAAAAATTTAGAGATTAGTTTAGAGAACTTAGGTGATCCGATTCGTTGTTGTTGACCGCTCTGCTCTGGTGAGTTTGACCTCTCGCACTTTGGTATTCTACTGACTAAGTTGCTTCGTCGGCCTTCGTCTTCTACTTTGCATCGGCTTAGGTGATTACGAGTCCGTCCTTCCTTCAACTTGCTTGAACTAGATTCCCAATCTAGTAATCCAAGGTCTCTGCTAAGCTCTAGGAATCTTTCTTCGGCGGGGGTTTGGTGAAGATGTCGGCTATTTGGTAGTCTGTCTTTGACTCTTTCAACTCTAACCCTTTTGTTAAGCACATGGTCTCGAATGAAATGGTGCTTAACGTCAATGTGCTTAATCCTTGAGTGCAAACCGGATTGTTGGTTATTGCAATAGAACTATTTTTGTCAAAAAATATAGTAACTTCGTTGGCAATAATATTGTAGTCCTTTAATTGTTATGCGATCCATAGGATGCATGTGCAATGACTACTGCTGACTAGGTATTCTGACTCTGTAGTGGAGATAGAGTTAGAAACCTGCTTCTTGCTAAACCAGGATATCAGTCTGGTTCCTAGGAATTGACACGTTCCACTAGTGCTCTTCCTATTGATTTTGCATCCGGCGAAATCCGCATCTGAGTATCCTGATAGCTCGAAGTTGTCATCTTTGGGGTACCACAGTCCAACATTAATTGTAGACTTTAAGTACTTAATTATTCTCTTGGCTGCATCTAGGTGTGATTGCTTCGGCTTGGACTGGAATCTTGCACAAACTCCAACTGCATATGATATGTCTGGCCTACTTGCAGTTAGGTACAGAAGAGATCCGATGAGTCCTCTGTAGTGGGTTGAGTCCACTGATATGCCTGCCTCGTCTGCATCTAGGTGAGTGCTTGTGCTCATTGGAATTCTTGCGGGTTTGGCTGATTCCATTCCATATCTCTTGATGAGATCTCGGGTATATTTTGCCTGGTTGATGAAAATTCCTTTTTCCATCTGCTTAACTTGTAATCCGAGAAAGAAGTTAAGCTTTCCCATCATACTCATCTCAAATTCTCCTTGCATGAGGTTGGAGAATTTCTCGCATAGTTCTGGATTGGTTGACCCGAATATGATGTCATCCACATAAATCTGAACTATTAGAATGTGGCCTTCGTGCTCCACTCTGAATAGGGTCTTGTCCACTTTTCCTTTGCAAAATCCATTTTTCTCAAGAAACACAGACAGTGTTTCATACCATGCTCTCGGTGCTTGCTTGAGTCCATCTGAGCCTTCAATGACTTATAGACTTTGTCTCCTTTGACAAAACCTGGGGGTTGCTCTACATAGACTTCTTCTTCTAGGATTCCATTGAGAAACGCACTTTTTACATCCATTTGGTAGACTTCAAAATCCTTGAATGCAGCATATGCGAGGAATAGTCTGATGGCTTCTAATCTTGCAACAGGTGCATAAGTTTCATCAAAATCTATTCCCTCACATTGTGCATATCCTTTTGCTACGAGTCTGGCTTTATTCCTAACAACGGCTCCGTCTTCATCACTCTTGTTTTTATACACCCATTTGGTGCCAATAACTTTCTTGTGATTGGAGTGCATGCATTAGTTCCCAAACTTTGTTTCTCTCCATCTGCTCCAATTCCTCTTGCATGGCATTAATCCATGAATAATCTTCCAAGGCTTGTTACATGCGTCTTGGGTTCAATTTGCGACATGAAACATGAGAACATCGCCATTCTATTTGGTAGAGTTGATCGTCTTGTCTTGACTCCATCGATCAACTTTCCGATAATTTGCTGAATTGGATGATCCTTGAGCCATTTGGGGATCTCTTCCTCTTAGGGTTTGTTCCCCTGTTGGATTGCTCTGGTGGTTGTCGCATCTGCTGGATTACAGTGCCTGTGGATCGGCTACCGCCTTGTCATCTGCGGCAGTTGCAGGCTGAGATGAGTCTTTGTCGGCTCATTTGGGTCTTCTTCCGCAGAAGCTGGATCGGATAGGTTTGGTGATCTGTCGATCTGCGATTGGGTCTTCATCGGCGGTTGGGTCATCGGTGATCTGCAGTGAGTCCACCATTCCAGTGTCATGTACAATGACTTCTTCAAGGGTTCTTGACTTGAGCTTGTTCTCAATTTGCTCAAGTTGTTTCTGTACTCAACGGTAGATTCATCAAAAACAACATGGGGTGTTTCCTCCACAACTAAGGTTCTTTTGTTGAAAACTCTATATGCCTTGCTTCTTTGGGAATATCCCATAAATAGACCATCATCAGTTTTAGCATCAAAGGCATTTAGTCATGTTTTACCGTTGTTGTGGATGAAACACTTACAACCAAAAACATGAAAGTAAGCAACGGTAGGAGTTCTATTATTCCAAACCTCATAGGGAGTTTTGCCATGTCTCCCTACTATCATACTCTGATGCAGGTGTGGCGGTGTGTTAATGACTTCAGCCGAGAACCTCTTGGTAGGTCCGCTTCGCAATCATGGACCTTGCTTTGCTTCCTTCAGGTTCTTCCTTCTTTCAAGAACACCATTCTGTTGGGCGTCACTGTGCAGAGAGCTCATCTTTGGATCCCATTCGATCGGCGAAATCGATTTATCGCCTTGTTGAGAAACTCTCCTCCTCTATCCGATCTGATCTTGATTATGGAGAGGGATTTCTCATTCTGGATCCTTCTCGGCAGCTCGTAACTTGGTCAAGGTTTCACTTTTCTTGAATAGAAAAATGATCCAAGTGTACCTTGAATAATCATCTACAATCACAAGAGCATGCTTTACGCCGCTCAAAGTCCTTGGCTTGATAGGACCAAATAGATCCATGTGGAGTAGATCTAAGATCCTTGTTGTGAGCGTTGTAAGGTGCCCGGCTTGAACGACGCCTTGGTGCCTTTCCCTTCGACATGCATCACAGAGTGCTTCCTTCTTGAATGCTTCATTTGGAAGTCCTCGACCCGGCTTCCCGAGAGCTAATCTTGTTGATGGCTTTGAAGTTCGGGTGACATAGTCTTTTGTGCCACGACCATCCATTCTCGGCTACGATCTTGGATAGAAAACAGGAGTTAGGTGTTCTGTGTTCCAATCAATCATGTATACATCTCTTCTTCGGAAACCTTGTAGCTTTATTTCTCCGGATAAGATGTCTATCACCATACACTTCAAGATGGTGAAGACTACTAGATTCTTCTCGTCGCAGAATCGGCTTATGCTCGGAGGTTGTATTTGAGACCTTTGACATAATGAACTTTGGATATCACAATGTTTCCTCGGTGCAACTCTCCAAAGCCTTTTGTCTGTCCTCTAGAGCTATCTCCAAAGGTTACATCAGGACCTCTTTCCTTGATATATTTGGTCAGCATCCTCTTGTTCCGGTCATGTGCCTTGAGCATCCAGTCTACAAACCACTCTTCACCTCCAAAATTTGAGCTTGAGGAGATGTGGTTGTAGTCCTTCCATCTCTTCTGCAATTAAACAAGCAGAGATTTAGGTACCCAAATTTGTGTGGGTCCTTTGGGGTTAGTTGGTTTCCTGGAGAATTGATTTCTCCTTGGATTATAGGAATTGTTATTATTATTATAACCCTTATAAGGTGCCTGTGGTCGAGGTCTAAATCTCCTGGTTGGTTTGTATCTGGATATTCCTCAAAATGGTGTGGGCCATTTCTAAATCTAGGCTGAGACCATTTATTAAACCTTTGTGGTCTCCACACTTGTTCGTTTTTGTAATTTGGATAACCTTGAGGTTTCCATCTGCCCCTCCCATTATGAAATCTATTTTTGGGGAGTTGTTGGTAATAGTGGGCATGTTATGCAGTCTTTGCTTTTGCACAGGCCCTTTGCCTAGTCGCTGTCTAGGTGGTCATGCAGTGTAACCCGATTTGCGGCTAGACGTTTGACTCATTGTTGCTGTTTTTGAATATTGGTTTATACGCAGGCTCGTGATCGAGACCATTGTTTCTCCTTGATAAACTTGGTTTCGAACTAGAGGGAGTGTGAGAATCATATCAAGGCCTGATTTGGTATATAATGACCTTTTATAAGTACACAATTCGCCCAGAGTTGAAGACGCCTTCAGGGAGGTTATTTCCTGCGCCTGAGTTTTATTTAATTGTGCCAGCTTAGTAAACTCAGCTTTGGCATGAGCAAGTGCAGCTGACTTTTCTTTAAGTAAAATATTTAGCGGTCTATCTCAATTTGTATTGGCACTTGCACAGTTTTCAAAATCATTGTATTTGTCTCGGCCTTATTTAAATCTAGGTGAGTTTTTGAAATCATTTTTCATCCGCCTATTCTCATCTTGCGGCTTAGTCTTCTCTCTTGTCTGACTTGGTGTGCGATTTAAGTGTTTCAAAATCTTTGAATAATTGATTTACCGATTCATGTAAATCCATATCTTGTGACATGGTGAGCTATTATTTGAACGGTAGGTTTAGAGGTTACCTCTTCATCGCCCAAGTTTGCCATCGTGCAATCATATTCCTCGTCGTCATCGTAAAAGAAACGCCGCTTGATTCGACATGCTCCTGGTCTTCTCCGATGAGAGCTTTTCTTGTCTTCCTTTCGGCCACCTCCTTCTTGGTTTCATCCTTCTTGAGCTCGGGACAATCCATTTGGATGTGTCTATTTTATGACAATTGTAGCATTCAACTTTCCACTTCCACCTTACGGTTCCTTCTTGGATTCTCCTTGTAGTTTTTCTTATACTTGGAGTAGTTCTTTACAAGTTCTTGAACCTTTGCATAATGAAAGCCATTTCCTCCTCAAAATCTAGCGGATTTGGAGGTTTCACATCAGACAGGCTCTTAGCAGGGACTCATTTGCAAATGCGATTCCCTTCTCTGCAGGCTCGATTGAGGATGAGCTTGGAAGCTCGAACTCATAAGCCTTTAGATCGAGAACGACTCCGAATCTTTATCTTATTCAGGTCTTTGGACTCTCTCATAGCTACAACCTTCATGCTCCATTCTGGATTTAGAGATCCGAGGACCTTATGCCATTTCCCTGTTGCCATAGGTTTTGCCCAGGGAGTTGATTTCATTGATAATTTCAGTGAACCTTGTGTCCACTTGGTCTATTGAGTCTCCATTCTTCATTTTAAAGTTGTCAAACTTTTGGATAGCTATTGACAACTTGTTCTCCTTGATCAGCTCCGTTCCTTCACACATTAGAGCTAATGTGTCCCAAATCTCTTTGGCATTCTTACAATTTTTGATCTTGACCATTGTGGATTTGTCAAGAGTTTGGTATAGCACATCTCTCGCCCTGTTGTCAAGATTGGCCAGCTTTCTCTCTTCGGGGGTCAGCTCCGTTCTCTTCTTAGGAATCTTTTCGGGCCTCCCAGCTGCGATTTCCTCGGGCGTGTTGTCCTTCTCGAAAATGAATGGACCGTCTTCAATGATGCACCACATGTCGTCATGGATTGAAGATAAGTGTGCCTGCATTCTTATCTTCCAGAGATCATACTCGTCAACTGAAAAGACAGGTAGTCTAGAGTGCATGTGTTCCATTATGACGTGAGAGATAAGATATATATCTTAATATAGATCTGGTTCGTGAGAAAAATGAACCAACCTCTCTGATACCACTTGTAGGTCACAAGTCGTCCAGAAACAAATCTAGAGGGGGGGGGGGGTGAATAGACTTGTAGAAACTCTTGAACTCTTTTTCACGAAGAGTGAGTTTCTTCAGCTGATGATCAAACAAATGACTAGGAGTCGTTTGTTCTTGGATATGTGCGGAAGTCAGCTGATGACGAATATAAATTAACTTAATGAAACACTTAACAATGGATGCAGCAGTTAGAGTATGATGCAAGAAACAAGAATAACACAGCGATTATAGTGGTCTCGGAGGTGGGGTAATCCTCTACTAATCCACTTTTCTCCAAACCAGTTGGAGATGAATTCACTATAATTTTCAACCGATGATAAAGATTACGTGATTCACAACACACTACAACGACTTCCAACCGGTGGAATTCCGTGCCGTTGTATACACACTGATCGCCTTGCACCTCTTGATCCTCGATCCTCGGATGCCTTCTGATCTGCTACTTCAACCAGTGAAGTACCCCGTACTCAAGATTTAAAGACAAGAGTGTTTGTCTTCTCCAACTAAAGAGCTTCCTTGAATATGAACTTTTTGGATCTGCTCTTTTTCACGATGCTATTTGATTGCTTGAGATTGCTTTGTTTGCTTTGATCGCTAGAGTATATGTTCGCACCGGTATTTTTCTCAGTTTCAAATCTTCGGATATATATAGATCACGATCTCTGAGCTTCTTCCTTGTAGCCGTTGCAAATCTTTGAACAAATCCGTCCGTTGGAGAGAGACTTCTTTGTTTAATCTTTTCTGAACGTTGCAAGGCTGGATTCCCATTATTTTATTTTATCTTCCGACCGTTGTGATGACTTCTGCATGTGAGCGCCGAATCTTTTGAATATAAAAGGATTAAAGTCTTCACGGTGGGTCAGGATGATTTAATTAAATCATATCTCTTGCGGGAATCACTCCAATTTGTCTCTTCACGTTGCATGTGAGCTTTCCGTAATATTTGACTTTTCAAAGCATGCTGACGTGGACTTGGAGTACTAGGCTGTAGTTGAGTAGGCTGTGGTGCAGCTTACATCTTTGCAGGTAGGTCCTCTTGGCCGTATCTTGTTTGAGACTTGTCGATCGGGTGACTTCCCTGAGGTTCCTCGGCTGCAGTCTGGTCAAACTTCTCTGACAAGTTTTTAGTTGACCAGGGCTACTCTGATTGGAGTCGGCTGTACTTCTCTGATGGACTAGACTGTACTTTAGTACTTAGCCGATTTTCAGCCTAACTAACTTTGGCCTATAGAAGACACTCATTTGGTTCTTCTTTACATATTGCCAATTTTATACTTAACACATTTTGGCCTATGGAAGATACTCATTTGGTTCTTCCTTACATTTTGCCAATTAATAAACATTTGATTTTAATTTAATGACATCATCAAAATCTAACAAGTATTCCTAACACCACCATATTAAATGACGGATCTTCGAGGGCGGGCAATCGTGTCCGCTGATTTGTTTGGAGGGTCCTTCGACTACGCCCGCCTCGTATTTAAACGAAGGGCGAGCGATCTCAGCCCAAAGGAACCTTGCATGGCCTAAGCAGTCGGTTCCATCGACCACCAGGACCATGGCTACACTCTTCCACCTCGGATCGTCATGTTTAGATGCCGACCGTCAACGGTGTACGTTGTGCGGGGGAGGCGATCTCGTGCCTTAGTCCAACATGTTAGATGATGAACTGTAGATGGTGAGCGAGTCTTCCAGTATGGGAGATGTTGCTTGACTTTAGAGATCGGGTTGGAAGACTGGTGATCGTCGTTCGGTCGCCGATCGCGCTGCTCATAGGCTAAGAAGAAACCTTTGCCTGGCCAGAAAGTCTGCGGCTTTAGCGCGGAAGATCGCGTAGGTCGGGGGATGGTCCTTCGTAGGATGCCTGAACATAGGCGAAAGACCATGGAATCCCCCTAGGACCGAGTAGAGGGCGATCTCATCGCTTACGGGCGTGCCGTTGAGGATGATCTCGTCTACCTGGTCGATGTAGTCTGCGTCGGACTCTTCTTCCTCTTGCCTGATCTGCATCATGCGATGGGGACCTTCCGGCCAAGCGACCTTGGTGGCGAAGTACGCTATGAAGTCGTTCGCCAGTTGGTCAAAGGAATTGACGGATCGCGGCGGCAATGAGACGTACCATCTATGGGCCAGGTCGCCCAGTGTTAGCGGGAACATTCGGCACCTGGTCGCGTCTGATGCCCCACACCCGGTCATGTAGATCCGGAACTTGCTCAGGTGAGTATTGGGATCCGACCTTCCCTCGTACAGAGGTGTTTGCGGAGGAGCGATCTTACGCTGCACGGGGGTGAGCTCAATGTGGACCGCGAGTGGCTCGCTCGGCCCGGCGATCTCTCTTTTGGCGCCTTAGCGGGCTGACCCCGACCTCTCCCTCGACTAGCACTCGGCGGAGATTGAGAAGCAAACGATCCTTGACTCACACTTGGTTCCCTAGGCGCTGGAATGGAAGCCCGGGCACCAAGGATTCTCTCCCTCTCGGCACAGAAAGCAGCCTTGTGGCCCGACTGGACACACTGATTACATGTCAGTAAAGGGATCAAACAAGTACGATTGTCGTGGCCTGTACGGCCATAATTAAAACACTTCACATCACGGAAAGGAGCACTGGTAGTTCCACGGGAACCCCGAGTAGAACGAGCTGGACCACCACCGACGGAAAAATTAGCATATTGGGATTTCTGCTGACCCCCACCCTTGTGGCCTGAAAAACTACCGACGGACTTCTGCTTCTTGCTTTCGTGAGCCGCTTCACTAGTCGTCACAGACATATCGTAAGCAAGGACTCTACTCTGGTAATCCTTCAAAGTAGTGAAGACGAGCCCAGACATGTAGTCACGAATCGACAACTTCATCCGCCTGGAGAAGTGGAAAATCTTGTCGCTCTCTTCTCTAACCTGGGCCTTCACGAAGCCGAACTCCCGTTTGAAGTCAGCAATAGCCTGAGAAATAGGGATATCCCGAGGCTGAGCGTCAAAGAAGGCATGTACTCGAGCGTGTGACCGGCCACGGGCAATATTCGCTCCATTAGGTCCTTAAACTCATCCCATGTAGCAGCGCGGTCCCTGGGCTCAACGGCCTCCCACCAGTCAGTAGCATCCCCAGTGAGAAAATACTAGGCAATAGGGACCTTACGGTCCTCGGGACAGTTGGTGGCAATAAAAACCTTGGATATATCCTTGATCCACCCCTCCCAGCCAATCGGGTCTGAGGCTCCCGAAAACTGAGGAGGATGCATCTTGATGACATCCTGAAGCCAACAGTCTGCTCCATTCCGAGCAACATGGGCCGGATTCGGGTTCTGAACCGCCTGAGCTATCGCCACCATCTGGTTCACCATTTGCTGCATAACAGTCGCAACACCAAGGTCGATGCCATCTTGAGTAGAAGCATGGCTATGACGGTCACCGGTACTGCCGGATCCGGAAGAATGCGACGTGGCCGCCTCACTGGCTACCCCACGTCCCCGTTCGTGTCCACGACCACGACCACGCCCATGACCACGGCCTCTTCCAGCATCCATACTGATGTTAAGTAAGTAGCAAAAGACATACAATGGTAAGTACAAGAAGAAAAACAATCACAAATCGAGAATCAAAGGTGCGATACAAGGAATTAAGGAACAAAGTAAGGAAAACTTACGAGCACTGGAAGCACCGGAATCATGGCAGCGTGATGACGATGTGCAAAATGAAAAACAACAAGACCCAATAAACCGACAAGCCTAGGTATCCATAAACCTAGTGCTCTGATACCATTTTCTGTAACACCCCCAAGATATTCAGGGTATATTACAGCGCCGTGGATCCCCACATGGGACCCACCAGGCTGAACGACCAAACATACTCATCGACTCACGGAATCAACATAATAACACATCGTCATAAAGACGCAAAACAAAATATTCCACCCGGTTCAACCAGTCAAACACAACACAATCATCCAACTCCAACATAATAGACAAACATTTCAATCCAAACAAACCAAAGCTCCTAAGTACTCGAGTACTTCTATTAGTATACAAATAGATAATCGCATCAAAAGACAGAAAACGATAAAAACACACTCATGCACAATCATCATGCATGGCCGTCATCTGCGTACTGGTCCAGCGCTCGTTCGTCTCGATGAACCTGACTTGAAATTCATAAAACGAATTTCCCCAAAATGGGTCCCCCAAAGGGGTTAGCAATTACGCAAGTACAAGTAACCAAATGAACATCTTACACCTTACACATATAGTCAAAGCATGCAAAGTGAAAAACATCGGTTGAAACACATATTTCCGGAAACGCCAATAATCCAAAACACCTTTGTAAAATGCACCACAATTAACCGTCGATCCACGTCTCTGTGGACCCCTACCGAGACCCCGTCGGATCTAACCCGTAGTGGTTAAAAGCAAGCTCATCGATCCACGTCTCTGTGGGCCCCTACCGAGACCCCATCGGATCTAACCCGTAGTGAGCATAACACACACACACACACACCATTTCTCATGCAATACTACCATGTCAAGATTGTAAGTTCATAAGAGTACTTGCCTCGATCAACATATAGTGACACTAACGGAAAGGAAGAATCAAACACGACCGCGAGGAACTGCTGAAAACGAACCTAATGATTCGAAGAATACAATCACAACCACTTCTAAACAATGGAATACACCCGAAAACCCACCTACAATTCATGTATATTCGTACAAGAACAACAACGAGGGCGGACCACAACCAAACCCTCTCGATTACACAAACATCACGAAATATACCATGAATCCGTAGGGAAACCAAGAATACAACCAAGATTAATCATATTCATCATGAATTAATTAACAACACGGAACGAATCGGACGAAAACGCGAAAACCCCCAAATCTCCCCCAAAATAGGGTTCTAGATGATTTACCTTGATTCAAGAGGTAGAGGATGATTAGATGATGATAGATCGGTGCTAGAGACTCAAAATCTTGGATGGATGATGATAATCGCCCCACTCCAAGCTCCCAATCGCCCAAATCGCCCAAATCACGGAGGAGAAAAGAAAAGGAGAATAAATGAGCTCCCCCGGTCAACTCTCTGGTTTTTATAACCAGAGGGTTATTAGCGTGCGCTAACAATTAAAAGTTAGCGTGCGCTATCGAATAATACCCCAGTCCAGAATTTAAAGTTCTGGACCATTAGCATGCGCTAACATGAATTAGCGTGCGCTAGCAGCCTCTCGGTAGCGCGCGCTATAGGGCTATAGCGTGCGCTACCTGGGCATCAGCCGAGTCCAGAAGTAAACTGCCCAGTACTCACCTGACCGCGTTAGCATGCGCTACCGGCCACTCTGCGTGCGCTAACAGTGTCTTGGTAGCGCGCGCTATTGGGCTATAGCGTGCGCTACCTGGGCACCTGACCGAGTCCAGGAGTAAACTGTCCAGTACTGGACTGTCGTGTTAGCGCACGCTACCGGAGACCTAGCGCGCGCTAGTCCTAAACAATAACGTGCGCTAGACAAATGTAGCGTACGCTAAACCATTAGTCCAGAGGATTGAGATCAAAAACAGGCTCACCGCCACTGCCAGGGCTCAACTCGCTAGCGCGCGCTACCAACAAGTGTAGCATGCGCTACTGAAGGATGCGTAGCGTGCGTTATACAATAATATTAGCGCGCGTTAGGCATATGATAACAATTGTCCTAAACACCGAAACATGACCGAATCATCAAATGGAACAACACAATACGCATGATAACATACAATGGATTTATGAAAACCCCGAAAGGCGGTTCCGAACAACAATTACGAGAATCAGATCAATAAGTGACGGAAGAACCAAAAAATGTAGAACTGGATGATCAAAAGGTCTCGAAACAAATATTCTCGAAAATCAATACGGTTACACGAGGGTTGCTAAAAAAACAAGAAATACACCGAAAATGAAAATACTGGGAAAAAGAAAATGGGGATATTATAATAATACCGTACTTTTCTCTTAAGACTGCATCATCACTTAAGTGAGCCAAGTCTTATTATGACTTCGACTAGTCATTGGGAATCATATAGGCATTACTTTATCGTCTCTTAGGGAAATCGTCCCTTAGATTGCCTTAAACCGATTGATGAATACGCATCATCAAGTGTCCCCAAGATCTTTTCATTCTTAACTTTAGATTTACGGGAATCTCTTAGTCTCACAAGAGTACATCACTATAAACCCTTAGTTTTACACGCAAAAGCTTCATATCTCTTCCAAATCAAGTATATACTTAGTATGCGTTCCCCACAATCACTTGTCGATGCGCTCCATGGTCAGGAGCCACTTGATTTGAGTCTGATCCACCACCAGATCTTTTTATCACTTAACTTAGTTCCCATTGTTGTGTCGCGATTAACACATCTCGACGGCGATCGACGTAAGGGCCGAGCGACCGAGTCAGCGTCAAAAGAGCCACAGCACTCCTACAAAACGAAGATCCCAGATCAAGTCCAAACGCCGAGTGATCGACATCAAGGGTGATCGTCTCTTGGCACATAGCGATCGACTCCGGTGCCCGGCCAAGGACGACCGCCTCATGCCACGTGTATAACCAACATCCGTCGTATCTACCAAGACCGGATCTCGGAGTAAAGACCCGCGTGCAGATCCAAAAAAGGCGCCGTAAGAGAAGGCCTTTGACTCCAGCCCATCAACAGCTGTCAAACGGAAAGGACAAACCTCACCTACCGACAGATCCGCCGAAAGGTCCAAAGTGGACCTCCCAAGACAGCAACGTAAGGCACATGGCGTCTTCTCACTGGTTCGCACAACTGGATGTCAGTAGCCGCCGTGGACTTTAAGGGAACCGACCCACGTGCTGAGACGATCGCTCGCTTATTATAATGCAAGAAAGGCGATCGCCCGCTCGGGATCAAGACATCCCAGCTACCCCCTCTCCTATAAATAGAAGGCTTCCTACACTTGGAAACCTCTCGGCTTTTCTCTCGACTCTATCTAGGATTTCTCTCTCAGAACCTCTTAACCAAAAGAAGATCGGCAGAAATGAGAACTCCCTATAGTTCAAGATCTCACAGAGCAGCACTCAAGAGCTAAATAACTAGGGTCCTTACACTCATTGTAATTGTACTCTAACATTAATATTTGTACTCCCAAGTATTCGTATTAATAATATCTCGCGAGAGCATTCAAGCCCGGGACTAACAACCCCGGCAAATCTTGTGTTATTTACTTCCCCACGGACGTGCTCTCGCATTTTGTTTGTTACTCGTCCATTCTAGCATATCATCTCCGGATAATATTTTGGGTAAACTTCAATGTTCATCATGATATATCAGGTTATTCTCTGACTAACATCACTAATCATATGAACAATTAAGATAACCAACCTCAAGGAAAGGAATGAAGAATAGCACCAAATCTTCCAAGAACACACTCCTATCTTCTAGTTACCAAGCTATAATCCAAGGGTTGTAGCTCTAATACGAGATTGGAAGGCAAGATTAGGATTTAAGGGAGCAGGGAATCGGTTTTGAGGGAGGGAGGATGGAAAAAGTTCGTGTAGAAATGAAAGGCAACTCAAACTTTTATAACCCAAAATTAACATTACGTACGTTATAAAGAGGGATTAACGTACGTTAAAGTGCTTACGTAATCTGATGATCATTATGCACGTAGCCATTTTGCCAGATGTTTCTGAATTAAAATACACATAATGCTACGTACGTAAAGATATAGCCATTACGTACGTAACAGCCTTTGACTTGGCTGTCGCAATCGACTTCCGACCATCACCTACACACTCGGCCCCATCCGCCGAAAGGTGATCTACTGAAAGATCCCCCGCATTATGTACCTTAACTTGAAAAGGCTACGTACGTAATTAGACTTATATAGCGTATGTGCTAACGCACGTTAGGAGCAACATCAACAAGTAAAATGAAATTCCCACTAATCATCTAATAAGCAACTATAGTGAATGACTAAGATCAACAATTCAATTTACCAGAACTCATCCATATATTTATTACAAGAAACACATATATAGTACGACAATGCTCGATTTAAATCGGAAAATACAATAGTAAAGGCGAGGGTATTACATACTCCCCCCCTTAAAAGGTGTTTTGTCCCCGAAACTAAGCAGCTTAGTGTAAGCGAGATAGCCATCAACTGGAGTGATTATTCTAGGATTATGGCTGTTGCTGTGGGATACATGCAATTAAATATTAATGATAAAATATTAGTCCTTAATAATGTAGTAATAGTAACAAATTTTAGAATGACTTTGATATCGGTTTCTAAATTAAGTTGGGATGGCTATTCAGTTTCTTTTGATGGTGATGCTATTATTAGAAGAAAGGGTGAATATATTTGCAATGGTATTTATACTAATGGACTGTATGTTATTAATACTGCACATACTTTCATGTATAAATATAAATGACTTAACTCTTTGTCTAAACCTAGAAAGAGAAAAGAACCTTCGAGCATAAACCAAACATATCTGTGGCATTTACAGTTAGGCCATGTAAACTTTAAGAGGATTCAAAGATTGGTAGATGATGGACCATTAGATGACCTCCAAGTTGAGTCATTTTCAATTTGTGAATCCTGTCTGGAAGGTAAGATTAACAAAAGGGTTTTTAAAACTAAGAGAAACCGTGCTCAGAACGTGTTATAATTGGTTCATACGGATGTATGTGGTCCAATGAATATATAAGCTAGGGGTGGCTTTGAATATTTCATCACGTTTATAGATGATTATTCAAGATATGGATACATCTATTTGATGCGACGTAAGTCTGAGGCCTTTGACAAGTTCAGAGACTTCAAGGCGGAAAAGGAGGAACGTCATGGAAAGAGTATCAAGTCACTGCGATCTGATCATGGTGGCGAACTCCACAACAAAATGGTGTTGCTAAGAGAAGGAACAGAACTCTTTTAGAAATGGTTAGGTCAATGAAGAATTATTCGGATCTACATATTTTGTTTTGGAGATATGTCTTGAAAACAACAGCGTACATTCTAAACCTGGTGCCTTCGTAAACAGTTCTAAAAACACTCACAGAATTTTGGAGTGGGCGAAAGCCCAGTCTAGGACATCTTCGGACTTGGGGTAATCCAACACATGTGCTGAATAAGGTAGCTGATAAGTTGGCATCTCGTACAGAGGTACGAGTGTTTGTAGGATATCCTAAGGGAACGAAGGGTAGCTTGCTCTATAGTCCTCAAGATCAGAAGGTCTTTGTCAGCACCAATGCCCGATTCCTGGAAAAGTATTATATGATTAGTCACAAGCCCATGAGCAAAATAATTCTGGAAGAGTTGAGGGCGAAACTCCATCTATACCAATTATACAAGCGCCAACTAACACCGCACCCCGTATCGATTTTGAGACTTTTACACCAAATCAGGATTTGCTTCTTCATAGTGGGACTGTGGGAGGGTTGTTCGTACCGGAACGATTTATAAGTGTGGGACAGTCTCCAGACTCAATCCCAGGTGATGATAAATCAGATCCCTGGACTTACAAGGAGGCAATCCAAGATAAAGATGATGACTCCTGGAAAGTAGTAATGGAATCAGAAATAGGATCTATGGATACCAATCAAGTGTGGGAGCTAGTAGAACTACTTGATGGGGCATAAGACATTGGGAGTAAATAGGTATACAAGCGAAAGAAAGGAGGTGACGGGAAGGTTGAAACCTTCAAAACGAGGCTTGTAGCGAGAGGTTACACAGAAAGAGGTTATCGATTATGATGAAACCTTTTCGCCGGTAGCCATGCTTGAGTCAATCCGGATTATTTTAGCTATAGGTGCGCATTTGGATCTGGAGATTTGGCAAATGGATGTCAAGACTGCATTCTTAAATGAAAGTCTAGACAAGGAAATCTACATGCTCCAACCAGAGAGATTCATTGCTGAAGGAGAAGAGCACTTAGTGTGCAAGCTTAAGAGATCCATTTATGGACTTAAGAAAGCATCTAGATCTTGGAACACTCGATTTGACAAGGTTCTCCAATCATATGGATTCGTCCAATGTCTGAGTGAAAGTTGCGTGTATAAGAAATACGATGGAAATGTGTTGGTGTTTCTTGTACTGTATGTAGATGATATCCTTCTTATTGGAAACAGCGTGAAGGAGTTGTCGGACGTACGAGTATGGCTATATGAGGAGTTCGATATGAAGGATTTGGAAAAAGCAGGACACCTCCTTGGAATCAAGATCTTTCGTGATCGGAAGAAAATGATGTTGTGCTTATCTCAGGCATCCTATATCGATACAGTGCTAAAGCGGTTTAGCATGGAGAATTCCAAGAAAGGTTTTCTACCTTACAGACATGGAATTCAACTATCTAAGGATATGTGTCCCAAGACACAAAAGGAGATAGATAACATGAAGTTGATCCCTTATGCATCAGCTGTGGGAAGCCTCATGTATGTTATGCTTTGCACTAGACCAGATATCTACCATGTCGTAGGTATTGCTACTAGATATCAGTCGAACCCAGAACCAGGACACTTGATTGATGTCAAGTACAGACTCAAGTACTTGAGAAGGACTAGGGAGTATATGCTAGTATATCAATCAGATGACCTGTGTCTAGTGGGTTATATTGACTCAGATTTTTCATCGGACAAAGAAAAGTCCAAGTCTGCTTCAAGTTATGTGTTTAGCCTGGGATGTGGAGTCATTAGTTGGTGGAATGTAAAGCAAAAATGCATCTCGGACTCTACCATGTAATCCGAGTACGTGGCAGCCTCTGAGGCAGCTAAAGAGACGGTATGGCTCAAGTACTTCCTGCAGGACTTAGATGTGATTTCTGATTTGCCAAAGGGTATTACACGTTATTCTGATAATACCGGTGCAGTCTCAAGTTTGAGGGAACCACGAGACCACAAGGCAAGTAAACATATCAGCCGCAAATAACACATCATACGACACTTCGTAAAGGAATGGGACGTAGTTGTAGCCAGGGTTGTATCTGTAATGCCCAGATAATTATTGTGTATTTCATCTGTATTTGAGCATTTGGCATTAGCATGTTGTACTTCGATTTGAGTAGTGTAATACCCGGTTGTAATTCAGTCATTATCATTAAGTATTTATCATTCAGTAATTGTCACTCAGTATTTTTCACTCAGTAATGATCACTTGTCACTCATATTCAATCATTGTATTCATCGTTCAGAGTAATTGTATCGTCATTCATCATCAATCTAGTTGGAGAATCGTGCGGTGTTTACCATCGTTGTCATTTCATAGTGTGCTGTGTGTGAGTAGTAGCGCACGCTACGTACTCTCTTTAGCGTGCGCTAATTGAGTACGGGTAGCGCCCGCCACCTCTCAACACTAACGCACGCTAGTGTAGTTGAGTAGGCAGTCCAGAAGGCACTGGACTGCAGTTGGGATTGTAGGTAGCGCACGCTACGAATGGTAAGTAGCGCGCGCTAGTGAGCCGGAGTAGCGCACGCTATGCAGTCGGTGTAGCGCGCGCTAAGGTCGGATCAGGTTGAGTCCATTGGCTACTGGACTGAATTGAATTTATTCATAGCGCACGCTATGAGTGGTTTTTAGCGTACGCAAACGGTGTAGTAGCGCACGCTAATCGTTGGTTGTAGCGCACGCTACCGAGATCAGATCAGAGGACAGAAGGTTCTGGACTCCAGTACTGGGCATCAGATAAGTCGTTAGCGCACGCTAACATTTTGGGGTTAGCGCACGCTAAGTGCATAGCCGTAGCGCACGCTACAAAAAGGTACGTAGCGCGCGCTACCGTTTCCGGACAGTGGGTACTGGACTACCCAAAATACCCGTTAGCGCACGCTACGCACAAGATCTAGCGCACGCTAAACTGGAGTGACTATAAATAGGACAGTGCAGTCCATTTCGTCATTTCTTCATCTCACTTCACTCCTTCGGCGGTTTTGGGCGATTTCGGGCGATTTGGAGAGTATTCTTCGAGGTGTAATCATCAATCATCATCTTCAAGCTCATCATTCTGATTAATCATCATTTCATCATCTTCATCACATCAAATCAAAGGTATTAATCTCTTGGATCTAGGAACTCGGATTTTTGGGTTTTCCTTTCGATTTTCTTCGTGTAAGCTTGGATTGTTGTTGGAATATGTTAGATATGGATTATCTATCTTGTATAAACATATTCCTATGGATTTAATGGCTATTTTGGGGATTTATATCAAGAACCCTTGGGGTTGACTTCGGTTAATTTGGGGATTTCCGATTGACGTTGTTGTAATCTTGAATTGTGGATTCCTATGGGATTATTGATATCATTGAAAGTGTTTTGATGGTTTGAAATACTCGTCTTGGAGTTGGTTTCGATATATTCGAGTTTGGATATTGTCGTATCGACGTTTGAGTCGGTTATGATCGTATTTGATTCGTGTAATGATCGAATTATTGGTAATTGTGTTATTCAAGGTTGTTCGAGCGACCGACATTTCTTTTAGGACGTTGTTCGTGGACGGACATTCTTCATTGGTGTTGTGTAAGTTAATTCTTACTCAGTTAAAAGGATATTCATTCCTTTCGTTGTTGTTCATTCATAATCATAATTCATTCATAAGGTACTAACCGTTTCAAAACTTGTAATTGTCACTTCATTACTTCATTCACAAGGAACGACGGTTCCAATTATGTCATTGAGCTATCATTCATTTCACTGTCATTTCATCTCGGTGAGTCATTATTGATTTTGATGTCACTTTTGTTATATCGTGGCATTCCGGGTCGCACTGGCGTGCCGGTTGGTATGTGTAGGATTTTCATGTCGGACACATTTAAGTCGTGTGTTGGTTGGTGGCCTCACATTGGACTGTGCACACGATTTGATGGCTTCGTGAGACTGATTAGGTACAAGACCACACGTGTATTTGATCGATACTCGTTGGTGGCTTGTACACGGACACATTTCCATCCCGGACGTAGTGTGGCGCCATTCCTTTGAGCCATACCGTTAGTTGATTCATATAGCATGCTTGATTGCGTATGTTTTGACAGGATATTTCATAACTTCAGATATATCATGATTGTGTATTTTCAACCCTTGAGGATTGTTGTTCTGTGTAACTGACCCCGTTGGGGGATATTGTTTTTCAGGTCATGGCAAAGCAAAAGCACAGGGAGAGCACGTTTACGGCGAGGAGTCCCAATGATACTAGAAGGGGGACCCAGTCTTTTCAATCATTTATGTTTCCTTCTTTTATTCCGCTGCAGACATTCCGTTTGAATACTCATTTACTCAGTGTTGTATATTTTATCTCCATATAAAATATACTTGTAGTCTATAATATCTTGGGTGTGTTGTATGAAACTCCTCATCGGAGTAATTAATGTTGTAATGTGGTTCGGTACTACATTTACCCTGTGTAATTCATTCATTTTCATTAGCCTGGTGGGTCCCAGTCGGAGGTCCACGGCACTGTAATATCCGCCTAGTTTGGGGTGTTACAGAGTTGGTATCGGAGCGTGGTTTTAAATACTACCTTCCGAGTCATGTCTCATTTGAAATCATCGTCATCGGACTAGTATCATTGGACTTTCGTGTCACGTGTGACCTGTGCAAATGCCGAGCCAATCCGACCGAAAGAACTGTAAGACATCTAACGCCATGGTATAATTTCTGGCAATAATCATTCATTCATAATTCACTAGTTAACAATCCTCAAACATCATTTTCATTTTAATCATGTTGATCATAGTAACTCATTAATCACTCAATTCATTTCATTACTCAGTTGTCGATCTGGAAGATCATATCATTAATCTTGTTAACTTGTTTAAGATACTCATTTCAAAAATTTCATCAGATAATCATGTCACCTCAGTTAATCATTCATGTAATCACTGTGTTAGAGCGCATATGCTCATTTTCATCATTTCATGACGTAAATCATAATGCGGTACTCATACGAGATCCATGATTATCATGCGACCTTCCTACTTCAGTATGGAGAGAGTTGTCAGGGGATGCACGGGGAGAGGCCGCGGTGCGGGCCGGAACCCGGGGAATAATCACTCGCTATCGGGAAATCGTACCCAGGACTCGGCTCGATCAGAAGATGTTCGGGTTGATCCACTCACTTTTATGCAGGTCATGATGACCCATATGCAATTGCTCAATCATCATTGCACCACTCTGGCCGGATTAATCGAGAGAACCCTCCCGAATGAGCCTGCTGCTAAGGAAATTTCTGAGCAACAAACTTCATATGTCAACAAGAAATCAACGAAGCGTACTCAATCCGAAGGTGGTCATTCAACCTTTAAGAAGCCTCGTGCGGGCCCTATCGTTTCTGAGCGACCTCCTACGGTGCATAACCGTGCGGGATCTCAGTCCCGAGCGGCCAGTTCGGCCATCACCTGTTTCAACTGTGGAGCGCCGGGTCATTACAGCACTAAGTGTCTGAAACCGTCTATCACGTGCCATAATTGTGGGAATTTTGGGCATAAGGCCTGTTTTTGCCGAAAGGACTCCAAGTCGGCTCCGGCGGCATCTCAGGCCCCGAAGCAATCAGTGATTCAGAATCAGACTGCTTTGTCAACGTCGTTTAAGACAATGGAAGCAAATAAAGGCGGAGCTCATATTTATCAGATGGGAGCGTCCGGTTCGGGGGCAGGCAAGTCCCGGATTCATGTGATGAGGAGGATCGCTGATCCGGTGGCCCGAATGATCTCAGGTATACTCTTAATTTTATTTCAACCTGTGTGTACCTTTTGATACTGGTGCACCACATTCATTCATTTTCGAATCATGTTTGAATAGACTTAATTTAGATAGTCCTATTGCTTGTGAACCTCATACCATCGGTCTACCTGGTGATGGAAGGATTTTCGGAAATCATACCGAATTAAGTCTAAATGACCGCAATTGGTTGATGGACCAAATCGTGGTGGATTTACTTAAGGACGATGTATATTGAGTGTTAATTAGATGGATCGTCATGATACCATCCTCAGTGATCGTAAGCGTTTGGTCACTATAATTTCAATCATTGGAGTCGAATGTGTGCTTCAGGTAGGTGATCCCCGTTGTTCCGGAAGAATCATTAATATGATGGAAGCAGTGAAATTACTGATTCGAAGTGTTCAATCATTCATTGTATCATTTTCATCGATTGTCCGTTCTAAGGCAATCGAAGTATTCAATCATTCATTGTATCATTGTCATCGATCGACCATTCTTTGGCAATCGAGGTGTTCAATCATTCGTGTTATCATTGTTATCGATTGCTGATGTTTTCCAGACGAGTTACCTGGTTTGCCTCCACAGAGAGATGTAGAATTCACGATTGAGTTGGAGCCCGGTACGTCCCCGATATCGAAGGCACCATACCGGATGGCCCCGACCGTAATGCAGGAGTTGAAGAATCAACTAGAGAAGTTGTACGAGAAAGGTTATATCCGACCGAGTGCGTCCCCGTGGGGAGCACCAGTGTTGTTTATCAAGAAGAAGGATGGTTCATTTCGCTTGTGTATTGATTTTCGGGAGTTGAACAGGGTGACAATCAAGTATAAGTATCCCTTACCCCGTATTGATGATCTCTTAGATCAACTTCAGGGAGCTTCAATATTTTCCAAGATCGACCTAAGATCTGGGTGTCATCAGTTGCGAATTCGAGAGCCGGATATCACAAGGACAGCGTTTCGTACACGCTATGGTCAATATGAGTTTGTAGTTATGCCGTTCGGGCTAACTAATGCACCTGCGGTATTCATGGAGTTAATGAATCGGATTTTCATCGACTTTTTGGATCAATTTGTTGTTGTCTTCATCGATGACATTTTGATTTATTCTCGTGATCGAGAGGAACACGAGGTTCATCTTCATCAGGTTCTCGACGTGTTAAGACGAGAGCAACTTTATGGAAAGTTTTCCATATGTGAGTTCTGGATGTCCGAAGCGACGTTTCTCGGGCATGTAATTTCATCAGACGAAGTTCATGTCGACCCTCAGAAGACGGAGGCTATCCGAGCGTGGCAACCTCCGAAGAATGTTAAGGAAATCTGAAGTTTCCTCAGATTGGAGGGTTATTATCGGCGATTTGTGGAGGGATTTTCTAAAATCGTTCAACCCATGACGAACCTTTTACGGAAGGATAAGAAATACACGTGGTCCGACGCATGTCAACAGAGTTTTGAGGAACTCAAGAGCCGGTTAACTTCAGCACCTGTCCTTTCTTTACCGTAAGGGACGGAGGGATTTGTGGTTTATAGTGATGCGTCCGGACAGGGTCTCGGATGTGTACTCATGCAGAACGGAAAATTTATTGCTTATGCTTCACGGCAATTGAGACCTTACGAGGTTAATTATCCGACCCACGACCTGGAGCTATCAGCCGTGGTGTTCGCATTGAAGATTTGGCGTCATTATCTTTATGGTGTTACCTGTCAGATATTCGCCGATCATAAGAGTTTAAAGTATATATTTACTCAGAAGGAGTTAAATATGCGACAGAGACGGTGGTTGGAACTAATCAAAGATTATGATATCGAGATCCTTTACCACCCGGGCAAGGCGAACGTTGTCGCCGATGCCTTGAGTCGTAAGTCCGTTCAGGAGCAGATGCTTGCTCGATTAACAGTTTAGAAGGAACATCAGCAGGAATTTCTGAGACCCGAGATCGAGGTCTGGTTACAGCGAGTACAAGGGCAACTTTGTACGTTGGAGATTTCATCGCCACTTGAGGAGGCGATCAGGGAAAATCAGGGTGTGGACCCATTTTTGTTACGCATTCGAGAGGATGTGACTCAGGGGAAAGCCCCCGGATTTGTGGTCCATGAGGATGGACTTTTGCGTTTTAAGAATCAGTTATGCGTACCGGCGAATGACGAGTTGAAAAACTCAATTTTGAAAGAAGCTCATGCTACCCCTTATTCTGTTCATCCGGGGTCTAGCAAGATATATAAAGACTTGAAACAAAATTACTGGTGGAGTAATATGAAGCGAGAAGTCGCGGAATTTGTTTCGAGATGCTTAACCTGTCAGCCAGTCAAGATAGAACATCAGCGACCGGCGGGTATGCTGAAACCTCTCCCTATTCCAGAATGGAAGTGGGAGGATATTTCAATGGACTTCATCACGAGTTGCCGACGAGTCGCCGTGGCATGAATACGATCTGGGTGATTGTGGGCCACTTAACTAAATCAGATCTTTTCCTTGAGATTAAGGATACGTGGGGTCCCGAGAGACTTGCCTAGCTGTTCATCAAAGAAATAGTGAGACTGCACGGTACTCCTAAGAGTATCGTTTCCGATCGTGGCGGACGCTTTGTATCCCATTTTTTGAAATCAGTTCATCGTGCTATGGGAACTCCGCTTAATCTCAGTACATATTTTCATCCTCAGTCCGATGGACAATCAGAGAGGACTATTCAGACTTTGAAGGACATGCTGAGGGCATGTGCCCTCGATTGGAAAGATGATTGGGAAGCCCAACTACCGTTGATCGAGATCACGTACAATAATAGTTGGCATTCTTCGATTAAGATGGCACCTTACGAGGCTTTGTACGATCGTCGTTGTCGATCTCCTTTGTGTTGGGATGACTTATCAGAATCAGTCGGCACCGAGCTCGATATGCTTATAGCCGCCCGTGCGAAGGTAGCTTTGATCAGGAGTCGTTTGTTGACCGCTCAGAGTCGATAGAAATCATATGCAGATAATCGTCGTCGACCGTTAGAGTTCGAGACGGGTGACCATGTTTTGGTCAAGGTATCCCCGAGTCGTGGTATCTTCCGTTTTGGGAAGAGGGGAAAGTTGAGTCCGAGATTCATTGGACCGTTTGAGATTTTGGATCGAGTAGGCGAGTTAGATTATCGATTGGCTTTACCTCCGGCGTTGAGCCGAATTCATAATGTGTTTCACGTCTCTCAGTTGCGGAGGTAACATACGTCAGTTCGACAAAATCGAGGTCGCCAATGATCATTCATATGAGGAGCGTCCTATACGAGTTTTAGAGCGGCGAATCAAACAGTTGAGGAATAAGACGATTCCTTTGGGTAAAATTCAGTGGTCTAGACACAGAGTCGAAGAGGCTACTTGGGAAACCGAGGATAGTATGCGGGAGAGTTATCCCGAGTTGTTTGACCCTTAGTTTCGGGGACGAAACTCTTTTAAGGGGGGGTGTATGTAATACCCGGTTGTAATTCAGTCATTATCATTCAGTAATTGTCACTCAGTATTTTTCACTCAGTAATGATCACTTGTCACTCATATTCAATCATTGTATTCATCGTTCAGAGTAATTGTATCGTCATTCATCATCAATCTTGTTGGAGAATCGTGCGGTGTTTACCATCGTTGTCATTTCATAGTGTGCTGTGTGTGAGTAGTAGCGCACGCTACGTACTCTCTTTAGCGTGCGCTAATTGAGTACGGGTAGCGCCCGCCACCTCTCAACACTAACGCATGCTAGTGTAGTTGAGTAGGCAGTCCAGAAGGCACTGGACTGCAGTTGGGATTGTAGGTAGCGCACGCTACGAATGGTAAGTAGTGCGCGCTAGTGAGCCGGAGTAGCGCACGCTATGCAGTCGATGTAGCGCGCGCTAAGGTCGGATCAGGTTGAGTCCAGTGGCTACTGGACTGAATTGAATTTATTCAAAGCGCACGCTATGAGTGGTTTTTAGCGTACGCAAACGGTGTAGTAGCGCATGCTAATCGTTGGTTGTAGCGCACGCTACCGAGATCAGATCAGATGACAGAAGGTTCTGGACTCCAGTACTGGGCATCAGATAAGTCGTTAGCGCACGCTAACATTTTGGGGTTAGCGCACGCTAAGTGCATAGCCGTAGCGCACGCTACAAAAAGGTACGTAGCGCGCGCTACCATTTCCGGACAGTGGGTACTGGACTACCCAAAATACCCGTTAGCGCACTCTACGCACAAGAGCTAGCGCACGCTAAACTGGAGTGACTATAAATAGGATAGTGCAGTCCATTTCGTCATTTCTTCATCTCACTTCACTCCATCGGCGGTTTTGGGCGATTTCGGGCGATTTGGAGAGTATTCTTCGAGGTGTAATCATCAATCATCATCTTCAAGCTCATCATTCGGATTAATCATCATTTCATCATCTTCATCACATCAAATCAAAGGTATTAATCTCTTGGATCTAGGAACTCGGATTTTTGGGTTTTCCTTCCGATTTTCTTCGTGTAAGCTTGGATTGTTGTTGGAATATGTTAGATATGGATTATCTATCTTGTATAAACATATTCCTACGGATTTAATGGCTATTTTGGGGATTTATATCAAGAACCCTTGGGGTTGACTTCGGTTAATTTGGAGATTTCCGATTGACGTTGTTGTAATCTTGAATTGTGGATTCCTATGGGATTATTGATATCATTGAAAGTGTTTTGATGGTTTGAAATACTCGTCTTGGAGTTGGTTTCGATATATTCGAGTTTGGATATTGTCGTATCTACGTTTGAGTCGGTTATGATCGTATTTGATTCGTGTAATGATCGAATTATTGGTAATTGTGTTATTCAAGGTTGTTCGAGCGACCAACATTTCTTTTAGGACGTTGTTCGTGGACGGACATTCTTCATCGGTGTTGTGTAAGTTAATTCTTACTCAGTTAAAAGGATATTCATTCATTTCGTTGTTGTTCATTCATAATCATAATTCATTCATAAGGTACTAACCGTTTCAAAACTTGTAATTGTCACTTCATTACTTCATTCACAAGGAACGACGGTTCCAATTATGTCATTGAGATATCATTCATTTCACTGGCATTTCATCTCGGTGAGTCATTATTGATTTTGATGTCACTTTTGTTATATCGTGGCATTCCGGGTCGCACTGGCGTGCCGGTTGGTATGTGTAGGATTTTCATGTCGGGCACATTTAAGTCGTGTGTTGGTTGGTGGCCTCACATTGGACTGTGCACACGAGTTGATGGCTTCGTGAGACTGATTAGGTACAAGACCACACGTGTATTCGATCGATACTCGTTGGTGGCTTGTACACGGACACATTTCCATCCCGGACGTAGTGTGGCGCCATTCCTTTGAGCCATACCGTTAGTTGATTCATATAGCATGTTTGATTGCGTATGTTTTGACAGGATATTTCATAACTTCAGATATATCATGATTGTGTATTTTCAACCCTTGAGGATTGTTGTTCTGTGTAACTGACCCCGTTGGGGGATATTGTTTTTTAGGTCATGGCAAAGCAAAAGCACGGGGAGAGCACGTTGACGGCGAGGAGTCCCAATGATACTAGAAGGGGGCCCCAGTCTTTTCAGTCATTTATGTTTCCTTCTTTTATTCCGCTGCAGACATTCCGTTTGAATACTCATTTACTCAGTGTTGTATATTTTATCTCCATATAAAATATACTTGTAGTCTATAATATCTTGGGTGTGTTGTATGAAACTCCTCATCGGAGTAATTAATGTTGTAATGTGGTTCGGTACTACATTTACCCTGTGTAATTCATTCATTTTCATTAGCCTGGTGGGTCCCAGTCGGGGGTCCACGGCACTGTAATATCCGCCTAGTTTGGGGTGTTACAAGTAGAAAC
This sequence comes from Orobanche coerulescens, assembly GCA_033398695.1. Lineage (NCBI taxonomy): Eukaryota > Viridiplantae > Streptophyta > Magnoliopsida > Lamiales > Orobanchaceae > Orobanche > Orobanche coerulescens. The sequence continues at coordinate 196,139,796 of CM065807.1, read as the reverse complement.
CTCCGTATTCTGGATCCTGTACTGATAAGCATATAATTTCATAGATGCTGTCTCATGATTGTAATTTTACATATATAGCGCACGCTAACGTTGAAGTGTAGCGCGCGCTAATTGTGTGAACTAGCGCACGCTACTTTTTGAGGCCTAGCGCACGCTATACATGGTTAACCTGATTGAGACGGGTTGGTAGGTGAGATCAGACTGCGGATTTTGTTGGGGATATGTCGGGATGAATCTGTACGGCTTTTTGGAAGAGTCGAGTCAACGGTACTTAGCGCACGCTAAGGGTTTGAGGCTAGCGCACACTAAGTCAAGAGCAGTGAGGTCAGTGAACTTTCGTTCAATCGTTAGCGCACGCTGAAAATAGTCATTAACGTACGCTAACCGTTGGTTTAACACACGTAAAGCTGTTTAGCGTACGCTAACCCGAGATCAGTCAGTAGGCTGTAAGCCCGTTTTAAGATGTTTGACGATAAGCCCATACTTGCTCAAGTATATGAATTGCAAGTTATTGTCAACAAATTGAGGGCTGTGAAGATTGATATTCCGGAGACTTTCCAAGTTGGTGCAATTATTGCGAAGTTGCCCAATTCCTGGAAAAGCTACCGGAAGAAACTTCTTCACAATACCGAGGACTTCTCTTTGGAACAAATCCAGAAACATCTTCGAATCGAGGAGTAATCGAGGATGAGAGAGAAGATGACGGATACTGGTACTTTCAAGGCCAACGCGGTGAGCGCGAAAGGCAAGAGGAAGTGGAATGAAAAAGGAAGTTCTTCGGGTCCCAAAAAGGATTTAAAGAAATTCAAGCATTCCAGCAAATTCAAGTCCGGAAACAAGTCCATGTCCAAGGGATCCAACGGGGGCTGCTATGTGTGTGGCAAACTCGGTCACTATGATCGAGACTGTCGACTCCGTAAGACGGCGGAAAAAGAAGTCGACGCCACTATGACCGATGGGAACATAATCGCTACGGTGAGCGAAATTATGGCGGTCAAGGGAAAGATTCAAGGGTGGTGGTACGACACTTGTGCTACCGTTCACGTATCCTATGATAGGACTGCTTTCAACACCTATTCTGAAGTCGACGGAGGACAAGAAGTTCAGATGAAACGAGCAACGCTCAAAGGTCGCCGGCATCGGAAACGTGGAACTCAATTCACATCTGGGAAGAAGGTGACTTTGACCAATGTTCTCCATGTTGCGGAAATGAATAGGAACCTTGTTAGTGGTGATCTCTTAGGTAAACCGGGGATCAAATCTGTGTATGAGTCGGGCAAGCTTATCTTGACCCGTAATGGTGTATTTGTTGGAAAGGGCTACTCCAGTGAAGGGATGGTCAAATTATATATTGTTGACAATGTTATTAATAAGATTTCTCCTTCTGCTTATATGATTGATTCCGTTTCTTTATGGCATAGTAGATTAGCACATATAGGATTTAGCACTATGAAAAGATTAATTAAATGTGGTTTAATTTCGTGCAAATCTGATAAATTAGATAAATGTGAAATATGTGTGAAATCTAAAATGATAAAGAAACCCTTTTATAGTGTAGAGAGAAATTCTAAATTGTTAGATCTTATACATTCTGATTTATGTGAATTCAATGGGATGTTAACACGTGAAGGTAATAAGTATTTTATTACCTTTATTGATGATTGCTCTAGATTTACATATGTGTATTTATTAAAACATAAATATGATGCTTTTAATGCTTTTAAGATGTACAAGGCTGAAGTTAAAAATCAATTAGGAACTAAAATTAAAATTCTTAGAAGCGATAGAGGTGGTGAATATTTTTCTAGTGATTTAAATGCCTTTTGTGAAGAAAATGGTGTTGTTCACGAATGTTCCGCACCACGTACACCACAACAAAATGGTTTAGCCGAACGTAAAAATAGAACACTTCAAGAGAAGATAAATGCCATGTTAATGCATTCTGAATTACCTTTTAGTTTGTGGGGTGAAGCTTTATTTTCTGCATGTCATATTTTAAATCGTATACCTTTAAAGAAAACCCAAATTTCTCCGTATGAGGTATGGAAAGGGCGAAAGCCGAATATTGGGTATTTCAAAGTGTGGGGGTGCTTAGCCTACTATAAAAACATGGATCCTAAATGGACCAAGTTGGGTCCTCGAGGGATATGAAGTGCTTTTATTGACTATGCTACGAACAGCAAGGCATATAGACTTCTAAATTTAGAATCTAATGTCATAGTAGAATCCCGAGACGAGGAATTCTTTGAAAACTCTAATTCCAAGGAAAAAGAATCTCAAAATTCCACAAATGAAGAACCTCGAGAGGAGAGTTCTTCTAGGGTTGTTTTAGAACAACCAGAACCTCGGATTAGCAAGAGAGTCCGTAAGACTAAGGATTTGGGACCTGATGAAATAGATTCTCAACTTATTTCCTTTTACCTAGTAGAAGGAAATAGAGAGAATTTTGCCCGAAAGATTTCGATTATTCTTCTTGTTGATGATAATCCTAAGACTTATAATGAAGCAGTGGCTTCTCGGCACTCCACTTTTTGGAAGGATGCTATCCAAGATGAAATGGATTCTATTATGGCAAATCACACTTGGGAGATTGTCGATCTACCCAAAGGGTCGAGACCGATTGGATGTAAGTGGGTGTTTCAAAATAAATACAAAGATGGCACTCTTAATGCTTACAAGGCTAGATTGGTTGCCAAAGGATTTCGACAATGGGAAGGAATCGATTATTTTGACACATATGCACCGGTAGCAAGAACAACAACAATTAGAGTATTGTTTGCCTTGGCTTCTTTATATAACCTAAATGTTCATCAAATGGATATTAAGACGGCATTTCTAAATGGAGATCTCGATGAGGAGATTTACATGGCGCATCCGGAAGGCTATGTGCGTCCGGGTAATGAACAAAAGTTTGTAAACTTGTCAAATCCTTATATGGATTAAAACAAGCACCCAAACAATGGCATCAAAAGTTTGACTCGGTCATACTTTCGAATGGATTTATTCCTCACGTTTGTGACAAGTGTTTGTACACAAAAGTGCGTGTTAATGTTGTGATCTTCCTATGTCTCTATGTTGATGATATGTTATTCATTAGCAATGAGATGGAAGGAATATTAGAAACGAAGAGGTTTCTATCTTCCACTTTCAAAATGAAAGATCTTGGACAAGTTGATACTATTTTAGGTATCAAGGTTCGTAGAACTAGTGGAGGTTATGAACTTAGTCGATCACACTACGTTGAAAAAGTGCTTGACAAGTTCAAACATTTAAAATTCAAGGAGGTGAACACCCCTTTTGATCCCAGTGTAAAACTTGAAAAGAATGATGGAAGAGTTGTGGCTCAGTTGGAATATGTTAGTGCTATTGGTTGTCTTATGTACTTGATGCAATGTACTCGACCAGACATAGCATTCGCCGTTAGTAAAATGAGTAGATTTACTAGCAATCTAAGTGCTGAGCATTGGAAGGCTATTGGAAGAATTTTTGGATTTCTTTTAAAAACAAAAAATCTTGGACTTCAATCTGATCGATTTCTGCCCGTACTAGAAGGATATACTGATGCAAGTTGGATATCAAGTGTCGGAGATAACCAATCTACGACATGATGGGTATTTACACTTGCCGGAGGAGCAGTTTCTTGGAAATCAAAGAAACAAACGTGTATTACTCAATCGACCATGGAATCAGAGTTCGTGGCTCTGGCTTCCGCAGTCAAGAGGTCAATGGTTAAGGGATCTTCTTTTAGAAGTTCCATTGGCTAAAGACAATATATCAACCGTGTCGATACATTGTGATAGTCAATCAACCTTAGCAAGAGCATACAATGAAGTGTATAATGGAAAGTCTAGACATATTAGTCTTAGACATAACTATGTGAGGAAATTGATCAAAGATGGAATCATTTCGCTCACATATGTGAGACCAAGCTTTAACATTGCTGATCCGTTCACTAAACCTCTTGCTAGAGATTTGGTGAAATCGACCTCGAGAGGGATGGGTCTTAAACTCCTTGAGTAGTGATCCGACTATGATGGCAACCCAACCTAACGTTAGGAATTGACTAACATTAGGTTCAATGGGTAAGAACAAGTCATTAATTTGGATGTTCACAACAATATACAGTAATGTTGGCTGTTACTATTGGATGTTGAGTTTTTTCTTAACTCTTAATGAAGTTCAGTCATGAGGACAAGTATCTGTAAGTAACAGAGATGCTGTAAGAACTTCACCTATGTGAATTTAAGGATGGTGCCATCCCAAAGTGAGAGTTGGAATTTCTCTCATGAAAAATTCACGAGACAGGATGAGCACATGGCCATTAACGGTGCTAAGCGTGATATGTAGGCAAAGAACACTAAAGAGTATGTGTTGAGTAATAACGACTTTATCACAAGAAAAATAGGTTCAAAGCCTAGCTACCTAATTTTCGATAAAGTCTTGTGTTGCTTATACTAAGGATTAGTTCAAATCGAAAGATACTTATCTGTACTAACACTCTTTGTTTTTTCTTTTGGATTTTATTTTGTCTTTTCTGAACAAGTGGGGGATTGTTGAAAAAAGCTAGAAAATTAAATAAGAGATCTAATTTTGTAAAGCTTTTATTTGATTGTTCAATAAAAGACAAAATAGTGTGTTTTGTGAGTGGAAAAGAATCCCAAATGGAACAAGAACAAAAGAAATGAGCACCTTATAAGTGTGAGCAATTAAATAACCATTAATAACATGTGGTAGTGCCATGTGGATGTGAGGTGGAGGTGAGGTGTCAAATTTATGCCATTTTTCACTCTCACATCGCCGCTCACCAGTGTTGCCACCGGCGACAACGGCGTCCGGCGTCCGGCTCCGGCTCCGGATCAGGCTCGGGATTAGAGGCTTTAGTGGCGCTTCGTAGGCGCACTTTGGCACTTCGGCACGCCGGTCACGTGGGCTCGTGGTGAGTCCGGCGAAGTGCCGGTCACTTTGGTACTTCGTAGGCGCTTCGTAATGGTGTATTTATTGGAAAGGGCTACTCCAGTGAAGGGATGGTCAAATTATGTATTACTGACAATGTTATTAATAAGATTTCTCCTTCTGCTTATATGATTGATTCCGTTTCTTTATGGCATAGTAGATTAGCACATATAGGATTTAGCACTATGAAAAGATTAATTAAATGTGGTTTAATTTCGTGCAAATCTGATAAATTAGATAAATGTGAAATATGTGTGGAATCTAAAATGATAAAGAAACCCTTTTATAGTGTAGAGAGAAATTCTAAATTGTTAGATCTTATACATTCTGATTTATGTGAATTCAATGGGATGTTAACACGTGAAGGTAATACGTATTTTATTACCTTTATTGATGATTGCTCTAGATTTACATATGTGTATTTATTAAAACATAAAGATGATGCTTTTAATGCTTTTAAGATGTACAAGGCTGAAGTTCAAAATCAATTAGGAACTAAAATTAAAATTCTTAGAAACGATAGAGGTGGTGAATAGTTTTCTCGTGATTTCAATGCCTTTTGTGAAGAAAATGGTCTTGTTCACGAATGTTGCGCACCACGTACACCACAACAAAATGGTTTAGCCGAACGTAAAAATAGAACACTTAAGAGATGATATATGCCATGTTAATGCATTCTGAATTACCTTTTAGTTTGTGGGGTGAAGCTTTATTTTCTGCATGTCTTTTTTAAATGGTATACCTTTAAAGAAAACCCAAATTTCTCCGTATGAGGTATGGAAATGGCGAAAGCCGAATATTGGGTATTTCAAAGTGTGGGGGTGCTTAGCCTACTATAAAAACATGGATCCTAACCAAGTTAGGTCCTCGAGGGATACGAAGTGCTTTTATTGGCTATGCTACGAATAGCAAGGCATATAGACTTTTAAATGTAGAATCTAATGTCATAGTAGAATCCCGAGACGTGGAATTCTTTGAAAACTCTAATTCTAAGGAAAAAGAATTTCAAAATTCCACAAATGAAGAACCTCGAGAGGAGAGTTCTTCTAGGGTTGTTGTAGAACAACCACAACCTCGGATTAGCAAGAGAGTCCATAAGACTAAGGATTTGGGACCTCATGAAATAGATTCTCAACTTATTTCCTTTTACCTAGTAGAAGGAAATAGAGAGAATTTTTCCCGAAAGATTCCGATTATTCTTCTTGTTGAAGATAATCCTAAGACTTATAATGAAGCAATGGCTTCTCGGGACTCCACTTTTTGGAAGGATGCTATCCAAGATGAAATGGATTCTATTATGGCAAATCACACTTGGGAGATTGTCGATCTACCCAAAGGGTCGAGACCCATTGGATGTAAGTGGGTGTTTCGAAAGAAATACAAAGATGGCACTCTTAACGCTTACAAGGCTAGATTAGTAGCCAAAGGATTTCGACAATGGGAAGGAATCGATTATTTTGACACATACGCCCCGGTAGCAAGAACAACAACAATTAGAGTATTGTTCACCTTGGCTTCTTTATATAACCTAAATGTTCATCAAATGGATGTCAAGACGGCATTTCTAAATGGAGATATCTATGAGGAGCTTTACATGGAGCACCCGAAGGCTATGTGCTTCCGGGTAATGAACAAAAAGTTTGTAAACTTGTCAAATCCTTATATAGATTAAAAAAAGCACCCAAACAATGGCATCAAAAGTTTGACTTGGTCATACTTTCGAACGGATTTATTCCTAACGTTAGTGACAAGTGTTTGTACACAAAAGTGCGTGGTAACGTTGTGATCTTCCTATGTCTCTATGTTGATGATATGTTGATCATTAGCAACGAGATGGAAGGAATATAGAAACGAAGAGGTTTCTATCTTCCACTTTCAAAATGAAAGATCTTGGACAAGTTGATACTATTTAGGTATCAAGGTTCATAGAACTAATGGGGGTTATGAACTTAGTCAATCACACTACGTTGAAAAAGTGCTTGACAAGTTCAAACATTTAAAATTCAAGGAGGTGAACACCCCTTTTGATCCCAGTGTAAAACTTGAAAAGAATGATGGAAGAGCTGTGGCTCAATTGGAATATGTTAGTGCTATTGGTTGTCTTATGTACTTGATGCAATGTACTCGACCAGACATAGCATTCGCTGTTAGTAAAATGAGTAGATTTACTAGCAATCCAAGTGCTGAGCATTGGAAGTCCGTTGGAAGAATTTTTGGATTTCTTTTAAAAACAAAAAATCTTGGACTTCAATACGGTCAGATTCCTACCGTACTATAAGGATATACTGATTCAAGTTGGATATCAAGTGTCGGGGATAACAAATCTACGATAAGATGGGTATTCACACTTGCCAGAGGAGCAGTTTCTTGAAAATCAAAGAAACAAACGAGTATTACTCATTCGACCATGGAATCAAAGTTCGTGGCTCGGGCTTCCACAGGTCAAGAGGCTGAATGGTTAAGGGATCTTCTTTTAGAAGTTCCATTGGCTAAAGACAGTATATAAACCGTGTCGATACATTGTGATAGTCAATCAACCTTAGCAAGAGCATACAGTGAAGTATATAATGGAAAGTCTAGACATATTAGTCTTAGACATAACTATGTGAGGAAATTGATCAAAGATGGAATCATTTCGCTCACATATGTGAGATCAAGCTTTAACATTGTTGATCCGTTCACTAAACCTCTGGCTAGAGATTTGGTGAAATCGACCTCGAGAGGGATGGGTCTTAAACTCCTTGAGTAGTGATCCGACTATGATGGCAACCCAACCTAACGTTAGGAATTGACTAACATTAGGTTCAATGGGTAAGAACAAGTCATTGATTTGGATGTTCACAACATTATACAGTATTGTTGGTTGTTACTATTGGAGGTTGAGTTTTTTCTTAACTCTTAATGAAGTTCAGTCATGAGGACAAGTATCTGTAAGTAACAGAGATGCTGTAAGAACTTCACCTATGTTAATTTAAGGATGGTGCCGTCCCAAAGTGAGAGTTGGAGTTTCTCTCATGAAAAATTTACGAGACAGGATGAGCACATGGCCATTAACGGTGCTAAGCGTGATATGTACGCAAAGAACACTAAAGAGTGTGTGTTGAGTAATACCGACTTTATCACAAGAAAAATAGGTTCAAAGCCTAGCTACCTAATTTTCAATAAAGTCTTGTGTTGCTTATACTAAGGATTAGTTCAAATCGAAAGATACTTATCTGTACTAACACTCTTTGCTTTTTCTTTTGGATTCTATTTTGTCTTTTCTGAACAAGTGGGGGATTGTTGAAAAAAGCTAGAAAATTAAATAAGAGATTTAATTTTGTAAAACTTTTATTTGATTGTTCATTAAAAGACAAAATAGTGAATTTTGTGAATGGAAAAGAATCCCATATGGAACAAAAACAAAGGAAATGAGCACCTTATAAGTGTGAACAATTAAATAACCATTAATAACATGTGGCAGTGCCATGTGGATGTGAGGTGGAGGTGAGGTGGCAAATATATGCCATTTTTCACTCTCACATCGCCGCTCGCCGGTGTTGCCACCGGCGACAACGGCGTCCGGATCGGGCTCGGGCTTAGAGGCTTTAGTGGCGCTTCGTAAGCGCACTTTGGCACTTCGGCACTCCGGTCACGTGGGCTCGTGGCAATTCCGGCGAAACGGCGCGGTCCACAGGATTCTCGCGGCGATTCTCGCCAACGGTTGTGCCTCTTCAATTGGTGGTTATTTTTGCTGCTTAAATGAAAAGTCATGTCATTTCGAAACGAACGGTTGTTTGGCCAACGGTCGTGTCGTTTGAACGAAATGGTGCTCCCTTTCGCGAATAGGTATGATTTATTTATAAAACCGAGTTTGGTTTCATAAATTTATATAGATTTTTTGAATCACCTATTCTCTTTTCTCGAATACATATAATCCAGAAAAATCATTCTTGCCTATTTTCGGATTTCACTTTGTCTTAGTGCAGTCCGAAATTAAGGCTTGTCGTATCCTGCAGTATTCTTGTTTGTGACCTTACGACACATTTCGGGGTGCAAGAAATGCTATAAGGAAAGCGCTTCCATGCGTGATTCAAGCCTCGACGTCTTTAACTTTGAAGAATTTTCTAACAATCTTATAGTATCTGTTGCAATGGCGGCCAAGGCTCTTGTTTCGAGTTTGAAGGTGATGAACCAAGACTTCATCAAGCTGGACCGCTTCGATGGAACCAACTACACTCGCTGGCAGGACAAGATGCGTTTCTTCCTCACTGCCATGAAGGTATTCTACGTGTTGGACCCAACGTTGAAGCCTATCCCGGAACCAACAGAGAAAGATTCTGAAGAACTCAAGGCAGAACGGAAGAAGCATTAAGAGGACGAGTTGCTGTGCCGTGGCCACATTTTGAACACTCTCTCTGACCGTCTCTATGATATCTACACCGAAAATCCATCAGCTATGGAGATTTGGAAGGCACTCGAGTACAAATTCAAGGCCGAAGAAGAAGGTACCAAAAAGTTCCTTGTCTCTAGTTACTTCGATTTTAAGATGTTTGACGATAAGCCCATACTTGCTCAAGTACATGAATTGCAAGTTATTGTCAACAAATTGAGGGCTGTGAAGATTGATATTCCGGAGACTTTCCAAGTTGGTGCAATTATTGCGAAGTTGCCCAATTCTTGGAAAAGCTACCGGAAGAAACTTCTTCACAGTACCGAGGACTTCTCTTTGGAACAAATCCAGAAACATCTTCAAATCGAGGAGGAATCGAGGATGAGAGAGAAGATGACGGATACCGGTACTTTCAAGGCCAACACGGTGAGCGCGAAAGGCAAGAGGAAGTGGAATGAAAAAGGAAGTTCTTCGGGTCCCAAAAAGGATTCAAAGAAATTCAAGCATTCCAGCAAATTCAAGTCCGGCAACAAGTCCATGTCCAAGGGATTCAACGGGGGCTGCTATGTGTGTGGCAAACCCGGTCACTATGCTCGAGACTGTCGACTTCGTAAGACGGCGGAAAAAGAAGTCGACGCCACTATGACCCATGGGAACATAATCGCTACGGTGAGCGAAATTATGGCGGTCAAGGGAAAGATTCAAGGGTGGTGGTATGACACCTGTGCTACCGTCCACGTATCCTATGATATGACTGCTTTCAACACCTATTCTAAAGTCGACGGAGGACAAGAAGTTCAGATGGGAAACGAGCAACACTCAAAGGTCGTCGGCATCGGAAACGTGGAACTCAATTTCACATCCGGGAAGAAGGTCACTTTGACCAATGTTCGCCATGTTCCGGAAATGAATAGGAACCTTGTTAGTGGTGATCTCTTAGGTAAACCGGGGATCAAATCTGTGTATGAGTCGGGCAAGCTTATCTTGACCCGTAATGGTGTATTTGTTGGAAAGGGCTACTCCAGTGAAGGGATGGTCAAATTATGTATTGTTGACAATGTTATTAATAAGATTTCTCCTTCTGCTTATATGATTGATTCCGTTTCTTTGTGGCATAGTATATTAGCACATATAGGATTTAGCACTATGAAAAGATTAATTAAATGTGGTTTAATTTCGTGCAAATATGATAAATTAGATAAATGTGAAATATGTGTAAAATCTAAAATGATAAAGAAACCCTTTTATAGTGTAGAGAGAAATTCTAAATTGTTAGATCTTATACATTCTGATTTATGTGAATTCAATGGGATGTTAACCCGTGGGGGTAATAAGTATTTTATTACCTTTATTGATGATTGCTCTAGATTTACATATGTGTATTTATTAAAACATAAAGATGATGCTTTTAATGCTTTTAAGATGTACAAAGCTGAAGTTCAAAATCAATTAGGAACTAAAATTAAAATTCTTAGAAGCGATAGAGGTGGTGAATATTTTTCTAGTGATTTCAATGCCTTTTGTGAAGAAAATGGTGTTGTTCATGAATGTTCCGCACCACGTACACCAAAACAAAATGGTTTAGCCGAACGTAAAAATAGAACACTTCATGAGATGATAAATGCCATGTTAATGCATTACAATTACCTTTTAGTTTGTGGGGTGAAGCTTTATTTTCTGCATGTCATATTTTAAATCGTATATCTTTAAAGAAAACCCAAATTTCTCCGTATGAGGTATGGAAAGGGCGAAAGACGAATATTGGGCATTTCAAAGTGTGGGGGTGCTTAGCCTACTATAAAAACATGGATCCTAAAAGGACCAAGTTGGGTCCTCGAGGGATACGAAGTGCTTTTATTGGCTATGCTACGAATAGCAAGGCATATAGACTTCTAAATTTAGAATCTAATGTCATAGTAGAATCCCGAGACGTGGAATTCTTTGAAAACTCTAATTCTAAGGAAAAAGAATCTCAAAATTCCACAAATGAAGAACCTCGAGAGGAGAGTTCTTCTAGGGTTGTTGTAGAACAACCAGAACCTCGGATTAGCAAGAGAGTCCGTAAGACTAAGGATTTGGGACCTGATGAAATAGATTCTCAACTTATTTCCTTTTACCTAGTAGAAGGAAATAGAGAGAATTTTGCCCGAAAGATTCTGATTCTTCTTCTTGTTGAAGATAATCCTAAGACTTATAATGAAGCAGTGGCTTCTCGGGACTCCACTTTTTGGAGGGATGCTATCCAAGATGCAATGGATTCTATTATGGCAAATCACACTTGGGAGATTGTTGATCTACCCAAAGGGTCGAGACCCATTGGATGTAAGTGGGTGTTTTGAAAGAAATACAAAGATGGCACTCTTAACGCTTACAAGGCTAGATTGGTAGCCAAAGGATTTCGACAACGGGAAGGAATCGATTATTTTGACATATATGCACCGGTAGCAAGAACAACAACAATTAGAGTATTGTTCGCCTTGGCTTCTTTATATAACCTAAATGTTCATCAAATAGATGTCAAGACGGCATTTCTAAATGGAGATCTCGATGAGGAGATTTACATGGAGCAATAGGAAGGCTATGTGCTTCCGGGTAATGAACAAAAAGTTTGTAAACTTGTCAAATCCTTATATGGATTAAAACAAGCACCCAAACAATGGCATCAAAAGTTTGACTCGGTCATACTTTCGAATGGATTTATTCCTAACGTTTGTGACAAGTGTTTGTACACAAAAGTGCGTAGTAACGTTGTGATCTTCCTATGTCTCTATGTTGATGATATGTTGATCATTAGCAACGAGATGGAAGGAATATTAGAAACGAAGAGGTTTCTATCTTCCACTTTCAAAATGAAAGATCTTGGACAAGTTGATACTATTTTAGGTATCAAGGTTCGTAGAACTAGTGGGGGTTATGAACTTAGTCAATCACACTACGTTGAAAAATTCTTGACAAGTTCAAACATTTAAAATTCAAGGAGGTGAACACCTATTTTGATCCCAGTGTAAAACTTGGAAAGAATGATGGAAGAGTTGTGGCTCAATTGGAATATGTTAGTGTTATTGGTTGTCTTATGTACTTGATGCAATGTACTCGACCAGACATAGCATTCGCCGTTAGTAAAATGAGTAGATTTACTAGACAAGTCTTGAGCATTGGAAGGCCATTGGAAGAATTTTTGGATTTCTTTTAAAAACAAAAATCTTGGACTTGATGCAGTCGATTTCTGCCGTACTAGAAGGATATCTTGATGCAAGTTGGATATCAAGTGTCGGAGATAACAAATCTCTGACAGGATGGGTATTTACACTTGCGGAGGAGCGATTTCTTGGAAATCAAAGAAACAAACGTGTATTACTCATTCGACCATGGAATCGAGTTCGTGGCTCACGGCTTCCGCAGTCAAGAGGTGAATGGTTAAGGGATCTTCTTTTAGAAGTTCCATTGGCTAAAGACAATATATCAACCGTGTCGATACATTGTGATAGTCAATCAACCTTAGCAAGAGCATACAGTGAAGTGTATAATGGAAAGTCTAGACATATTAGTCTTAGACACAACTATGTGAGGAAATTGATCAAAGATGGAATCACACATATGTGAGATCAAGCTTTAACATTGCTGATACGTTCACTAAACCTCTTGCTAGAGATTTGGTGAAATCTACCTCGAGAGGTATGGGTCTTAAACTCATTGAGTAGTGATCCGACTATGATGGCAACCCAACCTAACGTTAGGAATTGACTAACATTAGGTTCAATGGGTAAGAACAAGTCATTGATTTGGATGTTCACAACATTATACAGTAATGTTGGCTGTTACTATTGGAGGATGATTTAAATCTAAACTCTAAATGAAGTTCAGTCATAAGGACAAGAATCTGTAAGTAGAAGAGATCTTTGTAAGAACTTCACCTATGTGAATTTAAGGATGGTGCCGTCCCAAAGTGAGAGTTGGAGTTTCTCTCATGAAAAATTCACGAGACAAGATGAGCACATGGCCATTAACGGTGCTAAGCGTGATATGTAGGCAAAGAACACTAAAGAGTGTGTGTTGAGTAATACCGACTTTATCACAAGAAAAATAGGTTCAAAGCCTAGCTACCTAATTTTTGATAAAGTCTTGTGTTGCTTATTATTGCGAAGTTGCCCAATTCCTGGAAAAGCTACCGGAAGACACTTCTTCACAATACCGAGGACTTCTCTTTAGAACAAATCCAGAAACATCTTCGAATCGAGGAGGAATCGAGGATGAGAGAGAAGACGACGGATACCGGTACTTTCAAGGCCAACGCGGTGAGCGCGAAAGGCAAGAGAAAGTGGAATGAAAAAGGAAGTTCTTCGTGTCCCAAAAAGGATTCAAAGAAATTCAAGCATTCCAGCAAATTCAAGTCCGGCAACAAGTCCGTGTCCAAGGGATCCAACAGGGGCTGCTATGTGTGTGGCAAACCCGGTCACTATGCTCGAGACTGTCGACTCCGCAAGACGGCAGAAAAAGAAGTCGACGCCACTATGACCGATGGGAACATAATCGCTACGGTGAGCGAAATTATGGCGGTCAAGGGAAAGATTCAAGGGTGGTGGTACGACACTTGTGCTACCGTCCACATATCCTATGATAGGACAGCTTTCAACACCTATTCTGAAGTCTACGGAGGACAAGAAGTTCAGATGGGAAACGAGCAATGCTCAAAGGTCGTTGGCATCAGAAACGTGGAACTCAATTTCACATCCAGGAAGAAGGTCACTTTGACCAATGTTCTCCATGTTCCGAAAATGAATAGGAACCTTGTTAGTGGTGATCTCTTAGGTAAACTTGGGATCAAATCTGTGTATGAGTCGGGCAAGCTTATCTTGACCCGTAATGGTGTATTTGTTGGAAAGGGCTACTCCAGTGAAGGGATGGTCAAATTATGTATTGTTGACAATGTTATTAATAAGATTTCTCCTTACCTTATATGATTGATTCCATTTCTTTATGGCATAGTATATTAGCACATATAGGATTTAGCACTATGAAAAGATTAATTAAATATGGTTTAATTTCGTGCAAATCTGATAAATTAGATAAATGTAAAATATGTGTGAAATCTAAAATGATAAAGAAACCCTTTTATAGTGTAGAGAGAAATTCTAAATTGTTAGATCTTATACATTCGATTTATGTGAATTGATAGGATGTTAACCGTGGGGGCAATAAGTATTTTATTACCTTTATTGATGATTGCTCTAGATTTGCGTATGTGTATTTATTAAAACATAAAGATGATGCTTTTAATGCTTTTAAGATGTACAAGGCTGAAGTTCAAAATCAATTAGGAACTAAAATTAAAATTCTTAGAAGAGATAGAGGTGGTGAATATTTTTCTAGTGATTTCAATGCCTTTTGTGAAGAAAATGGTGTTGTTCACGAATGTTCCGCACCACGTACACCACAACAAAATGGTTTAGCGACGTAAAAATAGAACACTTCAAGAGATGATAAATGCCATGTTAATGCATTACGAATTACCTTTTACTTTGTGGGGTGAAGCTTTATTTTACGCATGTCATATTTTAAATCATATACCTTTAAAGAAAACCCAAATTTCTCCGTATGAGGTATGGAAAGGGCGAAAGCCGAATATTGGGTATTTCAAAGTGTGAGGGTGCTTAGCCTACTATAAAAACATGGATCCTAAAAGGACCAAGTTGGGTCCTCGAGGGATACGAAGTGCTTTTATTGGCTATGCTACGAATAGCAAGGCATATAGACTTCTAAATTTAGAATCTAATGTCATAGTAGAATCCCGAGACGTGGAATTCTTTGAAAACTCTAATTTTGCCCGAAAGATTCTGATTCTTCTTCTTGTTGAAGATAATCCTAAGACTTATAATGAAGCAATGGCTTCTCGGGACTCCACTTTTTGGAAGGATGCTATCCAAGATGAAATGGATTCTATTATGGCAAATCACACTTGGGAGATTGTCGATCTACCCAAAGGGTCGAGACCCATTGGATGTAAGTGGGTGTTTCGAAAGAAATACAAAGATGGCACTCTTAACGCTTACAAGGCTAGATTGGTAGCCAAAGGATTTCGACAACGGGAAGGAATCGATTATTTTGACACATATGCCCCGGTAGCAAGAACAACAATAATTAGAGTATTGTTCACCTTGGCTTCTTTATATAACCTAAATGTTCATCAAATGGATGTTAAGACGGCATTTCTAAATGGAGATCTCGATGAGGAGATTTACATGGAGCAGCCGGAAGGCTATGTGCTTCCGGGTAATGAACAAAAAGTTTGTAAACTTGTCAAATCCTTATATGGATTAAAACAAGCACCCAAACAATGGCATCAAAAGTTTGACTCGGTCATACTTTCGAATGGATTTATTCCTAACGTTTGTGACAAGTGTTTGTACACAAAAGTGCGTGGTAACGTTGTGATCTTCCTATGTCTCTATGTTGATGATATGTTATTCATTAGCAATGAGATGGAAGGAATATTAGAAACGAAGAGGTTTCTATCTTCCACTTTCAAAATGAAAGATCTTAGACAAGTTGATACTATTTTAGGTATCAAGGTTCGTAGAACTAGTGGGGGTTATGAACTTAGTCAATAACACTACGTTGAAAAAATGCTTGACAAGTTCAAACATTTAAAATTCAAGGAGGTGAACACCCATTTTGATCCCAGTGTAAAACTTGAAAATAATGATGGAAGAGCTGTGGCTCAATTGGAATATGTTAGTGCTATTGGTTGTCTTATGTACTTGATGCAATGTACTCGACCAGACATAGCATTCGCCGTTAGTAAAATGAGTAGATTTACTAGCAATCCAAGTGCTGAGCATTGGAAGGCCATTGGAAGAATTTTTGGATTTCTTTTCAAAACAAAAAATCTTGGACTTCAATACGGTCAGTTTCCTGCCGTACTAGAAGGATATACTGATGCAAGTTGGATATCAAGTGTCGGAGATAACAAATCTACGACAGGATGGGTATTTACACTTGCCGGAGGAGCAGTTTCTTGGAAATCAAAGAAACAAATGTGTATTACTCATTCGACCATGGAATTAGAGTTCGTGGCTCTGGCTTCCACAGGTCAAGAGGCTGAATGGTTAAGGGATCTTCTTTTAGAAGTTCCATTGGCTAAAGACAATATATCAACCATGTCGATACATTGTGATAGTCAATCAACCTTAGCAAGAGCATACAGTGAAGTGTATAATGGAAAGTCTAGACATATTAGTCTTAGACATAACTATGTGAGTAAATTGATCAAAGATGGAATCATTTCGCTCACATATGTGAGATCAAGCTTTAACATTGCTGATTCGTTCACTAAACCTCTTGCTAGAGATTTGGTGAAATCGACCTCGAGAGGATGGGTCTTAAACTCCTTGAGTAGTGATCCGACTATGATGGCAACCCAACCTAACATTAGGAATTCACTAACATTAGGTTCAATGGGTAAGAACACGTCATTGATTTGGATGTTCACAACATTATACAGTAATGTTAGCTGTTACTATTGGAGGTTGAGTTTTTTCTTAACTCTTAATGAAGTTCAGTCATGAGGACAAGTATCTATAAGTAACAGAGATGTTGTAAGAACTTCACCTATGTGAATTTAAGAATGGTGCCGTCCCAAAGTGAGAGTTGGAGTTTCTCTCATGAAAAATTCACGAGACAGGATGAGCACATGGCCATTAACGGTGCTAAGCGTGATATGTAGGCAAAGAACACTAAAGAGTGTGTGTTGAGTAATACCGACTTTATCACAAGAAAAATAGGTTCAAAGCCTAGCTACCTAACTTTCGATAAAGTCTTGTGTTGCTTATACTAAGGATTAGTTCAAATCGAAAGATACTTATCTGTACTAACACTCTTTGTTTTTTCTTTTGGATTCTATTTTGTCTTTTCTGAACAAGTGGGGGATTGTTGAAAAAAGCTAGAAAATTAAATAAGAGATTTAATTTTGTAAAGCTTTTATTTGATTGTTCATTAAAAGACAAAATAGTGTGTTTTGTGAGTGGAAAAGAATCCCACATGGAACAAAAACAAAGGAAATGAGCACCTTATAAGTGTGAGCAATTAAATAACCATTAATAACATGTGGTAGTTCCATGTGGATGTGAGGTGGCAAATCTATGCCATTTTTCACTCTCATATCGCCACTCTCCGTTGTTTCCACCGGCAACAATGGTGTCCGGATCCGGCTCCGCCTCGGGCTTAGGCTTAGAGGCTTTAGTGGCGCTTCGTAGGCGTACTTTGGCACTTTGGCACGCCGGTCACGTGGGATCGTGGCGAGTCCGGCGAAACGGCGTGGTCCGCGGGTTTCTCGCGGCGATTCTCGCCAATGGTTGTGCCTCTTCAATTGGTGGTTATTTTTGCTGCTTAAATGAAAAGTCATGTCATTTCGAAATGAACGGTTGTTTGGCCAACGGTCGTGTCGTTTGAACGAAATGGTGCTCCCTTTCGCGAATAGGTATGATTTATTTATAAAACCGAGTTTGGTTTCATAAATTTATATAGATTTTTCGAATCACCTATTCTCTTTTCTCGAATATATATAATCCAGAAAAAGGGCGAAAGCCGAATATTGGGTATTTCAAAGTGTGGGGGTGCTTAGCCTACTATAAAAACATGGATCCTAAATGGACCAAGTTAGGTCCTCGAGGGATATGAAGTGCTTTTATTGACTATGCTACGAACAGCAAGGCATATAGACTTCTAAATTTAGAATCTAATGTCATAGTAGAATCCCGAGACGAGGAATTCTTTGAAAACTCTAATTCCAAGGAAAAAGAATCTCAAAATTCCACAAATGAAGAACCTCGAGAGGAGAGTTCTTCTAGGGTTGTTTTAGAACAACCAGAACCTCGGATTAGCAAGAGAGTCCGTAAGACTAAGGATTTGGGACCTGATGAAATAGATTCTCAACTTATTTCCTTTTACCTAGTAGAAGGAAATAGAGAGAATTTTGCCCGAAAGATTTCGATTATTCTTCTTGTTGATGATAATCCTAAGACTTATAATGAAGCAGTGGCTTCTCGGCACTCCACTTTTTGGAAGGATGCTATCCAAGATGAAATGGATTCTATTATGGCAAATCACACTTGGGAGATTGTCGATCTACCCAAAGGGTCGAGACCGATTGGATGTAAGTGGGTGTTTCAAAATAAATACAAAGATGGCACTCTTAATGCTTACAAGGCTAGATTGGTTGCCAAAGGATTTCGACAATGGGAAGGAATCGATTATTTTGACACATATGCACCGGTAGCAAGAACAACAACAATTAGAGTATTGTTTGCCTTGGCTTCTTTATATAACCTAAATGTTCATCAAATGGATATTAAGACGGCATTTCTAAATGGAGATCTCGATGAGGAGATTTACATGGCGCATCCGGAAGGCTATGTGCTTCCGGGTAATGAACAAAAAGTTTGTAAACTTGTCAAATCCTTATATGGATTAAAACAAGCACCCAAACAATGGCATCAAAAGTTTGACTCGGTCATACTTTCGAATGGATTTATTCCTCACGTTTGTGACAAGTGTTTGTACACAAAAGTGCGTGTTAATGTTGTGATCTTCCTATGTCTCTATGTTGATGATATGTTATTCATTAGCAATGAGATGGAAGGAATATTAGAAACGAAGAGGTTTCTATCTTCCACTTTCAAAATGAAAGATCTTGGACAAGTTGATACTATTTTAGGTATCAAGGTTCGTAGAACTAGTGGAGGTTATGAACTTAGTCGATCACACTACGTTGAAAAAGTGCTTGACAAGTTCAAACATTTAAAATTCAAGGAGGTGAACACCCCTTTTGATCCCAGTGTAAAACTTGAAAAGAATGATGGAAGAGTTGTGGCTCAATTGGAATATGTTAGTGATATTGGTTGTCTTATGTACTTGATGCAATGTACTCGACCAGACATAGCATTCGCCGTTAGTAAAATGAGTAGATTTACTAGCAATCTAAGTGCTGAGCATTGGAAGGCTATTGGAAGAATTTTTGGATTTCTTTTAAAAACAAAAAATCTTGGACTTCAATACGGTCAGTTTCCTGCCGTACTAGAAGGATATACTGATGCAAGTTGGATATCAAGTGTCGGAGATAACCAATCTACGACATGATGGGTATTTACACTTGCCGGAGGAGCAGTTTCTTGGAAATCAAAGAAACAAACGTGTATTACTCAATCGACCATGGAATCAGAGTTCGTGGCTCTGGCTTCCGCAGGTCAAGAGGCTGAATGGTTAAGGGATCTTCTTTTAGAAGTTCCATTGGCTAAAGACAATATATCAACCGTGTCGATACATTGTGATAGTCAATCAACCTTAGCAAGAGCATACAATGAAGTGTATAATGGAAAGTCTAGACATATTAGTCTTAGACATAACTATGTGAGGAAATTGATCAAAGATGGAATCATTTCGCTCACATATGTGAGACCAAGCTTTAACATTGCTGATCCGTTCACTAAACCTCTTGCTAGAGATTTGGTGAAATCGACCTCGAGAGGGATGGGTCTTAAACTCCTTGAGTAGTGATCCGACTATGATGGCAACCCAACCTAACGTTAGGAATTGACTAACATTAGGTTCAATGGGTAAGAACAAGTCATTAATTTGGATGTTCACAACAATATACAGTAATGTTGGCTGTTACTATTGGATGTTGAGTTTTTTCTTAACTCTTAATGAAGTTCAGTCATGAGGACAAGTATCCGTAAGTAACAGAGATGTCGTAAGAACTTCACCTATGTGAATTTAAGGATGGTGCCATCCCAAAGTGAGAGTTGGAATTTCTCTCATGAAAAATTCACGAGACAGATGAGCACATGGCCATTAACGGTGCTAAGCGTGATATGTAGGCAAAGAACACTAAAGAGTATGTGTTGAGTAATAACGACTTTATCACAAGAAAAATAGGTTCAAAGCCTAGCTACCTAATTTTCGATAAAGTCTTGTGTTGCTTATACTAAGGATTAGTTCAAATCGAAAGATACTTATCTGTACTAACACTCTTTGTTTTTTCTTTTGGATTTTATTTTGTCTTTTCTGAACAAGTGGGGGATTGTTGAAAAAAGCTAGAAAATTAAATAAGAGATCTAATTTTGTAAAGCTTTTATTTGATTGTTCAATAAAAGACAAAATAGTGTGTTTTGTGAGTGGAAAAGAATCCCAAATGGAACAAGAACAAAAGAAATGAGCACCTTATAAGTGTGAGCAATTAAATAACCATTAATAACATGTGGTAGTGCCATGTGGATGTGAGGTGGAGGTGAGGTGTCAAATTTATGCCATTTTTCACTCTCACATCGCCGCTCACCAGTGTTGCCACCGGCGACAACGGCGTCCGGCGTCCGGCTCCGGCTCCGGATCAGGCTCGGGATTAGAGGCTTTAGTGGCGCTTCGTAGGCGCACTTTGGCACTTCGGCACGCCGGTCACGTGGGCTCGTGGTGAGTCCGGCGAAGTGCCGGTCACTTTGGTACTTCGTAGGCGCTTCGTAATGGTGTATTTATTGGAAAGGGCTACTCCAGTGAAGGGATGGTCAAATTATGTATTATTGACAATGTTATTAATAAGATTTCTCCTTCTGCTTATATGATTGATTCCGTTTCTTTATGGCATAGTAGATTAGCACATATAGGATTTAGCACTATGAAAAGATTAATTAAATGTGGTTTAATTTCGTGCAAATCTGATAAATTAGATAAATGTGAAATATGTGTGGAATCTAAAATGATAAAGAAACCCTTTTATAGTGTAGAGAGAAATTCTAAATTGTTAGATCTTATACATTCTGATTTATGTGAATTCAATGGGATGTTAACACGTGAAGGTAATACGTATTTTATTACCTTTATTGATGATTGCTCTAGATTTACATATGTGTATTTATTAAAACATAAAGATGATGCTTTTAATGCTTTTAAGATGTACAAGGCTGAAGTTCAAAATCAATTAGGAACTAAAATTAAAATTCTTAGAAACGATAGAGGTGGTGAATAGTTTTCTCGTGATTTCAATGCCTTTTGTGAAGAAAATGGTCTTGTTCACGAATGTTGCGCACCACGTACACCACAACAAAATGGTTTAGCCGAACGTAAAAATAGAACACTTAAGAGATGATATATGCCATGTTAATGCATTCTGAATTACCTTTTAGTTTGTGGGGTGAAGCTTTATTTTCTGCATGTCTTTTTTAAATGGTATACCTTTAAAGAAAACCCAAATTTCTCCGTATGAGGTATGGAAATGGCGAAAGCCGAATATTGGGTATTTCAAAGTGTGGGGGTGCTTAGCCTACTATAAAAACATGGATCCTAACCAAGTTAGGTCCTCGAGGGATACGAAGTGCTTTTATTGGCTATGCTACGAATAGCAAGGCATATAGACTTTTAAATGTAGAATCTAATGTCATAGTAGAATCCCGAGACGTGGAATTCTTTGAAAACTCTAATTCTAAGGAAAAAGAATTTCAAAATTCCACAAATGAAGAACCTCGAGAGGAGAGTTCTTCTAGGGTTGTTGTAGAACAACCACAACCTCGGATTAGCAAGAGAGTCCATAAGACTAAGGATTTGGGACCTCATGAAATAGATTCTCAACTTATTTCCTTTTACCTAGTAGAAGGAAATAGAGAGAATTTTTCCCGAAAGATTCCGATTATTCTTCTTGTTGAAGATAATCCTAAGACTTATAATGAAGCAATGGCTTCTCGGGACTCCACTTTTTGGAAGGATGCTATCCAAGATGAAATGGATTCTATTATGGCAAATCACACTTGGGAGATTGTCGATCTACCCAAAGGGTCGAGACCCATTGGATGTAAGTGGGTGTTTCGAAAGAAATACAAAGATGGCACTCTTAACGCTTACAAGGCTAGATTAGTAGCCAAAGGATTTCGACAATGGGAAGGAATCGATTATTTTGACACATACGCCCCGGTAGCAAGAACAACAACAATTAGAGTATTGTTCACCTTGGCTTCTTTATATAACCTAAATGTTCATCAAATGGATGTCAAGACGGCATTTCTAAATGGAGATATCGATGAGGAGATTTACATGGAGCAGCCCGAAGGCTATGTGCTTCCGGGTAATGAACAAAAAGTTTGTAAACTTGTCAAATCCTTATATAGATTAAAAAAAGCACCCAAACAATGGCATCAAAAGTTTGACTTGGTCATACTTTCGAACGGATTTATTCCTAACGTTAGTGACAAGTGTTTGTACACAAAAGTGCGTGGTAACGTTGTGATCTTCCTATGTCTCTATGTTGATGATATGTTGATCATTAGCAACGAGATGGAAGGAATATAGAAACGAAGAGGTTTCTATCTTCCACTTTCAAAATGAAAGATCTTGGACAAGTTGATACTATTTAGGTATCAAGGTTCATAGAACTAATGGGGGTTATGAACTTAGTCAATCACACTACGTTGAAAAAGTGCTTGACAAGTTCAAACATTTAAAATTCAAGGAGGTGAACACCCCTTTTGATCCCAGTGTAAAACTTGAAAAGAATGATGGAAGAGCTGTGGCTCAATTGGAATATGTTAGTGCTATTGGTTGTCTTATGTACTTGATGCAATGTACTCGACCAGACATAGCATTCGCTGTTAGTAAAATGAGTAGATTTACTAGCAATCCAAGTGCTGAGCATTGGAAGTCCGTTGGAAGAATTTTTGGATTTCTTTTAAAAACAAAAAATCTTGGACTTCAATACGGTCAGATTCCTACCGTACTATAAGGATATCTTGATTCAAGTTGGATATCAAGTGTCGGGGATAACAAATCTACGATAAGATGGGTATTCACACTTGCCAGAGGAGCAGTTTCTTGAAAATCAAAGAAACAAACGAGTATTACTCATTCGACCATGGAATCAAAGTTCGTGGCTCGGGCTTCCACAGGTCAAGAGGCTGAATGGTTAAGGGATCTTCTTTTAGAAGTTCCATTGGCTAAAGACAGTATATAAACCGTGTCGATACATTGTGATAGTCAATCAACCTTAGCAAGAGCATACAGTGAAGTATATAATGGAAAGTCTAGACATATTAGTCTTAGACATAACTATGTGAGGAAATTGATCAAAGATGGAATCATTTCGCTCACATATGTGAGATCAAGCTTTAACATTGTTGATCCGTTCACTAAACCTCTGGCTAGAGATTTGGTGAAATCGACCTCGAGAGGGATGGGTCTTAAACTCCTTGAGTAGTGATCCGACTATGATGGCAACCCAACCTAACGTTAGGAATTGACTAACATTAGGTTCAATGGGTAAGAACAAGTCATTGATTTGGATGTTCACAACATTATACAGTATTGTTGGTTGTTACTATTGGAGGTTGAGTTTTTTCTTAACTCTTAATGAAGTTCAGTCATGAGGACAAGTATCTGTAAGTAACAGAGATGCTGTAAGAACTTCACCTATGTTAATTTAAGGATGGTGCCGTCCCAAAGTGAGAGTTGGAGTTTCTCTCATGAAAAATTTACGAGACAGATGAGCACATGGCCATTAACTGCTAAGCGTGATATGTACGCAAAGAACACTAAAGAGTGTGTGTTGAGTAATACCGACTTTATCACAAGAAAAATAGGTTCAAAGCCTAGCTACCTAATTTTCAATAAAGTCTTGTGTTGCTTATACTAAGGATTAGTTCAAATCGAAAGATACTTATCTGTACTAACACTCTTTGCTTTTTCTTTTGGATTCTATTTTGTCTTTTCTGAACAAGTGGGGGATTGTTGAAAAAAGCTAGAAAATTAAATAAGAGATTTAATTTTGTAAAACTTTTATTTGATTGTTCATTAAAAGACAAAATAGTGAATTTTGTGAATGGAAAAGAATCCCATATGGAACAAAAACAAAGGAAATGAGCACCTTATAAGTGTGAACAATTAAATAACCATTAATAACATGTGGCAGTGCCATGTGGATGTGAGGTGGAGGTGAGGTGGCAAATATATGCCATTTTTCACTCTCACATCGCCGCTCGCCGGTGTTGCCACCGGCGACAACGGCGTCCGGATCGGGCTCGGGCTTAGAGGCTTTAGTGGCGCTTCGTAAGCGCACTTTGGCACTTCGGCACTCCGGTCACGTGGGCTCGTGGCAATTCCGGCGAAACGGCGCGGTCCACAGGATTCTCGCGGCGATTCTCGCCAACGGTTGTGCCTCTTCAATTGGTGGTTATTTTTGCTGCTTAAATGAAAAGTCATGTCATTTCGAAACGAACGGTTGTTTGGCCAACGGTCGTGTCGTTTGAACGAAATGGTGCTCCCTTTCGCGAATAGGTATGATTTATTTATAAAACCGAGTTTGGTTTCATAAATTTATATAGATTTTTTGAATCACCTATTCTCTTTTCTCGAATACATATAATCCAGAAAAATCATTCTTGCCTATTTTCGGATTTCACTTTGTCTTAGTGCAGTCCGAAATTAAGGCTTGTCGTATCCTGCAGTATTCTTGTTTGTGACCTTACGACACATTTCGGGGTGCAAGAAATGCTATAAGGAAAGCGCTTCCATGCGTGATTCAAGCCTCGACGTCTTTAACTTTGAAGAATTTTCTAACAATCTTATAGTATCTGTTGCAATGGCGACCGAGGCTACTGTTTCGAGTTTGAAGGTGATGAACCAAGACTTCATCAAGCTGGACCGCTTCGATGGAACCAACTACACTCGCTGGCAGGACAAGATGCGTTTCTTCCTCACTGCCATGAAGGTATTCTACGTGTTGGACCCAACGTTGAAGCCTATCCCGGAACCAACAGAGAAAGATTCTGAAGAACTCAAGGCAGAACGGAAGAAGCATTAAGAGGACGAGTTGCTGTGCCGTGGCCACATTTTGAACACTCTCTCTGACCGTCTCTATGATATCTACACCGAAAATCCATCAGCTATGGAGATTTGGAAGGCACTCGAGTACAAATTCAAGGCCGAAGAAGAAGGTACCAAAAAGTTCCTTGTCTCTAGTTACTTCGATTTTAAGATGTTTGACGATAAGCCCATACTTGCTCAAGTACATGAATTGCAAGTTATTGTCAACAAATTGAGGGCTGTGAAGATTGATATTCCGGAGACTTTCCAAGTTGGTGCAATTATTGCGAAGTTGCCCAATTCTTGGAAAAGCTACCGGAAGAAACTTCTTCACAGTACCGAGGACTTCTCTTTGGAACAAATCCAGAAACATCTTCAAATCGAGGAGGAATCGAGGATGAGAGAGAAGATGACGGATACCGGTACTTTCAAGGCCAACACGGTGAGCGCGAAAGGCAAGAGGAAGTGGAATGAAAAAGGAAGTTCTTCGGGTCCCAAAAAGGATTCAAAGAAATTCAAGCATTCCAGCAAATTCAAGTCCGGCAACAAGTCCATGTCCAAGGGATTCAACGGGGGCTGCTATGTGTGTGGCAAACCCGGTCACTATGCTCGAGACTGTCGACTTCGTAAGACGGCGGAAAAAGAAGTCGACGCCACTATGACCGATGGGAACATAATCGCTACGGTGAGCGAAATTATGGCGGTCAAGGGAAAGATTCAAGGGTGGTGGTATGACACCTGTGCTACCGTCCACGTATCCTATGATATGACTGCTTTCAACACCTATTCTAAAGTCGACGGAGGACAAGAAGTTCAGATGGGAAACGAGCAACACTCAAAGGTCGTCGGCATCGGAAACGTGGAACTCAATTTCACATCCGGGAAGAAGGTCACTTTGACCAATGTTCGCCATGTTCCGGAAATGAATAGGAACCTTGTTAGTGGTGATCTCTTAGGTAAACCGGGGATCAAATCAGGTATGAGTCGGGCAAGCTTATCTTGACCCGTAATGGTGTATTTGTTGGAAAGGGCTACTCCAGTGAAGGGATGGTCAAATTATGTATTGTTGACAATGTTATTAATAAGATTTCTCCTTCTGCTTATATGATTGATTCCGTTTCTTTGTGGCATAGTATATTAGCACATATAGGATTTAGCACTATGAAAAGATTAATTAAATGTGGTTTAATTTCGTGCAAATATGATAAATTAGATAAATGTGAAATATGTGTAAAATCTAAAATGATAAAGAAACCCTTTTATAGTGTAGAGAGAAATTCTAAATTGTTAGATCTTATACATTCTGATTTATGTGAATTCAATGGGATGTTAACCCGTGGGGGTAATAAGTATTTTATTACCTTTATTGATGATTGCTCTAGATTTACATATGTGTATTTATTAAAACATAAAGATGATGCTTTTAATGCTTTTAAGATGTACAAAGCTGAAGTTCAAAATCAATTAGGAACTAAAATTAAAATTCTTAGAAGCGATAGAGGTGGTGAATATTTTTCTAGTGATTTCAATGCCTTTTGTGAAGAAAATGGTGTTGTTCATGAATGTTCCGCACCACGTACACCAAAACAAAATGGTTTAGCCGAACGTAAAAATAGAACACTTCATGAGATGATAAATGCCATGTTAATGCATTCTGAATTACCTTTTAGTTTGTGGGGTGAAGCTTTATTTTCTGCATGTCATATTTTAAATCGTATATCTTTAAAGAAAACCCAAATTTCTCCGTATGAGGTATGGAAAGGGCGAAAGACGAATATTGGGCATTTCAAAGTGTGGGGGTGCTTAGCCTACTATAAAAACATGGATCCTAAAAGGACCAAGTTGGGTCCTCGAGGGATACGAAGTGCTTTTATTGGCTATGCTACGAATAGCAAGGCATATAGACTTCTAAATTTAGAATCTAATGTCATAGTAGAATCCCGAGACGTGGAATTCTTTGAAAACTCTAATTCTAAGGAAAAAGAATCTCAAAATTCCACAAATGAAGAACCTCGAGAGGAGAGTTCTTCTAGGGTTGTTGTAGAACAACCAGAACCTCGGATTAGCAAGAGAGTCCGTAAGACTAAGGATTTGGGACCTGATGAAATAGATTCTCAACTTATTTCCTTTTACCTAGTAGAAGGAAATAGAGAGAATTTTGCCCGAAAGATTCTGATTCTTCTTCTTGTTGAAGATAATCCTAAGACTTATAATGAAGCAGTGGCTTCTCGGGACTCCACTTTTTGGAGGGATGCTATCCAAGATGCAATGGATTCTATTATGGCAAATCACACTTGGGAGATTGTTGATCTACCCAAAGGGTCGAGACCCATTGGATGTAAGTGGGTGTTTTGAAAGAAATACAAAGATGGCACTCTTAACGCTTACAAGGCTAGATTGGTAGCCAAAGGATTTCGACAACGGGAAGGAATCGATTATTTTGACATATATGCACCGGTAGCAAGAACAACAACAATTAGAGTATTGTTCGCCTTGGCTTCTTTATATAACCTAAATGTTCATCAAATAGATGTCAAGACGGCATTTCTAAATGGAGATCTCGATGAGGAGATTTACATGGAGCAGCCGGAAGGCTATGTGCTTCCGGGTAATGAACAAAAAGTTTGTAAACTTGTCAAATCCTTATATGGATTAAAACAAGCACCCAAACAATGGCATCAAAAGTTTGACTCGGTCATACTTTCGAATGGATTTATTCCTAACGTTTGTGACAAGTGTTTGTACACAAAAGTGCGTAGTAACGTTGTGATCTTCCTATGTCTCTATGTTGATGATATGTTGATCATTAGCAACGAGATGGAAGGAATATTAGAAACGAAGAGGTTTCTATCTTCCACTTTCAAAATGAAAGATCTTGGACAAGTTGATACTATTTTAGGTATCAAGGTTCGTAGAACTAGTGGGGGTTATGAACTTAGTCAATCACACTACGTTGAAAAAATTCTTGACAAGTTCAAACATTTAAAATTCAAGGAGGTGAACACCTATTTTGATCCCAGTGTAAAACTTGGAAAGAATGATGGAAGAGTTGTGGCTCAATTGGAATATGTTAGTGTTATTGGTTGTCTTATGTACTTGATGCAATGTACTCGACCAGACATAGCATTCGCCGTTAGTAAAATGAGTAGATTTACTAGACAAGTGCTGAGCATTGGAAGGCCATTGGAAGAATTTTTGGATTTCTTTTAAAAACAAAAAATCTTGGACTTGATCTGATCGATCTCTGCCGTACTAGAAGGATATACTGATGCAAGTTGGATATCAAGTGTCGGAGATAACAAATCTACGACAGGATGGGTATTTACACTTGCCGGAGGAGCAGTTTCTTGGAAATCAAAGAAACAAACGTGTATTACTCATTCGACCATGGAATCAGAGTTCGTGGCTCTGGCTTCCGCAGGTCAAGAGGCTGAATGGTTAAGGGATCTTCTTTTAGAAGTTCCATTGGCTAAAGACAATATATCAACCGTGTCGATACATTGTGATAGTCAATCAACCTTAGCAAGAGCATACAGTGAAGTGTATAATGGAAAGTCTAGACATATTAGTCTTAGACACAACTATGTGAGGAAATTGATCAAAGATGGAATCACACATATGTGAGATCAAGCTTTAACATTGCTGATACGTTCACTAAACCTCTTGCTAGAGATTTGGTGAAATCTACCTCGAGAGGTATGGGTCTTAAACTCATTGAGTAGTGATCCGACTATGATGGCAACCCAACCTAACGTTAGGAATTGACTAACATTAGGTTCAATGGGTAAGAACAAGTCATTGATTTGGATGTTCACAACATTATACAGTAATGTTGGCTGTTACTATTGGAGGTTGAGTTTTTTCTTAACTCTTAATGAAGTTCAGTCATGAGGACAAGTATCTGTAAGTAGCAGAGATGCTGTAAGAACTTCACCTATGTGAATTTAAGGATGGTGCCGTCCCAAAGTGAGAGTTGGAGTTTCTCTCATGAAAAATTCACGAGACAAGATGAGCACATGGCCATTAACGGTGCTAAGCGTGATATGTAGGCAAAGAACACTAAAGAGTGTGTGTTGAGTAATACCGACTTTATCACAAGAAAAATAGGTTCAAAGCCTAGCTACCTAATTTTTGATAAAGTCTTGTGTTGCTTATTATTGCGAAGTTGCCCAATTCCTGGAAAAGCTACCGGAAGAAACTTCTTCACAATACCGAGGACTTCTCTTTAGAACAAATCCAGAAACATCTTCGAATCGAGGAGGAATCGAGGATGAGAGAGAAGACGACGGATACCGGTACTTTCAAGGCCAACGCGGTGAGCGCGAAAGGCAAGAGAAAGTGGAATGAAAAAGGAAGTTCTTCGTGTCCCAAAAAGGATTCAAAGAAATTCAAGCATTCCAGCAAATTCAAGTCCGGCAACAAGTCCGTGTCCAAGGGATCCAACAGGGGCTGCTATGTGTGTGGCAAACCCGGTCACTATGCTCGAGACTGTCGACTCCGCAAGACGGCAGAAAAAGAAGTCGACGCCACTATGACCGATGGGAACATAATCGCTACGGTGAGCGAAATTATGGCGGTCAAGGGAAAGATTCAAGGGTGGTGGTACGACACTTGTGCTACCGTCCACATATCCTATGATAGGACAGCTTTCAACACCTATTCTGAAGTCTACGGAGGACAAGAAGTTCAGATGGGAAACGAGCAATGCTCAAAGGTCGTCGGCATCAGAAACGTGGAACTCAATTTCACATCCAGGAAGAAGGTCACTTTGACCAATGTTCTCCATGTTCCGAAAATGAATAGGAACCTTGTTAGTGGTGATCTCTTAGGTAAACTTGGGATCAAATCTGTGTATGAGTCGGGCAAGCTTATCTTGACCCGTAATGGTGTATTTGTTGGAAAGGGCTACTCCAGTGAAGGGATGGTCAAATTATGTATTGTTGACAATGTTATTAATAAGATTTCTCCTTCTGCTTATATGATTGATTCCATTTCTTTATGGCATAGTATATTAGCACATATAGGATTTAGCACTATGAAAAGATTAATTAAATATGGTTTAATTTCGTGCAAATCTGATAAATTAGATAAATGTAAAATATGTGTGAAATCTAAAATGATAAAGAAACCCTTTTATAGTGTAGAGAGAAATTCTAAATTGTTAGATCTTATACATTCTGATTTATGTGAATTCAATAGGATGTTAACCCGTGGGGGCAATAAGTATTTTATTACCTTTATTGATGATTGCTCTAGATTTGCGTATGTGTATTTATTAAAACATAAAGATGATGCTTTTAATGCTTTTAAGATGTACAAGGCTGAAGTTCAAAATCAATTAGGAACTAAAATTAAAATTCTTAGAAGAGATAGAGGTGGTGAATATTTTTCTAGTGATTTCAATGCCTTTTGTGAAGAAAATGGTGTTGTTCACGAATGTTCCGCACCACGTACACCACAACAAAATGGTTTAGCCGAACGTAAAAATAGAACACTTCAAGAGATGATAAATGCCATGTTAATGCATTCTGAATTACCTTTTACTTTGTGGGGTGAAGCTTTATTTTCTGCATGTCATATTTTAAATCATATACCTTTAAAGAAAACCCAAATTTCTCCGTATGAGGTATGGAAAGGGCGAAAGCCGAATATTGGGTATTTCAAAGTGTGAGGGTGCTTAGCCTACTATAAAAACATGGATCCTAAAAGGACCAAGTTGGGTCCTCGAGGGATACGAAGTGCTTTTATTGGCTATGCTACGAATAGCAAGGCATATAGACTTCTAAATTTAGAATCTAATGTCATAGTAGAATCCCGAGACGTGGAATTCTTTGAAAACTCTAATTTTGCCCGAAAGATTCTGATTCTTCTTCTTGTTGAAGATAATCCTAAGACTTATAATGAAGCAATGGCTTCTCGGGACTCCACTTTTTGGAAGGATGCTATCCAAGATGAAATGGATTCTATTATGGCAAATCACACTTGGGAGATTGTCGATCTACCCAAAGTGTCGAGACCCATTGGATGTAAGTGGGTGTTTCAAAGAA
The DNA here is from genome assembly GCA_033398695.1 of Orobanche coerulescens. Taxonomy (NCBI): domain Eukaryota; kingdom Viridiplantae; phylum Streptophyta; class Magnoliopsida; order Lamiales; family Orobanchaceae; genus Orobanche; species Orobanche coerulescens. The sequence continues at coordinate 196,108,590 of CM065807.1, read as the reverse complement.
ATACAAAGATGGCACTCTTAACGCTTACAAGGCTAGATTGGTAGCCAAAGGATTTCGACAACGGAAGGAATCGATTATTTTGACACATATGCCCCGTTAGCAAGAACAACAATAATTAGAGTATTGTTCACCTTGGCTTCTTTATATAACCTAAATGTTCATCAAATGGATGTTAAGACGGCATTTCTAAATTGAGATCTCGATGAGGAGATTTACATGGAGCACCAAGGCTATGTGCTTCCTAATGAACAAAAAGTTTGTAAACTTGTCAAATCCTTATATGGATTAAAACAAGCACCCAAACAATGGCATCAAAAGTTTGACTCGGTCATACTTTCGAATGGATTTATTCCTAACGTTTGTGACAAGTGTTTGTACACAAAAGTGCGTGGTAACGTTGTGATCTTCCTATGTCTCTATGTTGATGATATGTTATTCATTAGCAATGAGATGGAAGGAATATTAGAAACGAAGAGGTTTCTATCTTCCACTTTCAAAATGAAAGATCTTAGACAAGTTGATACTATTTTAGGTATCAAGGTTCGTAGAACTAGTGGGGGTTATGAACTTAGTCAATAACACTACGTTGAAAAAATGCTTGACAAGTTCAAACATTTAAAATTCAAGGAGGTGAACACCCATTTTGATCCCAGTGTAAAACTTGAAAATAATGATGGAAGAGCTGTGGCTCAATTGGAATATGTTAGTGCTATTGGTTGTCTTATGTACTTGATGCAATGTACTCGACCAGACATAGCATTCGCCGTTAGTAAAATGAGTAGATTTACTAGCAATCCAAGTGCTGAGCATTGGAAGGCCATTGGAAGAATTTTTGGATTTCTTTTCAAAACAAAAAATCTTGGACTTCAATACGGTCAGTTTCCTGCCGTACTAGAAGGATATACTGATGCAAGTTGGATATCAAGTGTCGGAGATAACAAATCTACGACAGGATGGGTATTTACACTTGCCGAGGAGCGATTTCTTGGAAATCAAAGAAACAAATGTGTATTACTCATTCGACCATGGAATTAGAGTTCGTGGCTCTGGCTTCCAGTCAAGAGGCTGAATGGTTAAGGGATCTTCTTTTAGAAGTTCCATTGGCTAAAGACAATATATCAACCATGTCGATACATTGTGATAGTCAATCAACCTTAGCAAGAGCATACAGTGAAGTGTATAATGGAAAGTCTAGACATATTAGTCTTAGACATAACTATGTGAGTAAATTGATCAAAGATGGAATCATTTCGCTCACATATGTGAGATCAAGCTTTAACATTGCTGATTCGTTCACTAAACCTCTTGCTAGAGATTTGGTGAAATCGACCTCGAGAGGATGGGTCTTAAACTCCTTGAGTAGTGATCCGACTATGATGGCAACCCAACCTAACATTAGGAATTCACTAACATTAGGTTCAATGGGTAAGAACACGTCATTGATTTGGATGTTCACAACATTATACAGTAATGTTAGCTGTTACTATTGGAGGTTGAGTTTTTTCTTAACTCTTAATGAAGTTCAGTCATGAGGACAAGTATCTATAAGTAACAGAGATGTTGTAAGAACTTCACCTATGTGAATTTAAGAATGGTGTCGTCCCAAAGTGAGAGTTGGAGTTTCTCTCATGAAAAATTCACGAGACAGGATGAGCACATGGCCATTAACGGTGCTAAGCGTGATATGTAGGCAAAGAACACTAAAGAGTGTGTGTTGAGTAATACCGACTTTATCACAAGAAAAATAGGTTCAAAGCCTAGCTACCTAACTTTCGATAAAGTCTTGTGTTGCTTATACTAAGGATTAGTTCAAATCGAAAGATACTTATCTGTACTAACACTCTTTGTTTTTTCTTTTGGATTCTATTTTGTCTTTTCTGAACAAGTGGGGGATTGTTGAAAAAAGCTAGAAAATTAAATAAGAGATTTAATTTTGTAAAGCTTTTATTTGATTGTTCATTAAAAGACAAAATAGTGTGTTTTGTGAGTGGAAAAGAATCCCACATGGAACAAAAACAAAGGAAATGAGCACCTTATAAGTGTGAGCAATTAAATAACCATTAATAACATGTGGTAGTGCCATGTGGATGTGAGGTGGCAAATCTATGCCATTTTTCACTCTCATATCGCCACTCTCCGTTGTTTCCACCGGCAACAATGGTGTCCGGATCCGGCTCCGCCTCGGGCTTAGGCTTAGAGGCTTTAGTGGCGCTTCGTAGGCGTACTTTGGCACTTCGGCACGCCGGTCACGTGGGATCGTGGCGAGTCCGGCGAAACGGCGTGGTCCGCGGGTTTCTCGCGGCGATTCTCGCCAATGGTTGTGCCTCTTCAATTGGTGGTTATTTTTGCTGCTTAAATGAAAAGTCATGTCATTTCGAAATGAACGGTTGTTTGGCCAACGGTCGTGTCGTTTGAACGAAATGGTGCTCCCTTTCGCGAATAGGTATGATTTATTTATAAAACCGAGTTTGGTTTCATAAATTTATATAGATTTTTCGAATCACCTATTCTCTTTTCTCGAATATATATAATCCAGAAAAATCATTCTTGCCTATTTTCGGATTTCACTTTGTCTTAGTGCAGTCCGAAATTAAGGCTTGTCGTATCCTATGGTATTCTTGTTTGTGACCTTAAGACACATTTCAGGGTGCAAGAAATACTATAAGGAAAGCGCTTCCATGCGTGATTCAAGCCTCGACGTCTTTAACTTTGAAGAATTTTCTAACAATCTTATAGTATCTGTTGCAATGGCGACCGAGGCTACTGTTTCGAGTTTGAATGTGATGAACCAAGACTTCGTCAAGCTGGACCGCTTCGATGGAACCAACTACACTCGCTGGCAGGACAAGATGCGTTTCTTCCTCACTGCCATGAAGGTATTCTACGTGTTGGACCAAACATTGAAGCCTATCCCGGAACCAACACAGAAAGATTCTGAAGAACTCAAGGCAGAACGGAAGAAGCGTCAAGAGGACGAGTTGATGTGCCATGGCCACATTTTGAACACTCTCTCCGACCGTCTCTACGATCTCTACACCGACAATCCATCAGCTATGGAGATTTGGAAGGCACTCGAGTACAAATTCAAGGCCGAAGAAGAAGGTACCAAAAAGTTCCTTGTCTCTAGTTACTTCGATTTTAAGATGTTTGACGATAAGCCCATACTTGCTCAAGTACATGAATTGCAAGTTATTGTCAACAAATTGAGGGCTGTGAAGATTGATATTCCGGAGACTTTCCAAGTTGGTGCAATTATTGCGAAGTTGCGCAATTCCTGGAAAAGCTACCGGAAGAAACTTCTTCACAATACCGAGGACTTCTTTTTGGAACAAATCCAGAAACATCTTCGAATCGAGGAGGAATCCAGGATGAGAGAGAAGACGACGGATACCGGTACTTTCAAGGCCAACGCGGTGAGCGCGAAACAAGAGGAAGTGGAGTGAAAAAGGAAGTTCTTCGGGTCCCAAAAAGGATTCAAAGAAATTCAAGCATTCCAGCAAATTCAAGTCTGGCAACAAGTCCGTGTCCAAGGGATCCAACGGGGGCTGCTATGTGTGTGGCAAACCCGGTCACTATGCTCGAGACTGTCGACTCCGTAAGACGGCGGAAAAAGAGGTCGACGCCACTATGACCGATGGGAACATAATCGCTACGGTGAGCGAAATTATGGCGGTCAAGGGAAAGATTCAAGGGTGGTGGTAAGACACTTGTGATACCATCCACATATCCTATTATAGGACTGCTTTCAACACCTATTCTGAATTCGACGGAGGACAAGAAGTTCAGATGGGAAACGAACAACGCTCAAAGGTCATCGGCATCGGAAATGTGGAACTCAATTTCACATCCGGGAAGAAGGTCACTTTGACCAATGTTCTCCATGTTCCGGAAATGAATAGGAACCTTGTTAGTGGTGATCTCTTAGGTAAATTGGGGATCAAATATGTGTATGAGTCGGGCAAGCTTATCTTGACCCGTAATGGTGTATTTGTTGGAAAGGGCTACTCCAGTGAAGGGATGGTCAAATTATGTATTGTTGACAATGTTATTAATAAGATTTATCCTTCTGCTTATATGATTGATTCCGTTTCTTTATGGCATAGTAGATTAGCACATATAGGATTTAGCACTATGAAAAGATTAATTAAATGTGGTTTAATTTCGTGCAAATCTGATAAATTAGATAAATGTGAAATATGTGTGAAATCTAAAATGATAAAGAAACCCTTTTATAGTGTAGAGAGAAATTCTAAATTGTTAGATCTTATACATTCTGATTTATGTGAATTCAATGGGATGTTAGCTCGTGGGGGTAATAAGTATTTTATTACCTTTATTGATGATTGCTCTAGATTTACATTTGTGTATTTATTAAAACATAAAGATGATGCTTTTAATGCTTTTAAGATGTACAAGGTTGAAGTTCAAAATCAATTAGGAACTAAAATTAAAATTCTTAGAAGCGATAGAGGTGGTGAATATTTTTCTAGTGATTTCAATGCCTTTTGTGAAGAAAATGGTGTTGTTCACGAATGTTCCGCACCACGTACACCACAACAAAATGGTTTAGCCAAACGTAAAAATAGAACACTTCAAGAGATGATAAATGCCATGTTAATGCATTCCGAATTACCTTTTAGTTTGTGAGGTGAAGCTTTATTTTCTGCATGTCATATTTTAAATCGTATACCTTTAAATAAAACCCAAATTTCTCCGTATGAGGTATGGAAAGGGCGAAATCCGAATATTGGGTATTTCAAAGTGTGGGGGTGCTTAGCCTACTATAAAAACATGGATCCTAAAAGGACCAAGTTGGGTCCTCGAGGGATACGAAGTGCTTTTATTGGCTATGCTACGAATAGCAAGGCATATAGACTTCTAAATTTAGAATCTAATGTCATAGTAGAATTCCGAGACGTGGAATTCTTTGAAAACTCTAATTATAAGGAAAAAGAATCTCAAAATTCCACAAATGAAGAACCTCGAGAGGAGAGTTCTTCTAGGGTTGTTGTAGAACAACCAGAACCTCGGATTAGCAAGAGAGTCCGTAAGACTAAGGATTTGGGACCTGATGAAATAGATTCTCAACTTATTTCCTTTTACCTAGTAGAAGGAAATAGAGAGAATTTTTCCTGAAAGATTCCGATTATTCTTCTTGTTGAAGATAATCCTAAGACTTATAATGAAGCAATGGCTTCTCGGGACTCCACTTTTTGGAAGGATGCTATCCAAGATGAAATGGATTCTATTATGGCAAATCACACTTGGGAGATTGTCGATCTACCCAAAGGGTCGAGACCCATTAGATGTAAGTGGGTGTTTCGAAACAAATACAAAGATGGCACTCTTAACGCTTACAAAGCTAGATTGGTAGCCAAAGGATTTCGACAACGGGAAGGAATCGATTATTTTGACACATATGCACCGGTAGCAAGAACAACAACAATTAGAGTATTGTTTGCCTTGGCTTCTTTATATAACCTAAATGTTCATCAAATGGATGTCAAGACGGCATTTCTAAATGGAGATCTCGATGAGGAGATTTACATGGAGCAGCCGGAAGGCTATGTGCTTCCGGTTAATGAACAAAAAGTTTGTAAACTTGTCAAATCCTTATATGGATTAAAACAAGCACCCAAACAATGGCATCAAAAGTTTGACTCGGTCATACTTTCGAATGGATTTATTCCTAACGTTTGTGACAAGTGTTTGTACACAAAAGTGCGTGGTAACATTGTGATCTTCCTATGTCTCTATGTTGATGATATGTTGATCATTAGCAACAAGATGGAAGGAATATTAGAAACGAAGAGGTTTCTATCCTCCACTTTCAAATTGAAAGATCTTGGACAAGTTGATACTATTTTAGGTATCAAGGTTCGTAGAACTAGTGGGGGTTATGAACTTAGTCAATCACACTACGTTGAAAAAGTGCTTGACAAGTTCAAACATTTAAAATTCAAGGAGGTGAACACCCCTTTTGATCCCAGTGTAAAACTTGAAAAGAATGATGGAAGAGCTGTGGCTCAATTGGAATATGTTTGTGCTAATGGTTGTCTTATGTACTTGATGCAATGTACTCGACCAGACATAGCATTTGCCATTAGTAAAATGAGTAGATTTACTAGCAATCCAAGTGCTGAGCATTGGAAGGCCATTGGAAGAATTTTTGGATTTCTTTTAAGAACAAAAAATCTTGGATTTCAATACGGTCAGTTTCCTGCCGTACTAGAAGGATATACTGATTCAAGTTAGATATCAAGTGTCGGAGATAACAAATCTACGACAGGATGGGTATTTACACTTGCCGGAGGAGCAGTTTCTTGGAAATCAAAGAAACAAATATGTATTACTCATTCGACCATGGAATTAGAGTTCGTGGCTCTGGCTTCCGCAGGTCAAGAGGCTGAATGGTTAAGGGATCTTCTTTTAGAAGTTCCATTGGCTAAAGACAATATATCAACCGTGTCGATACATTGTGATAGTCAATCAACCTTAGCAAGAGCATACAGTGAAGTGTATAATGGAAAGTCTAGACATATTAGTCTTAGACATAACTATGTGAGGAAATTAATCAAAGATGGAATCATTTCGCTCACATATGTGAGATCAAGCTTTAACATTGCTGATCCGTTCACTAAACCTCTTGCTAGAGATTTGGTCAAATCGACCTCGAGAGGGATGGGTCTTAAACTCCTTGAGTAGTGATCCGACTATGATGGAAACCCAACCTAACGTTAGGAATTGACTAACATTAGGTTCAATGGGTAAGAACAAGTCATTGATTTGGATGTTCACAACATTATACAGTAATGTTGGCTGTTACTATTGGAGGTTGAGTTTTTTCTTAACTCTTAATGAAGTTCAGTCATGAGGACAAGTATCTGTAAGTAACAGAGATGCTGTAAGAACTTCACTTATGTGAATTTAAGGATGGTGCCGTCCCAAAGTGAGAGTTGGAGTTTCTCTCATGAAAAATTCACGAGACAGGATGAGTACATGGCCATTAACGGTGCTAAGCGTGATATGTAAGCAAAGAACACTAAAGAGTGTGTGTTGAGTAATACTAACTTTATCACAAGAAAAATAGGTTCAAAGCCTAGATACCTAATTTTCGATAAAGTCTTGTGTTGCTTATACTAAGGATTAGTTCAAATCGAAAGATACTTATCTGTACTAACACTCTTTGTTTTTTCTTTTAGATTCTATTTTGTCTTTTCTGAACAAGTGGGGGATTGTTGAAAAAAGCTAGAAAATTAAATAAGAGATTTAATTTTGTAAAACTTTTATTTGATTGTTCATTAAAAGACAAAATAGTGTGTTTTGTGAGTTGAAAAGAATCCCACATGGAACAAAAACAAAGGAAATGAGCACCTTAAAAGTGTGAGCAATTAAATAACCATTAATAACATGTGGTAGTGCCATGTGGATGTGAGGTGGAGGTGAGGTGGCAAATCTATGCCATTTTTCACTCTCACATCGCCGCTCGCCGATGTTTCCACCGGAGACAACGGCGTCCGGAGTCCGGCTCCGGCTCCGGCTCGGGCTCGGGCTTAGAGGCTTTAGTGGCGCTTCGTAGGCGCACTTTGGCACTTCGGCACTTCGGCCACGTGGCGAATCCGGCGAAACGGCGCATTCCGCGGGTTTCTCGCCAACGGTTGTGCCTCTTCAATTGGTGGTTATTTTTGCTGCTTAAATGAATAGTCATGTCATTTCGAAACGAACGGTTGTTTGGCCAACGGTCGTGTCGTTTGAACGAAATGGTGCTCCCTTTCGCGAATAGGTATGATTTATTTATAAAACCGAGTTTGGTTTCATAAATTTATCTAGATTTTTCGAATCACCTATTCTCTTTTCTCGAATACATATAATCCAGAAAAATCATTCTTGCCTATTTTCGGATTTCACTTTGTCTTAGTGCAGTCCGAAATTAAGGCTTGTCGTATCCTACGGTATTCTTGTTTGTGATCTTAAGACACATTTCGGGGTGCAAGAAATACTATAAGGAAAGCGCTTCCATGCGTGATTCTAGCCTCGACGTCTTTAACTTTGAAGAATTTTCTAACACAAGGTCCCATTTTCACGATGCAGCGCGACAAAAAAGGTAAGTGTTCACTTGCAGTTGTTTAGTGACATATAAATCACTAAAAATAATAATCACTATCCCATAATGGTGCTAACAAGGGTTTGAAACCCTGTATCAGATTTACCACCTCCCCTCCAAGAAAAAAAACCGCTGAACATGAATACCCTAATTCGCCGTTATGAATCCAAAACTCAAACAAGAACCATCAGCAACAACCTACGGAACATTTAAACAACACGAATAGTGTTGTAAATTTCTGAGTACAAACTTGCTGGGCGAAAAGTAAGTTACAACTGGAAAGACCAAATTACAACTCGAAAACCAGGAATTACAAACTCGAACGAAATTAAAGTTACAAAACTCGAACATGATTACAACTCGAAAGAAAACAAAAAAAATAAACGAAAATAACTAATAAACAATAAATAAAACCGTAAGTTAAAGCAAAGTCGAGGAATGCCTCTTTCCGCAAGACGAGAAACGCCCCGGTAGTGCTCTCGGTTTAGGCGTGTCGTCCCCAAAGATAAAACGGCTACGTCTCGGAGGTAGTAGCACCACAAACCTCTGAGCTCCGGCGAACAGAAACGAGGTTAGAATAGAGCTCTGACTTATGATATGTATGCAGAAACGGAGTGTATGCTGTATGCTGGAATATTGCAAAATTTCGTGTGTCAGAAGCAAAGGAATGCATGCCTATTTATAGGCCATTCACACACCTGCAGGGGTCAGGATTTAATACAGCCACTAATGGCTATCATAATGCATTCATTTATGCTGCATTATGCGAATTTCAAACAAATGGTAGGGGTTATGAAATTCAAACCTGCCATTAACTCCTCCTCATTACACTGGGAGGTTACAGACTGTATTGGCTGAATTTGAACAATCAGGATGTACCTGGACTGTATTCAGTTCTTTAACCACTTGACGGATGTACCTTAACATCCTTATGTGTACATACGAGCCCAATAACATTCTTGAGCCAGTCAAAAAAATTTTAAGCTAGCCTAAGGCCTAGCTCACGGCCAAGCCCACGAACAGGCCCAAAGACCAGCCCAAAGACCAATTGCCAAGATCCAAGATCCAAGATCTAAGGCCAAGGCCAAGGCCCAAGGTCCGTGCCATGCGGCCCGCGGCCGAGGCGAGGCGGGCGGGCGGCGGCGGCGGCGCGCGCGTGTGCGCGCGTGTGGGCTTTAAGCCCATGCACATGTGCCATTAATTATTACATGAATAAAGGTAACTCCTTATATACTAGAATAATGATGGTTTATTATTCAATGTGGGATACCACCCCTTATTAATTCACAATTAAGTAACAAATTTTGATTCACTATTTCTCACTCACCGGAAATTGGTTTAGAGAAAGTGAATATACCATGATCATATACTCGGAACGTAGATCGATCCTATGATATTTAATTTTACAAAATAAAATTAAAATCATCAATAATTCCAACAATCCCCCACATGAGTGAAAATAGCCCAAATGCAATATGCAGACTCAAGCTCAGTCCTCAAGAGGCGTTAAAGTATAAGGATAGGTAGTTCGTGACTTTGAACCTTCCATAGTTAACATCATCGGGTACACAGGAGGATTAGTGGCTTGATGCTTTGAACTATTCCCCCACGACGTGCACCGAGACAATGGTGCTAACACTTGAACACCTCAACCTCATCCGTTCTCACGTTTTATGTCCTTTGCGGGCCTTGGACACCCCTTTAGATTCATAAGTGTATTTCATGAAGCAGCCCACACTCCTTACTTATATAGGTGATTCTTTACCGAGTATTTTGCCATACTCAACCTCCTCGAGGTCTTTAGGAATCATTAAAAGTCATAGACTTAACCTCACCACTAGGCAAGCTTTCAACACTCAATTGCTCTATAGGGAATAAACTTAGATGAGTGTTTCACACGAACTTTCATAGCTTAGTTCTCCCATTGAACCAAGTTCTTGGGATCTCCAGTCATCTTGGTTGGGTTACCATTATGATAATTCTCAATTTGTGGATTTTAAACCCATTCCCTCTAGCAATTTATTCATTTGATCACGGTTTAACCCTTTGGTTAGCGGATCCACTAGATTATCTAGTGACCTCACGTAGTCAATAGAGATAATCCCACTTTTGATCAAATGTCTCATGGTATTATGGCGGCGGCGAATATGTCGAGACTTTCCATTATACACGTTACTTCTCCCCCTACCAATAGCATCTTGGCTCACAGTGAATCATCACTGCAGGCACTGGCTTCGACCAACATGGAATATCTTCTAGAAAGTTTCTGAGCCATTCGGCTTCTTCACCAGCTTTGTCCAAAGCTATGAATTTCGATTCCGTGGTGGATCGGGATATACACGTTTGTTTCGCGGAATTCCACGAGACAGTTCCACCCCCAATGGTAAACACGTAACCACTTGTATAAAATGAACTTTTCATATCGGATATCCAATTTGCATCATAGTGCCCTTCAAGTACCGGGGGGTATCTCGAATAGTGTAACTCAAGGTTTTGAGTATACTTTAAGTATCTCAAAACTCTAACGAGAGCTTTCTAATGCTCTTTGCTTGGATTGCTCGTGTAACGACTCAATTTGTTCACAGCGCAAGCTAAATCGGGTCGAGTGCAATTTGTAAGATACATTAAACACCCAATGACTCGTGCATATTCTTCTTGTGCAACGGACTCCCCTCGATTTTTGCTCAAGTGAGCATTTAACTCTATTGGAGTCTTAGCCGGTAAGCTATCAAAAGCATTAAACTTCTTGAGAACTTTCTCGGCATAGTGAGATTGTGTCAAGATGATTCCATCTGATTTTCTCAAAATTTTCATTCCAAGAATCACATCGGATAGCCCCATGTCTTTCATGTCAAAATTTCTTTTTAACATGTTCTTAGTATCGTTAATCACTTGTATATTGTTACCCATGATTAACATGTCATCTATATAAAGACACACAATAACATGGCCGTTATTAGTGTTCTTAATATAAACACATTTATCACACTCATTTATTTTAAAACCATTTGATAACATTACATTATCAAATTTCAAGTGCCACTGTAGTGGAGCTTGTTTCAATCCATATAGAGACTTAACCAGTTTGCATACTTTTTTCTCTTGTCTAGGTACTACAAACCCTTCAGATTGTTCCATATAGATCTCTTCATACAGATCACCATTCAGAAAGCAGTCTTAATATCCATTTGATGAATCTCAAGATCGTGCAAAGAAGCAATCGCGAGAAGCACTCGAATAGATGTAATTCTCGTTACAGGTGAATAGGTATCGAAAAAATCGTACCCTTCATTCTGCTTGAAACCTTTGACTACTAAACGAGCTTTATACTTATCAATTGACCCATCAGTCTTGTACTTTCTTTTAAGGATCCATTTGCATCCTAGGGGCTTACAATCTTTAGGTAAATCAACTAAAACCCAAGTTTGGTTTTGTAAAATTGAGTCAATTTCACTCTGAACAGCTTCTTTCCAGAGCAACCCGTCTGGTCTAGCATAAACTACTTTGATCGATGTTGGTTCTTCATCCAACATGAATGCTATGTAGTCAGGTGAAAATGTCTTTGGTGTCCTAACCCTACTACCACGTCTCGGTTCTACATCTTCCAGATTAGATCTCGATCACTTACGTGACTTTGGATCTACATCAACAGGTTTTGAACTTGTTTCTTCATCTTCAACTCTATTGCTAGAATTGTTCTCAACTTTATCATTGTCCTTACAAGGATATATGTTTTCAAAGAATACAGCATTCCTTGATTCAATTGTTGTTCCCACAGTCATTTAAGGTACTTCTGACTTGTGGATAACAAAACGATAGGCACTATTGTTCAGTGCATACCCAATAAAGATACAATCGACCGTCTTAGGTCCGATTTTAACTTGTTTAGGTAGAGGCACCTCAACCTTAGCCAAACACTCCCACACTTTGAGATATTTGTATGAAGGTTTTCTACCTTTCCACAACTCATAAGGAGTAACATCCTTACATTTGCGTGGAATCTTATTCAATATGTAGTTGGCTGTCAAGACAGCTTCCCCCCACATGTTCTGGGGCAACCCTGAACTAATCAATAAGGCATTCATCATATCTTTAAGTGTTCGATTCTTACGTTCAGCAACACTATTAGATTTTAGTGCATATGGAGCTGTTGTTTGATGAATTATGCCACTCTCGTTGCATAATTCCTCAAACAGGGCTACATATTCACCACCTCTATCGCTTCGAACCATCTTAATACGACAGCCTAATTGATTCTCAGCTTCCTTCTTGAAGTTCTTAAAAGCTTCAATAGACTCATCTTTACTTCTCAAAAGATAAAGATAACAATATCGTGTGCAGTCATCGATAAAAGTGATAAAGTACTTCTTACCACCTCTAGTTTGCACAAACTTTAAATCACACACGTTTGTATGAATTAATTCAAGGGGCTTTGTGTTCCGTTTTACCGAATGAAATGGAAGTTTCGTCATTTTTGCTTCAACACAAATCTCATATTTGTATTGAGTATTGACTTCATTTAATTTTAGTAAATCTAAGTTTACTAATCTTTTTATTGTATTTAGATTCACATGACCTAATCTACAATGCCATAAATCAGAACACTCAGTCAAATAAGAGGAAGCAGTAGCATTTTCATTAGCAGACTTGGTTACATGGCGCTTATCCAAAGCATTGAGTTTAAAGAGTCCCTCCATGAGGTAACCCTTACCAAGAAACCTATCAAACTTTTTTATGATAATTCTATCTGACTCAAACACTAGTTTAAACCCCTTTTTAACTAGTATAGAGCCTGAGATCAAGTTCTTCCTCATATCCGAAACATGAAGCACATTCTTCAAGGTGAGTGTCTCTCCGGACGTAAGTTTGAAGTCCACTTCTCCAACTCCGATAATTTCAGATGAAGTTGGATTCCCCATGTTGAGATTCCTCCCCTCAACAGCTTAATAGTTCTTAAAGTGGCTCCTATCGGCACCAACGTGGGCAGTCGCACCGGTGTCGACGTACCAACCACCTAGGTTCTCAACGTGGTTGACCTCCTTGGTGACCACAGCAGCAAGGTCATCCTCTTTCCATTCGCGGTTAATCTCGGCGATGTTGGCAACATATTTCTTCTTTTTGTTAGCCTTCGGCTTCCGGTAGTCCTTCGCCGCGTGCCCATGTTTGCCACAGTTGAAGCAATCGCCATCAAACTTCTTGACAGGTTGCTTACCTTTGTTCTTGTTTTAGACACTTGGGCGAGCTCTTTTATTGGAGGGACCGCCATGCTCCAACAGATTGACCTTAACATCCTTGCGCACGTCAGACTCGATGCGCAATTTCACAATTAAGTCTTCACGAGTCATCTCCTTTCGCTTGTGCTTGAGGTAGCTCTTGAAGTCTTTCCAACTGGGGGGCAATTTCTCGATCACAGTTGCAACATTAAAAGCGTCCGGTAGGACCATCCCCTCGGTATTGACATCATGAATGATGAATTGGAACTCTTGCACTTGTTCCATGACAGGCCTTGAGTCAACCATCTTGTAGTCCAGATACTTGGCGACTACAAACTTCTTTGTACCTGCATCATCACTACGGTACTTCTTTTCAAGTGCTTCGCACATCTCTTTTGATGTGTTTACAACAGAGTATACATTGTACAAACTATCCTCTAAAGAATTCAGAATAAAGTTTTTACAAAGATAATCTCCATTGTGCCAGTTGTCATAGGCAGCTCGGACTGTGAAACTAGTCTCTTGAGCACTGGGTGCCGGTGGCGCATCTTCCTTAAGAAGTTTGCAAAGCCGAGTGTTGTCAATTAGAACATCTTTTGTTGCCACCTTTTAAAGTCGGCTCCACCAAACTTTGGTGGCTTCTCGGCGATAGGCATCATCCTAGGCCCCGAGGTTGTTCCAAAAAAGGAACCACTCGTGTTGAACCCGTAGGCTCCAACACTGGATCCTAACATGGATCCAACGGTACCACTAAAAGTGGAACCAACGGTGCCACTCGAGGTGGATCCACCGATAGTCAGAAATGGGTTGTAAAAACCCAACCAGTTGTTGTTGACATCGTTGAAGCATTCGTATTTAACACCGTCGTGACGATAGTTGATGACATGGTTGAGCCAATGGAGTTCGCCATGATCGAGGCGACGGTCGCGGAGGCAGTGGTAGCGGTGGTGGCGGAGCAACTGTATTCGACATCTCCAGTTGTGTGATTTAGTAACAACAGCAAGTATAGTTTTCTCGTCCTGCGCTTGTTGTAAATTTCTGAGTACAAACTTGCTGGACGAAAATTAAGTTACAACTGGAAAGACAAAATTACAACTCGAAAACCAGGAATTACAAACTCAAATGAAATTAAAGTTACAAAAGTCGAACAGGATTACAACTCGAAAGAAAACAAAAAAAATAAACGAAAATAACTGATAAGCAATAAATAAAACCATAAGTTAAAGCCGAGTCGAGGAAGGCCTCTTTCCACAAGACGAGAAATGCCCCGGTAGTGCTCCCGGTTTAGGCGTGTCATCCCCAAAGATAAAACGGCTACGTCTCGGAGGTAATAGCACCACAAACCTCTGAGCTCCGGAGAACAGAAATGAGGTTAGGACAGAGCTCTGACTTATGATATGTATGCAGAAACGGAGTGTATGCTGTATGCTGGAATATTGAAAAATTTCGTGTGTCAAAAGCAAAGGAATGCATGCCTATTTGTAGGCCATTCACACACCTGCAGGGGTCAGGATTTAATACAACCACTAGTGGCTATAATGCAGTCATTTATGCTGCATTATGCTCAGGAGTTACGAATTTCAAACAAATAGCAGGGGTTACGAAATTCAAACATGCCATTAACTCCTCCTCATTACACTGGCAGGTTACAGACTATATTGGCTGAATTTGAACAATCAGGATGTACCTGGACTGTATTCAGCTCTTTAACCACTTGACGGATGTACCTGAACATCCTTATGTGCACATACGAGCCCAATAACATTGCTGAGCCAGTCAAAAAATTCTTTAAGCTAGCCTAAGGCCTAGCTCACGGCCAAGCCCACGAACAGGCCCAAAGACCAATTGCCAAGATCCAAGATCCAAGTCCAAGTCCAAGTCCAAGATCAAGGTCCAAGGTCCACGGCACGCGGCTCGCGGCTTGCGGCGCGCGGCACGCGGCCGCGGGCGGCGACGGCGGTGCGCACGTGTGCGCACGTGTGGGCTTTAAACCCATACACATGTGCCATTAATTATTACATGAATAAAGGTAACTCCTTATATACTAGAATAATGATGGTTCATTATTCAATGTGGGATACCATCCTTTATTAATTCACAATTAAGTGACAAAGTTTAATTCACTATTTCCCACTCACTGGGAATCGGTTTAGAGAAAGTGAATATACCACGATCATCTACTCGGAACGTAGATCGATCCTATGATATTTAATTTTACAAAATAAAATTAAAATCATTAACGATTCCAACAAATAGCATACATGACTGAATTTCTTTGCGTAATAAAATCACAATTGTTGACAGCTGTTTTGGTCAACATCACGTGTGCTGATCTGGATCAATGGATCGAAGACACGTAGAACACAATAAATGAGATGGAATAAATTCGATCACTAAGTTTTATTAATGACCTCAATATGATATAGAGTCGAGCTGAATATTTTGGGTCGGTCTATGTTTTTCGCTTGTTTATTACAAGTCTTATCTTTTCTCTTTTTTTCTCTCTCTATCTATTTTCGCATAAAATTTCGAAAGTCCTCTTTTTTTCTGTACACTTTCTCTATATATAGACAATCTCGGCCAGTCAGGAAATGACAGCTGGAGAATGTTGGGGAATATGCCCAAAACACTTGTCAAAGTGTAAATATGCCTTAGACACGTGGCGGCTTCTAAGGATGGCTTCGGGAAGGGATATGACAGCATGCATTAATTGTCCTGTGTGCCTGTCCTGCATGCTTCTGGCGATGCTTATCCGCTGGGGTCGGTCCTCGGGTCTCCCGCTGTTCTGGTCGGCCTTGTCGTAATCTTGAGTTGGAGCGTATTTATCCTTGATCTACTCGGTCCTTCCGGTCTGGATATCGGGTCGGTCTTGACGTCTCTGACCGGTCTGATCTTTAACGAGCCCAGGAGAGAATTGGATTCGTACTCGGTCTGACTTGTTGCTCTAATCGTCCGGTTCAGCTGCCTGGAGTGCTTACGTGGATGCCAAGACGGATGGGCTATCAACAAGGGCCCCCGAGTCCAGGGCCGTGTCGGGCTGGCTGGGGCTGGGGTCGTTTCGTAGTAAGGTCGATCCTGCTTGTGGGAGGATAAGATCTCTCGAAGGGACGTCTCTTCGGGAGTCGCGTCGATTCGATTTCAGGGTTCTAGATGTCATGATGAGGGAGACACGTGGCCGAATCTGATTTGATAACGTGTTCACGCGCTTTTGGTCTTTGCGACGGTTCAGTGTGAATCGTCGCGCCACGCGCTGGGCATTTAATGTCTTCTTTATAAATATAAGGTTTCTTCTTCTTCATTTCTCCTTCCGCCATTTTCGTTTTTTGTTGCAGAGATGAGAGAAAAAAAGTTCTGGTATTCTTTTCCGATTTTGGAGAGAAATTCTCGGTAAGCCTTTCTTCCTTTCCTATTTAATATGTCGGAGTTAAGGGATGAGCGGGCGGTGGAGGAGTTGACTGTGTCGCCGGACCGCACGAGGGTGGCGGATCTGTCTGTAGGCGGGGTTCCCGTCGACTGGAGCGACGAGGAGGAAGGTGGCGAGGTCGCGAGGTCGCCGGGATCTGGAGACGTGGAGGTGGAGGCGCCGTTGACGGCGGTCGGCCGGACTCCGGAGGAAGAAGGGGCTGAGCCTTTGGCGACCTGGATTCGGCCTCGGCCGTCCCCTTTCGTGGAGGCGGAGTGGGACTCTGCCTCGATCCGCAGCACTGTCACGGAAGAGCAATTGGTGGCTTGGCGGAGTCGGTTCCCGAGGAGAGGCCCCACACCCCGCCTCTCGATTGAACGGCGGTGTACTACCGTTCTTTGCTGGCAGGGTTGAGGTTCCCGCTTCCGTTGGCTTTCTCCCGCTGGCTGAGGCAGTGGGGTCTTCCGCTGACCCAAATTCACCCCAATTATTGGGCTCGGGTAGTGGGCCTTTTCGTCCTCTTCCATCAGCAAGGATGGCCCGAGCCCAGCTTCGAGGAGTTCAACAGTCTCTTCCTGTGAAGATCGGTCGGCAGATCCGGCTCCGGCTGGTTTTATCTGACAGCCTGGCATGCCATGCACAAGGAGGTGGTGGGTGTGCCGGAGACCATCCACAGCTGGAAGGAGCAGTGGTTTTATGTCGGGGGACCTTGGAGGAGCTCGGTGGATGAGTGGGAGCCCGGCGTCATAGACGCGGAGCTTCGGATCCCGGAGCATTTTATTGCCAAAATGAGTAAGTGTTATGTTTTCTGTTCTGTTCCATTCTTGTCTAACGCTCATCATTTATTTTATATGCAGATCGTATCCCGGCGCAGGAGACATCTTCCGAATTTGACGATCGGATTGAGAAGCTTCTGGATCTCCCCGCCGAGCAGAGGAAGTCGCACCTTCTAGTCACTGAAGAAAACCTCTGGGCGGCCGGCCTCCGATCTACCGAACCGAGTACCATGTCTTCCTCAGGTAATTTTTAATTTATTTTTTTTTACATTTCTTCTTTTTCCAGTCCCTAGGTCCAAGGTTTCATCTGGGAGGAAAGAGACGCATGCGCAGCGTGTGGCGAGATTGGCTGCCGAGGCCGCCGAGTGGAGAGAGTGTGCTGGCAAACGAAAAAAGGGGGGAGACCGAGCCTGAGGGCAGCGTGACTAAAGCGGAGGCTCGGCCCGCTCTTAAAGTTCCTGTATCCGCGTCTAGCCCTGTCCTGGCGGATCGTGCGACTGGCAAGGAGCCCTTAATCGACTTGGAGAGTCATTACCTTCCGATTAATAAGGACCGGGAGGAACCTTGTGTCCAGATGAAGGGGCGGCGGCCACGCTGGTTCCTTGATTACGTTCGGGCAGCTACCCCAACCGCCGAGATGCTCAACCGGGTTCCCCCGGCAGTGGCTGCGTCCAGTCACATCCTTATCAGGGGCTGGACGCCCAAGCTGGAGATGGTGACCAATGACATGGATCCGGCTGAGCAGATCCAATTTGGGAATGCTCTGATCGGCCGTGCCATGTGCACATACGTGAAGGCCACCGAGGAGTTAATGTCCTTGGTCAAGAAGCACAAGAAGGTGGCGGCCGAGCTTCAGACCCTCCGGGAGGAGCACCATCTCTGTCCTTCGCTGATCAAGTCCTTGGAGGAGGAGATAACCTCATTGAAGGGTGATATGGAGATCTTGGAGAGTCGAGCCCTTGAGGCCGATATGTGGAAAGTGAAAGCCGGAGAGATGACCGAGGCAGCCGAGCTGGCTCATAAGCGGTGGTTGGAGACCAGGGCCGAGCACGAGGCTTATTTGAAAGATACGAAGGCCCAGCTTGAGAACCTGACCGAGCGGGTTAATACTTGCGAGGCTTCGGGCTACGCCAAGGGTCTTGCCGAAGGGGCGGCGGCCTTTAAGGAGACGTCTGAGTTAGAGGAGCTGATCAACGTGAACTATGTCTCCACCTGCTACGAGATATTAGATCTCATGAAGGGAGGGAAGATCGTTGAGGAGGTTGAAGCCTATATAGTGTCTCAGGCGGCCGATCTGCAGGTTGACCCTCTTGGAGCTGATGAGCCGAAGGCCGTCGAGGTTGTTGAAGATCCATGATTGGTTCCGCCTGGTGAAGGTGAAGGACAGTCCTTCCAGGCGGCTGGCCAGGATGGTGGGGCCGAGTAGTTTTTTATTTTATTTCTTGAATGGCCTGCATGTCAGTTTTCCTTTCCTTTGTTTTTACCTTATGTACTTTGTCGAAATGCCTTTTTGAATGAATAAAATCTTCTTTACAGCACTTGATTAGTTGCTTTTTTCTGGATGTTTGGGCCCAGTTGGTTCGGCCGTTGTCTTTCTTTCTTGTTCATCTTCTGTTGGTTGTGCCGAGGTGAGCTCGGACTTTCAGAGTGCCGAGGCGAGCTCCGACTTTTAGTGCCGGATGAGCCGGTCTTATGAGGTGCCGAGACGAGCTTGGTCGCCGGATGAGCCGGTCTTATGAGGTGCCGAGGCGAGCTCGGTCTTATGAGGTGCTGAGGCGAGCTCGTTCTTATAAGGTGCTGAGGCGAGCTCGGTCTTATAGTGCCGGATGAGCCGGCCTTATGAGGTGCCGAGGCGAGATCGGTCTTATAGTGCCGGATGAGCCGGTCTTATGAGGTGCCTAGCCGAGATCGGTCTTATAGTGCCGGATGAGCCGGTCTTATGAGGTGCCGAGGCGAGCTCGGTCTCATAGTGCTGGATGAGCCGGTCTTATGAGGTGCCGAGGCGAGCTCGGTCTCATAGTGCCGGATGAGCCGGTCTTATGAGGTGTCGAGGCGAGCTCGGTCTTATAGTGCCGGATGAGCCGGTCTTATGAGGTGCTGAGGCGAGCTCGGTCTTATAGTGCTGGATGAGCCTGTCTTATGAGGTGCTGAGGCGAGCTCGGTCTTATAGTGCCGGATGATCCGGTCTTATGAGGTGCCGAGGCGAGCTCGGTCTTATAGTGCCGGATGAGCCGGTCTTATGAGGTGCCGAGGCGAGCTCGGTCTTATAGTGCCGGATGAGCCGGTCTTATGAGGTGCCGAGGCGAGCTCGGTCTTATAGTGTCGGATGAGCCGGTCTTATGAGGTGCCGAGGCGAGCTCGGTCTTATAGTGCCGGATGAGCCGGTCTTATGAGGTGCCGAGGCGAGCTCGGTCTTATAGTGCCGGATGAGCCGGTCTTATGAGGTGCCGAGGCGAGCTCGGTCTTATAGGGCCAAAGCTAAGAATAGAATAAAGTCATATTTTATTGGCAATATCTTTTTAAATACATAGCATTCCACGGATAAGTTAATCCCTGGCCGTTCAGATATTTTAGCTGGTAGGCTCCGTTCTGAAAGTCTTCAGTAACCTTGTACGGTCCTTCTCACTTGGGCCTAGGTGGTCGCAGATCCGGTCCCAATACCCATTTAAGAACGAGGTCTCCGACCTGGAAACTTCTATGGTGAACCTTGGATCAGTAATATTTTTCACATCTTTTGTAGATGGCATTCCGCATTTCTGCTTGGGTCTGCTTTTCTGCGATGAGGTCCAGACTTACTTGGAGGGCCAAGTCGTTACCTTGTTCTTCGAAATGGGTTACCCGATAGGTAGGCGCCCTGATTTCTACCGGGATAACTGCCTCAATACCAAAGGCTGGGGAGGAAGGTGTTTCTCCAGTGGCGGACCGATGCGTTGTTCCGTAAGCCCATAAGGCTTCAGGGAGTTCTTCGGGCCAGGAACCTTTGAGTTCTTCGAGGCGGGTTTTGAGGTGCTGCTTTATAATTTTATTAACCGCCTCGACTTGTCTGTTGGATTGTGGATAGTACGGTATGGAAAAGTTATTTCGTATATGGAGGCCGTCGCAGAAGGCCCGAAATTTCTTATCGTCCTTGTTTGGCATTATCGGAAATAATGGACTGAGGGGTCCCGAGCGACTTACAAATAAAATCGATTATTTTTTGTTCGGTTGTCCGTGCTATGGGTTCGGCCTCGGCCCATTTTGTGAAATAATCAACTGCGACGATGGCGTATTATACTTCTCCCCGTCCTTTAGGTAAGGGGCCGATCCGATCGATCCCCCACTTGACGAACGGCCACGTGCAATAAACGGAAGTGGGTTTCTTGTGGGGGTCGGATCTGGGAAGCGAAGGTTTGGCATCGAACGCACTTTCGCTCAAGCTCGATGGCATCTTTTTTAAGACTCGGACAGTAATATTCTTGTCGGGTCAATTTGTAGGTCAGTGCCAGGCCGCTGAAGTGGCTGCCGCGTACGCCCTCGGGCACCTCTCTGAGGGCGTACTTGGACAGGCCTTTCAGCAATGGAACTGAATACCCTCGTATAAAGTTCCATCTACAATGGTGAACCGGACAGACTGAGTTTAAAGTGATCGTGCCTGGGCTTGGTCCACGGGTAAAACGCCGCTCTGAAGACATTGAATTATAGGCTGCACCTGTCCTTGCGGCTCGAATTGTTCGGCTGCTTGGACTTTGGTCATTTATAGGGCCGATGACGCATGGTACTCCATGCTGACCTCATCATGTGTTCGGCTCCAGAGCTGGGTGCGAGTTTTGCCAAGGAGCCAGCTTGGATGTTCTTGGTTCGAGGAAGGTGTTGTGTAGTTCCTTGAAAATCTAGCAACCGGGTTCGTGCTAGGTGGAAATATTTGAACAGTTTGGGCTCCTTCGCTTTGTATTGGCCCCTAATTTGGTTCACCACCAATTGAGAATCGCTTAAAACAGCGAAGTAAGCGAGACCAAGGGAGGTCGCCATTTCCGGACCGGCCAGGAGGGCTTCATATCCTGCATTGCAAGTGGCCAGAAAACCTAGGCGAGTGGCCAAGCAGAATAAACGTTGATCGGGGCTGACGAGGACTATTCATGCGCCTGCCCGATCGACAGTTGACGATCCGTCTACATAGAGTGACCACTCCTCTGATCGGTCATTCTCTTGTGATTGCTGGTGAAAACTCCGCAATGAAATCTTCCAGGACTTGACCTCTTATGGCAGTGCGCGATTCTAGAGTCAAGTCAAACTGTTCGAGCTCAACGGCCCATTTGATCATCCGGCCAGATACATCGGGTCGGTGCATGACTTGCTTTAAGGGGTAGTTAAGACAACTACCTGATGTTCCAGAAAGTAGGGTCTTAACTTTCGGGAGGCCATTATGAGTGCATAGGCCAACTTCTCCATCGGGGCGTATCTGAGCTCGGCATCATGAAGGGATTAACATAATAGACCTGATGTTGAACCGCATTTTTCGCCCAAATAAACGCGATGCAGATTGCGGGGTCAGACATCGTGAGATACGGATGGGAGGTTCTCCTCGGGCCGGTCGTTGCAGGATCGGTGCTTCTGCCAAGACTTCCTTGGTGACCTTGCCGGTCGGGCCCCTTTTCCCTTCGCTTCTGAATAATCAGCAGAAGCTGCAGAATTCTCCATCTTTCGCACCCCATCATAAAGAGTATGCCTTCGCTTATTTCGATTTAATAGAACATTTATACTCCTTCTCTCACTTTGGATTCATGTAAATTGGCTTTTCTTCCCATAAAGCTCATGCAGCCTTTGTTTTGCGCACGTTCCTCTTTCTGCTGTTTTTCATCACTTCGAATTTCAGGTTTCACTGTCAGCATCCCAGTGGCCGTTTGCCTGGCGCTTAGGCGAAAAACCCGTTTAGGTTCCCATGACTCCATCTGATCTCCGCCTAATCTTCGCCTAATAGCGGCTTGAGTTCGTTGGTGACGCTGTTTTTGGCTGTGCCGCAACGAACTACTTTTTTCTAGAATACCCTGATCTCTATGGGGGCCTAGTGAAAGCTCCCAAAAGTTCTTGCTAGAGATGTTAAACCACTAGCGGCTAGCCAGCTCAGCGCTTCAGGCTAAACGGTCGGTCAAAAGCCCTGGATTTAAACGGCTCGGAAATATCGCCCTAATCCTAACCCAGCGGCTTGCTAAACGGGCTAAATATTTAAAAAATCTATTTTTTATTTTTTTTATAAGCTATAAACAAAAAAAAGTAATAAAATATATTATATATACATAATAAATATATAGTAACAAATATACCATAATAAATATATAGTAACAAAAAATACAGTTATATTTATATATATATATATATATAGTAACAAATACAGTAACAAAATATATTTTATATAATATATTAACATATATTATATTAATATATAATATTAATATATATTATATATAGTATTAATACAAGTTAAAATTAATAATATATTATATATATGTAGTATTAATATGGTGTCCACACTGTCCAGTGCTGAAGATAGTGCTGAAGGCCAAGGCCCACTCCAGGAATCTCTCTCTCTCTCTCTCTATATATATATATATATATTATTCTAGCCCGACGGCCACTTAGCCAGCGGCTAACGGTCCGGCCAAATAGGCCCGATTTAAACGGTCAGAAAATTCCACTTAACCCGGTTTTTTCTAAGCAAACGGGTTCACGGCTTGGGCCCGTTTAACATCTCTAGTTCTTGCAGACATTGTGGAGTCATTGGCAGCTGCAGTGTATGTTGATTGCAACTTTAATTTGAAGGATATATGGATGTTCTTTAGAAATCTTCTGGAGCCTTGAATTATGCTCGATGTTCCTTGAGTTATGACCTTTAAAAGTTCAGCCGAGTCAAGCTAGAACTCATAATTACAATGGTTCATATGCTTTCAACTCATAGTTACAATGGTTCCTGTGCTTTCATACCACCACTTATTGATGAGAGTAGTCATCCCCTGGATGAACGCATGGTGTGTAAAAGCGCCCCGCCACCTCGAACAGGTTTTCCTTCCTCGTGGCGGGCTGATGATGTTTAGAACTTGAGATATAGTTACAATTGAACAATTCGTTCAGGACTCCTGTGAGAGCGTATGCAGCTATGGGCAGCGTGGGCCCTCCCTCTAGCGCCAATCTGTTGACAGCTGTTTTGGTCAACGTCACGTGTGCTGATCTGGATCAATGGATCGAAAACACGTAGAACACAATAAATGAGATGGAATAAATTAGATCACTAAGTTTTATTAATGACCTTAATATGATATAGAGCCGAGCTGAATATTTTGGGCCGGTCTATGTTTTTCGCTTGTTTATTACAAGTCTTATCTTTTCTCTTTTTCTCTCTCTCTATATCTATCTATTTTCGCATAAAATTTCGAAAGTCCTCTTTTTTTCTGTACACTTTCTCTATATATAGACAATCTCGGCCAGTCAGGAGATGACAGCTGGAGAATGTTGGGGAATATGCCCAAAACACTTGTCAAAGTGTAAATATGCCTTAGACATGTGGCGGCTTCTAAGGATTGCTTCGGAAAGGGATATGACAGCATGCATTAATTGTCCTGTGTGCCTGTCCCGCATGCTTCTGGCGATGCTTATCCGCTGGGGTCGGTCCTTAGGTCTCCCGCCGTTCTGGTCGGCCTTGTCGTAATCTTGAGTTGGAGCGTATTTATCCTTGATCTGCTCGGTCCTTCCGGTCTGGATATCGGGTCGGTCTTGACGTCTCTGACCGGATCTGTAACGAGCCCGGGAAAGAATGGATTCGTACTCAGTCCGGCTTGTTGCTCTGATCGGCCGGTTCAGCTGCCTGGAGTGCTTACGTGGATGCCAAGACGGATGGGCTATCAACAACAATCCCTAGAAAAAAAGTTTCATCATCAACCACGGTCGCAAGGTTAATAATGAAGCAGGTAGCTAAAGAGAAATCCAATATGGGGAACTTTCTAAATTATGGAACAAAAATAACAACCTTGGCCAATTGCAAACTCCTCAAACTCATCATCTTCAAACAGATCGATTTTCAGTTCCTCGGTAGCGGCATTTGCTTGTTCGGTCGCCATTCCAGCCTGTGACACAATTGAAACGTAATTTCAATACAAATTCACAGAAAAAAAAAAAAAAACAAGATTTCTGATACTCGACCTCAGGAAAAAAAAAAAAAAAAAACTAGCTCCTCGTAAAAATAGAGACCGTGTTTGTGAATATGTACACATATAAAATATCAAGAATTTCAAAAGAAAGTGAACTTACAGAGATTATAATCGAGAGGAATAATCAGGAGTTATCTGTTGATATATTTGCAAATTCGGTAGACGGGGGGTTTAGTTGGATGATTGAATGAATGAGCTCAAATATAACATCGGCAGATGAGCCGCGCTCTACGACGTCGTGCAAGCAGCAAGGTTTCGAATACGCGAATACCGAAATTGTACTTTATACCCCTAATGTAGGTAACTTATTACCTATGTTGCACAGGTGCGGGGGCGGGTGTGGGTGCGGGCAGATACGGGTGCGGGGATACAGTTTTTTGAAAATGTTAGGGTGCGATACGGCAAGGATACGTCTGTTTATTTTATATTTTATTATATATAACACTTGTTAAATATAAAAAACAACAATTCAAATATCACCATAAAATCAATTCAAATACATAAAACAAGTCATACAAAAAACAATTCAAAATGGCTTTGAAGAAATGAAATTTTCTAATGTTGTCCGTGAATACCGCTAAAGGTAAAAGTAATTACTTATTAAATGATTTACTTTTTGTATTTTAATTTATTTGATTTACTTTTTAAAAATTATAAAAATCTAACAAAAAATCGGACTCGCGTATCCCGTGCCGTGATACGCGAGTCCAATTTTTTTTTGCACGGATTCGCCATGTGGCGAATCCCGTGCGAATCCCACGCGAATCGCACCCGCACCCGCACCCATGCAGTATCCGATACTGCATACTGCCTAATTTTGAAGAATCCGTGCATTATAGCTTATTACCAGTAAGCTCCAAAATAATTATACCTGGCAGCGGGTTCTTCGGGTCGAGTTTGGTTCAGGTCATTTTGGGTCGATATAATTCAAATATAGTATTTAATTCAGTTTGGGTTCATATTTTAGTTCGGTTCAAGTATAATTCAGTTCGGTCTTATTCAGATATGTGCATCGAAAGAAAATTGTGAGCTCAGAAACCTACTCCAGTTTTGCCCGCTTTAGCTCGTCGTTAGTTATAAGCATTGGTGGGGTTGGGTGAAGGTGGAATCACTCGCCACTCCATAATTCTTGTTCGGTGCGGCTTTACGGGGTAGGATGCTTTCATAACACAAAACCGCGCTGCAACAAAATTTCGTGGGTCGAGGTCGGTGGGGGGTGACTCTAGTTTTGTCTACACTGGTTAAGCGGGGAAATCCGAAATAAATTAGAAAAATACTCCAACCATCCCACTTGAAGATTTTACCTTCGGAACATGATTTTGTCTTTCTACTCTTTTTTACATCTCATATCTTGCTTATGTGATTATGTGGGCCAAAATTCGTTTTCAACTAATAAATAAGAAAATTATTAAAAAAATGATAACAAAAAACATTTATATCGTACATTCATCAATATAGTCTCTAAAGGACAGTATATGTTGGCTGCCATTTTTCCATTTATTTTGTCCTTGAAGCTCAACAAATGCCAATTTTAATATTGTATTCATTAACCATCTATCCATGCATCCTACACTTTTCACCTTTAAACTCATAAGAGGGTGGCCCGGTCCGCCTCAACCCGCAGCCAAGAAAGGGTGGCCCGTTTAATCCCACCTCCTGAACCAAATCATCCACCTTTGGCAGGCGACCTGCTCTAGTAGGCAGGGAAACTAACCCTCAAATTTAATGGTAGAATACACGGACAGAACAGTAGAAGGAAATTAATCAAAATAAACCACGTAAAGCAACGAATCCGAAAACATCTCTTTCCTTTAAAAATCCCACTCGAACTTACTACAAGGAGTCGATACACTCGGCCACAGGAGACTCTTTTAGAACGAATTACCTCACTAGCTGACCGAGAATTGTGAAGAGAAATCAACTATAAGGCATTAGTGTACTGCAGATGAAAAAGGAGAATATATGATTGAAAAATATATTTAGGATAGGCAATTTTAAACAATGCAGCATCAATGAGATGTATAATGATGTCGGACGATCATGTCTTGAGATCATCTGACATGGCTGATGGTATGCAATGGGTAGCGAGGATGTCCAAGGTTGCCGCTTTTGCAGTCATCGTCTTCAAGACCACAATCTGCACAAAGACATTAGGCAAAAACTAATGTCACACCATCCATATTTTTTTGGGGGTTTGGGGGTCGCAGTTTTTAGGATTTTTTTCCTACTCAATTTTTAGTTTTTTTAGTTTTTCTGGGTTTCGGTTTTTTGGAGTTCTTAAGGTTTTTTATTTTTCAGTTTTTTAGTTTACTTTTTTTTCTTAAAATTCTATAATTTTTGGTATTTCGTATTTTAAGGTTTAGTTTAAGGGGACATCGGATGGCTGAATATCCGTCACATGTCACTTTGTGTCAGTGGGACAGAAGTGTGCTTAAAGAATTTAATCCTCTAATTCAAATAGTCGAGCCGTTACGATGCTAGTAGAATAAATACACTTGAAAGTTGAAACTCATTCTCAAATAAAGGGAAAGAAAAAAGAAGCAAAAAAGAAAAAAAAAAACTGTCTTTTAGAATTACAAATTACCCCTTGGTAATTTGTTTCTATTTTAAAAATTGCACCCTCAAATGGGGGTTATGGTTAGGACTGCAAACGAGTCGAGTCGAGTCGAGTCAGCTAGCAAGACACCCAGTTTTGACTCGGAATTATTTTGAGATTTAATCTTTGGTTGCAAGCGAAGTTCGATACCTGGCCCCAAATTAATTCGAGCGGCTAGCGAGTCAGGTATTTTGAATCGAGTATCGAGCGGGTACCGTATTTATGATCATTTGACATGATTTTCTTTCAGTTCTCGATAATGAATCGGGCAAGTCAGGTTTTACCCGTATTGATTTCGGGTGGTACGTAAAACCCGCACTTTTACTCGAGATTGTTTCAGGCGAGCAAAAGAGTCGGGTTTTTTTGAGGTGAGTACCGGATGGATTTCGGGTAACCTGGCATGTTCGCAGCCCTAGTAATGGTTAAGCAAATACAAACCTCAAGAGAGTAGTTTTTTTATACCTCAAGGGATATTCGTAATTCTGAAAATTAGGTTTTTGTATCAAACTAAACGTTAAGGGTAATTATCGTAATTTATCATAAAGTAACTTAGAAAGCTCAACCTGCTGGAGTTCCAAATCAAATTTCAAATATTCATCGTTGCAGCTCTCTACCATGCTAGCCAAGCTCTTCAAATTCTTCACGGGCTGACCATTAAAGGAATGAACCTGAATGTGCCCCAAACAAGAGAGACGATAAAAAGACGGGCCAAAGAAGAAACCATTGTACAGTATAAACAGGTAGAACAATTCCAGTTGCTGATATCAGGACTTGCATCAAATACCAACCTGCGTGTTAGCAATGTCCTCGTATCCTAAGTTGATGTCAGTCGCAAGTACCTACGACATTTTACAAGGAAAGCAGAGGTTAGATTAACCATAAATTGAACGCTCTCCTTATAAAAATAATTAAAAATTGGCGATTATCCCTCAGTCCCACTCGAAGAGTCCAATTTAGTGATGTATAACTTTTTCTTTTCAATCATTTGAATATATGTAAAACTCATAGAAACTGTATATTTATGTTTATTAGTCCAATAAGCTACTATTCTTATTTATGTAACAAGAAACATTGATATTATACAAATTTTAACTAAATATTAATATTTTATTTTGAAAAGGGACTCCCGCTATTGAGATAAAATCATGTTTTTTTTAAGTGGACTCTTCAAGTAGGAGAAGTGGGACAGGGGGAGTATTATTTTGATGTGGGAAAGAAACCTGAGAAACTACAACAACTTGTTCATCTGATGATTGCGGCATTTCATATAAGAGCTTGTCCAACAACTTGACCGGAGCTTCATAGCCATATTCCTTTCCATACTAGAAAAGAAAATGGAAGACATTAAGAACTTACGAAATTACATAGAATGATTGGGAAGCAGGTTTTTTCCTTTCAAATTTATACAAACTTCTCTTAGACTGAGACAACACATATACATATATTGTTTCAAAGGGCATTGCTAGACTTTCCAAATTTTCAAATGCCACTAAATGAATACTCTTTAATAAGCATGTAAAGTTTCGCCCTTTTTTCACTATGACTGTTGATTCAGTGACCGAGTAATACTCCTCAATGCCAAGCACACCATTATGGCATCTGGAGCCTTGTACTCCTTCTGTCATGTTAAGTGTCGTTTTGTTTTTTTACAAGTTGAACTTTGACTATAGATTTTCTCATAAAAGGTAATTGTATAACAATTATAAAAATTATACTGCTAGGTTCACATTAAAAAATAGTTCTATAATGCTTTTTTTAATATCTTATGTTATTATATTCTGATAGATAATAGATGGTCAAAGTGCAACCTAAGAAAAACTAAACAACACTTAATATGATAAAAAGGGAGTATATATATATCTTGATGTTTGAATCTGCATCAACCTTGCTAGAGAAGTCTAATAAATCTGCATAATGAATGTGCTAACAAACTATTTGGGAGCAATAATCAGCATTGCACAATTCCTATTTATTTAGCTCCCTTATCAGAATCAAGGCTAATTCCTATTTTATATTAAAAAATGATTCAAACTAAGAAATAAAAATTAAAAATAAATACCCAAACCCTCTATGTGATTCATCAACATCATAAAGAAGGATCGCGACATTAAATAAATAAAAAAAAAGAACCATTGAACCATTCAAAGTACTGGAGACAATTACTAAAGATTATGGACAAAAATATTCCTCATATTGATACACGCGATCTAGTTTACGAGTTCACTGAGAAAACAAAGTTGAAAGCAAAATGAAAGACCATCATAAAACTTGAGCTGTAAAAAAGTTTGAAACGAAACTTAAGTGGGATAAGCAAAGTAAACCAAAAAGTGTTTAACACCATGCAGATACACTCACCTCAGAAAGGAGATACGGAACAGACACTGTTGTAAAAACGAGTCCAGCAATGATATAATATGAGGGGGATCTACTTTTGATGTGAGCAGGTATAAGCCGTCTCTGAGTCTCAAGAACGACTGTGAACTTTAGAATTATAGAATTACGGAGAACTTTGATTTCAGCACAATCGCCTGTATATTTTTGAGACACGAGGTAACTGAAACCTATGCGTTCTCCATGCCTAAACGGAACTGGAAATAACCAAAGAAAGAGTCATGAGCCTCATCAATTGAAGGCAATTCAATCGGAGACATGCTCCTCAACAAATGGCAACGAAATTAGACAAAACAACTTAGAGCAATAAACATCAGAAATAAAAAAAAAACTATTTTTTTTTTAATTTTTAAGAAGGCCAAAACGGTGTAAAAGCATTCGACTCCTATATGCTAAATGTTGTTTCAGGAAATTAACTGCGATCCAGGGGCAAGTAAATGGATCAATAATTCTCATAATCACAGATAATCAAACCCTAGGAGTGTCAAAAAATTATGAATTGTTTAAAGAAAAACCTTACTCAGATACTTTGAATAGAGTGGTATTTTACTACTCCCCCAGTCACAAATTGATTAGCCTATATTCCATTTTGAAATGTCCCAAATTGATAGGCATGTTTCCTCGTATTTAAGATAGTCATTAATTAGTCTGGGCGCACCAGTTGAGGTGTTGACGTGTGACCTTGAGGTCACGGGTTCGCGTCCTGGAAGCAGCCTCTTGCATTTATGCAGGGTAAGGTAGCCCACGTTTCGCGCTTGTGGTGGAGACCCTTCCCCATTTTTATAAATTTGTTTTTTCCATAAATGCCCTTATTTATATCTACTTACTCTTTATGCAGAACATTTTCCAATGCAAAATTTACTCCAACTTCTATTTTGAATATTTAATCATCATCATCAACGACTGCACGCCAATCCCAACTATGTTGGGGTTGGCGGCATGAATTAGTTGCCACTATAAAATCTTGCTTTTTAACAAAGTTTTACGCCAATGCTCTTCATGTGGCAACCTTCATCATAAGAAGGAGAAGTGAGATGAAATTTCATCAAAAGTTTTTCCACTTGAATAAAAATATGATGAGACAGCAATGAGTTGCGATAATTGCTACAGTCATATCTCACTACATGATTCATATTGTAAATTCAAACTAAATTAGCTTAATCATAATCAAAGTATCTTTTACCAAAGTTTTGAATGTTACCTAATTCTCTACCACCCCCCTCGTCCCACGAACCGGAATGCACGTACCAGAACGCGGTGCATTCGCGTATTGGATCTCCATATTCGGCGACCCCAAATATGTAGGCTTTCTCCATATCCAGTGGACTGAACTTGGAGAAGGAAGGAATAGTGGGAGGACTAAGGGCTCAATCTCTTTTTCTTTTTTTCCTTTTTTTCTTAAAAGATAATGCAATCAACAGCTCAATTTCCAGAACAGATCAGTTCATTTTTTACCTTTTTATTTAACATTCCTTTTTTTAACTAGTTCCTTTTATATATTACGGTTTATCTTCTCAAAATTTTTAATAAACTTACACTTAATGTGTATTTTTTTGTAAATGTTGCATGATATTGATATGATTACAAGGATATATATATATAACATGACATAATATATAATGATCAAATATATATAAAAAAATTATAAAAAATAAATACTAGAGTACTGTGAAGACTAAATTCGTGTACCACATCCTAAAAAAGCTTCCCGTCTAAGCCTACCCCCAACGAACCGCGTTCCGATATATGTAGCGTACCACGTTCCGGTACGTGTTCCGCGTACCGAAACGTACCGCGAACCAGGTAACATTGCCGCACATTTAATGATGGTATAAGTGGAAAATACATGGTTTTAACTAACTTAACCGCATTTTCTTAACCTGTGTGGCTCCAGCAGTAGGCCCCTCAATTTGGGATGGGGGGAGTATCGTTTTCAGAGGTATATAAACGAAATTTATAGTAAATTTCCAAGGCAGCAACAAATAGTGATTTACCGACATAAGAAAACTAGGAAAGAAGCAGTGGTTGGGGGTGAGACCTGAACATGTATCTATGAGACGACAAAATCTGAAGCTTACCCGTTCCATCATTAGCAATATCAGAGTCATCAAAGCTAAGGATGATATCTGATGGCTTCAAGGCCTTGGACTGTGGAGAAGTTGGATAAATTCTCCTTACAAGAACACCCTTCGCATCAGGTTTCATTCTCATGGCCAACCGCAAGTCCGGGTTTTCCATCTTCTGCCACTCAAACCCAATATTAGGAAATCCTGCCAGACAACAAACAAATAATTTCATGCAAAAATAATAGGATTTGAATGATTTAATCAAAACGGGAATAGATTTCCAATAGATTTGAAGATATATTTGCACAACATGATCAATTCTTATACAAATATGCACATCTACTACAAATGTGCGAAGATAGATCCCATTCAAATCTAACAGATATAGAAGGCATTAACACAATGATAATGATATGTAGAGCATATGTGAGCATCATCAGAGTGGAATAATATATAATCATTTTTTTGCTGATAGAGCTAAAAAATTCTTCTCAAAATCTTGTAGTCTTGTATATGTCCCATTATATGTTCCATTCATACCCCCTATATCATACCAGTATATGTCCCATTCTTCTCAAAATCTTGTATGAAGTGTGTGATGACTGGTGTTGGTATAACATAACCAATATTCTCCGCATCCTCTTGTTTGAGTGATTGAAATGCAATACCAACACAAATCCCCCTGTCACTGAAAGCAGGTCCCCCAGAATTTCCAGAGTTTATAGCTGCATCTATCTGTAACAGCAAGAAATCTTAACAAGATATGATGCCATTTAATAGAAATTATATAAATGATTCTCAGTTGCAAATTACTACCTGCAACCCCAGAAGTTCAATGGATCCATAAACATATGGGAGAATCTCTATTCGTGATACAACCCCACTTGTGACAGAAATCGTGTCACCACCAATTGGATAACCCACAACTGTCACAGCATCTTGAAGTGCAGGCAGATCTCCAAATTCAAGTGGAGATACCCCTTCCCAGAACTCATCATCAGCTACTGTTAATAAAGCTGCAGTATCATATTATCCAAAATCAACCTCATAAAAGATAAAGTTTAGCCATCTTTGGTTGACAAGCATCCACTATTTTTTAGTTGTGTGGGTCATCATCTATTACAGGTGTAACAGCAGATTCTGTCGACCAAGTTACCATGTGAGAGGGCATTAAAGAGAATCGTGAGTATAGATTAAGAATGACATTTTAACACCACCGGCATCAATATTATTCTTCCCCTCCCGTGAATAGTTCTTGGGACCAGCAAATGTTAACCTACAATGACTTCCTGCTATTATATGTCTTGTCTTTGAAATAGTATAATGAACAGTTATCTTTAAGCAATTAGCTACGGCTATAGGTTATAAACTTTAGCACATGCTGGATTTAGTTCGAGTCGTTTGGTTCAAATCAAAACAACCTAGAAACTTTACATTTACTTACCACAATGATGCAGAATGGAGGAACAGAACAGGATACGTATAGTCGACCTCAACTAAAGTGGGATTATGGCTTAGTTTAATTTAGCACATGCCAGACTTAGGAAAAGCATGTGGACTGAGATTATGAGCTGACAGGTGTGAAAATGGGAGAAAAAAGTTCTTTTCAGAGTTCTCTTAACTAACTAATGATCATGTTTGTTTTCTTTTTACTTCCTGTTCTCTTTTTGGGGCCGGCAACTCCTTTATTGTTCTTAGAATCGCCATATGATCCGCTTAGCCACTTAGCGACTTTTATATCTCACTTTTGCCACTTAACAGAAGCGACCGTGCTGCACCACCACCACCAGCTCCTCCAGTTCATCACACCTAGGAAGTACAACACTCATAGCACAGTACATCAATTACCAGATAGCAGGGGTGTTCGCTTTAGTATATTGATCAAACCAAACAAAACGAAAACCGGAAAATTTGGTATTGACCATTACCAAAGAGGACGTTCAATTGAGTTTCCAAATTTTAATTCTTTTCCAATAATTCAATATTCAGCTCGACTTTAATTTTCAGTTTTGGTTTGTCAAACCATAACGGATATTCTTTACATTTTTCTATAAATAATCTTTGTAGTATATTATTCCCTTCGTCCCGCTCAAACTTTTATGTTTACCTTTTTCTGCCCCTTTAAAAATTTACGTTTATAACTTTCACACACTCACATCAAACAATCATAATCACGTCACTTAGTTCTCCACCACACACTTACCATCAACACTTGTTACTTTTTAATCTCCACCATACACTCATCATCACTACACATCCAATCATTAACATAAAAAACACCAAAATAACACTCTCTTCAAGCTTTAGCAGGACAGAAGAAGTAATACTTAATGCTCCCTTCTCCCCAAAATAATTGACAGGTTTTGACTTTACTTAAAAACCTAATTTAAGGATTCCATTAAAAGGCGGACGGCAGTTTTTCTGAAAAATAAGTAACTCGATAACGGCAATGCACACAAGCTTCTACAAAGGTTAACAGCATTAGTATCGAGAGAGAGAGAGAGAAGGTTAAGCAATCTCACCAATGTCGCATTCGGTTCCAATGGCAAGGACAGTGGCGATGTACTTCGTCTCTGAACCTCTCTTCTTCAATTTAACCTGAGTATAATGCTCCACCGAATGCGCATTCGTCAGAACCCTTCTCCCATTAATCACAAACCCGCTGCTGCTCGAACTGTACTGACGTTTCCTCTGCCACGGCAGAGAGAAATCCGGCTCCGTGTGGACACAAAATACCTTCACCACCGAGTCCATGGAGGGAATAACCCTAGTAGCCACGCCACTTTCCTCATTAATCGACGGCAACACGAAACCGTTCGCGGCAATGAATGTAGCCCTGTTGGTCGGAAGCTCAGTCGTACGGTTGTCTCGGGAGCGACCGCGGCGAAGTGGTTGGATGTTGCGAGTGGAGGTGGTCGGCGAGTTGGAGGCCATGAGCTCCACCTTGCTGAGGGAGACCACCGCGTTGTTTTCGGCGGCAGTTGTGGCCGGGGACATGATGCTGTTGCTGTCATCTACGTCGCAGATCTCCGCTTGAGTTTTGGGGCCGCGGCCGCGGCCGCGCTTCCGTTTCAGTGTTGCTTCACCGGTCATAGTTCAACTGAGCTGAGCAAGCGGTGGGGGGTGGGGCCCTGAGGGTCTTTCCTGATTTTAGGGGGAGAAGTTGGTGCATCTATCTCACAATTTTTTTTATAAATTTCTTATTTTAATTAAAAAAACTATTATTTTAATATACACACACTCATATATTATATACGAAATATAAGAAGTAAGA
This sequence comes from Orobanche coerulescens, assembly GCA_033398695.1. NCBI lineage: Eukaryota > Viridiplantae > Streptophyta > Magnoliopsida > Lamiales > Orobanchaceae > Orobanche > Orobanche coerulescens. The sequence goes on along the minus strand of CM065807.1, from coordinate 196,073,589 downwards.
ACCAGACTTCATTAGATCGGTGAAGCCCACGCAAGTCTGACCGGATCCAAACGGCCAAATATGTAATAATGAATTTATTAGATTCAAATATTACATAATTTTTTAGTAATAAATTAATATAAAATCATGAGAAGACGATATTTTAAAGAATATATATTAATATTAATGCTCATATTATTGAGTTATTTACCAAAGGAGTGTTATTTTAAAACATATTTACTATATAGGTGTACTTTCAAATATATTTACCAAATCGGTGTACTTTTCTATTTAAATGAGTTTTTATTATTTTTTACTTCTTTAAAATTATTATTTTTTTTTGCTTTTTTTAAATATTTTTTTACTGCTTTTTTAAACTGTTTTTTTAAGAAAAAATATCTATAATATTAATATTAAAATTCGGAACTTCTTATTTAAAAGTCGTAAATAAAAAAAATTTAAAAAAAGAATTTTGAAATTTATTTGTACTGTTTTAATAAAAAAACTGAAATATTATTCTACATAAAGAAATAAAAAGCTGAATAATTTTTTTAAATATAGATTTTTTTAAAACCTGCTAGTTGTATTTTTCATAAAAAAATTGTTATGTTTTTTAAAAAAAATCTAAAAAAGAAAGACAGATTAAGGTTTAACTAAAAATCTATTGTAGTAAAGTAAAAATTTTATTTTTATTTTTCAATTTTGAATTTTTCTAGTAAATGGAAATCTATTTTTTTATTTAAAATAAGATTGGAAATTTAAATATTTATAATTTTTTACTTTTAATAAATTTTTGTGTACTTAAATATTTATTTTCTAGGATTTTTCCTTTCTATTAAAAATTTCCAATCTTATTTTAAATAAAAAATAGATTTTAATTTACTAGAAATATTCAAAATTCAAAAATAGAAATAACATTTTTTTACTTTACTACAATAGATTTTTAGTTAAACTTTAATTTGTCTTTTTTTTTAGATTTTTAAATTTTTTTTAAGAACTTAATAGTTTTTTATGAAAAATACAACTAGCAGGTTTTAAAAAAAAAATTATATTTAAAAAAATTATTTAATTTTTTATTTCTTTATGTAGAATAATATTCCAGTTTTTGTTATTAAAATAGTTTACAAATAAATTCTAAAATTCTTTTTTTAAATATTTTTTTTACAAATTTTAAATAAGAACTTCTGAATTTAATATTAATATTATAGATATTTTTTTCTTAAAAAAAAGTTTAAAAAAGCAGTAAAAAACATTTAAAAAAGCAGAAAAAATAATGAATTAGAAAAAGTTAAAAACAATAAAAACTCATTTAAATAGAAAAGTACACCTATTTGGTAAATAGTATGTTTGAAAGTACACCTATATGGTAAATATGTTTTAAAATAACACTCCTTTGGTAAATAACTCCATATTATTTGACAAAATAATTTATACATACATAGTATATTTAAATATGTATTTTAGTTATGTAAAAATTATTTGCGTCCTCTTTTTTCAATATCAATCAATAAAATATATTAAAAATTATCTATATATAATAGCATTACGAATTTAAAGCATCACATTAACTCTTTCTGTCTTATGTGACATTCTCTTAATTTTTTATTCCTATTTATCTAAAATCTTGAATTTCCTATCAACTTAAAATGATATTTAACCGATTAATAACTAAATTAATAAAATTCGGTGTCTTTAATCCCACATCAATTTAAATAGAATTCCACCAATGAAAAATCTAAGTAAATATTTAGAATTCAATATATATTTCTCAATCCCATAGTTTATTATATACACAGTTACACATCCGAAGCACCACGTCAATTCTCTCATATATGGCATTTTTTATTTTTTAAATTTTTATTTATTTAAATATAGTATTCTACCTTGATTCTCAATGACACTCCACTAATTCAGTAACTAAATAAATATTTAAAATAAATATGTATTTTACCATCCATAATTTTTATAAATCATCGCTTTAATTTGGTCATCTATTGAGTTGGCCAAATAAATTATTTTATTCTTATTAAAAAATTAAATTTGACAAATTATTAATTAAACCTCAATGACCCAAATATGTACATACTTTTTTTAATATCTAGTTTATATATGCATGAATCTTATTATACTGTTTTTTTTAATAAAGTCGATACTCTTTATCAAATAAATATATAAAATATCTAATAACAATACGAATTCAGAGTACCACGTTAACTTTATCTCCTATATGATTTTTTTTACTCTTATTTATCTAAAATCTTGAATCCTACATCAAAGTATAGGTATATAAATTGTAAAGGAGTTTTAAAAATTATAATTCAAAACTTATACTATGAATTTATCTTTAATCTTTTGTCATTTATAATATTTATTCTTAACATTTACTTTACAATATTTGAGTTTTCATGGGTTAACCAATTATTATAGCAACTTATGTTTAGTTATTTAAATTGTAGAAATTTATATATGTTGAGTAATTAGCGAATATTATATAAGAGTCTGGGCTATAAATGGATAATAAAGTTATCTTTTAATCGAATTTGTGATAAATACGTGTTTATAGATTTTAAAAGGGTCTGAGCGACTGAACTGAAATAAGTAGTAAAATTATCTTTCAATTGGGTTTAAAACGAGTACAAGTACATAAATTTTAATCGGGTGGATGAATCCCATCCTTATCATTTCTGTTTATTGGTGTGATTACCCGTCGAGTTTCGACAGATTACACATTAATTGATAATAAAGATAATATGCTTAAAACCGATCAAAGCACAACCTATGCCTCAGATATGACTAATGTACATGGTATGATACGATCGTGCACAACGATCGTGAGCAAAGACATTATCGCTGTACACGACGGGAGTGCAACATCGTTGGCACATTCGTTGTGCACTCTGTGGAGAATAGGAATATTTAGTCTTTATAACCAATAATATCAATAACTTCTGAAGCTATAGTTTGTTGATTTGTGATTTGATATTAAAAGGTTGATTCTCACAAACTACTTTAATAGCCCTGAAAAGATACCAATTGAAATAATCTAACTCGACTATTTTCTTATTGGTTCTCGACCTATTTAATTGTTTTTTTTATTTTTCTTAATTCAATATTTTGGCTTTAGATTCATATATATTCTTCGATTTCAGATATTTTTAAAGACACTATTTATACATAGTGATGATGAATGCATATTGAAGATTAAATAATAAAATGTATTAACGGTCAATTTGTGAAGATTAAATGATATGATTACGATTATTTGAGCGAGTGTGTAAAAATTATAAATGTAAAGCTTGTAAGGAGGAAAAAAAACATAAAACTTTGAGCGCGGTGGAAGAAACACAAATTTCAAATTTTCTAAATTATTCCGCTGAAATCCCTCCTATATACTAGTGCAGAATATGCTGAGCTTACATGGCAGCTTCCCATGCTTTGGCTGCCACATGTCATCTTCTGATGCTTCGGTTGCTCATGTGTCATATTCTCATGCTTTGGTTAACACATCATCATTTCCTAACATATTTATTAATTACCTAAATTAATTACCTCAATTAATAAGTAGTAAATATTGTTACCTAAATTATTGGCCACCGCTTAAAAAAAATCTGCACAAGAAACAAGTATATCCTTTCCTGCCGCTTAAAAAATAGGTCTGCAGAGGAAAGCTAGAAATTATGAAATTATCAAAATTGAAAATATAGAAAAACACAATAAAAGTGATATTCAATTAGTTTTACATATGTAAAATAAAAACAAGAAAAACAGAGGAAAAAAAACACTCACACACACTCACACAATTTAATTTCTTATATATTTGAAATATCTCTTTGAAATTCATAAAGTAAGTAATTATATAATTTCGTAAATATAAGTTTTTCATTTATTTTGTTATTTTATATTAATTAAATAAGATTAAAACTAAAATAGACTAATTGATTTATTTCATAAGTTCTTTGATTTATTTATAAATAATGATTAAAACCATCGTTTCTATATTTTCAATAATATTTTTAATAAGAATATTTTGATTTATTTAATTGATTAGGACTTCAAGTACCTTCTTAGTTATATATATTCAATACTTCTTTTGCAATACTCCAAACATCTTTCATTTCAATTGATATTTATTTTATTGATATATCTGATTATAGTGACTGACTAATATAAATTAACTAATTAGTGGAATATATAATATTTCCGCGAGATTTTAGATTTAAGTTTTTAATATACAGTACAAATTGATATATTAAATTTGTCTTTGATTGGGATTTATGTTGTTAATTAATGAAAATATGAAATATTTCTATAAATATAATCAATTCCTCCGGTAAAATAAAAACAAGAAAAACAGAGAAAAAAATACTATGGACAAGTTTTATTCTTTGTTAAGTCTCTTCCTTTGAAAACACATAATCGATTTTGTCTTTTTCGCCTTCAGATTTCATAATATTTAATTTTTAGATAATTCTTAATATTTTTTTTTGTTAATTTTACTTAATCCCTTCAAGTTAATTTCATTTTCAAGTAAGCTCAAATAACAGTATTTTACAAAATTTACATATTTCTTGAGATTCTCAACATGTATAGTTTATAAGTCTCCCATATATACTAATGCATAATACGTTGAGCCTAAATAGCAGCTTCTCATGCTTCGGCTGCCACATGTCTTCTGCTGGTGCTTCGTGTGCTTATGTGTCACCCTTTCATGTTTCAACTGACACATAATCAATTACTCGCCTAATCATCATTGCATTAATTATATTATAATTATAACTCAAATAACTCCTACCTACCTTATTAATTTCTACGAATTAAGAAATATGAATTATGAATAAATAGGAATTGATTATATTACAGAAATATTTTACGTTTTCATTAATTAAAAAATATAAATTCCAAACAAAGAGAATTTAATATATACTTCCATTAATTAATTAGTTTGTATTAGTTAATCACTATAATTATGTATATTAATAAAAGAAATATCAACTGAAAGAAGTATTGAATATATATGTACTCGAAGTGATTTTTTAAATAATTTTAAATGATTTTTTATTTTTTAAGTTTTAAAAAATTTGTTAATTTATCTACTTTTGAAATCAACTATATATTTTTGAAAATTTTGAATTTTCTTTTGTATTTTAAATTATACCAAACAATTTATGTATTTTTTTTTTCAAATATAAGGATTGAGAACTGCTTTATTTTAAGTTATAAGTCAATATCTATTATGTATTTCCAAAAGTTTTTTAAATTCCAAAAACATTACTAAAACTAGCCATAATTATTTAGTATAATTCTACATATAGAGTTGTATTAAAAGACAATACATATATCGTTTATTAAGTATAAATTCTTCACTTTGGCATCATTGCAAACTCATAAGACTGACCAAGAATATGAGATTATTAATTATTGGACAGACAATGTCATCTCACCATCTATAAGAAATTAAGAACTTCTCCGAACGAATCCTCAAAATTGTAGATGGTGAGCTGTGTGAAGAAGTCGATAGAGAAATCTTGATTGATATTCTCGATATTTACTAATCTGGAATGCCGGAAATCATATTGCAGCCATTGTTGAAAGCACTATCATTTACTTTTAAGCAACTTTCCATAAAGTAATTTTCTGAAGAAAGAACAACCGTAACGCCAACAAACGACATTGTGGAGAGAGTAAACGATTACGTGATGTCTATAATTTTAAAAGACAAACGAATATATCTCAATTCTGATAGTATATGCAAAATCTCTACAACCTCTAAAGTCAAAATCAAGTATATTCAATGGATTTTTTTGAATAACATCAACTGTTCTAGAATTCCAAATCACATCTTGAAATCGTAAGTTAGAGTCTCAATTATGCTAATTCAAAATATGGATCAATCATCAGGATTATGAAATCACATCATTAATAATTATCCAAATCCGTAACCATATTATTGAACAAAAAATTTGGGGAACAATTTTAAGAGTAAAGTACCTATTACACAATTGATATTAAGCCCGTTAGATAGCAGATTACCATTTAAATTTCAAATATGCCATTTCACACTTATTATGAACTTTACCATGACTATATTTAAGAGTCAAAGTCACACGCTCCCTCATGTCGGTATGTATCTTCCAAGACCCGTATTCGGTCATGGTTAGCTTTATGTAGCCCTATCAAGAGTGAAGATCAGGAAAGACTAGAAATCTTTTGTTGCGATGAGAATGGTATAATCATAAACAGACAAATAGTGTAGTTTATAAAGAAGTATTATGAAAGTAATAATGAACGATTTACATATTATATATTTACATAAGAGTTCTTTTTTGTGTTCCCGTGTAATTACACGGGTGTTATACTAGTTAAACATGATTTATCAAGAATAGTTTGGCCAGATACATAATCAAATCAAACCTTTTATATCCGATCTGAGGCTCAGTATGGCCTAAAGAGTTGTTATACCATGGATTGGATGCAACATGGACCCAAAAGCAATACACAAGGCATGAGTGAGATGAGTTGATAGGGAAATCTTACTTCATTGTGAGTTATGGATCATGAACCCATATAAATTGCCCAGCCAAATGATGTACCAGATTTCTGGCCAAACAGGTGTGGACAGAGGATAAAACACACAAAATATCATAAAATAAAAAGCCATCACTGGTGGAGCAAACAAGATCATAAGCTTTTTGTATCAAAATTTAAGTTAAAAATCCTACACAATCCCTATAGGGAAGGGGCAAAAAAAAAGGATGAGAAAGGCTAATCACGAATTCCGAAGGGCGGCAATTCTATCTTTCTATGATCATCAGCCTCCTCGGAACAGTGAGGATGTTGCGATTTTTCATGTATTGATCTGAGTATGCACCCTATACCACATTTAATGCTTTCTGCAACTGCAGTTGATGAATATCTACAGTCGGGAGAGCACCGACACATCAAATTTACACATAAGCGCCTCACAGATCTTCGAAAGAAATAACCACCATCGGGGTAATGGTTATTGGTCTTCAATCAAACACTGGGAAAAACCTATACGACGAGTGAACTTAGTTTGAGAGAGAGACTACTACAACCCCCCGCTTGATAACAAAATACAGTTGCGAGACATTAAAGGGATAATCAGAAATACTACCCTGAAGTTTCGACTAAATACGAATATCCCCCTTAAAGCTTCAAGTACCACAACAAACGCAACTTGAAGTTTGCATCCCTTCTTGAGGGTGCAATTTGAAAAATAGTCATGTTTACCTAAAGCAATTATCTGTTCACACCCCGAAATGCTTAAAAGAACGCAAAACTAATAGACAAACCCACATTATGTGTAAGTACTTATAGATGCCCATATCTTGCTAGTAATCATGACGATAACTCGAAACCAGACACAATCATCGATCTAATTTATAGGGACCATATACATTGTAATAACATACATAATCTTCCTCTAAGCATTAGAGAGAGAAGCTTACTTACAGTTTACATCAAGGCTGCTGGAATCAGTACATCATCTCACAACGTTGATCGCCTTGCACCTTCATTCACTATTTCACACGAGTACAAGCCAAAGCCATAGCATCAGTCATCAAACAAGTTATTACTTATTTATGTGAATGAGATTTACGAGAACAAGCTTGTTTGTTGCCGATTAACTGTAGAATCGCTAACTTACACTAGACAAAAAACAAAATGTACAGACTCCAGTTCCAGCCTTGTCCACAGTTAAAAATATATACAACAGGAAAAAACAGAGCTATCAACAAAGCGGATTCATCCTTTCAATAATAAGGGGTGCAATGTGTTATAATACTCGGTGACACAAATGAATAGAATGGCAAGATGAAGGACGATAATCCAAACACGTACAACGATTTCTTTAACAAAGTAACCTTTTTTTTTTAAGACAATGGCCTTATAAACCAGCCTTACAACTCATGCACCCAAAGGGATTCGAATCCGACCTCTAGCGACTAGCAAAGGCTCCGATACCACTAGGCTAAGCCTAATACCACTAGGCCAAGCCTCAGTGATTTAACAAAAGCAGACGTTAATTGATGATTAAATGAGGCTGTAACAAGTGAAAACGGTGCATGCAGCTAATATCTACTCTGAGAACTTGAAAGCATAAAAAGAGTTTGCAAACAACTTGAAAAACAAGCACATGCACATATGAATACAATTAGATAATGGCACATGTTGCCTTACGTATATTTACTGGCACAAAAAATGAGTCAACATAGGTGAATTTTGACTGGAGTCACCAAAATGAAACACTGGTACAGATATACCCCCCAAGTAGGAGCGAAATTAACTTCCCCACATTATGCATCACCGAGACAAGAGAACTTGCGGCCATTAGACAAAATACATTACCATCATCAATTGCACCTTAATCCCATCTATGTTAGGGTCAGTGGCACGAAAATTATAGCGTCAAATTAAATGTCTAAAATAAGTTAACACTATAATTCATGTAAAAAACAAAGTGGCAAAGTTTACGCCAGATACCTTCCTATCACAACCTTACATATTGAGCTGAAAGGATAAATGCACAATCTCCATTTCAAAAATCAACTCACAAGAGATGATCCTCCGGTAAATAAATAAATAAATAAAAAGTAGACTAAAAAAAGTATTAACATCAAATGATTAGAGTTAGTTCTCCATACATCATCTATTATTTATTTGCATTAAATGGAAAAGGAAAAACGAACACTTACAGGATTTTAGGGATTGGTTTGTTTTGAAAGTAGAATTCTACTGCCATGAAGAATGCCTATGTCGGACGGTCTCACTATCCCACCCACCTTCAGGCTCCCTCCTCTTCAAAATACCACCTGAAACTGAAAATGCCCTAGCATGCTCCTCTGCTAGAGTTTGAAAACTGGCTAAAGAATGTTGGCCAGATGAGTGAGGCAACATCCCTTCCTTCACTTCACTATCCATGGTTCCAGGGCCTGCATTAAGATCCAGACCCTGTCTGCCCCACTTTTTGTTGCTATTCAACCCACCATTATTGCTGACATCAGCAAGACCAACCACATAGGGCCTCTGAAATTGAGATGGGACAATACCAGCGGGTCCCACATAATGCGAATTTACTGGAGGACGAAAGATCCTTGCACCAGATGAGGGATCTGGATACGAGGTACCTCCAACTGAAAAATTGCCCGAGGGGAGGGGAAAAGTGGTCCCTAAAGGAAATACAGGATACTGAAAAGGACTGGATGGAAAAGGCACTGCAGGAGATGATGATAACACTGATCCACGGTACACGTCAGGATTAAATGGGGCAACACCAGCAGGGATAAATGTTCTCTGGGTCCCACCATGTGGGAAGACAGGAAAGGGTTGGCCCCCTGATTCCCCTTGATCGGGTAATACTGATGAGATTGCCACCGCTGAATAAGTATTCGCAGGAGAAAACCAAGACGTGAAACTGCTCGGCCCCTGACTGTTCATTGTAAGGCCTGCCACGGAAGGAAGATGTGAAGCTACACCACCCTTGACTAGTTGATTGACTGAAAACTGCCTTACACTAACATCATCAACTGAGGGCCCATCGTTGAGATCAAAATCCCTCTGAATATGTAAACTACTTACTAGTTTATCATGCATGATGGAAGCCTCTCCATAATGATTACGGCTGGTGGAGCAACGGGCAGTATCACTTGCTTCATCAACTATGTTCAAATCAAGATCTAATCCACCAGAAGAACCACGAAGAGGCATAAAATCCGATGCCTCATTCAGCAACGTGGCACATTTACTTGTCAGATCAGTAGTCGACTCAACTGCCAAATCCGAACCTCGAGAAGCAATTTCCTCAAGAACTCTTTCATCTGGCACATTTAGATCAATATCCAAAGGAAAACGGTAATGTTTACAGGTAGAAGCATCAGGGCAAGACAAATTTGAAGGACCAAGTGCTATTTCAATAACTTTTCTAGGTTCAGCAGGCCGAAATGCACTTGTGGCAGCCGATCCCTTCCATCCAAGTTCGACTTTACTTCTCAATAAGTCCTTAGGAGGAATAAAGGCGCCTTTTTTGGCAGCAGAAGCTACAGTAATGGAGGCAGGTTGAGCAGTGGAAACAGAATTTACAGAAAATGGTAATGAGTTGATCGTTTGAACAGTTGTCGATAAATTGACAGACTCCTCACACTCCCCACCATCATCACTAAAACACTCGTTTAAGTCAAACTTCATTTTTTCACATGGATCTGTTGCAACAGTGGACACACACTTGCCTGTCTCATCTGATTGAATGCTAGCACACCTGGATTCAGTCAACTCATCCTCCTGAGCTACATGCTTAACAGAACCAGGATACTGGCTCTCAGGAAGTAAATGCTCCGCCTTCTCTTGGTTTTCTAGTTTGGGCAATTCATAATGACCGCTCAGATCCTGAGATGTGGAACATGATAAGACAGCACTATGGCTTTCAACGGCAGCATTTCTATCCTTATCAGATTTAAATCTTTCTGACTTGCTCATGCAACTTTTAGCATCCTTGTCATCGAGTTCTCCTACTTTGAATGAACCACCAGCTTCTGACACTGATTTATGGCCACACTCAGATTGATACATATCCTTATTACTAGCGTTTTCCGGAAACTCAGCCTTAACAATTGCAGCAAACTTGTTGCGGTTCCCTTCTTCTAATGGCTTTGATCCTGAACCATCCACCATTAGCTTACACTCACTGATACTCAAATGGTCAGGATTGTCCTTTTCCTCAGTCGCCATGACATCAGTTCCGCCATTTCTACTGTATGAAACACCATCAGCAATAACATTACCAGATGTGGCCTGTTCCTCATAAAATCCTCCATTTGATTCACCATCTTTTACCTTCTTCATATAGGTGGAAAGTGCCTTAAAATCCATACCTGTCTTATCGTCTGACTTCACAGTATTCTTCCACTTGGGGTCAGCATTTCTTCTCAATTCCATAATGGAAGAGTCAGCATCTTTAATGCCGTCATCAGAATGGGACGGAGCACATATTCTGTCACCAGAAAACTCAAGTGGTGCCTGCTTGGACAAAGATAACCCATCAACCGGCCTGTCCAAAAGAGCCTGCTTCTTACCATCGCATTCGTCATTGAAGAACTGATTGTGGACTCCTGCAGGGTAATTTTCAGGGGAAGACTTGAATTTTGTCTCAGCACCAGCGCAAACTTCCTGAACGGCAGGGGTACTTCTTTCGGTAGAATCACAAGGAGAAACCACATCAGATCTTGACATTTCCTCAGCAGCCACACTAGCAAGTAAGTTCATTCCAACATCATCTTCAAGTGACAATGACGATGTTGCTTCTGAATACTTGGCACAGCTCTCGATTAAAGCATTCATGGGGCTGAAAGAAGACGCATGCAACATTAGCAACTTCAATTGGTTTGATGCAGTGCCTTCATTTGATCTCTTGAAATCCTCAGTTGTCATGCTTTGCTCTTCATCAGGATGAACTGCAAGTAACCCAGCACCCTCTGACTGAGTCAATACGTCTTTCTGATCATTGTTTTGCCACTCGCCCATATCTGATGGGACATTATGCGGGATTGCATCACTCTTTCCCTTCGAAACATGATCAGACTGCTCGTGCTTGTTCAAAATAACAGGAGAAGAAGCTAGGCTGCTCGTAATGGTAGGATCTTCCATTGGAACATCTTGTGCAGGACTTCTAACGCGGTTTGGTATCTTAACAATTAGCTTATGACTGCATTCTTCACTGATGAGCCCTTCAGAAACCCTTTCACCTGTTAATGCAGAGTGAGACAGCTTCTCTAAAGCAGTAGTTTTGTGTGCTGGAGAACTTTTGCTAGAGCTGGTTTCTTTCTGATTTCCAGTTGCTGATAATCCTGGGAAACCAATATTCTTTCGATTACGAGTACTAGTGCTTGATATCTTATTAACAGACACTAAACCTGAAGTGGAACTCTTCAGATCATCCTTCACTGACAAAGACCGACCACAATTATAAGACTGGTTAGAACTACTACTCATGTCTTCCCCAATTTGAGGGACCTCAGCAATACCTCCCACAGAACTTCTAGGCTGACTCTCCTTTCCTGATGCAGATGTTGAAGCTGGTTTCACAAGGCCAGGGGATGAGGTTGCATACTTTATGCTACTTTCCCCAGGTGAAGACCTATCCAAAGTAGTTTTTGCTGCTGAATTCTGAGTAACTGAGCTTTTCATGGCACCATCTGGAGTTCTGCTACCACCATGAGAAGCTTCAGGAAGGCGTGTTTTGGATGGCCAGGCAGATACAGCTTGGGTCGAACCAGTTTTTGCATCAATGCTTATCATTTCAGCTTCAACACGTTTCTTCCATGAGTCGACTAAAGTCCGTGCCTTCCTTTGAATTTCCATATTCTTATGAGATCGTAAATAATTCACAGATCTGCCTATGTTGCACATTTGAAGGGCTTGAAGATTAATTGGAAGTTTATCCAGTGCACGAAGTAAAACCAAAAGAAACTCCTCCACGGATTTATCATCATCCTTTAGATTAATGCCATCACCAATTTTCCCTTTATGAATATCCTGCAGCCAACCATCAAGTACGGGTAAACCCCTTAGGTGCACAAACCGATTGAGGCAATCGACCTTATCGGTGGAAGCCAACACAGTCGCAAACATGGCACGGATACCCAAATCCATTTTTCCCTCTCTTCTATCCGGTTGCATCAACTGGACAAGTTTCTCAATCCCCTCCAAATCCACTACACCACCTTTTTCTGTTATTTTTGCAATCTCATACTTTAAATTACTTTCAGTTTTGCACTGAAAAGAATCACCATCATCAGACCTTGTAAAACGTCCACGCTTGCTAGGATCAGAACCATACTCACCTCTTTCCCTCTTCTTTCCTTTGGCTTGAGAAGGACAAGAATTACCACTATTTTGACCACTATTAGAAGCTGGTTTCAGTGGTGAGATTGACGTCGGACCATTATTTTGCTTTGGAGAACGAGCACCCGGTTGCAAAGTAAGATGCATCTCTTTCCTAGTTTTGTATAAAATCTGATCTAGTTCTGCTTGCTGGTCCTGCGAATCAATGTGATATGAGTATCAGAAAGGTAAACAGAGTAATAATCAGTTTTCAATATATATATATATATGCCATTTCCCACCTTCGCACCATACCACCACCCACCAGTTCCGACTCCCCAAGAAAAGAACACACACACACACAAACATACATATATATAAGAAAGTAAAAATAGACAAAAAAATAGTTTACTGCACCAACTAACATTACTGTAATCATGATCTGTTAGCCACCGTAAGCTCTTGTTTTCAATGTCATAGGCACGTCTACAAACAAAAGAGGACGTCCAGGTGGGAAGTTCAACACCTCTAGGAAGAAATGCAACTTGACAAGGATGGAGTAGAGATGCAGCACGAACTTTGTGCTTTTGAAAGGAATAGAAAATCTCGTTTGGTGCACTGTCCACGAAAGTACCTTTCCGGAGCTTCAGTTCAGATGATCGATAGAGCCAATTAACACCAAGTTGTAACTTATTAGCCTTGTCTAGAGCCAACCCATGAATTAGACCAATGAAAGGTGGTGAATCCTTTAGCGGTGTGAAAAGAGCACAATCATCAACACTAATTTTGCGACCGTCCTGCAGGATAAAAACTTTAGTCTCAAAGAAAAGTGCCCCAACTGCCGAATAACATGTTACATGGTAGTTTAAAAAAAAAAAAAAAAAAAAAAAGTAAACCAAAATGTAGAAAGCCCTATAGCGAAGGGGAGGCAGAAAAAGAATTCCCATTCTGACAGAAAAGGAAAGCTGTAAAAAGCTAAATACAGAGAGGTAGACATAGAAACTTCAATAATAAGACTTGATAGTACCATGGAAGAGATAAATACAGCCTTAATGTCAATAACACCTGCCTCCGGGCTTTTCTAATAAAGTTTTTATTTCAGTACAGAACTTAAAATTGAGAAGTACGTTTCTACGTATTAACTGAATACAAGTAAATACTTGCAATGCAGTAACGATGTCTCAATAACACGCACATAGTACGAGGAAACAGGGTCTATCTTTCTTGTACATGGTGTTTAATGTAATAACTGAATATTATTACTCCTGCTGTACGGGACTGATTTACTTTGGATATATGTATATTATACCCAGCATTTACTACTCATAAAGAGAGACTAGACATCAGTTATTAGGTCTGGGACAATTCAGCAGTGACACAAGTATAAAACCAAAAGAGAAAGATCAAACACACCTAGACAGCAGTATAGTTGTATGGATGTATAAAAGTATATCCAGCCCTCTGATATACTACAAAACAAGTCTTCGACTCAGACATGTTAGCAGTAGCTTTGTTTTGTGCTAATATGTATACCGCCTCAACTGTTACTGCATCTTGGCCTGTAGGTCCTGGCACAAGGTTCGATTTCTAGCTCTTCCCCAGTGGTATCTCAGAAAAAAGAAATAACCCAAAGCGTCCACCAAAATAGAGCGATAAATTCTCCCACAATCCAGTCAACTTTCCTTCAGACAGGGTAAGAGTACAGCAAAGACCACTTTGAATCACGAGTATGGTAGATCAAATTTCTATGAGAAGATCTATCTCATTTTAGCCACTTCCAACTTAAACACATACAGTCCAGTCTAGAAGAAAACAAACAAAAAGTAAACATAAATTAAAAACTTAACGCTGACAAGTGAACAGCCTCAAATAAGCAATCTCCCCAACTCAACAACAGGCAAATATCATTATTGAACAAGGTCATATTTTCTCTATTCGTCACCAAGACTGATTCCTGAATGGGGGGGTGGGGGGTTGGTAACCATCCGGAAAAAGAAAGTTGAAAACCCAAAAAAAAAAAAAAAAAATCTATTAGATGGAATATAGAGAAAAAAAAAAAAGTTACCTTGAAGAACGATTCAGTACTGCTAGAGGTGATGATAGATGGGGCACGATGAGAATGATTATCACCAGCAAGAACTACAGTGTTGGCAGTTCTCCTACACCTCTCACTGCCCCGATGAACCCTCCCATGCATAATAAAATATGATTCTTTGCATTTTCCCTAATTTTCAAACAACCCAATATCCCCAATTTCAAGTATCAAATCCTTCTAAATTCCCTTCAAGCTTACACGTTAATAAAAAAAAAGGCAACTCCTATAACATATTTATATCATCTCCCCCAATAAGTCAACTTATTCTTTTTTACCATAGAAAAAGAAAAGAAAGAGAAAACCCTAGATCGCTCCAAATCCACAGAAATCCCCGACTTCTCTTGTTTTTTTATTTGGTACCTAGGGCTTCGATTCTCGAATCAAGAAAACTGTCAAATTCAAGCTCACAGCCTTCAGATCAAAAATTCAACCACATCAATTAATCAATCGTGTAGACACATATACATACACGAGATACACGTTTCTGTGCGCGTATACCGGCGCGTCTGCTTAAATACGTAAAGGACGAATCTGATAGAAACGACGAAAATGTTTCCGAATTTCTTACGCAGAAATAAACAACATAATTTTTTTTAGAGAGAGAAAGCGAGGTATAGATACGGACTGCAAGTATAGATAGAGAAAGAAAGATAGAGAAGGAAGAATGTGAAACGATGTCGTCAGCTCTCGGCAGACGGCAAATCTATACTTCTATTAAAAGAGAGTCGTGACACATGTCACTCTCTAATTTTTTTGATTTTTTATTTTAAAATATAGGTTATATATATAGATGTATCCTTAAATTTCTTAAAAAAAATTCTAGATATATATTGTGGGAGTTTTATTCCACAACTTACACTCATCTACCAATAAAAAAATCATTCCTTTATTTTTTTAGCTTAAAATTTTAAATATTTATAATTTTTTAAATCAAGTTTATTTTTAATAAAAATATATCAAATTAATTTTTATTTCACAATTTTTAACTAGACATCCATATGAATATAATAAATTTGATGGATTTATAATAATGACCGATTGCACAAAAAAATTATATTATAAAAACTATGAATATTTATTTTCAGTAAAATTAATTGATGCAAAACAAAATATATTAACTCATTTATTGCTTACATAAAAAATAAATTATGATATTTATTTAATTATAATAACTAAAAATAATAAAACATACACTGCACACACATATATATTAAGACTTAATCACATATTACTTTCGCCTCTAAAATTTGTTCTACTTTTTTCTATGTCCGTAAAATGTGTTCATGTAATGGACATTAATTGACTTAACACTCCGCTAATGTGGTACTCTTTCTTAAATTATATTACACCTCATAATACACTCACGTTAATATGATATTCGTATGAAGATCATCAAAAATAAATTTAGAGATCGAGAATCCATACTTAATATTAAAATAAAGTCGCAAAGAATCTAAAGAAACATGTGTCGTTTCCATGTTAATTGTCCTTTTAAAAATCTTAATAAATAGGTTGGAGTTTATTTCATTATATTAATTTTCTCTCATTTTATTCTTTTCATTTTTAACCTAATAATTTAAAAAAATTATAACTTTTTCGTATCAATTTTATTTTTGCTAAAAAATATATCGAATTAATTCCAACTTCGTGCTTTTTAATTTGACATCCATATAGTATATATAAAGTAATTTAATTATAATTATGATATATTTAGATGATTAAAATATATCCATATGGAAATATAAGAATATTGAAGAAAAATATAATTTTAGTTTATTTTTATAGTTTTGTACTTTAACAATTATTTGATTTTCAGAATTATTTTGTTCTGTTTATAAACTATTAAAATAATTACACTAATGCCAAATCATATTAAAAATTATATTAGTGAGAATATGTGCTGTATACTTTTAATGAATATTGATAATAATAAGTATAATTTAATTTGTTATTTGTAAAATTGGATATAAGACTCATATTGTCCTATATGAAAAAATAAACGCACGTGCTTAATTAAATTACAGTTTTCATATCATGTACCCCTAGATCACATGATAAGTTTATAATAATCATAATATTATTGAAATTCAATCACATATTATATTTTATAATAATTAGAATATTTATTGAAATCCAATCATATATTATTAATATAATAAAATATTTATTATTTTACGACGTGCATCGCACGGGAGGACATCTAGTAATCTTTAAAAGAAAAAGAGAAAAGCATGTTGGCTCCTAAAGATAATATAAAATATTAAACTCCCAGCAAGTTAGTATATTTTTAAGAGAAATATATCATATGAAAATTAATTAATGTTTCTATGAAGGGGGACTTAGTCATCTTGCCTTTAAGGCAGAATTCACAAGTTGGATAGGGTTCTACACCCAATGGACTTAATCGTGTGAAATCTAGAAATTTTTGAAGGCCATTGATATTAGTGATCTAACAGCTGTAGATGAGTAGAATTATATGCATTTATGTATTTTTTATTGCATTATTTGTTGCATATACTAGCGACAAGTTTGATGCAGCAAATATGCAATGACATTACTTAATAATGCAGTTGGTTTCTAGATTTCACCATTAAAGGTGTTTCCACCATAGTCAATCCTTATTTTTAACCCCACTATGATAAAGATTCAAATTCAAATTTGTACAAATGGAAATTAATCAAATACTCATGTTATAATTAGTCATTTGTAATATAATATAATATAATTAATATTTTAATATTATGAAGTAACAAACTAAACATTAAATTATTGCAATATATTCGTATATTATTTATAAATTTTGAATTGTTGATGTAATTAACGAGCCAAGGGTTATTTATAAATATATATCATTAAATTAATAAGAAATATATTTTCAAAATAATTTGTCTAAAAGTGAAATAAAAGAGAGGGAAAAGTAATGAATAATTTGGAGGAAATGAATTTTTTATTAATAAAAACTAGTTAAGAGCAATGTATTGGCTCTTAAAACAGAGGAGAGAGAGAGGAGGCTCTTAACTTTATAAAGAGCCTCTAAGAGTCTTTTGGAGCACTATTTTCATCTTGACTCTTTATTTTTCTACTTAAGAGCCTATATAGGGAGCCTCTTGGAGATGCTCTTAGCACTAAAAATCTTGTGATGTAATAATAACAAGACTTGTGATTGTAATAGTGTCATATTTTTTGCTATAAATGTGTGGTTATGAAAATAAAGAAATTACAAACACAAAAAGGAAGAAGTAATAAAACTTCATCTCATTTCCACCATACTTGTTCCCTTGTTATTTTTCTATTTTATGCTATTATTATCTTCAATAATAGTCTTGCTTAATATTAGTTTCATAACACGTTATCAGCACCAGTTATTGCTCGGAAAAAGGTTAGTATTATTCGGGCTTGAATTTATTATACTAACTCATTTTTATTCTGTCTTGTAGAGAAAAATGGCCAGAATTGAAAACAAAAAATTTCAGATCCTCGATGTCTCGGCAATAACTATTTATCATGGTGCCTTAATGTTAAATTGCACCTTCAAGTTCAGGGTATGGGATTGGCTACTACCCTGAAATCTGTGGAACTTGCTAATGCCAATATTAAAAATGAGGCAAATGCAATGATATTCATGTGCCATCATTTATCCGAGGATCTGAAGAATGAATATATATAAATTGAAAGGCCTTCTGAGCTCTGAAAGAAGCAAAGACAGATTTGATCACACCAGAACTGTAATAATGCCACAGGCTCAATATGAATGGCAACTACTCAGATTACAAGATTTTAAATCTGTTGCTGATTATAATTCAGCCTTATTCAAAATTGAGTCTCGACTGCATTGTGCGGTACACAGCTATCTGAGACTGATAAGCTAGAAAAAACATTCACCACGATGCATTCCTCAAATATGGTGCTTCAACAACAATACAGGCAACGACAATTTCAAACATAGTCTGAGCTAATTTCAGTTCTTCTCGCGGCTGAGAAGATAAATGAGTTATTATTAAAAAAATCATGAACTACGACCCTCTGGGTCCCGTGCCAAACCTGAAGCACATACCATCTCTGGTAGAGCTGCTGGCCGATTCAAGAGCCATGAGAATAGACCCGGGCGTGGAACCTGGAGAGGTGGTGGACGTGGTGGCTACCGTCAAAATAATTATAGAAATGACCGCGACGGGCGTAACTATAATAATCGTGATAATTATCATTATTCCCGTCAAAATAACTATTTCGTCAGACCAAGGCAGTCAATTCACGGGTATCGTGATAAAGGAAAAATGCCTATGGAAAATTCTGGTGATGATCCAAGTCGTAGATGTGGTATAACTGGACATTGGGCTAAATATTGTCATACTGCCCAACACCGTGTGGATTCATATCAGGCATCAATAAAAAATAAAGGCAAAGATGTCCGGACTCATACCACTGAAACAGTCGAGCCATCCAAAGTTATTGAGGCCAACACACCTGGGAACATATTTGATGAAAATCCTGACCAGGACTGGAAATCACTTGAGCTAGCAGATTTTCTTGAAGATCCTGGGTCAGTGGGACATGACGATGAATGGATGAAAGAAAATCTTTATGTGATCATTTATTATATATTTACTTTCTGGCCTGTAATGTCGTGGTTGTTTTTTTTGTGTGTATTTCTTTATTTATATATCAATAAAATAATTTATGTTTTCCCATTAATTTTTCACTAATCAACGGTCATAAACGGCTAGTAATAGTGTTTTTACATTCTACAAATATACACACACTTCATTCAATAATTCACTCAACCTCCTTACAAAATTCTCAAACACCTTCATCCGATTTTATTCAAAATGATTAATAAATCTCTCGTCTTTATTTTCACAACGATCTTCATGTGCATCAGACTAATATTTTGCGAAGAATTTCCTCCAGAATTATTCTGGATTGCTCTTGTAACACCCCCAAGACATTCAGGGTATATTACAGTGCCGTGGTCCCCACACTGTGGAATCCACCAGGCTAACGTACCAAACATGACATTCGACAACGACAACAACCACCAATAATACGACAATTCGAATAAGATTACAATCCGACAATAAAATCCAACATCAATCCATTTCCCAAAACAGGAACACAACGTTAACAATTTTGTAAAAGAAGTACTTGAGTACTTAAACCAGTTTTATAACATAAAAGTCCCTACACAAGACATCAAGAGTAATGGACTGAATGAACACCAATAAATGACTACTGATCAGTATCATGCTTGCCCATCATCCTCATACGGCTCGAGTGCTCGTTTGTCCCCACGATCGATACCTGAAATACAAAAAGTATTTCCCCCATTTAAGGGGTTAGCGACAACTGCTAGTGCAAGTACAATCCATTTGAACTACATTCTAATCAGATGAATAATGCGCCAAAAATCATTTTTGAAAACGTTTTATATTCCGGAATATTTATGATGTACAAACACAAAACACATTATCTCCAACAAATCATAATTCAAAGTTAACCGTTGGCACGAGACTCACGGCCACCGTACCCCGCAGAGCCCCGTCGGACATCCCTGGGTGGCTAACCACAGTTCGTGATACGCACACACACGGCAATACGTATCCCTAGAGGCCCCGTCGGACCGTCCCTAGGTGAACATACACATAACTTCCCACAACAACCACATATAGCCATAATTCAAATACTAGAACATGTAAACAAATGTAAAGTACTTGCCTTTGAGACATTCTTGAAGAAACGGAGATGAAACACGACTACGAACGGTCCGGGTGGAAAACGACGGTTCCTAAACGAAGGATCAACACAGTTCAGTCCCAACGGACAACAATACTCTATTGGAATACACCCATAACCCCGGTTACAATATACGACAATAGACGATCAATTGATACGGGCGAGGGTTTACGCAAAATCTCTCCGTATTGATAATTCGCGGATTAAAATCAAGGAAATTGGATTTTGAATCATTCAATAATCACAATCGGTGAAGAATATCATAACATACTGGGATAATTCGGTTTCAATTAGCAAAACCCGGAAAAACCCCCAAATTTGACGAGTTAGGGTTCTAGACGAAAATACCTTGATTTCGGATGATGGATGACGATTATGCTGATGATAATATGTTAGCACGACTCTACGGTGATGGAATGTGAATAGAACGCCGATCAGGACCGATGGAAATCGCCTCTGAGGTCGCACGTCGAAGAAACGAAGGGAAAAGAATAAAATCACGCTCAAATCGCGCACGGGCTTATATATTGTGAAGTTAGCGCACGCTAATCGCCATATGTAGCGTGCGCTAACGGGGCCGTGGATACCAGGGCTATCGCCACCATTCGTTAGCGTACGCTAACAATAGGGGTTAGCGTACGCTAATCGCTTCGGTAGCGCACGCAAGGGAACAGGGTAGCGTGCGCTACCTACACGCCAGCCAAAGATCGGCTGATGTCACACCAGATGAAGTCATTGTCGAGGGCATAAAACACGAAACGTACGACGATACCAGAATCCAGGAACATAGATGCGAAGCATACAAGACGACGGAACTAAGCTCTGAAAGAAAATACCATTCCGACCACCGGAGGGTCCGTAATGCGACAACGAAACTAAGATTCCCTAAACTATTAGGAAATTACAAAAATGGCCCAAGTGCCCGAAAATCACGAAACGACGTCGGATTTACAAACCGAAAGTCTCCACATGACCAAATCAACCATACGAACTTGTACAAACCAAGAAACAACGAAAACGAACGAGTTTTACAAGAATCGAACGTTCATACGGCAAAACATGTCATAAAATGAAATTACGTGAAAACACCATCAAAACTCGTCCAAAAGGAAAAACTCCAAGAACAAAATAGATTCAAAATGTCGAAACGGTTACAAGCGAGTCGATAAAAATAGACATACACCAAAAATGGAAACTGCTAAAAAATAGAAAAATTCACGGATATTACATTCTCCCCCTCTAAAATAAAGTTTCGTCCCGAAACTTAAGAATCAAAAAGCTCGGGGTATCTCGAACGCATATCCTCCTCTAGCTCCCACGTCGCTTCTTCTACTCCGTGTCTCGACCATTCCACCTTAACCAAAGGAATGGTTTTGTGCCTTAACTGTTTGTCACGACGCTCCAAAATTCTGACGGGCCTCTCTTCAAACGTAACATCCTTCTCGATCTCCACGTCCCCAAAGTCAATAATGTGGGACGGGTCCGGAACGTACTTCCTCAACTGGGAAACGTGAAATACGCTATGTACATGACTCAGCGACGGAGGTAAAGCCAAACGGTACGCTAACTCACCGACTCTCTCCAATACCTCGAAAGGTCCAATATATCTCGGACTGAGTTTCCCCTTCTTCCCAAAACGGAAAACTCCATTCGTCGGAGACACTCTCAACAGAACATGATCTCCCACCTCAAACTCCAAAGGTCTACGCCTAACATCCGCGTAAGACTTTTGTCGACTCTGAGCAGCCAACATCCTCTTTCTAATCAATTCGACTTTCTCCCTCGTCTCCAACACAAGGTCCGGCTCGGTGCCAACCAAATCGGACGGCTCATCCCAACATATCGGTGATCGGCAACGTCGGCCATAAAGTGCCTCATACGGTGCCATCTTAATCGACGCGTGCCAGTTATTATTATAAGTAAACTCAATCAAGGCCAAATGATCCTCCAGTTACTGCTCCAGTCTAACGCACACGCGCGCAACAAATCCTCGAACGTCTGAATGGTACGTTCGGACTGCCCATCGGTCTGGGGATGGAACGAAGTGCTCAAACGTAGCTGAGTCCCCAATGCCTTATGCACTGCCTGCCAAAAATGCGATACAAATCGGCCATCTCTGTCTGAAATAATGGTCCTCGGCGTACCATGAAGCCTCACTATCTGAGTGATAAAAATACGAGCCAACTTTTCTGGACCCCAAGTATCCTTGATGCCCAGAAAATGTGCCGACTTAGTCAGTCGGTCTACAATCACCCATACCATATTCATACCAGTCTTCGTCCTCGGTAAACTCGTGACAAAATCCATAGAGATGTCCTCCCACTTCCATTCCGGAACGGGAAGTGGTTTCAATAATCCGGCTGGCCGCTGATGCTCAATCTTGACTTGCTGACAAGTCAAACATGTAATATCCGCATTTTTCTTTCCCTTGTATTGTTATTTTCGGTGTATTTCTCGATTGTAGCGACCCTCGTGTACCCTTCAGTGTAACTTTTCCGTCATCTATTGATCTGATTCTCGTAATTGTTGTGCGGAACCGCCGTTTCGGGGTTTCCGTGGATCCATTCCATGTTTCGATGCGTCTTGAGATGTTTTGTTTAACGTTTCGTTCATATTCCGGTATTTTGGGCCGTTTATATTCTGTATCTAGCGCACGCTAAATTTCCTGTATAGCACACGCTAGAGATCCCTTAGTAGCGCACGCTACGTTTACATCGTAGCGCGCGCTAACGAGTTAGCCCTGGGAGTGGCAGTGTTGTTTTCCAACCCTCTGGACTGGCGGATTAGCGTACGCTACATAGTCTAGCGCACGCTAATGTCAGGGGCTAGCGCACGCTGAGACTTCCAGGTAACGTGCGCTAGCGTGTGTGTCCGATCGATGTTTACTATCAACCGGCCAAAGTGCCGGTTAGCGCACGCTACGCTTGTATGTAGACACTGCAAGCGGCGGGCAAACTGGCCGGGCCAAAAGACCGGGTTTTTGGGCCAAAAATATTAGGCCCGTGGCCTGCCGGCTGACATGAGCCTCGACTTTTTTTTTTTTTTGAAATATTATTTCGAATAATTATAGAAATATTTTTCGATCCGTAATTATTATATTATTCACTATACTATCACAATCAATTAAATAAATGTAGAATTATTTTTATTTGATAATTATATTATTTACTACACTACCACAATCAAAAGACAAATATATAAATATTTTTATTTGATCATCATTTCATTTATCACTACTACTTTCTTATAAAAATAATAAAATAATATTATTATTTATATTAGATAATACAAACTAAAATAAAAGTCCCATAAAAAATAAAACTACATCAATAATTAACATATAGATGTAATCTAATCTAACAAATAAGGAAAAATTTTAAATATTATAATTACATATAAAAAAAAAAAAAAAAAACTGGGTCGGGCGGGCCGCCATGGCGGCCTCACGGGCGGGCAAATCTGGGCCGGGCCAAAGGCCGGTTTTTGGGCCAAAAATATGAAGCCCAATGCCCGCCCAAAAACGGGCGGGCTGGCCCGGCCCGCGGGCCTGGGCCTATTTTGCCAGGTCTACTTGTATGGTAGCGCACGCTAACGGGTCAGGTGAGTTTTGGGCAGTTGGCTACTGGACTCGGCTGATGTCCAGGTAGCGCACGCTATTGGTCGATAGCGCGCGCTACCAAGAGGTTATTAGCGCACGCTACGTTTCGAGTAGCGCACGCTAACGGCCAGAAATCTGGCTACTGGACTGGGACGCAAATTGTTTGGTCTGTATTCTCATCCCGTTAGCGCACGCTAACCTTGAGGATTAGCGCGCGCTAACACTCCCTGGCTATATAAACCAGGGAGTTGACCGAGATAAACATAAATCCTCATTCCTTCCTCTCTCCGCGGCGAAGGCGATTCCGGGGCGATCTCCTTGGCGATTTCTTCCCCCAATCATCTCATCCAACATCCTTCTTGAGTTCTTGGAGTATTATATCAACATCAACACGAATCTTTCGTCCTAATCCACGGTAAATCTCTTAGAACCCTACTTTTGGATAATTTGGGGGTTTTGGGATTTTCTTCCGATTCGTTCCGTTTTGTTGGTGGATTCATGATGATTATGATTAATCTTGTTGATATCATTAGTTTTCCTACGGATTCATGGTATATTTCCATAGCTTTGTGAAATCGAGAGGGTTTGGTTGTGGTCCGCCCTCGTTGTTATTTTTGTATGAATATACATGAATCGTAGGCGGGTTTTCGGGTGTATTCCATTTCCTTAATCGTTTAGGAGTGGTTGTGATTGTGTTATTCGAATCGTTAGGTTCATTCGTCGGTTCCTCACGGTCGTGCTTGATTCTTCCGTTCCGTTCGTGTCACCGTCTATTAATCGAGGTAAGTATCCTTATGAACTTACAATCTTAACGTAGTAGTATTGCATGAGACTTGTGTGTGTGTGTATGCTCACTACGGGTTAGATCCGACGGGGTCTAGGTAGGGGTCCACGGAGGGGTCGATCCTCGAGCTTGCTTTTAACCACTACGGGTTAGATCCGACGGGGTCTCGGTAGGGGTCCACGGAGGGGTGGATCCATGGTTAATTGTGGTGCATTTTTACAAATGTGATTTGATTATGGCATTTCCGGAAATGAGTGTTTTGGAACTATGTTTTCTTGATTGCATGTATTTACTATATGTGTAAGATGTAAGTCGTTCATTTGGTTACTTGTACTAGCATAATTGCTAACCCCTCTGGGGACCCGTTTTGGGGAAATTCGTTTTATGAATTTCAGGTCAGGTTCATCGAGACGAGCGGGCGCTGGACCAGTACACGGATGATGGCCGTGCGTGATGATTGTGCACGAGTGACGTTTTAGTGTCTTTTTTATCTTTTCATCTTTTGTGGTTTTTGAACTAATAGTTGTACTCGAGTACTTAAGAGTTCTTGTTCGTCCGGATTGTATTGTTGCCTATTATGTTGTGTTGGGTGATGATGTTATGTTGACCGGTTGAACCGGGTGGATTATTCTGTTTTGCGTCTTTATGACGAGGTGTTATTTTGTCGTTTCTGTGAGTCGATGAGTATGATGCTGTTCAGCCTGGTGGGTCCCATATAGGGATTCACGGCACTGTAATATACCTCGAATATCTTGAGGGTGTTACAGAAAATGGCATCAGAGCTCTAGGTTTATGGATACCTAGGCTTGTCGGTTTATTGGGTCTTGTGATGTTTTGTTTTGCACATCATCGTCACGCTGCCATGATTCCGGTACTACCAGTGTCCGTAAGTTTCTCTTCCTCTGTTCATTAATTCCTTGTATCGTACCCTTGATTCTCGACTTGTGATTGTTCTTTTCTTGTACTGACCCTCGTATGGCTTTTGCTACTTATTTAACTCCAGTATGGATGCTGGAAGAGGTCGTGGTCGCGGTCGTGGTCGTGGACGCGGCCAGGGACGTGGGGCAGCCGGTGGGGCGGCCACGTCGCAGTCTTCGGGAGCCGGAAGTACCGGCGACCGTCATAGCCATGCTTCTTCTCAGGAGCGTGCCGACCTTGGTATTGCGGCCGTTATGCAGCAAATGGTGAACCAAATGGCGGCGATAGCTCAGCGATTGTAACCCGGTCGGCCCACGCTAATCGGGGCGGAGCGGATCGTTGGCTCCAAGATGTTATCAAGATGCATCCTCCTCAGTTTTCGGGAGCTTCAGACCCGATTGGCTGGGAAGGGTGGATCAAGGAGATATCTAAGGTCTTCGTTGCCACTAACTGTCCCGAGGACCGTAAAGTCCCTATTGCTCAATACTTTCTCACAGGGGACGCTACGGACTGGTGGGAGGCCGTTGGGCCCAAAGATCATGCTGCTTCGTGGGCTGAGTTTCAAGAATTGATGGAGACTGAATATTGCCTGTGGCCGGTCAGACAGGCTCGGGTACATGCTTTTTATGATGCTCAACCGCGGCATATCCCCGTATCTCAAGCTATTGCTGATTTTAACAAGGAGTTGGGTTATGTGAAGACCCAAGTTGTCGAGGAGAGCGACAAAATTTTCCATTTCTCCAGACGGATGAAGTTGTCGATTCGGGACTATATGTCGGGGCTCGTATGTACTACCTTGAAGGATTACCAGAGTAGGGCCCTTGCTTACGATATGTCTGTGACGGCGAGTGAGGCGGCCCGCGAGAGCAAGAAGCAGAAGTCCGCCGGAAATTTTTCGGGCCACAAAGGTGGGGGTCAGCAGAAATTCCAGTCTGCTAATTTTTCTGCTGGTGGTGGCCCAACTCGATCTACTGGGTTTCCCCGCAGGGCTGCTAGTGCCCCTTCTCGGGAAGTGAAATGTTTTAACTGTGGCCAGCCAGGCCACATCAGTCGTAATTGTCCGAGTCCATTGTTGACATGTAATCAGTGTGGCCAACCGGGCCACAAGGCGGCTTTTTGTGCCGAGAGGGAGAGAATCGTGGGTGCCCGGACTTCCACTCCGGCGCTTAGGGAACCGAGTGTGAATCAAGGGTCATTTGCTTCTCAGTCCCCACCGAGTGCCAGTCGAGGGAGAGGTCGGGGTCAGACCGCCAGAGGGGGAGCTTCTAGTGTCGGCTCCGCCCATCCGCGGGTTTATGAGATGCGGAAGGCCGATGACCCAGCAGCTACCGTGGCGACAGGTACCGTTTATATTCTTTCTCATCCTGTCAGTGTGCTTTTCGATTCCGGTGCTACGCATTCGTTCATATCTTTGGGTTGCGTGCGCCGTTTGAGTCTCGACGGTTTGATGCCCTGTGAACCCTTCATCGTTAAGCTTCCTAGCGGTGATAGGATCGTTGGTGATCAAGAGGTTCGAGACTGTTCTGTACTTATTTGTGAGAGGACTTGGCCCTCTAATCTTATTGTTGTGGATATTGAGGGTGAGGATTTGATTCTCGGGGATGATTGGCTCGAGCAGCATGGCGCAATCATGAACTACCGCACGAGGATCATCACCATGTTAGCCGAGGATGGCACCGAGCACTCCTTCGCGGGGCAAAGGAGGGGAAATCAGAAATTCGTCATTAATGCCTTGAAGGCGATGAGTCTCCTGCGAAAGGGGTGTACTGGTTATTGGTGCTATGCCTTAAAGGCGGAGGATGGTGGAATCGAGCTATCGTCGATTCCAGTTGTTAATGAGTTTCCTGATGTATTTCCTGACGAGTTACCGGGATTGCCACCGGATCGTGAGGTTGAGTTTGCTATAGAGTTAGAGCCGGGCGCGACTCCTATTTCGAAGGCGCCCTATCGCATGGCACCTTCAGAGATGTCCGAGTTGAAGAAGCAGTTGAGTGAGCTTCTTGAGTCGGGGTATGTTCGACCGAGCGCCTCGCCTTGGGGCGCACCAGTCCTGTTTGTGCGGAAGAAGGATGGCTCACTACGTTTGTGTATCGACTATCGCGAACTAAACAAGGTGACCATCAAGAACAAGTATCCTTTGCCGAGAATTGATGACTTGTTCGACCAGTTGCAGGGAGCTACGGTATTATCGAAGATTGATTTGAAATCGGGGTACTATTAGCTCCGGGTGAGAGGATCCGATGTGCCGAAAACAGCTTTTCGGACGAGATACGGACATTATGAGTTCGTAGTTATGCCTTTCGGGTTAACGAATGCGCCGGCGGTGTTCATGCAGTTGATGAACAAAGTTTTTATCGAGTATTTGGATAAGTGCGTCGTCGTCTTTATTGACGATATTCTTATTTATTCGAGGAACGAGGAAGAGCATGCTCATCATTTGCGGGTAGTATTAGACATTTTGAGGACCGAGCAACTCTATGCAAAGTTCTCGAAATGTGAGTTCTGGCTGAAGGAAGTGATGTTTTTAGGTCACGTGATTTCAGCCGAGGGGGTTCGTGTGGATCCGCAGAAGATTGAGGCAGTGTTGGATTGGGCACCGCCCAAGAATGTGAAGGAGCTCCGTAGTTTCTTGGGTTTGGCTGGCTACTACCGTAGGTTTGTCGAGGGTTTCAAATCGGCGGCTCGGCCACTTACGCAGCTTGCTCGTAATCCGAGAAATTCGTCTGGAATGACGAGAGGCAGTCGAGTTTTGAGGAACTGAAGAAGCGTTTGACTTCAGCCCCAGTTTTGGCGTTGCCATGTGGCAACGAGGGTTTTGCCGTTTATAGCGATGCTTCGGGTCAGGGTCTTGGGTGCGTATTGATGCAGCACGGCAAGACCATTGCTTATGCATCGAGACAGTTGAGGCCGTACGAGCTTAACTACCCTACTCATGATTTGGAGTTAGCGGCAGTTGTTTTTGCGCTCAAGATTTGGCGTCACTATCTTTTCGGCTCTGCATGTCAGATTTTTACCGATCATAAAAGTCTGAAGTACATATTTACTCAGCGGGAGTTGAATATGAGGCAGAGGAGGTGGTTAGAGCTGATTAAGGATTATGACCTCGAAATCCTTTATCATCCGGGCAAGGCGAACGTCGTGGCTGACGCCTTGAGTCGAAAACCGGTGGCGTTGCGAATGCTTGAGATCCTTACGTCTCAGTCCGAGCTTCGGCGGGCTTTGATCGAGTTATATGTTGAAGTTTTGTTGCCTGGAGCCGTCGGGAAACTTCGTGCTTTAGAGATTTCGTCGTCTTTGATCGATGAAATTAAGCTGAAGCAGTCAGAGGATCCGATGATTACTCAAATCCGAGAGAACGTTCTTAAGGGAAAGTCTCCTGTGTTTGTGATTCACGAGGATGGTATTTTGAGATTCCAGAGTCGGCTTTGTGTGCCGAACGACTTAGAGTTGAGGCAGAGTATTTTACGGGAGGCCCATGCTACACCTTATTCCGTTCATCCTGGTTCGAGCAAGATGTACAAGGACCTGAGAAGAAATTTCTGGTGGAATGATATGAAGGATGAGGTCGCACAGTTTGTAGCGAGATGTTTGACTTGTCAACAGGTCAAAATCGAGCATCAGCGACCGGTCAAGTTATTGCGATCACTTCGCTCCGGAATGGAAATGGAAAGATATATCGATGGATTTCGTTACGAGTTTGCCGAGATCGAGGTCGGGCATGAATATGGTATGGGTGATTGTTGATCGTCTGACCAAGTCGGCACATTTTCTGGGCATCAAGGACACTTGGGGCCCGGAGAAGTTAGCTCGTGTGTTTATCGCGCAGATTGTGAGGCTTCACGGTACTCCGAAGTCTATTGTTTCGGATCGTGACGGCCGTTTTGTATCGCACTTCTGGCAGGCGGTGCATAAGGCGTTGGGTACCCGTTTGCATTTGAGTACCTCTTTTCATCCCCAGTCAGATGGACAATCGGAACGCACTATACAGACATTCGAGGATATATTGCGTGCTTGTGCCCTCGATTGGAGTAGCGATTGGGAGGAACATTTGCCATTGATCGAATTCACGTACAACAACAGTTGGCACGCGTCGATTCGGATGGCACCGTATGAGGCACTTTATGGGCGGCGATGTCGATCACCAATTTGTTGGAATGAGACGTCCGATTTAGTCGGGACCGAGCCGGACGTCGTTTTAGAGACGAGGCGGAAGATAGAAGTAATTCGAGAACGGATGTTGACTGCCCAGAGTCGACAGAAGTCGTATGCCGACGTCCGTCGCCGACCTTTGGAATTCGAGGTGGGAGACCACGTTTTGCTAAAGGTGTCGCCGACGAAGGGAGTTTTTCGTTTCGGGAAGAAGGGGAAGCTGAGTCCGAGATTTATTGGACCCTTTGAGATTCTCGAGCGAGTCGGTGAGTTGGCATACCGTTTGGCGTTACCTCCAGCCTTGAGTCATGTTCATAGCGTTTTTCACGTTTCCCAGTTGAGGAAATATGTCCCGGATCCTTAGTCACGTCATCGATTATGGTGAGATTGATGTCGCCGAGGATGTTACTTTTGAAGAGCGTCCTTTGAAGATTTTGGAGCATCGTGAGAAACGATTGAGGCATAAGACCATACCTTTGGTAAAGGTGCAGTGGTCGAGACACGTAGTCGGGGAGGCAACTTGGGAAACCGGCATGCGTGCTAGGTACCCCGAATTGTTTGTTTCTTAAGTTTCGGGACGAAACTTATTTTTAGAGGGGTAGAATGTAATATCCGCATTTTTCTTTCCCTTGTATTGTTAATTTCGGTGTATTTCTCGATTGTAGCGACCCTCGTGTACCCTTCAGTGTAACTTTTCCGTCATCTATTGATCTGATTCTCGTAATTGTTGTTCGGAACCGCCGTTTCGGGGTTGCCGTGGATCCATTCCATGTTTCGATGCGTCTTGAGATGTTCTGTTTAACGTTTCGTTCATATTCCGGTATTTTGGGCCGTTTATATTCTGTATCTAGCGCACGCTAAATTTCCTGTATAGCGCACGCTAGAGATCCCTTAGTAGCGCACGCTACATTTACATCGTAGCGCGCGCTAACGAGTTAGCCCTGGGAGTGGCAGTGTTGTTTTCCAACCCTCTGGACTGGCGGATTAGCGTACGCTACATAGTCTAGCGCACGCTAATGTCGGGGGCTAGCGCACGTTTAGACTTCCAGGTAACGTGCGCTAGCGTGTGTGTCCAGTACTGGACAGTTTACTACTGAACCCGGTCAGGTGCCAGTTAGCGCACGCTACGCTTGTATGGTAGCGCACGCTAACGGGTCAGGTGAGTTTTGGGCAGTTGGCTACTGGACTCGGCTGATGTCTAGGTAGCGCACGCTATTGGTCGATAGCGCGCGCTACCAAGAGGTTATTAGCGCACGCTACGTTTCGAGTAGCGCACGCTAACGGCCAGAAATCTGGCTACTGGACTGGGACGCAAATTGTTTGGTCTGTATTTTCATCCCGTTAGCGCACGCTAACCTTGAGGATTAGCGCGCGCTAACACTCCCTGGCTATATAAACCAGGGAGTTGACCGAGATAAACATAAATCCTCATTCCTTCCTCTCTCCGCGGCGAAGGCGATTCCGGGGCGATCTCCTTGGCGATTTCTTCCTCCAATCATCTCATCCAACATCCTTCTTGAGTTCTTGGAGTATTATATCAACATCAACACGAATCTTTCGTCCTAATCCACGGTAAATCTCTTAGAACCCTACTTTTGGATAATTTGGGGGTTTTGGGATTTTCTTCCGATTCGTTCCGTTTTGTTGGTGGATTCATGATGATTATGATTAATCTTGTTGATATCATTAGTTTTCCTATGGATTCATGGTATATTTCCATAGCTTTGTGAAATCGAGAGGGTTTGGTTGTGGTCCGCCCTCGTTGTTATTTTTGTATGAATATACATGAATCGTAGGCGGGTTTTCGGGTGTATTCCATTTCCTTAATCGTTTAGGAGTGGTTGTGATTGTGTTATTCGAATCGTTAGGTTCATTCGTCGGTTCCTCACGGTCGTGCTTGATTCTTCCGTTCCGTTCGTGTCACCGTCTATTAATCGAGGCAAGTATCCTTATGAACTTACAATATTAACGTAGTAGTATTGCATGAGACTTGTGTGTGTGTGTATGCTCACTACGGGTTAGATCCGACGGGGTCTCGGTAGGGGTCCACGGAGGGGTGGATCCGCGAGCTTGCTTTTAACCACTACGGGTTAGATCCGACGGGGTCTCGGTAGGGGTCCACGAGGGTGGATCCATGGTTAATTGTGGTGCATTTTACAAATGTGATTTGATTATGGCATTTTAAATGAGTGTTTTGGAACTATGTTTTCTTGATTGCATGTATTTACTATATGTGTAAGATGTAAGTCTTTCAATTGGTTACTTGTACTAGCGTAATTGCTAACCCTCTGGGACCCGCTTGGGGAAATTCGTTTTATGAATTTCAGTCGTTCATCGAGACGAGCGCTATGGACCAAGATACGGATGATGGCCGTGCGTGATGATTGTGCACGAGTGACGTTTTAGTGTCTTTTTATCTTTTCATCTTTTGTGGTTTTTGAACTAATAGTTGTACTCGAGTACTTAAGAGTTCTTGTTCGTCCGGATTGTATTGTTGCCTATTATGTTGTGTTGGGTGTAGACGTACCTGGGCTTTTAGGCCCGCCGGTTTTGGCCCTAAACCGGCCCTAAGTCAACGGTTTTAGCCCGGGATCACGGCCAGCAACGGCCCGAACCGACCGACCGGTGCTAGGGCCGGGCTAGGTTCCGGAATTGACCCGCGGACGGCGGTTCAGTGCCCGGTCCTAAAAGGCCCGCTGGTTGCAGATCGCCGTGGCCGGCCGACCGACGGGCCTAACGGCTAATTCGTAGAATCGGCAAAGAAATTGGATCGATCACGCCAAAATGCCAACGGCTATGTCCTTTGGAGCCGTTGGCGCCCCTTCCCCACCCCCAAACTTCCCCATTAATCCCCCTTTTCCCTACCCATCCCCACTATAAATACTACATCTTCCTAACTCAAAATTCACCATTAATCACACTCTAATTCTCTCTAAAAATTCAATCTCTACTCTCTCTACTCTACTCTATTTACTATCTCTATGTCTACCTCAAAGAACAACACTAACAAGGGCAAGGGCAAGGCCATTGAACTTGGCCAACGAAGTGGAGGAGGAAATTTTCAACCTCAAACTCAAAGGCCTAGAAGGGCCGATTGGCGGAGGACATTTCTAGACAAGTCACGAACGAATTCAAGCCGAAGAAGATGCCCGATTTGAAGAAATGGTTCATACGATGGAGAGCACGGATACGAATTTCGTGGCTCAACAAATGATGATGAACATGAAGAGGACGAAGAGCACGAAGAAGACGAACAAAACCAACCTCCTCCTCCGCCAACAAGTAAGCCTAAGCCTCTCAAGTCCGAAATCTTCGTTAAACATTTTAAAAGAGAATTGGCTCCTATCAACGAAGGAGAACCTCCTTTATCCGATGGTCGAAAGAGATTCATTGCTTATTGCAACTATTGCACAAAGCACTACAAATGGATCGAGAAGGGAGGCTACGGAACACTACAAAGGCACATGGAGGGGTTTCATCCATTCGAGTATGGAATATCTACTACTCAAACGCAAATTCGAGGTACTACTAGTTCAAATTCGCGACGGGTATGTCTTCTTCCGCTTTATTTAAATTTGAAAAAATCGATATGAAGATGCTTGTGCTAGATATTGTGCCATGGAAAAACAACCTTTTAATTATGCGGATAGAATAACGTATGAAGCTTCTTATAAAGATGGTTTGGGGCCTAATGTTAGCAAGGTAGCTAGAACTCAAATGCTTAAGAGAATTAGAGACAATGCTTTGACAAAAACAAGATTTAATGAAATATTTAGTTCGTTTGTCTCAAAAAGTTTCTATTTGTGCCGATGTTCGACCGATGCTTATAATAAAAATAGTTACATGGGAATTACTTGTCATTGGATTGATGCAAATGGATTATGCAAAAACGTTTGATTGCCTTTAGGGAGTTTGAAGAGCCTCACACGGCTCAAAATATTGCTTTAATTATTATTACGGTTTTAAATGAGTATTGTTTGGTTAACAAGGTATTTTACGTTGGTTTTGATAATGCATCGGCGAACACCGCTAGTATTCCTAACTTGTTGAATCATGTGCACCATCATTTGAAGGAAAATATTTTCATTCTAGATGCATTTGTCATATTTTAAATTTATGTGTTCAAGATGCGCTTAGTATTTTTCAAGATTCCGTTGTTCCTATTAAAAATGCCGTTAAGTATTTGCACAAATCAAAACATTGGGGAAAAAATGGCAAAAATATTGTCGTGCAAAGGGTATTGTTTATACTTGTTTCAAATTAGATGTATCTCATCGTTGGAACTCTACTTATGAGATGATTAATAGTACACTAGAGTATAAGAGTTATTTATGCGATTTTTTTAGGAAAGAGTTCTCAAACATGCAATTAGTTCTTAATGAGAGTCATTGGGATTCATGTATGGATTTGTATCGTTTGTTAAAAGTTTTTCATAATGCTACTAAACAATTATCGGGTGTTTATTATTGTACTTCCGTTAAAGTGTTGGAACATTGCATGTATATTGCCTTGTCTTTTAAGAGTTGTTTTAGTAGGCCAAACATGCAAGGTGTGATTTATTTTATGGTTCAAAAATGGCTCAAGTATTTTAGGGAAATTTTTATGGTTTTCTTACTTGCTAAGTGCTTAGATCCTAAATGGAAGTATGATGGTGTTTGTCAAATGCTTGGTATTTATTATGATGCTTTTGCTCAAATGGACTTGAGTGATGTTGTAATTGATGGTGAAGGGGTCTTCTTTGATCTTCCTTCCGTGCCACAAATCAAGATAGATCTTGATAGGAGTTTGAGATCTATTTTTCAAGAATATAGATTAAAACATGGTAGTGAGTTTCCTTCTTCTACAATGCCTTCATCTATGATGCCTTCATGTGATTTTCCTTTTGAGATGAATGAAAGTGATCCTTTAGTTCAACAAATGCATGGAATGATGCAAAATAGGAGCAATGAACTTCCAATGGGGCAAGGTAATAGTGAATTAGATATGTTCTTGCAAACTCGTTTTGTATTTGGTGTTGAAGATAGTGGTCCGTCGATCGATGTGTTAAAGTGGTGGTCGAAGAGAGAGGAGTACCCAATACTCTCCATCATTGCAAAGGAGTTATTTGCCGTCCCGGCATCCACCGTGTCCGTAGAACAAGCCTTTAGCATCGGAGGACTTATGCTAGATCAAAGAAGATCAAGGATGAAGCCGCGAACATTGAAGCTACCATGTTGCTCGACGATTGGTGTAGGGCCGACCTTAGAGCTCAAGAACCGGAATGGGACGATGCAAATGAGAGCGAAGATGAAGCCTTCACCGAGACGGATCGATCGGATGTGGAGTAGAGAGCTCAAGTCCTTTATTATTATTATTTTTCATTTCAAGAATTCAAGTCTAAAACTTCTTAAATTGTGCTTCACTTATTTGTTGTACTTTTCCTCATTTTTAATGCAAAATTATTGTCCTTATTTATTTGCAAAATTATTGTGTCCTTATTAATTTGTAATTTTCCTCTTTCTTAATGCAAACTTATTTGTTATAATTTTCCTTATTCATTTTTCAACAATTTAATGAGTTTTTAAATATTTAAAAAAATCAAAACATTAAGAATTATCATTTTCATTTCATAAAAGTAATAAATATACAAGAATAAAATAAAAAATAAAAATAAAAGTTAAAAAAAAAAAAATCAAGTAGGCGCCCGGGACCGCTGTTTTAGCCTGGCTCTGACCGCCGGGTTTCTTCCCAGACGGAGGCCGGCAAGTTTATGGCCGGGCTCGGTCCCTTGTTTTGGGGACCGAGGACCGCGGCTCGAGGCCCGAAACCGCGGCCCCGCCCGGCAAAGACGCCTAGTTGGGTGATGATGTTATGTCAATTTGGCCAACCGGGTGGATTATTCTGTTTTGCGTCTTTATGACGAGGTGTTATTTTGTCGTTTCTGTGAGTCGATGAGTATGATGCTGTTCAGCCTGGTGGGTCCCATATAGGGATTCACGGCACTGTAATATACCTCGAATATCTTGAGGGTGTTACAAAACACTTAGCTACAAACTGAACTACCTCCTTCTTCATATCGTTCCACCAGAAATTCTTCCTCAGATCTTTATACATTTTACTCGAGCCCGGATGGACCGAGTATGGTGACGCATGAGCCTCTCGCATAATGCTCTGTCTCAATTCCGAGTCGTTCGGAACACACAACCGACCTCGGAATCTCAACACACTGTCCTCATAAATAGCGAATCCCGGGGCTTTCCCCTTTCCTACACTCTCTCGAAGCTGAATAAACATCGGATCCTCTAACTGTCCCGACTTAATGTCCTCGACCAGAGATGAAGAAATCTCAAGAGTACGTGAATCGCCCGAACTCCCCTGGTAGTACAATCTCAATGCTCAACCTCATAAACTCTCGCTGAAGTCCCGACTGGGCCGTGAGTAACTCAAGCGCCCGAAGCGATATCGATTTCCGGCTCAAGGCATCTGCTACCACATTAGCTTTGCCCGGGTGATAAAGGATCTCGAGATCGTAATCCTTAATCAATTCCAACCATCTCCTCTGTCTCATATTAAGCTCCTTCTGCGTGAAAATGTACTTCAGTTTCAGTGATCGGTGAAAATCGACATGACGAGCCATACAAGTAATGACGCCGCATTTTCAACGCAAACACAATCAAGGCCAACTCAAGATCGTGCGTAGGGTAATTCAATTCATACGGTTTCAACTGACGGGAAGCATAGGCAATCGTCCTCCCGTGCTGCATAAGTACGCATCCGAGCCCTTGGCCCGAAGCATCACTATAAACGGAGAAACCATCATTACCACTCGGTAAAGCCAAAACTGGAGCGGCCGTCACCCGCTTCTTCAACTTCTCTAACCTATTCTGCCTCTCATCGGTCCACACAAACTTCTCTGACTTCAGAATAACCGAGTCGGCCGAGCGAGCTTAGAGAACCCTCGACGAATCTGGTAATACCCGCTAATCCCGAAAACTACGGACCTCTTTCACGTTCTGGGCGGCGCCCAATCCAACACCGCCTCTACCTTATGTGGGTCCACACGAACACCCTCCGAGATCACATGACCGAGAAACATAACCTCCCGTAACCAAAACTCGCACTTTGAGAACTTCGCAAAAAGATGCTGAGTTCTCAAAATATCTAACACAATATGCAAATGATGGGCGTGCTCCTCCTCGCTCCTCGAGTAAATCAGGATGTCGTCGATAAAAACAACTACACACTTATCGAGGTACTCGATAAAGACTTTGTTCATAAGCTGCATGAACACGGCTGGTGCGTTGGTTAGCCCAAAAGGCATAACCACAAACTCGTAGTGACCGTATCTCATCCGAAAGGCCGTCTTCGGAATGTCGGTATCCTTCACTCGGAGCTGATAATACCCCGATCTCAAATCAATCTTCGAAAATACAGTTGCCCCTTTCAACTGATCAAACAAATCATCAATCCTCGGAAGCGGATACTTGTTTTTGATGGTCACTTTGTTCAACTCTCGGTAGTCGATACACAAACGAAGTGACCCATCCTTCTTCTTTACGAATAGGACCGGTGCGCCCCAAGGCGAAGCGCTCAGTCGAATATATCCCATGTCTAGCAACTCTCCCAATCGCTTTCTTCACTCCGGATCTCGGCGGCGCCATACGGTATGGCGTCTTAGAGATCGTGCCGCACCCGGCTCTAAATCGACAGAACTCAACTTCTCGGTCCGGAGGTAAACCCGGCAACTCGTCTGAAAGACATCAGGATACTCACACACTACCGAATAGACGAGAGCTCGACTCCCCTTCTTCCGATCTCAAAGCGTAACACCAATAACCTGTGCAACCTCCTCGAAGAAGTCTCACCGCCTTTAAGGCGATGATCGCAATCTCGCTACTCCGCTTACGCCCACAAAAGAATGCTCTGCACTGCCAGAGGCTAACATCGAAACCGTCCTCGTTCTATAATTCATGATCGCCCATGACGGTCCACAATCCTCACCTAATCAAATCCTCATCTCTAATATCTACCGCAATCGATTAGATGGCCAAACCCTCCCCGCGATACTCACCGGAAAATCTCTAACCTCACGATCCCCCACGATGCTATCCCCACTAGGAAGTTTAACAACAAAAGGCTCACAAGCAACAAGGCAATCAACATGCATTTACGCACACAATCCATAGATATAAAAGAATGCGTAGCACCGTAATCGAACAATACGAAACAGGATGATCAAGGATGTGGACGGCACTGTGGCCACCGTCGCGTCAGATCTCCTCGCCGTCTCATCTCGTACACACGAGGCGAATGCACCCGCACTAGAAGCTCCCCTCTAGAAGGCCGACCACGACCTCGACCTCTACCAAAACTCGTCGCGCCGAGAACTGCTTTGCGCTCGATTCACACTCGCTCTCATGGCCGGGGCTGATATCTGAGTAACTGGAGCCCGAGCTACATCCGTACAAAACTTAGCACGATGACCCATACGACCACAAGCAAGACACTGAATCGAGGCCTATCACACTCACTCATCATGTGGCCCGGACGACTGTAGTTGAAGCACGTAGGACCATGAACGGAACCAGCAGGAGCAGACCTAGAACCGTTTCCTCGACCAACTGATGGCGACTGACTCCCGAAGACTCGCGAACTGCATCGGGCCTTCGGATACCCTCCCGACTTGCCTCCCGAAACCGACCCGAGGTCTTCTCGCTTCTTTCCTTCTGCCGCCTCTGCCGCAGTAAAACGACATCTCATAAGCCATAGCTTTATTCTGATATTCCTTCAAAGTCGTGCACCCCAGACCAGACATGTAGTGGCGCACCCTCGGTTTCATCCGCATGTCAAAGTGGCGGATCTTATCAAGCTCATCTCGGACTTGGTTTCTCACATAATGCAACTGTTGATTGTAGTCTTTGATGGCTTGAGATATAGGTACATCTTGGGGCTTAGCCTCAAAGAAGGCTCGGATCCTCCCCTCTTTCACTGGACACGGACAGAATTCGTCTTCCATCAGATCCCGGAACTCTGTCCACGTAGCTGCCCGGTCACGCAGTTTCACCCTTGCCACCACGTCGCTGCCTCCTTGGCGAGGAAGTACTGAGCAATGGGTACTTTCCTCTTCTCGGGGAAATTAGCAGCCTCAAACACTTTCTCCATCTCGAACAGCCAATTCTCCCAACCGTAAGGGCCTAAGCACCATCAAATCATGAGGACGCATACGAATCACGTCCTGAAGTAGCTTATCATTGCCGGACCCAGTAGACGGAACCGGATTGGCATTAGCATGGCCGACCAGAACGGCCTGAGTCAGTAGCGTCATCTGGTTTGCTACCTGCTGTAAAATGTTGGCCACTCCAACATTCTCATGAGCATTACCGGAGCTAGCAGACTGGTCCTGCTGACCTCCGGAACTAGGGGGAACACTGTTCGACAAGGAAGGCATCGCCGAATCGCCTCGAGTGATCGGACATGGCCGCCACCGGCCGCGCCACGTCCCTACCAAGGCCCGCGACCGCGTCCCGTCCTCTACCAAAGCAGAATTCTCAAGAAGCAACGGTAAGTACAATTCAAACGCAAAACGCAAAAGATACTAAGACAGAATAGAATGTAATCGGTGAAACGAGTCAAGTTAGGAAAACTTACGAGCACCGGCGTACTGAGATGATGGCATAACAGTGATACTGTCCCAAAAACGACACTTAACTAGACCCAAATAACCGACAGCCTAGGTATCCATAAACCTAAGCTCCGATACCATATTCTGTAACACCCCCAAGTCATTCAGGGTATATTACAGCGCCGTGGTCCCCACACTGTGGAATCCACCAGGCTAACGTACCAAACAAGACATTCGACAACGACAACAACCACCAATAATACGACAATTCGAATAAGATTACAATCCGACAATAAAATCCAACATCAATCCATTTCCCAAAACAGGAACACAACGTTAACAATTTTGTAAAAGAAGTACTCGAGTACTTAAACCAGTTTTATAACACAAAAGTCCCTACACAAGACATCAAGAGTAATGGACTGAATGAACACCAATAAATGACTACTGATCAGTATCATGCTTGCCCATCATCCTCATACGGCTCGAGTGCTCGTTTGTCCCCACGATCGATACCTGAAATACAAAAAGTATTTCCCCCATTTAAGGGGTTAGCGACAACTGCTAGTGCAAGTACAATCCATTTGAACTACATTCTAATCAGATGAATAATGCGCCAAAAATCATTTTTGAAAACGTTTTATATTCCGGAATATTTATGATGTACAAACACAAAACACATTATCTCCAACAAATCATAATTCAAAGTTAACCGTTGGCACGAGACTCACGGCCACCGTACCCCGCAGAGCCCCGTCGGACATCCCTGGGTGGCTAACCACAGTTCGTGATACGCACACACGGCAATACGTATCCTTAGAGGCCCCGTCGGACCGTCCCTAGGTGAACATACACATAACTTCCCACAACAACCACATATAGCCATAATTCAAATACTAGAACATGTAAACAAATGTAAAGTACTTGCCTTTGAGACATTCTTGAAGAAACAGAGATGAAACACGACTACGAACGGTCCGGGTGGAAAACGACGGTTCCTAAACGAAGGATCAACACTGTTCAGTCCCAATGGACAACAATACTCTATTGGAATACACCCATAACCCCGGTTACAATATACGACAATAGACGATCAATTGATACGGGCGAGGGTTTACGCAAAATCTCTCCGTATTGATAATTCGCGGATTAAAATCAAGGAAATTGGATTTTGAATCATTCAATAATCACAATCGGTGAAGAATATCATAACATACTGGGACAATTCGGTTTCAATTAGCAAAACCCGGAAAAACCCCCCAAATTTGACGAGTTAGGGTTCTAGACGAAAATACC
Organism: Orobanche coerulescens; assembly: GCA_033398695.1. Lineage (NCBI taxonomy): Eukaryota > Viridiplantae > Streptophyta > Magnoliopsida > Lamiales > Orobanchaceae > Orobanche > Orobanche coerulescens. The sequence goes on along the minus strand of CM065807.1, from coordinate 196,032,602 downwards.
TTGATTTCGGATGATGGATGACGATTATGCTGATGATAATATGTTAGCACGACTCTACGGTGATGGAATGTGAATAGAACGCCGATCAGGACCGATGGAAATCGCCTCTGAGGTCGCACGTCGAAGAAACGAAGGGAAAAGAATAAAAGCTGCTTCAAAATCGCCTACTGGCTTATATATTGTGAAGTTAGCGCACGCTAATCGCCATATGTAGCGTGCGCTAACGGGTCGTGATACCCAGCTGGCTATCGCCACCATTCGTTAGCGTACGCTAACAATAGGGGTTAGCGTACGCTAATCGCTATCGGTAGCGCACGCAAGGGAACAGGGTAGCGTGCGCTACCTACATGAGCCAAAGATCGGCCGATGTCACACCAGCAGAAGTCCGCCGAGGGCATAAAACACGAAACGCATGCGACGAGACCGTAATCCAGAATATAGACGCGAAGCATACAAGACGACGGAACTAAGCGCTGAAATAAAATACCATTCCGACCACCGGAGGGTCCGTAATGCGACAACGAAACTAAGATTCCCTAAACTATTAGGAAATTACAAAAATGGCCCAAGTGCCCGAAAATCACGAAACGACGTCGGATTTACAAACCGAAAGTCTCCACATGACCAACTCAACCATACGAACTTGTACAAACCAAGAAACAACGAAAACGATCGAGTTTTACAAGAATCGAACGTTCATACGGCAAAACATGTCATAAAATGAAATTACGTGAAAACACCATCAAAACTCGTCCAAAAGGAAAAACTCCAAGAACAAAATAGATTCAAAATGTCGAAACGGTTACAAGAGAGTCGATAAAAATAGACATACACCAAAAATGAAAACTGCTAAAAAATAGAAAAATTCACGGATATTACAGCTCTTTCACTTCTTGTTTATATTGTTGGCCTTGTACCGGCACTAATGATACATAAAAAAATGTATTATTGATTAAAAAATTATGTATGTTTACATTTCCATTATCAATAATAAAAAAAGTTTATGTTTCATGTCCTAAATATTTATTATGTGATGATTCGATTGAACAGGAATACAAATAGAAAATATCGAACAGATACATAATTGTCTTGTTGATAGTGCAACAATGCACTCAATATTTACAAAGAAAGTATATTTCTCGAGCATCAAATTATGCAAGACGCACGTTACAACTATATCTGGTCCCGTAGAGATTATTGATGGCTCTGGGAATGCAACTGTGATGTTGCCTAATGGAACAATTTTACACATTGAAAATGCATTATTATCTGGTAGATCAAAAAGAAATCTGCTGAGTTTTAAGGATGCACGCCGAAATGGCTATCACTTGGAAACAGTGATTGAAAATAATAAAGAACATCTCTATATTACGTCCTATAAAATGGACACTCGACTTATCCACGAGAAAATTGAAGCAACAACTTCTGGACTGTATTGTGTCCCTATTCGAGCTTTTGAAACTTACGCTACCATGGCTTGGAAGCTGGTGAATCTGATATATTTGGGTCATGGCATGATCGTCTTGGGCACCCAGGAACTTCTATGTTACGTAGGATTATTGAAAATACTCATGGACATCCATTAAAGGGCACAAAAATGCTAATGTCCAAATATTATTTATGTGAATCATGTTCACGTGGAAAACTTATTACTAAACCTTCTATTGAAAAGGTTGGTTGTGAATCACCATCATTTTTACTACGCATTCATGGTGATATTTGTGGACTAATACATCCAGCAAGTGGACCATTCCGATATTTTACGGTCTTAATAGACGCATCATCCAGATGGTCCCACATATGTTTATTATCTACCAGAAATGTTGCTTTTGCACGACTCTTGTCCAAAATAATTAAACTCCGGGCATATTTTCCTGAATATCCTATAAAAAATATAAGAATGGACAATGTCGGAGAATTCACATCAAAAAGGTTCGATGAATATTGCGCAGCACTATGAATAAATGTTGAGCACCCAGTAGCACATGTTCACACCCAGAATAGATTGGATGAATCCTTGATCAAACGAGTTCAAATTATTGCCCGTACATTATTAATGAGATCAAAGCTCACTAGTGCAACGTGGGGTCATGCAGTATTACATGCATCAGCACTCATCAGATTACGCCCTACTACTTATCATATGCACTCCCCGATGCAATTAACTTTAGGTTTTGAACCAAATATTTTGCACCTTCGCACATTCGGATGTGCTGTTCAAGTGCCAATTCCACCTCCTCAAAGGACAAAAATGGGTCCTCAACGCCAACTTGGCATATACATCAGATTTGATTCCCCATCAATAATTCAGTATTTGGAACCAATAATGGGTGATTTATTTACCGCACGATTTGCGGATTGTCATTTCGATGAGACAGTGTTTCCATCGATTGGTGAGGATAAGGTTGTTTTGGATAAAGATAAACAGAAACCAGTTGAGAATATCTCCTGGAATGTACAAAGCCTATCCCATTTAGACCCACGTACTACAAAATGTGAAAATGAGGTGAAGAGAATCATCCATTTACAAAATATTGCTAATAAACTACCTGATGCATTTCATGATGCAAGTAAAGTAACAAAGTCTTACATTCCAGCTGTGAATGCTCCAGCCAGGATCGTTGTTCCTAATGAACACACAAAAATGGATGATGATGCCCCACGACAAAAACATGGTAGACCTATTGGTTCGAAGGACACTGTTCCTCGAAAAAGGAAGGGCAGAAGTAATGGGATCACAAACCAAGATCATCCTAGTGTGCATGTTACAGATGAATCTGTAGAGCGTAATAATGCAAATAATGAAGGGATCATGTATTCTGAAAACACCGAGAATACCATAAATCATTACAATGAGATATGGGATCGAAAAAATATGATAATCGATAATTTATTTACTTTCTCGGTTGCATAAGAAATTATGAACGATGATTACGATAATGAACCACATTCAATAATTGAATGCCGTCAAAGGTCGGATTGGCCTAAATGGGAGGAAGCAATAAAATCTGAATTAGCTTCCCTAGAAAAACGGATGGTATTTGGGCAAATTACTTGAACACCGAATAATTTAAAATCAATTGGTTACAAATGGGTGTTTGTTCGAAAAAGAAATGAGAAAAATGAGATTGCGAGATATAAAGCCCGACTCCTAGCCCAAGGATTCTCCTAACGGCCTGGGATTGACTATGACGAAATGTATTCACCAGTGATGGATATAATCACTTTCCGTTTTCTTATTAGTATGGCTGTCCATGAGTGTTTGGACACGCGACTAATGGATGTAGTTACGGTATATCTATATGGTTCATTAGATTCTGATATCTATATGAAAATTCCTGATGGATGTAAAATGCTAAAATCTGCTACTTCTCGTGAGCTATACTCGATCAAACTACAAAAATCACTCTATGGATTAAAGCAATCCGGCCGCATGTGGTATCATAGATTGAATGAATACCTTTCTAAGGAATGTTATAAAAATGATCTTAAATGACCATGTGTTTTTATTAAAAGATTCAATACTGGATTTGCTATAATTGCAGTCTATGTAGATGACATAAATTTAATCGGAACTCCTAAAGAGTTATCTGATACAGCTGAATATCTGAAGAAAGAATTTGAGGTTAAAGACCTTGGAATAACAAAACTGTGTCTTGGTCTTGAGCTCGAGCATAAAGATAATGGAATACTTGTCTACCAATCTGCTTATACCAAGAGATTGCTCAAATGATTTAATATGGACAAGGCTCATCCTCTGAGTACTCTTATGGCCGTACGGAATTTAGATCCTAAGAAAGATCTTTTCCGACCTAAGGAACCAAATGAGGAAATTTTGGGTCCTGAAGTGCCTTATCTCAATGCTATTGGAGCACTGATGTATTTAGCACAATGCACCAGACCCGATATTTCTTTTGCAGTAAATTTACTTGAACCAACTCGAAGACATTGGAATGGTATCAAACACATTTTTCGTTATCTCAGTGGTACCATTGACCTGGGTTTATCTTATTCAAAAGAGGCCACTAACTCCAGATTAGTTGGTTATGCTGCGGGATACAAATCCGATCCACATAAGGCTCGCTCACATACCAGTTATTTATTCTGCTATAATGATACATCTATATCATGGAGATCGACTAAACAAATATTCATAGCTACATCTTCCAATCATTCTGAAATAATTGCTCTCTATGAAGCTGGCAGAGAAAGTGTTTGGCTAAGATCAGTTATAGCTCATATATAAATGAATGTCGATTGAAGTTTGTGACAGACACTCCCACAATCATTTATGAAGACAATGCAGCATGCATAGCACAAGTCAAGGGTGGATATATAAAAGGTGATCGGACCAAGCATATTTCACCGAAGTTTTTCTACACGCATGAACTTCAGAAAAATGGAGAAATAAATGTTCAACAAATTCGCTCCTGTCACAATCTTGCTGATATATTTACAAAATCACTGCCAACATCGATATTCGATAAACTGGTATACGGCATAGGCATGAGAATAGCTAACAAGAACCAAGATTGATGAATCAATTTGAAAACTCTTTATTTCAGGGGGAGCGAAATCAAATACGTGTGCTGTACTCTTTTCCTTATGACTGGTTTTTATCCCACTGGGTTTTTCCAGCTTAAGGTTCTTAACGAGGCAGCTTATGCACAAGGTATGGATCTCAGAATGTACTCTTTTCCCTTCTGTCCGATTTTGCCCCACTGGGTTTTCCGGCTTAAGGTTTTTGACGAGGCATACTCATCCAGCTTGCTATAGTGCTACGTCCAAGGGGGAGTGTTATAATATTTAATGTGATTTTGGACTTTAGCACTAATTGTTATCACAAGACAAATAATAACAAATATTGTGATGTAATAGTAACAAGACTTGTGATTGTAATAATGCCATATTTTTTGCTATAAATGTGTGGTTATTGTTAGGAATACTTGTTAGATTTTGATGATGTCATCCCTGTATTATGATTTATTCAAATATATGCTCTTAAGTGCTTAGCAATTGTAAAGAAGAACCAAATGAGTGTCATCTATAAACCTTTAAATTTAGGATGTCTTGATCAAATGTTGATCAGTAGAAAATCGACTAAGTATAGAACTGCCATTCATCAGAGAAGTTATCAGACTAGTTCATTATCAGATAAGTTTTGGTCAACATGAATATCAGAGAAGTTTGACCAAAACCTAGCTGCAGTCAAGTTCTGAAGAAGGCGCTACATCAAGACAAGTTTTGGTCAATGCAGAATATAAGAGAGGTTTGACCAAAACCCATCTACAGTCAAGTTATCAGATGAGAACTGGTCAACAAAATATCAGATGAAGTTTGACCATCAGATCAGAGAACATTCATCAGGTCAGAGAACTTCATATCAGAGGACTTTATATCAGAGAACTTCAGAGCAGAGAACTTTATCTCAGAGAAGTCCAAAGCAGAAAACTTTATCTCAGAGAACTTCTACCAAGATACATCAGAGAAGTTTACATTAGAGAAGGTTGACTGCACATCAGGCAGGTTTGACCAAGAGATATCAGATAAGTTCTCAGTCAGATATCAGCCAAGTCCAAGTAACTCAGTCCACGCCAGCAAGCGTTGAAAGTCAACAATCACGGAAAGCCTCATGCAAGACGTAAGGAGACAAAATGGGAAGATTCCCAGAAAGCTAGGAGTAAAATATTCCTTGAGATCCACGTTCTGAAGACTTATGATTATTCTAATCAAGAATAACGTCGCTAACAAGGAAAGTGTTTCAAACAGTCGGAAATGAAAAGGGGAATCAAGCCGTGCAACGGAATGATAAGATAAAAAAAGAAGTCAACTCTCCAACGGACGAATTTGTTACAGTGATGCAACGGCTATGAAGAAAGCTCAAAGGATCGTATTATAAATATCTGAAGATATGAGTTGAGCAAAGTGTTGGAATATAAAACGCAGCGGAAGCGAGCTTGAACGATTTGAATATATTTGGTTTTATAAACTAACCAACAAAATTACGGATCTATTTAGGCTTGTCAATTAATTAATTAAACATATTAATTAACAATTTAAATATACGTATTTATGCAGTAGAATTGGCAATTCGTACCTTTGAAGTGAAGTGGTAGAAAATTCTTTCTGGGTCGATTGAACTCCCCTTCGTACTCCTCCTTGATCTTGTTGTATTTCTACTTCAAGCTCTTCTAGAGTATATCCCGCCTAAGATTCAGATATCGTGTGGACAATAATCTACCGGATCAAACTTAAACTTGAATTATAGGATCGACCGAACCACTATTGTTCCTCAAGACTATCTCGATTTTCCTCTCTATTTTTCTTGATGATATTTTAGAAAAATTTTGTGTTTACCAAATTGTGGAATCAAAGACACAAGTCAAGATCCACAATTAAAGCACGCACAAAATCGAAATTCTTGTTCAATAATGAGTGAAAAAATCGGCCAACCCATTGTCCTATTTATAGGTGTTTTGGGCTACTCTAGGGACCTTAAGGAGGATAAGATAATGACTCCCAATAGAGATCATCTTTCTAACATTAGGACTCTTCCTAATATGATGACTCTATTAATATCAACTTAGTCCACTAAAAGGTTGATATTGCACTTTCTACCAAAATCCCAAATTACGAAATTGGGCTCCGTTTTGAATTAATTATTTCCTGTGTTTAAGATATTCCATGTCCATTAATTAATTTAAGCTACTGACAGCTTTTAATTAATTAATGTGTTATACATGAGTATACCACTCGACTTTTATTATTATATCGGAAAATTAATTCCACCTGTAGGGTTTAATATAATAATCCTTTCGAGTGCCTCAAGGGACATGATCAACCCGACTGGTCGGGACACAATTTCTAGCTATAATATTAATTATTATATAAATAATAATATTGCCCAAAATATCGAGCGTATTGAGTCAATCATTGTGGATCTCACTCATGATAAATCAAAGCAATAAATATTAAATATTAATCACTAGAATTAAGAAATAATAATTATCCGAGATGTACATTCTTCTTATAGTCAGTACAGAAGAATCTATCTCACCTCGATCCTGTTCAACGTATACCGAATACGCTAATATATGTTAATGGTCAAGACCAACCAATCTCAAGCATGTATTACAACCTCTCACATAACGGTCTAATGTTATATAGGTTGTGAACTAATTATTACTATATAATGAACCGATAATGTGATCTTTTGTGTGACTCAACACACCACATTATCTACAATATAAAGTAATTTAGACAACATTTGTATAACCATAGCGCGAATAAATATGCAAAATATGTGACAAATGTATTAAATATTCTCTTAGATAAAGACCGGGAAATTAGGTAATACAAGCATAAAGTATGCTTTGATGTATACAACCCTAACAATCTCCCACTTATACTCAAATCATGCTTTTGAAGTATACTATCTAGACTATGTCTATCTATCTCCCACTTATACTCAAAGCAATGCTGCCATACATCTCAACCCCATTCCTTCCACATGCCCTTCAAATGACTTTGCGGGCAACCCTTTCGTGAAAGGATCAGCTAGGTTGTCTTCAGATGCTATCTTGGAGACAATAATCTTTCCTCTCTTCACAAAATCTCGAATGATATGATATTTGCGCTTGATACGTTTGCTTGCTTTGTGGGCCCGTGGTTCCTTCGAATTTGCAACCGCATCGGTATTATCACAATAAAGTGTAATAATCCTAGGCAAATTAGGAATCACACCCAAATCCTTTAGGAAGTACTTGAGCCATACCACCTCTTTAGCTGCCTCTGAGGCTGCTACATACTCGGCTTCTATGGTAGAGTCCCCTATACATTTCTGCTTCACACTCCTCCAATTGATGGCTCCACCTCCCAAAGTGAAAACATATCCGGAAGTTGATTTTGACTTTTCTTTGTCCGCAATGAAATCTAAGTCAGTGTAACCCAAAGGACAAAGTGCATCCGATTGATATATAAGCATATGCTCCCTAGTCCTTATCAGGTACTTGAGTATATGCTTGACATCAATCCAATGTCCCGGTCCTGGGTTCGACTAATATCTCACCACCATGCCTACAGCATGACAGATATCAGGCCTAGTGCAAAGCATAGCATACACGAGGCTTCCCACTACCGAAGCATAAGGGACCAGCTTCATGTCATCTATCTCCTTCTGTGTCCTAGGACACATAGCCTTAGATAGCTGAATTCCATGTCTGTAAGGTAAGAAACCTTTCTTGGAATTCTCCATACTAAACCGCTTTAGCACCGTATCGATATAGGATGCCTGAGATAAGCACAACATCCTTTTCTTGCGATCTCGAAAGATTTTAATACCAAGGATGTGCCCATCTTCTCCCAAATCCTTCATATCGAATTGCTCAGACAGCCATACCCTTACGTCTAATAATACCTTCACATTGTTTCCAATTAGAAGTATATCATCTACGTACAGTACAAGAAACACTAGAACGTTTCCATTGCACTTTTTGTATACACAAACCTTACCAGGACACTATTCAAAACCATATGATTGAGTGACCTCATCAAATCGCATGTTCCAAGACCTTGATGCTTGCTTGAGACCATAAATGGCTCTTTTAAGCTTGCACACTAAGTGCTCCTCTCATTTAGTAATGAATCCCTCAGGTTGGCGCATATAAATTTCCTTATCAAGACTCCCGTTCAAGAACGCAGTCTTGACATCCATCTGCCAAATCTCCATATCCAAATGCGCAGCTATAGCTAAGAGAATCCGGATCAATTTAAGCATGGCTACTGGCGAAAAGGTCTCATCATAGTCGATGCCCTCCTTCTGAGTGTAACCCTTCACAACAAGCCTTGCTTTGAAGGTTTCAACCTTCTCTTTCGATCCTCTCTTATGCTTGTAGACCTACTTACTTCCAATGGCTTTGACCCCATTGGGTAGCTCTACTAGCTCCCACACTTGATTAGAATCCATAGATATTCCATTGTTGTTTGCCAGGATTCAGCATCCTTGTCTTGAACTGCCTGCTTATATGCACATGGATCCGTTTCATCCTGGTCCGGGGAGTGGTCCGAAGACGCTCCCATGCCGATGAAACATTCAGGTTGATGAACAACCCTCCCACTACGATGAGGCATGTCCTTGGTTTGCGTATCCACAATAGTGTCGATACGTGGTACACTAGGTGTTTGTACAATTGGTATTGTCGAAATCTCGCCCCTAAGTTCTTCTAGAATGACCTCACTCCTAGGCTTGTGGCTCATTACATAGTCCTCCTCTAAGAACCGGGCATTGGTGCTAATAATGACCTTCTGATCTTTAGGACTGTAGAATAAGTCACCCTTCGTTCCCTTTGGATATCCTACAAACACTCATACTTCTGTACGAGATGCCAACTTATCAGCTTCCTTATTCAGCACGTGTGCTGGTGAACCCCAAATCCGAACATGTCCTAGACTGGGCTTGCGCCCCTTCCATAGTTGTGGGTATTTTTAGAACTGATTTCAAAGGCACCAAGTTGAGAATGTACGCCGCTGTTTCCAAGGCGTATCCCCAAAATGAAATAGGCAAATCAGAATAACTGATCATTGACCTAACCATCTCTAATAAAGTATGATTCCTTCGTTCAGTAACACCATTTTGTTATGGTGTACCAGGCGCAGTGAGCTGGGAAGTAATCCCCTCATGTGCCAAGAAATCCAAAAACTCTCCACTAAGATATTCGCCACCACAATCAGATCGTAGTGACTTGATACTCTGTCTATGACGCTTCTCCATTTCAGCCTTGATTTCTTTGAACTTATCAAAAGATCCAGACTTATGTCGCATCAAATAGATGTATCCATATCTCGAATAATCATCTATAAATGTGATGAAGTATTCGAAACCACTCTTAGCTTGGATGTTCATTGGACCACACACATCGATGTGTACTAATTCCAATACATTTTGTGCACAATTTTCTTTGCTTTGGAAAGCCCTTTTAGTCATTTTCCCTTCCAGACAGGATTCGCAGATTGGAAATGACTCAACTTGGAGTGAATACAATGGGCCATTGCTCACCAATCTTTGAATCCTTCTAAGGTTAATATGACCTAATCATAAATGCCACAAATATGTTTTATTTATGCTCGAAGGTTCTTTTATTTTTTTATTAGGATTAGTCAAAGAATCAAGCGATTTATAATTATGCAAGGGAGTTGGTGCAACATTAATAACATAAAGTCCTTCATTATAAGTACTCGTGCAAACATATTCACCATTTCTTTTAATAATTGCATTATCTCCAAAAGAAACTGAATATTCATCACAACGCAATTTAGAAACTAAAATTTAATTCAATTCTAAAATCAGGTACTAATAACACATTATTTAGGACTAGAATCCTATCATTAACTTTTAATTGCACGACTCCCGCTGCAACAGCCTTCAGCCTGGAATAGTAGCCATAGCTAATAGTAATCTCATCCGCACTAAGTACTTTGGTTACTTGGAATCCCTACGAGTCATAACAAACATGATCAGTGGAGCCCGAATCTACTATCCACGAAGTGTTAGAACAGGCACACAAACATGTTTTGACTACTAGTGCATGAGACGTACCTTTCTTAAGGCAGTCACTCTTGAAATGCCCCTTCAGACCGCACTTATAGCATTTGCCCTTTGGCTTTTTGTTTACATCGGACTGAGGAGCCTTGGACTGAGGAGCCTTGCCCTTAGCTTTGAAGGTTGCCACTTGCTTCTGGCCAACCTATTTTTTCTTCTTTCTCCATTTGGGTTTTGAAGAACTAGCACCGGTTGCTGCAAGAATTTGATGATATCCTTGTTTGAAGAGACCTTCAGCAGATTGAAGCTCTGTGAGAAGTTCCGCCAAAGTGTAAGTCATACGATTCATATTGTAGTTAAGGCGGAACTGCTCAAAGCTTCTTGGCAAGCTGCCCAAGATAATATCGACCTGCAACTCGGCATCGATAGTGGCCCCCAGTATGCTCAGTTCGTTCAAATGAGACATCATTTTCAGAACATGATCCCTTACTGGAGTCCCTTCAGACATTTGGGTTGTCATCAAAACCCTCATTGCATTTTGCCTAGCCACCCGATTCTGATGACCAAACATCTTGGTGAGATTTTTCATCATTTCCGCAGTTGAGGCCATCGTCTGATGTTGATGCTGCAATACATTTGTCAGTGAAGCCAAAATGTAACAGCGAGCCATCTCATCAGACTTTTTCCATTTTCGGAATTCAGCCAACTCTTCAGGAGTGGCATCCGGTTCTGGTTCCAGAGGGCTTTCCTCAGTTAAAACAAATTTATGCCCCTCGGCAGTGAGGACAATATCAAGATTTCTTTTCCAGTCGGCAAAGTTAGTGCCATCAAGTTTATTTTCTTTGAGAATAACAGTTAGTGGATTGAAAGACATCTGAGAATAAAATTAAAAGCACCATTCATCACATAATTCGACTCAAAATATATTGAAAAAACTTAAAAAACACAATATATATGCAGTCAACCAACACCTCGAAAAACCACACATGCAAGCCACGTTAGTGTGGACATTTACATATACATTTCTCAAGTAGATTTTAACGTCTTTAATTTTACTATCTAGTCAAGATGTGTTATGACAAGTAAAATTAATAGTTGGTTCCTCTTTGCCATGTATTAAATGAACATAGACTCCGATGGGGAGCTTATTAATTAATACACCTAAGTGAACACCATAATTTAACGAACCTTAGAATATTATTTAATGATAATTTTCCTACAGATGAAGAGGTCCTATCATAAAAAATAATATTCACCTTTCCGTTATCTAATTGAAGTTTAAAACTAGTGAGCCAATAATCAGCACATCCGATATGGAGGAAGACTCTAATGTCAACGCGCATGTTAATTATTTCACAATTTAAACCAATTATGGAGGCCAATTTGATTTTAAAAAATCAATTATTAAAATTACTTAGTTATTTTGAAAAAATAAGGTTTTTAATTTTCTCGTTCTAACATGCAAGAAACATATTACGCATACATCCATACATGTCATACATCAAAACAGTAAACCAACAAATAATTAAAACTGGATAATTAAATCCAATTATCATGGTTTTTATTCCTCGTTTTGAATAACGAGAAAATCCTTGGCTCTTTTGTTCCCACTGCTTCAAGCATCTCGTCACCTCCTCCTGGTTGGGGCACAAAATTTGCCAAATTTAGAAACTTTCTTTCATGCAAAGTTAATTGCACAAGAAATTTCCAAATTAAAATTATTATGCTCCAACGGACGCAACGAACGACGGATAAATGAATAGGACCAAACTCCGGATGACCGACTACCAACCCGACCAGCGCCGGACGATGTACTGACCAACGGCCGGGCCTTCAGCGGGCAGTGCTCGGCCGAGACAACTGCTTTGACATAGTCCCGATCGGCAGCTGCCTGGTCTCAGTCGGTTCGTCCGATCGGGACTCCTTTTCGCGCTGGACTTCTTTTCCTTCGCACTTTTGTGTATCCAACTCGATTACAATTTTACAGAAATAAAATACATCGAATTTACAACAAAATTACAATGGAAAAATAAATCATATTCTACCCATGAATTTTTTCATGGGAAAAACTTATACATGCCTAAAAACGGGCCAAAATTACCAAAACGCGTAAATAAATAAAAAATCGCATAGCCATGATAATTGGACCATATTCACCTGCAAGATAATTTCTAGCAAAAATATTCCAAACATCATACTATATGAATATTTAAATTGCTAGCAAATCAATCACAAATTAATTAAATTGAACAGAACCTAAAGACCGGCTCCGATACCAATTGTTGGAATATAAAACGCAGCGGAAGCGAGATTGAACGATTTGAATATATTTGGTTTTATAAACTAACCAACAAAATTACGGATCTATTTAGGCTTGTCAATTAATTAATTAAACATATTAATTAGCAATTTAAATATACGTATTTATGCAGTAGAATTGGCAATTCGTACCTTTGAAGTGAAGTGGTAGAAAATTCCTTCTGGGTCGATTAAACTCCCCTTCGTACTCCTCATTGATCTTGTTGTATTTATACTTCAAGATCTTCTAGAGTATATCCCGCCTAAGATTCAGATATCCTGTGGACAATAATCTATCGGATCAAACTTGGACTTGAATTATAGGATCGGCCGAACCACTATTGTTCCTCAAGACTATCTCGATTTTCCTCTCTATTTTTCTTGATGATATTTTAGAAAAATTTTGTGTTTACCAAATTGTGGAATCAAAGACACAAGTCAAGATCCACAATTAAAGCACACAAAAAATCGAAATTCTTGTTCAATAATGAGTGAAAAAATCGGCCAACCCATAGTCCTATTTATAGGTGTTTTGGGCTACTCTAGGGACCTTAAGGAGGATAAGATAATGACTCCCAATAGAGATCATCTTTCCAACATTAGGACTCTTCCTAATATGATGACTCTATTAATATCAACTTAGTCCACTAAAAGGTTGATATTGCACTTCCTACCAAAATCCCAAATTACGAAATTGGGCTCCTTTTTACATGAGTATCACTCGACTTTTATTATTATATCGGAAAATTAATTCCACCTGCAGGGCTTAATATAATAATCCTTTCGAGTGCCTTAAGGGACATGATCAACCCGACTGGTCGGGACACGATTTCTAGCTATAATATTAATTATTATATAAATAATAATATTGCCCAAAATATCGAGCATATTGAGTCAATCATTGTGGCTCTCACCCATGATAAATCAAAGCAATAAATATTAAATATATATAATTAAATATTAATCACTAGAATTAAGAAATAATAATTGTCCGAGATGTACATTCTTTTTATAGTCAGTAAAGGAGAATCTATCTCACCTCGATCCTGTTCAACGTATACCGAATACACTAATATATGCTAATGGTCAAGACCAACCAATCTCAAGCATGTATTACAACCTCCCACATAACGGTCTAATGTTATATAGGCTGTGAACTAATTATTACTATATAAGGAACCGATAATGTGATCTTCTGTGTGACTCGACACACCACATTATCTACAATATAAAGTAATTTAGACAATATTTTCATAACCATAGCGTGAATAAATATGCAAAACATGTGACAAATGTATTAAATATTCTATTAGATAAAGACCGGAAAATTAGGTAATACAAGCATAAAGTATGCTTTGATGTATAAAACCCTAACACAAAGTACAATGCGAACAATACTTATAAGCGAACAAAACAATCAAAGCAAAAAAAGCTATCAAAGAGATCTATAGCATCGTGAAAGAGCAAAGCTTTAAACAGCCATATTCGAAGAATCTCTTTAGTTTGGGAAGACAAACACTTTGTCTCTAAAGTTTGAGTTCGGTGTACTTCTATGAATGAGGTTTCCAGAAGTTGCGCGACTGATAAGGCATCCACGGGTTCTTGATTGGAAGGTGATAGACAGCTCGAGAAGTTGTTGAGGCATCCACGGGTTTTCAATCAAGAGGTGCTAGGCAGTCAAAGGGAGTTGCAACGGCCACGGGTTTCCACTGGTTGGAAGCTGTTGTAACTAGGGAAAAATTCATTGTAACCTTTATCACTAGTTGACAGTTATAGTGAATTTATCTCCAACTGGTTTGGAGAGAAGTGAACTAGTAGAGGATTACCCCACCTCTGAAACCCCTATAAGTGCTTGTGTGATTTACTACTTTACACATCATACTTAACTGCTACATTCATATTTACTGTTCCGTTAGAAGTTAACTGCAGACGATATTAAGTTATCTGTATCATCATCAACTGTGTCTTCCGCATTATCTGTCTGCAGACGACATAAGTCATCTGTACTTATCACAAGTGGTATTAGAGAGGTTGGTTCAATTCTCACAGAACCAGATCTATATATCTGAGCATATATATTAATCTCTCATTTAGAATGGAACACAGGCAACACATGCACTCTAGATTACCTGTATTCTCTGTTGATGAATATGACTTGTGGAAAATAAGAATGCAGGCTTATCTGTCATCCATTCATGATGACATGTGGTGTATCATTCAGGAAGGTCCTTTCATCTTTGATAAGTATAATACTCTAGAAGAAATTATTGCTGGGAAGCCAGAGAAGATTCCCAAGAAGAGGACCGAGATGTCCCCTGAAGAGAGAAAGCTGGCCAACCTAGACAACTGGGCCAGAGATATCCTGTACCAGACCCTTGACAAAGCAACCATGGTCAAGATCAAGAATTACAAAAATGCAAAGGAAATTTGGGACACATTAGCTATAATGTGTGAGGGAACCGAGCTGATAAAAGAAAATAAGTTCTGAATTGCCACCCAAAAGTTTGACAACTTCAAGATGAAGAATGGTTAATCAACTGACCAAGTGGACATAAGATTCACTGAGATCATAAATGAAATAAACTCCCTTGGAAAGACATATGGCAACAGGGAGATGGTCCTAAAACTTTTAAGATCTCTCAATCCTGAATGGAGCATGAAGGCTGTGACCATGAGAGAGTCAAAGGATCTCAACAAAATAAATATCCAGGAGCTGTTTTCTGACATGAAGGCATATGAGTTCGAGCTGCCCTGTTCATCATCTAATGAACCTGCAGAGAAAGGGATAACATTTGCAGCAGAATCACCTGCAAAAAGTCTAGCTGAAGTCAGTCCCCCCAACCCCTTGAATTTTGAAAAAGAGATGACTTTCATCATGCAAAGGTTCAGTAATTTTAGGAAAAACTATTCCAAATACAAAACTAACTACAAGGACAATCCAATGAGGAACCAGAAGGCAGGCAACTGGAAGGTGGAATGTTATAACTGCCACAAAATCGGGCATATACAATTTGACTGTCATGATCTCAAGAGAGATGAAGCAAAGAAAGAAGTGGGCAGAAAAGAATACAAAAGAAAAGCCCTCATTGGAGAAGATCAGATTGAAGAAAGAGTAGAATCAAGTGGTGGATTCTTCTGTGACGATGATGATGAATACAACTGTCTGATGGCCGACTAGTTGATCAGCTATATGGTATTCTTGATCTTCAACCGGTACATCCCTCTCGTAATAACCAAATACGTCTTCAATCAACCTTCTTGTGGATAATTAGATGTACTACCACTGTACTGCCCGTGATCATAGGGAATAAGTGAATTTGATCTTCCACCATGGTTTATCCAACATGTGTACTTATCCCAAAATCCATTCTTTTTCAAGGGCTCCAATACAACATCAATTGTAAAATGCTACATATCACTACGACATTTATGTTTATTGCATGGACAGTAATGAATTATACGATCACTATCATGTGCCTTCACAAATCGAATAAACCCTCTCCGTCCATCTATAACTCTTGGATCCCATTTTTGTAGACTAATCCAACTTTTATCCATCCTATAACAAAAATAATAAAAATAACCATTGTTTGTAGGTAAAGCATTTTTCCATAACCATAGCCATAGCCATAGGATCCTTACCGACACACAATTTGATTTTTTAGTAGCTATTATTTTCCTTTTGGATACTGAAAAATTATAAAGGGTGGTCGTATTTTTCCTTTTAGATACTGAAAAATTGTAAAAGGTGGCAATTGATTTCCTTTTGGACACTGAAAATTTAGAAAAGGTGGCCGTTGTTTTTCTTTTGGACACTGAAAATTGTAAAAGGTAGTCGTTATTTTCCTTTTGGACACTGGAAGATTGTAAGAAGTGGTTGTTTTTTTCTTTTTGGTCACTGAAAAATTATAAAAGGTGGCCGTTGTTTTTCTTTTGGACACTGAAAAATTGTAAAAGGTGGCCATTGTTTTCTTTTTGGACACTGAAAAATTGTAAAAGTTGGCCGTTATTTTCCTTTTGGACACTGAAAATTTATAAAAGGTGGCTGTTATTTCCCTTTTGGACACTGAAAATTTGTAAAAGATGGCCGTTGTTTTATTTTTGGACACTGAAAAATTATAAAAGGTGGTCGTTGTATTCCTTTTGAACACTAAAAAATTGCAAAAGGTGGCCGTTGTTTTCCTTTTGGACACTGAAAAATTGTAAAAGGTGGCCGTTGTATTCTTTTTGGACACTGGAAATTTGTAAAAGATGGTCGTTGTTTTCCTTTTGGACACTGAAAAATTATAAAAGGTGACCGTTGTTTTCCTTTTGGACACTTAAATTTGTAAAAGGTGGTCATTGTTTTCCTTTTAGACACTCAGAAATTATAAAAGGTGGTCGTTATTTTCCTTTTGGACACTGAAAAATTGTAAAAGGTGGCCGTTGTTTTTCTTTTGGACACTCAAAATTGAAAAAGATGGTCGTAGTTCGTCCATTGGCCACAATTTCACATCTAAAAGGTGGTCGTAGTTGTCCATCGGCCACGGTTTCACATCTAAATGGTGACTGTATTTCATATTCAGCCACAAGAATGCAGTATTAGCCACCTATTTTATCGAGTCTTTAAGGACCTATTTGCCACCTACTTCTAATGTGTAACATAAACTCATTAACAACAATTGATGCAAAATTTATCCAATTTTTTATTACTCATATGATATAAACTTAAATGTCTTGATTAGATAAATGAAAAATGTCTAAAAAAACAATAAATCAACTGTTTTGATTAAAAAAAAATTAAACAGTCAACGCCTATGGAAGCACGACTATTTCTCTTATTTTAACTAGGCTACAGTCTTGATTCTCTTGCTCATTCTCAGAGGCTTCAATATCTCGTCGTTCATATCAGAAGCTTTCTTCTTCTTCTTAATCTTCTTAGTCTTTTCAACTGTCTTCTGGCTATCATCATATTGTTGATCGGAGCTTTCAAGTGTCCTCCCGTTGTCATCATTGTCATCATGTTCTTGATAAGATGAAGAGGTAACATCTAAACCCTCAATTTCTAATAATAACAGCTTAGACATGTCTCAAGATATTGACTTACATGAATCTGTCAATCAGCTCCTTAAATATTTTGAAAAATTAAAATCTGTACACTTGACTGTGACAGTCGAGAAAACACAGCTGCAAGATGAGAATAGGCAGCTGAAAAAGAACTTTGAAAAACTCAGCCTAGAGTTAACAAAAATCAAATCTGAATTTGAAAAACAGGCTGAAAACAAATTGAAAAACCCGACTGATAATACTACAACTGAGATTAAAAGGTTAAGTGTTTTAAACAATGAGAAATCAGCTGCAATTGCTCATGTTAAATCTGAGTTTGCCAAGCTGACACATCTAAGTAATACACAAGCTAAGGAAATAACATCCTTAAAGGCACTTATAAGTTTATAACCCTGGATGAATTGTGTATGAACAAGAGGCCACTTTATTCCAGATCAGGCCTTGGACATGACCCCAACACTCCCTCTAGTTCAAAAACTGTTATCAAGGGAGAAACGATTGTCCAAGATGCTGAGCCTACATATAAACCCGTATTTCAAAATAGGCAGGAGCCCAGTCAAAAGTTTAGGCAGCAGCCAAGGTTCACAAAGTAGCCACCTAGATAAGAGACTAGGCAATGGCCAAGGCAAAAGCAGCAGCCAAGACATTATGCCAACCATTACCAAAGATTCCCCAAAAACAGATTTCAAAATGGGAGAGGCAAATGGAAACCTCAAGGTTATCCAAATTTCCAAAATGAACAGGTGTGGAGACCCCAACGATTTAACAAATGGGCTCAACCAATATCTAGAAATGGCCCACACCATAGATTTTATGAGGCATATCCAGTACACAATCCTAACCAAGGATATATACCAGACAGCACACACCTTATAGGGGTAGACAACATAACTTTTATAATCCAAGGAGAAATCAATTCTCCAGGAAACCTACTAACCCCAAAGGACCCACACAAATTAGGGTACCTAAATCTCTGCTCGTCTGATTACAGAAACGGTGGAAGGACTACTACCACATCTCCTCAAGCTCAACAATAAGAGGTGAAGAATGGTTTGTAGATTATGGATGCTCAAGGCACATGACAGGGAATGCAAATGTGCTTTCAAACTACACCAAAGAAAGAGGTCCAGATGTAACCTTTGGAGATAGCTCAGATGTCAGACAAAAGGATTTAGAGAGTTGCACAGAGGAAATATAACCATATCCAAAGTCCACTATGTCAAAGGGCTCAAATACAATATGTTGAGCATAAGCCAACTCTGTGATGAGAAGAATCTAGTAGTCTTCACCATTTGGAAATGTATGGTGATTTATATCCTATCTGGAGAAGTGAAGCTACATGGATTCAGAAGAAGAGATGTATACATGATAAATTGGAATACAGGCACTCCAAACACCTATTTTCTATCTAAGACAATTGCTAAAAATGGATGGCTATGGCACAAGAGATTATGTCACTTGAACTTCAAAGCCATCAACAAGATAAGCTCTCAAAAGCTGGTCAGAAGTCTTCCAGAAAAAGTATTCAAGAAAGAAGCTCTCTATGATGCATGTCAGAAAGGAAAGCTAACCAGAGCATCATTCAACCCAGTTCAGCCTACCACTCTCACCACCAGAGTTCTAGATCTACTTCATATGGATCTCTTTGGCCCCATTAAGCCAAGGAAATTGAGTGGAAGGAAGCATGATCTAGTAGTAGTAGTAGATGACTACTCAAGATACACATGTGTTGTTTTTGTCTATAAAAAGAGTGAAACACTAACAAAGTTACCTGAGCTGCTAAGGAAGATTCAGAATGAGAAATCCCTCCCAATCATCAAGATCAGATCAGATAGAGGAGGAGAATTTCTCAAAAAGGCAATCACTGAGTACAGTGATCAGAATGGAATCCAGCATGAAGTATATACCACAAGAACACCTCAGCAAAATGGTATTGTTGAAAGAAGAAACAGAACCTTGAAGGAAGCTGCCAGGTCAATGATTGCTGAAGCTGACCTGCCAAAGAGGTTCTGGGCTGAAGCTATCAACACAGCATGCCATACTCAGAACAGGAGTATGATAGTAGGTAGACATGGCAAAACTCCCTATGAGGTTTGGAATGGCAGAACACCAACTGTTGCATTGTAAGTGTTTTATCCACAACAATGGTAAAATCCAACTGAATGCCTTTGATGCTAAAACTTATGATGGTCTCTTTATGGGATACTCACAAATAAGCAAGGCATACAGGGTATTTAACAAAAGAACATTAGTTGTGGAAGAAACACCTCATGTTGTGTTTGATGAGTCGACTATTGAGTACAGGAAACAGGTGGAATCGATTGAGAAAAAGCTCAAATCCGCCACCCTAGAAGAAGTTATCATTCATGACACAGGAATGATGGACTCACCTGAAGACCAGCCTGAAGACGTAACTGCATATCAGATAGGATTCCAAAACCTAACTGATCCAATTGCAACAAATGAAGACCCAACTGTAGCTGACAAAAACGTACCTGCAGAGCAGACAGGACCCCCATCTTCAGATGACAAGACTGTCGCTGATCCAGTTGCAGATCAAGAAGGCCAGAACCAAGCAGATTCACAGAGAGATGAAGTTCACCAAACAACTCAACAGGGGGAACAAACCCTGAAGATGATATCCCCAAATGGCTCAGAGATCATCCCATTCAACAAATCATTGGAAACCTAACTGATGGAGTCAGAACCAGACAATCCACAGAACCGGCAGGAATGGTAATTTTCTCATGTTTCATGTCTCAGATGGAACCCAAGACAACAGATCAAAGCTCTGGAGGACTACTCATGGATAATTACAATAAAAGAAGAGCTCAACCAGATGGAAAGAAACAATGTCTGGGAACTAACAGACAGACCAGATCACAAGAGAGTCATAGGCACCAAATGGGTGTATAAAAACAAATGTGATGAAGATGGAGCTGTTGTTAGGAATAAAGCCAGACTAGTTGCAAAAGGATATGCAAAATGTGAAGGAATAGATTTTGATGAAATATATGCTCCAGTAGCAAGACTTGAATCTATCAGACTATTCTTTGCATATGCAGCATACAAGGATTTTGAAGTCTACCAGATGGACATGAAAAATGTTTTTCTCAATGGAATCCTAGAAAAAGAAGTCTATATGGAACAACCCCCCGGATTTGTCAAAGGAGACAAAGAATACAAGCTTTTGAAAGCTCTATATGGACTCAAGCAAGCACCAAGAGCATGGTATGAAATACTATATGTGTTTCTGGAGAAGAATGGATTCAACAAAGGAAAGGTGGACAAGACCTTATTCAGAGTGGAGCATGAAGACCACATATTTCTATTTCAAATATATGTGGATGATATCATCTTTGGATTAACCAACCCGAAGCTATGCGAGAAGTTCTCAAATCTCAGGAGAGTTTGAGATGAGTATGATGGGAAAGCTTAATCTTTCTTGGTTTACAAGTCAAGCAAATGGACAAAGGAATCTTCATCAATCAAGCTAAATATACAAGGGACCTAATCAAAAGATTTGGTATGGATTCATCCAAACCAGCAAGAGTACCAATGAGCACATCCCTACAACTTGATGTAGATGAAGGAGGTATTTCAGTATATCCAACCCACTACAGAGGACTTATTGGATCACTTCTATACCCCACTGCAAGCAGACCTGATATTTCATATGCAGTGGGAGTATGTGCAAGATTTCAGTAAAAGCCGAAGCAGTCTCACCAGGAAGCTAAGAGGATGATCAGATACCTTAAGTCCACAATCAATGTTGGTTTATGGTATCTCAAGGATAACAACTTTGAACTCTCAGGATACTCAGATGCAGACTTTGCAGGATGCAAGATTGATAGGAAAAGCACCAGTGGAACATACCAATTCCTAGGAACGAGACTGATATCATGGTTCAACAAGAAGCAAGTATCAAACTCAATATCTACAATTGAGTCTGAATACTTAGCTGCAGGTAGCTGTTGTGCACAAATTCTATGGATCAGACAACAGCTAATGGACTACAACATCACTG
Source organism: Orobanche coerulescens (assembly GCA_033398695.1). Lineage (NCBI taxonomy): Eukaryota > Viridiplantae > Streptophyta > Magnoliopsida > Lamiales > Orobanchaceae > Orobanche > Orobanche coerulescens. The sequence goes on along the minus strand of CM065807.1, from coordinate 196,010,694 downwards.
CAAATGAAGTCCCAATAAGGTGTGACAACAATAGTGCAATTGCAATAACAAACAATCCAGTATTGCACTCAAGAACAAAGCATGTTGATGTCAAACATCATTTCATCAGAGACCATGTGCTAAATAAGAGAGTTAGAGTGGAAAGAGTCAGCACGGAGTTCCAAATTGCTGACATATTCACAAAACCTTTACCATAAGAAAGGTTTCTGGAGCTAAGCAGGGAACTTGGTCTACTAGATTGGGAATCTAGTACAGACGATAAAGCTACCTGATAATCAGACCATACGGCAAAGAAGCTACCTGAGGATCAGACCAGACGGCAAGAAAGCTACCTGATGTGGAGACCGGCGACGAAAACCTGCCTGATGCAGAAAGCTACCTGATGCAGAAATCTACCTGATGATCAGACCAGACGAGAAATCTACCTGATCAGACCAGACAAGGAAATGTTAACTGACATCAACCACAGGCGAAACAACTTACCTGATGCAGAGCAATCAAGAAGTCAATCGGTCAACTAGGTAAGTTTCTAATTCTTAGACTGACTTAATTATTATATTACACGTGGACAAACACATGATCACACTACCTTCACGACGTCCAATCAAATTCAACCGTCATTTTAACTTCTAAAAAATTGGACCGCCGCGTACTTATTTTATTATTAAATTCAAAGCGTCCTTTCAAATGGCTATATAAAACTGTCGAAACCATTTCACAAAAACTTTATCGTCTTCAAGCTTACGAACCCTAATTTTCAAAAGCAAGAAAAATTCCTGAATATTCACTGCACTAAATCAGAACCCTAACTTTTTTTGCAGAAATGGAATCTTACTTTGAAGGTGTCAATCTCAAGCTGGTGAAAGAAAAGATCATTTTCAGCATTGATGTCTACTTTAAAGGGTTACTAGCAACAAACAACTCTGGGTAAATGGCGTATGTGATCCGAATGATGAAGAAAAACGGCATCTACCAATTTCTGGACATTTCCCCGAAACAGCTTTTCAAGGAGGATATAATATGCTTCTACAGGGAGTCTCAAGTCACCTAGCACTATATCTCAAGCTCTATTCTTGGAGAAGAAGTCAACATCACCTCTCAAACCATCGCTGATGCGTTCCATATGGAGAACAGGGGCATCGCCGTCGAAGCCTAAAGTAAAATCCAACCGAGACTTGGTATGAGATCAAGCTGCCAAAGGAGACATCTAAGGTCAAACTCACGGCGAAGAAAAATGACCTTAAAAAGGAATACAAATATGTCCTGGACATAAACAACAAAATTGTCATGGGCATGGCAGGAAGCTATGATCAACTATCCTCTGCCAAGTATGTCGTGATGGGAGCCCTTATATAGCTAAAGAGGATTAACTGGCCTGACTACGTATACAGGCAGTTAGTCCGAGAGGTAAACAAAGTGAGCTGGGATGAGGAAGAGAAGAAATTTAGGCAGAAGCTGGCATATGGAACTCAAATAAGCTGGATCTTGGAGTTCCTGGGAAAGGCCAATGGAAGGGCAGACCCTTTCACCTCAACAAGAGACTTGGTCACTTGGACCATGAAACCCTAAAGCATATCAGAGGCAAGAAGGAAAAGGCAGCTGAGCAAATCAAGGGGATGACATCTGGGACATCTGAGTACATATGACCTTTAGACACTGAATCAAAGAAGTCAGATGCAGCTGCAGCTGAGACTTCTCAAAAGTCACCTGCACATGAAAAGCTACCTACAGGTGACATTGACTCGGACAACACTCCTCTGGCCAAATTGAAAAGAAAGTTACCTGTAGAAGAGAAAGTTGTCCACATCACTTCTTCACCAGATCAGTCCCCAAAAAGACAGAGAGGATTAGTGGACTATCCTTCATATGAAGAACAAGAGGTGCAGCCTCCCTCATCACCTGCACCTGCAGAATCTGAAGATCATCCTCAACATTCATCTGAGCTGGTACCCAATGTGGTTCACCTCCGAACTCTTCCAACCCAAACAGAGGAAGAAGAAGAAGCAGAGAAGACAGTTGAAGTAGCTTAGGTAGGCTACTCTTTCAATCTCAGAGAAAACAACTATCTGAACCTGACCACAGCTCAACTATAGATGGTAAGGAAGGAAGTTCTAAACTACTCTTTTATAAATATATATGAAGAATGGAAAGAAGTTAAATTGCTCAACTTCTCTCAACTAAAAAGCTTTGTGGAGAGAAGTACTTGGGAGCACCCCATTGCTGTTGAATGTAATATTCGCATTTTTCTTTTCCCGGTATTCTCATTTTTGGTGTATTTTTCGTTTTTAGTGACTCACTTGTAACTGTTTCAACATTTTGAATCTATTTTATTCTTGGAGTTTCTCCATTTGGACGAGTTTCGGAGATGTTTTGATATTATTCCCTCTTATGTCATGTATTGTTGCATGGATGTTCGATTCTCATAGAACCCGTTCTATTTTGTAATTTCTTTGGTTACATGAGTTCGTATGGTTGAGTTGTTCGTGTTGTGAGTTTCAGTTTATTAATCCGACGTCGTATCGTGATTTTCGGACGTCTGGGTCATTTTGTAATTTCCTATAAGTTTAGGGAATTTTACTTTCCTTGTAGTTTCTCGGATTCCTCGATAGTCGGAATTGTATTCTCCTGCAGCATTCAGCTTTGTCATTGTGAATATTTCGTATCTACTCATTGGGTTCTGTCCTTGTGTTGCGTCTCATTTTTGGACCGCCCGGTACAGCTAACTTTGTTCAGCAGTGTTGAACTGCTGCATGCATAACGTGTGTTATGCATGCTTCCTAGCGTGCACTATCGATACCCACATAATGTACGTTATACCCTAGTGTTAACGTATGTTATGGCCCTCAGTGTTTTGGACAGTGAATCTGTCCGGATTTGGCCGAGTCCTTACGTACGTAAACATGCTGGTGTTACATACGTAAGACTTCCTTGTAGTGTGCGCTAGCTATCTGATGTAGCGTACGCTACCGTCATCAATGATTTGGGCAGATTGTTCTGCCGAGCCACTATGCACGCTAACATCTGTGTGTTACGTACGTAATGAGCATAACGTACGTTAACAACTGCATGTTAACGTACGTAATGAGTGGTCAGGTTTTATAAACCTGAGTTGACCTTGCATTTGCGACATTCTTCCTTTTTCCTCCTTCCGTCCGCAGCGAGAGTTTTGGAGAGTTTTTGAGCGATTCTTCAAGTTTTGCCCATGGAATTTTTGAGAGATCGAGTATTGTGTTCCTAGTGTAGTTTATCATCATCATAATCGTCTTTCTCCATCCGAATCAAGGTAAATCTTCTAAGAACCCTACTTTTGGGTAAATTGGGGTTTTTGATTTTATTGTTCGATGCGTTCCGTATTGTTGATTAATTCATGATGAATATGATTAATCTTACTGGTATTCTTGGTTTCCCTACGGATTCATGGCATATTTCGTGGTATTTGCGTAATCGAGAGGGTTTGGTTGTGGTCCGCCCTCGTCGTTGTTCTTGTACGAATATATATGAGTCGTAGGCGGGTTTTCGGGTGTACTCCATTTCCGTTTTCATTTAGAAATGGTTGTGATTGTTTTCTTTGAATCGTTGGGTTCGGTTTCGCCGGTTCCTAGCGGTTGTGTTTGATCCTCCTTTTCTGTTCGTGTCATCGTCTTTTGATCGAGGCAAGTACCCTTATGAACTTACAATCTTGACATAGTAGTATTGGATGAGAAGTGGTGTGTATATGTATGATCACTACGGGTTAGATCCGACGGGGTCTCGGTAGGGGTCCACAGAGATGTGGATCGATGAGCTTGCTTTTAACCACTACGGGTTAGATCGGACGGGGTCTCGCTAGGGGTCCATACAGACGTGGATCGACGGTTAATTGTGGTGCATTTTACAAATATGTTTTGGATTATGGCGTTTCCGGAAATGTGTGTTTCAACTGATGTTTTCATGATTGCATGCATTTGACTATGTGTAAGGTGTAAGTTGTTCATCCGGTTACTTGTACTAGTGTAATTGCTAACCCCTTTGGGGACCCGTTTTGGGGAAATTCATTTTATGAATTTTAGGTCAGGTTCATCGAGACGAACCGGCGCTGGACCAGTATGTGTATGATGGCCGTGCGTGATGATTGTGCATGAGTGGTGTCAAATTGTTTCCTACCTTTTGATGGTTTGTCAATTTGTAAACTAATAGAAGTACTCGAGTACTTAGGAGTTTTTATTTGTTCGGTTTGAAACGTTTCACCTTTTATATTTGTGCTGAGTGGTTGTGATGTTGTTGACTGGTTGAACCGGGTGGATTATTATTGCTTTGCGTCTTTATGACGAGATATTTTTATGTTGATTCCGCGAGTTGATGAGTATGTTTGGTCGTCTAGCCTGGTGGGTCCCATGTAGGGATCCACGGCATTGTAATATACCCTAAATATCTTGGGGGTGTTACAGAAAATGGTATCAGAGACAGGTTTATGGATACCTAGGCTTGTCGGTTTATTGGGTCGTATTGTGTTTCGTTTTGCACATCGTCATCACGCTGCCATAATTCCGATACTTCCAGTGTCTGTAATTTTTCCTTACTCTGTTCCTTGTATCCTTGTATCGCACCTTCTATTCTTGATTTGTGATTGTTTTTCCTCTCGTACTTACCATCGAATTACTTTTGCTACTTACTTAACATTAGTATGGATGCTGGAAGAGGCCGTGGTCGTGGTCATGGATGCGGCTGGGGACGTGGGGCAGCCGGTGAGTCGGCCACGTCGCGTTCTTCTGGAGCCGGCAGTACCGGTGACCGTCATAGCCATGCTTCTACCCAAGATGGCGCCGGCCTTGGTGTTGCGGTTGTTATGCAACAAATGGTGAACCAAATGGCAGCGATAGCTCAGGCGGTTCAGAACCCGAATCCGGCCCATGCTGCTCGGGACGGAGCAGACCATTGGCTTCAGGATGTTATCAAGATGCATTCTCCTCAGCTTTTGGGAGCCTCAGACCCGATTGGCTGGGAGGGGTGGATCAAGGAGATATCCAAGGTTTTTATTACCACCAACTGCCCCGAGGACCGTAAGGTCTTTATTGCCCAGTATTTTCTCACTGGGGATGCTACTGACTGGTGGGAGGCCATTGAGCCCAAGGACCGCGTTGCTACATGAGATGAGTTTAAGGACCTGATGGAGACCGAATATTGCCTGTGGCCGGTCAAACAGGCTCGAGTCCATGCCTTCTTTGACGCTCAGCTTCCGGATATCCCTGTTTCTCAGGCTATTACTGACTTCAACCGGGAGTTGGGCATCGTGAAGGCCCAGATTAGAGAGAAGAGCGACAAGATTTTCCACTTCTCCAGGCGAATGAAATTGTCGATTCGTGACTACATGTCTGGGCTCGTCTGCACCACCTTGAAAAATTATCAGAGTAGAGCCCTCTTTTACGATATGTCTGTGACGGCCAGTAAGGCGGTTTGCGAGAGCATGAAGCAGAAGTCCACCAAAAATTTTTCGGGCCACAAAGGTGGAGGTCAGCAGAAATCTCAGTCTGCTAACTTACCCACTGATGGTGGTCCATCTCGTTCTACTGGAGGTTTCCGTGGGGCTACCAGTACTCCATCCCATGATGTGAGGTGTTTTAATTGTGGCCGTACAGGCCACATCAGTCGTACTTATCTGAGTCCTTTGCTGACATGTAATCGGTGTGCCCAACCGGGCCACAAGGCTACTTTCTATGCTGAGAGAGAGAGAATTCTTGGTGCCCAGGCTTCCCTTACAGTGCCTAGGGAACCAAGTGTGAATCAAGGATCGTTTGCTTCTCAGTCTCCGTCGAGTGCTAGTCGAGGGAGAGGTCGGGGTTAGCCCGCTAGAGGGGGAGCTTCTAGTGTCGGCTCCGCCCACCCATGTGTTTATGAGATGAGAAGGGCCGATGATCCATCCGCCATCGTAGCCACATGTACCGTTCACATTCATTCACATCCTGTCAGTGTGCTTTTTGATTCTGGTACTACGCATTCGTTCGTCTCTTTGGAATGTGTGCGCCGTTTGGGTCTTGATTGTTTGTCGCCTTGCGAGCCTTTCATCGTTAAACTTCCTAGCGGTGATAGGATCGTTGGTGACGGAGAGATTCGAGATTGTCCTGTGACTATTTGCGAGAGGGCTTGGCTCTCTGATCTTATTGTTGTGGGTATTGAAGGTGAAGATTTAATTCTCGGGGATGATTGGCTCGAGCGGCATGGTGCGATCATGAACTACCGCACGAGAATCATCACTATGTTAGCCGAGGACGGCACCGAGCACTCTTTCGCAGGGCAAAAGAGGGGAAACCAGAAGTTTGTTATTAGCGCTTTGAAGGCGATGAGACTCCTGTGGAAGGGGTGTATTGGTTACTGGTGTTATGCCTTGAAGGCGGAGAGTGGTGGAGTCGAGCTTGCATCAATTCCAGTTGTTAGTGAGTCTCCTGATGTTTTTCCTGACGAGTTATCAGGGTTGACACCAGACCGTGAGGTAGAGTTTGCTATCGAGTTAGAGTCGGGTGCGACTCCGATTTCGAAGGCACCATATCGCATGGCCCCATCAGAGATGGCTGAGTTGAAGAATCAGTTGAGTGAGCTTCTTGAGTCGGGATATATTCGATCGAGTGCTTCTCCTTGGGGTGCACCGGTTTTCTTTGTGCGGAATAAGGATGGTTCACTGCATTTGTGTATCGACTATCGCGAGCTAAACAAGGTGACCATCAAGAACAAGTATCCCTTGCCGAGGATTGATGACTTGTTCGATCAGTTGCAAGGAGCTGCAGCATTCTCGAAGATCGACTTGAGATCAGGGTACTATCAGCATCGGGTGAAGGAGTCCGATGTTCCGAAAATAGCTTCTCATATGAGATACGGACATTACGAGTTTGTGGTCATGCCCTTCGGGTTAACTAACGCGCCGACATTGTTCATGCAGTTGATGAACAAGGTCTTTATCGAGTATTTGGATAAGTGTGTCGTTATCTTCATTGACGATATCCTTATTTATTCGAGGAATGAGGTGGAGCACGTGCATCATCTGCGAGTGGTGTTAGACATTGTAAGGACCGAGCAAATCTATACGAAGTTATCGAAATATGAGTTCTGGCTGAAGGAGGTGATGTTTCTAGGTCACGTGATTTCAGCAAAGGGAGTCCATGTGGATCCGCAGAAGATCGAGGCAGTGTTGGATTGGGCACCGCCTAAGAACATGAAGGAGGTCCGTAGCTTCTTGGGATTAGCTGGCTACTACCGTAGGTTCGTCGAGGGTTTCTCGAAACTAGCTCGGCCACTTACACAATTGCTCTAGAAGTATGAGACGTTCGTCTGGAATGACGAGAGGCAGGCGAGTTTTGAGGAGCTGAAGAGGCATTTAACTTCAGCCCCAGTGTTAGCGTTGTCGTGTGGCAACGAGGGTTTTGTTGTTTATAGTGATGCTTCGGGTCAGGGTCTTGGGTGCGTATTGATGCAGCACGGCAAGACCATTGCATATGCGTTGAGATAGTTGAGGCCGTATGAGCTCAACTACCCTACTCACGATTTGGAGTTAGCGGCGGTTGTCTTTGCGCTCAAGATTTGGCGTCACTATCTGTTTGGCTCCACATGTCAGATTTTTACCGATCATAAAAGTCTGAAGTACATATTCACTCAGCGGGAGTTGAATATGAGTAGGGCTGGCAATTTCTGACACGATACAATAACCCAACACGAACACGCACGAAATTAATGGGTTAGTGTTTGACCTTATCGTGTTCGTGTCCTTATCGTGTCGACATGATAAGGACACGCTAATTTCGTGTCGTGCTCGTGTCGGATTCATGTCATGTTCGTGTAACACGATAAAATTCGTGTTTGTGCCGTGTTCGTGTAACCCGATAATATTTATATATTTTTAGCATTAATTTTATTATCATTTAAAATATTTTAAGTTTATTTCCTAATTTTTTTATTTGAATTTATCGATTCGTATCATATCGTGTCGTTATCATGTCGTGTCAACACGAAAAATATCGTGTCATATCATGTTCATGTCGTGTCCGTATTTCAACCTTTTGTGCCATGTTCGTGTTTGTGTCGGGCAAATACTTAACGAGTTGTGTTCGTGTTTGGCCTTATCGTGTCGTGTTGTTGTCGTGTCAACCAGATAACGACCCGACACGCACGAATTGCCAGCCCTAAATATGAGGCAGAGGAGATGGTTGGAGTTGATAAAAGATTATGACCTCGAAATCCTTTATCATCCGGGAAAGGTGAACGTCGTAGCCGATGCCTTGAGTCGGAAACCGGCTGCATTATGAACGTTCGAGATGCTTACGTATCGATCTGAGCTTCAGCGGGATTTGATTGAGCTGAGTGTTGAGATTGTGTTGCCGGGAGCTGTTGGGCAACTTTGCGCTTTAGAGATTTCGTCGTCGTTGGTCGATGAAATTAAACTGAAGCAAATGGAGGATCCGATGATTACTCAAATCCGAGAGAATGTTCTAAAGGGAAAGTCTCCTAGGTTTGTGATTCACGAGGATAGTGTGTTGAGATTCCAGAGTCGGCTTTGTGTGCCGAACGACTTGGAAGTGAGGCAGAGTATTTTGCGAGAGGCCCATGCTACGCATTACTCTGTTCATCCTGGTTCGAGTAAGATGTACAAAGACCTGAGGAGGAAATTTTGGTGGAATGACATGAAGGAGGAGATCGCACAGTTTGTAGCGAGATGTTTGACTTGTCAGCAGGTCAAAATCGAGCATCAGCGACCGACTGGGTTATTGCAGTTGCTTCCCATTCCGGAATGGAAATGGGAAGATATTTCGATGGACTTCATCACGAGTTTGCCACGATCGAGATCGGGCATGAACATGGTTTGGGTTATTGTGGATCGTCTGACCAAGTCGGCACATTTTCTGGACATCAAGGATACTTGGGGTCCGGAAAAGTTGGCGCGGGTGTTTATTGCGTAGATTGTGAGACTTCACGGTACTCCGAAGTCTATTGTTTCGGATCGAGATGGCCGTTTTGTATCGCATTTTTGGCAGGCGGTGCATAAGGCGTTGGGTACTCGTTTGCGTCTGAGCACTTCTTTTCATCCTCAGTCGGATGGACAGTCGGAGCGCACTATCCAAACATTTGCGGATATATTGTGCGCTTGTGCTCTCGATTGGAGCAGCGACTGGGAGGAGCATTTACCGTTGATTGAATTCACGTACAACAATAGTTAGCATGCGTCGATTCGGATGGCACCGTATGAGGCGCTTTATGGGCAGCGATGTCGATCGACGATTTGTTGGAACGAGGCGTCCGATTTGGTTGGGACCAAACCGGATATCATTGTAGAGATGAGGCGGAAAGTGGAATTGATTCGGGAGACGATGTTGACTGCTCAAAGCCGATAGAAGTCATATGCTGACATCCGTCGTCGACCTTTGGGTTCTAGGTGGGAGACCACGTTTTGCTAAAGGTGTTGCCGACGAGGGGCGTTTTCCGCTTCGGGAAGAAGGGAAAGTTGAGCCCGAGATTTATTGGGCCCTTTGAGATTCTAGAGAGAGTAGGCGAGTTGGCCTACCGGTTGGCGTTACCTCCGGCCTTGAATCACGTTCATAGTGTTTTCCATGTTTCCCAGTTGAGGAAATACGTCCCGGATCCTAGTCATGTCATCGATTATGGTGAGATTGATATCGCCGAGGATATTACCTTCGAGGAGCGCCCCTTGAAGATTTTGGAGCACCGTGAGAAGCGGCCGAGGCATAAGACCATTCCCTTGGTCAAGGTGCAGTGGTCGAAGCATGGTGTCGAGGAGGCAACTTGGGAAACTGAGGATAGCATGCATGCTAGGTACCCCAAGTTGTTTACCCCAAGTTGTTTGTTTCTTAAGTTTCGGGACGAAACTTATTTTTAGGAGGGTAAAATGTAATATCCGCATTTTTCTTCTCCCGGTATTCTTATTTTTGGTGTATTTTTCATTTTTAGCGACTCACTTGTAACCGTTTCGACATTTTGAATCTAGTTTATTCTTGGAGTTTCTATTCCGTCTTATGTCATATATTGTTGCATGTACGTTCGATTCTCGTAGAACCCGTTCGGTTTTGTTATTCTCTTAGTTGCTTGAGTTCGTATGGTTGAGTTGTTAGTTTCGGTTTATTGATCCGACGTCGTATCGTGATTTTCGGATGTCTGGGCCTTTTTGTAATTTCCTATAAGTTTAGGGAATTTTACTTTGCTTGTCGTTTCTCGGATTTCTCAGTAGTCGGAATTGTATTCTCCTGCAGCAGTCAACTTCGTCGTCGTGAATATTTCGTATCCACATGTTGGGTTCTGTCCTTGTGTTGTGTCTCATTTTCGGACCGCCCGGTACAACTAACTTTGTTCAGCAGTGTTGAACTGCTGCATGCATAACGTGCATTATACATGCTTCCTAGCGTGCGCTATCGATACCCACATAACGTACGTTATACCCTAATGTTAACGTATGTTATGGCCCTCAGTGTTTTGGACAGTGAGTCTGCCCGGATTTGGCCGAGTCCTTACGTATATAAACATGCTGGTGTTACGTACATAAGACTTCCTTGTAGCATGCGCTAGCTGTCTGATGTAGTGTACGCTACCGGCATCAACGATTTGGGCAGATTGTTCTGCCGAGCCATTACGCATGCTAACACCTGTGTGTTACGTACGTAATGAGCATAACGTACGTTAACAACTACATGTTAACGTACGTAATGAGAGGTCAGGTTTTATAAACCTGAGTTGACCTTGCATTCGCGACATTCTTCCTTTTTCCTCCTTCCGTCCGCAGTGAGAGTTTTGGAGAGTTTTTGAGCGATTCTTCAAGATTTGCCTGTGGAAATTTTTGGGAGACCGAGTATTGTGTTCCTAGTGTAGTTTATCATCATCATAATTGTAACACCCTCAAGACGATCGGGGCATATTACAGCGCCGTGGACCCCACACTGTGGAATCCACCAGGCTAACGTACCAACAAGACATTCAACGACATACAATCATCAACAAAACGACAATTCAATTAAAAGACTACAATCCGACAAATAAAATCTGACATCAAATACATTTCCCAAAACGGGAACACAACATTAACAATTTTAAAAAGGAAGTACTCGACTACTTAAACCAATTTCATAAAACAGAATTTTCCAAAACAAGACATCAAAATAAATGACAGGACATAACACCAACAATCAACTACTGGACAGTATCATGCTTGCTCATCATCCTTATTCGGCTCGAGTGCTCGCTTATCTCCAAGACCTGTACCTGAAATACAAAAGTATTTCCCCCGAGTAGCACCCCCAAGACGATCGGGGCATATTACAGCGCCGTGGATCCCACACTGTGGAATCCACCAGGCTAACGTACCAACAAGACATTCAACAACGACATACAATCATCAACAAAACGACAATTCAATTAAAAGACTACAATCCGACAAATAAAATCTGACATCAAATCCATTTCCCAAAACGGGAACACAACATTAACAATTTTAAAAAGGAAGTACTCGAGTACTTAAACCAATTTCATAAAACAGAATTCTCCAAAACAAGACATCAAAATAAATGACAGGACAGAACACCAACAATCAACTACTAGACAGTATCATGCTTGCCCATCATCCTTTTTCAGCTCGAGTGCTCACTTATCTCCAAGACCTGTACCTGAAATACAAAAGTATTTCCCCCGTTTAAGGGGTTAGCGACAACTGCTAGTGCAAGTACAATCCATTTGAACTACATTCTAATCAGATGAATATATGCGCCAAAAATCATTTTTAGAAATCATTTATATTCCGGAATATTTACGATGCACAAGTGCCAAAACACATTTTCTCCAACAAAACAATTCAAAGTTAACCTTGGTACGAGACTCACGTCCACCGTACCCCGCAGAGCCCCGTCGGACATCCCTGGGTGGTTAACCACAGTTCATGATACGCACACACACGACAATACGTATCCCTAGAGGCCCCGTCGGACCGTCCCTAGGTGAACATACACATATCCATCCAAAACAACCACGAATAGCCATAATTCAAATACTAGAACATGTAAACAAATGTAAAGTACTTGCCTTGGAGACATTCTTGAAGAATCGGAAATGAAATATGACTACGAACGGTCCGGGTGGAAAACGACGGTTCCTAAACGAAGGATCAACATAGTTCAGTTCCAACGGACAACAATAATCGATTGGAATACACCCATAACCCCGATTATAAACTACGATAATGAACGATCAATCGATACGGGCGACGGTTTACGCAAAATCTCCCCATATCAACAATTCACGGATTAATTTGAGGAAAATGGATCGGGAATCACCCAATAACAACAATCGGTAAGAAATTTCGCAACATACATGAACAATTCGGAATCAATCACGAAAAACCCGAAAACCCCCCAAATTAGATGAGTTAGGGTTCCTGAAGAAAATACCTCGGAGTCGGACGATGGAGGATGACTACGTTGATGGTAATATGCTAACACGATTCTACGGTGATGGAACACGAAGAATTCTCCGACCAAAACTGAAGGGAATCGCCCGCTGGAGTCGCCCCGTGAAGAAAACGAAAGTAAAGAGTGAAAAATGCTGTTTCTGAACTGCCGCTGATATATTTAAACTGCATAGTTAGCGCACGCTAACTAACACAAGTAGCGCGCGCTAACGGGGCTTATAAACAGTCCAGAAGCTACTGCCCGATGACGTTAGCGTGCGCTAAATACCGCTCGATAGTGCACGCTAACAACAACTAGTTAGCGTACGCTAACTGCTCATCGATAGCGCACACAAGGGAAAAGGAGTAGCGTGCGCTACCTACGCAGTAGTTCAGTACTGCTCAGATTAGCAGTACACTGCTGCCGAAGGTACCAAAACTCGAAACGCACGATAAGGCCAGAATCCAGAAACATAAACACGAAGTAAACAATACAACAGAGGTAAGCGCTGAAAGAAAATACAATTCCGACCACCGGAGGGTCCGTAATGCGACAACGAAAATGAGATTCCCTAAACTTATAGGAAATTACAAAAATGGCCCAAGTGCCCGAAAATCACGAAACGACGTCGGATTTACAAACCGAAAGTCTCAACATGACCAACTCAACCATATAAACTTGCACAAACCAAGAAACAACGAAAATGAACGAGTTTTATGAGAATCGAACGTTTATACGGCAAAACATGTCATAAAACGAAATCACGTGAAAACATCTCCAAAACTCGTCCAAACGGAAAAACTCCAAGAATAAAGTAGATTCACAATGTCGAAACGGTTACAAGCGAGTCGATAAAAACAGACATACACTAAAAATGGAAACTGCTAAAAATGGAAAGTTACGGATATTACAATAATCGTCTTCCTCCGTCCGAATCAAGGTAAATCTTCTAAGAACCCTATTTTTGGGTAAATTGGGGGTTTTCGATTTTATTGTTCGATTCGTTTCGTATTGTTGATTAATTCATGATGAATATGATTAATCTTACTGGTATTCTTGGTTTCCCTATGGATTCATGGTATATTTCGTGGTATTTGCGTAATCGAGAGGGTTTGGTTGTGGTCCACCCTCGTCGTTGTTCTTGTATGAATATACATGAGTCGTAGGCGGGTTTCCGGGTGTATTACATTCCGTTCTCATTTAGAAATGGTTGTGATTGTATTCTTCGAATCGTTAGGTTCAGTTTCGCCGGTTCCTAGCGGTCGTGTTTGATCCTCCTTTTCCGTTTGTTTCATCGTCTTTTGATCGAGGGAAGTACCCTTATGAACTTACAATCTTGACATAGTTGTATTACATGAGAAATGGTGTGTGTGTGTGTGTGTATGCTCACTACGGGTTAGATCCGACGGGGTCTCGGTAGGGGTCCACAGAGACGTGGATTGACGATCTTTCTTTTAACCACTCAGGTTAGATCCGACGGGGTCTCGGTAGGGGTCCACAAAGACATGGATAGACGGTTAATTGTGGTGCATTTTACAAATGTGTTTTGGATTATGGCATTTCTGGAAATGTGTGTTTCAACTAATGTTTTCATGATTGCATGCATTTGACTATATGTGTAAGGTGTAAGTTGTTCATCCGGTTACTTGTACTAGCGTAATTGCTAACCCCTTTGGGGACCCGTTTTGGGGAAATTCGTTTTATAAATTTCAGGCCAGGTTCATCGAGACGAACGGGCGCTGGACCAGTATGCGGATGATGGCCGTGCTTGATGATTGTGTATGAGTGGTGTTAAATTGTTTTCTACCTTTTGATTGTTTGTCAATTTTTAAACTAATAGAAGTACTCGAGTACTTAGGAGTTTTTATTTGTTCGGTTTGAAACATTTCACATTTTATATTTGTGCTGAGTGGTTGCGATGTTGTTGACCGATTGAACCGGGTGGATTATTATTGCTTTGCGTCTTTATGACGAGATATTTTTATGTTGATTTCCCGAGTTGATGAGTATGTTTGGTCATCTAGCCTGGTGGGTCCTATGTAGGGATCCACGGCGCTATAATATATCCTGAATATCTTGGGGGTGTTACATTGAACAGCTCATTTTATATTTCTGTCAAGAGACAAATGTGGGAAAGTTACTAGAGGAAAACTGGTTCATATCTCACTTTAAACACAACATGGACCAGTTCATCCTCCAGGTCATGGAATATGTATTTCAAGAAAAAAATTTTGCTGAGGAGGATGAAGTAAGAAAAGAAAGAAAAAGAAAAGAGAATAAAATTATCATTGTTGAAGAAGTTGAAAAATAAAAGGTAGAAGTTGAACAGAAAGATGTAGTTGAAAAGGATGAGAAAAAGAAGGAAGATAAAGAAAAAGAAAAGACTGAAGAATAAAAGGAGAAAGGAGAAGAAAAAGAGAAAGAAGAAGAAGCAAAAGAGAAAGAAGAAGAAGACAAAGAGAAAGAAGAAGAGAAGGAAAATGAGGAAGAAAAGAAAGAAGAAGAAAGAAAAGAAGATGAGAAGGATCATGATCAACAGGAACCTGATCATGCTCCTGGTTCAACCCAAGCTGGAGCAGATAATCAGGGGGAACAGCCAGAGCAAAAGTCCCCTCCAGAGAAATAAAAGCCATCTGCAGAGAGAAAGTCCCCTGTAGACAAAGGACTATCAGATGGCAAATCAGGGACACCTGAGAAGACCCCAGCTGATCAGGTGTCCGCTGATAAGCAGGTCTCATCTGAGAAATCCATTGCTCAGAGACCAACTGCATAAGAGGATTCAAGAGAAAATATTGTTCGTGCAGAGCCATCTGTGTATCAGCTACCTCCTAATCTGACTGAGCTGATCAGAGGCATTGTTGAAGAGACAGTTGCTAAGCTTCTTTCAA
Organism: Orobanche coerulescens; assembly: GCA_033398695.1. Taxonomy (NCBI): domain Eukaryota; kingdom Viridiplantae; phylum Streptophyta; class Magnoliopsida; order Lamiales; family Orobanchaceae; genus Orobanche; species Orobanche coerulescens. Next base: position 195,995,399 of record CM065807.1, on the reverse strand, counting down.
CTGAAGTTAAGCCTGAACTGCAGTCTCTAAATGCCAAGTTGGATACCCTGATCAACAAGAAGGACCCTTCCCCATCACACATTAACAACAGAATGCCTCTTGGCATGTCCGATTTCATGACAAGGGTAGAGGAGCAGCTTGCCACTATTCTTGATACTGGCAAAAAGGGGGAAGATAAGGGTGAAGAAAAAGGCAAAGGAGAATACATCAGGCAGGGGGAAGGCAGAGAAGAAATAGCCAGTCAAAATCTTCCTCTTCTACAGGCAGGTACCTCTCACCTCAAGAGAAAAAAAGTAGCTGCATCATCTGATCCACCTGCAGCCAAGAGGAGGAGAACAAGACATGATCCATAGGTCAGATATCAATGGGAAGGGAAAGAGCTGCAATATGTTGAAGGGTTCATGCCTGCAGAGGCAGAACACATGTGAGGGAGTGCAATGAAGCAGTTTATAGAGAAATATTATCTCTGGGAGATGCTTCACGACAAAGGTTGCTCCCCACAGCAGAGCTTCATCAATTTTATGGATATGAACTTCCCAATGCTCTGGGCAATCTTGAAGAAACACACAAAGGGATTTTCTGTAACACCCCCGAGATATTCGAGGTGTATTACAGTGCCGTGGACCCCTACATGGGACCCACCAGGCTAAAACAAGAAAACACCACTCGACTAACCATCTCAATTAGCAAGGAAACAATTGTTAACAACAAGAACATAAAATAACACGTCTGGTACAACCGGCATAATAAACATCAATCGACAAATATAGTAACTTCAATGAAGACTAATCACAATCCGAAAGGAAAAGCCTAAGTACTCGCGAGTACAATCTATAAGTTTATAATTTGGAAAACAACCATATCAAAAGAGATAGTAGAAATAATAAGACTCAATTGCACATGTCAACAACCTTGGCCGATATCCTCGTACCATCCCAGCGCCCGCTCGTCTGGCTGAACATAACCTGACATCCATAACAAGAATTTCCCCAAAACGGATCCCCAAAGGGGTTAGCAATTACACTAGTACAAGTATTCAAGGCAAACCAATCGCTTACACATTTCATAGTACAATGCACCAAATCATTTCAAAACCAAAATCAAACATGTCTTTTCCGGAAACAAACAGTCAATCAATTTGCCTAAGACCGGGACGAAGCCACGAATCCCACTCGAGGCCTCTAAGGACCCTCCTGAGCTAGCCACATTAATAAAACAAATCAAGCACAACACGTCACCTAGGACCGGGATGAAGCCACGAATCCCACTCGAGGCCTCTAAGGACCTCCCGAGCTGGCTAGCGAAACAAACTCACGAATCCAGAATGAAGCCATAGATTCCCTCGAGGCCCCGACGGACCCTCTCTAGGTGAGTAAAGCACACACAATATAACATTACCATTTCACGTTAAGCATAAAGGGTTCCAAAAATACTTGCCTTGAATAATTGACGACGCAACGAACGGAAAGGAAAGTCACCGACGAATGCTAGGAACCAACGAAACCGAACCTAACGATTCTAAGAATACAATCACAACCATTTCTAAACGAATATGGAATTGGAATACACCCGAAAACCCGCCTACGATTCATGTATATTCGTATAAAAACGACAACGAGGGCGGACCACAACCAAACCCTTTCGATTCCGTAAAACCACGAAATATACCATGAATCCGTAGGGAAACTAAGAATACCAACAAGATTAATCATATTCATCATGAATTAATCAACAAAACGGAACGAATCGGACAAAAACGCGAAAACCCCCAAATCTCCCCAAAAGTAGGGTTCTAAAGATCTAGCCTTGATTCGCTGGATCAAGGGATGTTATAGGATGATTGATCAATGATATAACCTCTAGAACTTCTTGGATTCGTTGTCTAACAACATGGCTTCGTCTCCTCCGAACCTCAACCGCAGACGGAAAAGAAAGGAAATAAAAAACGAGTGAAAATGAGGCTGCTCTGTCATATATATACTGGGCCGGAACTAGCGTGCGCTAGCCTTCCCAGACTAGCGTGCGCTATCGGCCAGTATTGGCCCAGAACCCTCGGCCAGGGCCCGCACGACCCGGCACTGCCGACAAAACCTGCCGACCGTGACCTGCCCGTCCGGTCCCGATAGCGTGCGCTGCGCGAACGCTAGCGCGCGCTGGGCGACCTGTCCAGTAACCTCTGGACTAAACAGCTCGCCCAGGTAACGTACGCTAGTCGGCCGGCAGCATGCGCTACACCTGACGGTTAGCGTGCGCTACCCGCCGATCCTACCCGAGTCTGGACTAAACAGCTCGCCCAGGTAACGTACGCTAGTCGGCCGGCAGCATGCGCTACACCTGACGGTTAGCGTGCGCCACGACCGAAAGTAGCGTGCGCTACCCGCCGATCCTACCTGAGTCCAAAACCTCAGAACTCCTCTGCCCAGATCCGATAGCATACGCTGGGCCGGTCGACAGCGTACGCTACACCTGCCGAGTTAGCGCGCGCAACCTTTCGGCCGTAGCGTGCGCTACGCCGGTTCCTGTCGTGCCTGCTCGGCCAGTGCCCAGCACTTCCGACAGTGCCGCACCTATCCGACCACTGCTCAGCCGCCATGACCCGACGACTCGATTTCCGAAAATGTACGGAACGAACACGACGAAATGCTCGCGTACAGCATCAACGACCCGAAATGAAAACATAATGCAATAATTAATCATACGCGACCAAGAAAAGAGTCGAGACAACAAATACAGATACGGATACCCATAAATTTTAGGAAATTACAAAATGGCCCAAAATGCCCAAAAATCATGATACATGATCGAATAACTAAACCGAAGTTCACAACACGTCTAACAAAGTTAAACGGACTTACGGAAAACTCGAAACAACAGTTTCAAACGAGATTCACAGGAATCAAACTCAAGTGCGGAAAAGTCGCTAAGAAGCACGGAACTCAACAGAACAACACCGAAACGAACTCGAATGTCAAAAAGTGTAGAATTAATCATTCTCGAAATGACGAAACGGTCACAAGCAAGTCGTCAAAAATGGACTCTCGCCAAAAAAAGAAAATTACCGGAAATCGAAATTGCGGGTATTACATTACTACCCTCCTTAAAAGAAGTTTCGTCCCGAAACTTAAAATAAGTAGGGAGAAGCAATATCCCGGCAGGAAAACTCAACGAGGTACACAAGAACCGAAAACTCACGCCCAAATGGCGAAACATTACGAACAATGCAAAGAAACATACGGCGTGAAAATGCGTTCCACGATGACCAACACAGCGCTACAGGTAGAGACATAACAAAACCAACAAGTGACAAGCGTCATAAAATAGATAATATCATCAAGTAAATTATCTGAACAGTCGCAAAACACAAGGCACCTATTACAAGGAACCACGAACAATCGAAAAAATAGAAATGATGCGTACAGCAATCTGCAAAGGTTACCACGATCGAATCAACAATGATAGAACAACAACGATCGAAAAAAAATGATCGAACAACAACGATCGAGAAACAAAGATCGAAAAAATAATGATCGAATAACAACTCCGAAGTTCACGCTTCAACTCAAGATGTTAAAAGACTTAGTAGGAACGAAAAGATGTCACTTTCGAACAAGGTTCACAAGAATCGAACCAACTCGGAAAGTCACAGCAATAACCAGATCGAACCAAAATAAGATCATGGCTTGTTCGAACGATAAAAACCAAAATACAGAACAAGTTCAGAGAGTATCAACGTACACGAGCGAGTCGATAGAATTGGGAAAGAGAAAATGCAAAAGTCAAAAATAATACGGGTATTACCTTCGACTTCGCCCACGAAACTCACAACAACGGAACCAAGGTAACAATACAACAAGCAATCGACACAACGCGGAACAATCACCAATGCACACAACCATACCAACCCAAGCTCTAACAGCTCGCATATATGCGATAACGCATAAATCACTATGAGGCGACAATATTCAATACCAACATCACACCTCTCCCAGAGGGATACCACAACAACTGCGTGGCGAACGACTCAACGCTCACACCACCAATTCAATCACAACTCGGGGGTTAACACCCTAACGAGAGTACGAACATCACACATATATTCCTGGACCGCAAACAGGAATGATAGGTTTTAAAAACGAAAGCCACCTTTTGGAAATAATTTGGAAGCACCAGTTGATCTTGAGTATCATATATCAAAAAAAAGTAGTACAAACATCGTCATCGAGACTTTGAAAAAAAAAATCATTTTGCGTTTGATAAAAAAAATGAGGACACCTTTCTTTAAATTAAAACTTTTCAGCAATATTCGACCTTCGAGTCTAAGCAAATGCGTTTCTAAATCATTAGAAATATCTCAAAATATTTTGATCCTCAAAGTAGAATAATTTTGAAACATAGCGTGGCGCTAGTAGGCATCCTGAGAACACTATGAGAAAATAATTCATTTTAAAAGTACGTCTCGAGATTTATTTTCTAAGATACTCAAGGTTTTTCAGAAGTAAAATAGGCCAAAATACCCAAAATTCACACGTATCAACATTCACTTAAACACATCATAGCACACGCATCAAATCGTTCAAAATCAAGATAGTGATATACAATTCCTAGGATATGTTTAACAACATCATTAAACTACAATCGGTTTATCAAAACCGGATGGAAACGAAATCAAGAACAAAACTCCAAAAAGTCAACTCTAGGGATTCAAGAATAATACTTAGACCCGGCGAAGAACAATGGATTAGATGATGTTATAATCACCTAGGATACTCCAAAACACCTTTGGATGGAAGAAAATCAGCCCAGATGCGAACCCTAGTCGCTACGTCTCAAACTCACGGAGGAAGAAGAAGAAATGAAGAAAAATGCAGATTCTAGACTAGTGTCCAGTATTTATACTGGACAAAATTAGCGTGCGCTAATTATTAAGGTTAGCGTGGGCTATCACGGCACCAAACAAAACTCCTGACCAAAAATACACTGTTAGCGTGCGCTAACCCCAAGTGTTAGCGTGCGCTAACGAGAGCTTCAGACCCAGTCCAGTAGCTACTGGACTGCCCTGAACTACCAGGTAGCGTGCACTATCCTCCTCTTAGCGTGCTACCAACGCACTCTCGCGCGCGCTAGCCGCAAAACGTAGCGTGCGCTAACGACTGAGAGAGACAGCAAAAGAACATCTCAGAAATGGGTATGACACCCTCATAATTGTAACACCCCCAGATCCTCTTGGGAATATTACACGCCGTAAACCCTTCTCACAAGGATTTACCAGGCTAAGCACAATTTTCCACGTCATTTCAAAAATGCCAAAAAGACCGATGACGGTAATATTTTCAAAACACTCGCAAAAGTCATTTAACAACACCAAGTACCGTCATAAGAATGTCGCCAAAACGATCAAGGCCAAAATGCCAAAACTCGGTTAAGGGAATCAGTTTTACGAAATAAAACTCAGTTTGTAAAATACCGAAAGTCATTTTGAAAGACTCACACAGTGGATAAAATATGGTTCGAAAATACATCAGCAGCGATGACACTCCTCGTATAAACCAAATACGAGAGTCGAATAAGCACATATCGTGAATCAAATTCCACAGAAGGATTCCATCATTTAACATCTAATCATACAAATAACTCGTGTCACACGAGACACAAGACAAAGAAGGGAGTCTTACATCCATAGGTCGCACGAAAATGACTATCGCCCCTCAATACTAATCACGACCAACGAACTCAGACGACGCATCGCGACGCGATTAAGTCAGACAAAATCCGACGAGACAAACCTCAACAAACACAACTTGACCCGACAGCCTAGGTTTCCCCAAGCTAATCTGATTTTTAAAATCGTATACTCTAGTTATTTGAAAATAAAACCGATTTAAAAATCGTTTTCAAGACCCTTTCAAACACGACAAGGGTTTAACAGCGGTAGCATTTTATAAAATGTCCTAAAACACTTTTAAACACGACTTTCAAATACCGACACAAGGTTTTATTTGAAAATACAAGGCTGGCTCGCCCAAATATGTCACTTTTCAAAAACCCACAATACGATCAAGTCTAGGAAATTTTCAAGCATGCACGCCGCATGTATTATTATTAATAGAAGCACATTGGTTGTAAATAACAACAATTAGCCAAGTACCATCAATTCCCGAACACACGCATATACGACATTCAAAAATCACCAGTTCAACAAGTGCAACTCGGAAACACTAATTTCAAGCATATGTCAAACTATCTCTTCAAGTTTAACAGCATAACTAATGAACACCGATTCGTACACATGTCGAAACCATCTATGTGAGTTTCTCAACAAACTCTGCCATCGATACCTTTCCCGGAACATATCAATGTTCAAAACTTCCACATCATACTGCACCCCTCGGTATCCAAACAATCGGTACATTCGGATCGACATACATTTAGTATATCGCAATTACCAAGCACAGATTCCATCATACAACAAAAGATTAGAGAGTCAAGCCCCCTCACAATATACCACGGAGCAAATCTCGGATCTTCCGATCACCAACGATCTAACTAACGCTAGGAAGTTTAGCGATGGAAGGCTCACAAGACGACAAACGGTCAAGCCCAGAACGGCGCACATACTCCAGAGAGATAAACGACTGCGCAATACTAGAACCAAAAGTACACGGACCGGATGGATCGAAAAACACCTCGACGATAAGTACGATAGAGACAATCACAGTTCAAGAAGTGGAAATACAATACGAGAAAACAAGAGAATCGAGTAAGGAAAACTTACGAGCACTGGATGTACTGTGATGCTGGCAGCGGTGTGATAATGTGCAAAAAAAAACACAACTAGACCCAAATAACCGACAAGCCTAGGTATCCATAAACCTAGAGCTCCGATACCATTTTCTGTAACACCCCCGAGATATTCGAGGTGTATTACAGCGCCGTGGATCCCTACATGGGACCCACCAGGCTAAAACAAGAAAACACCACTCGACTAACCGTCTCGGTTAGCAAGGAAACAATTGTTAATAACGAGAACATAAAATAACACGCCCGGTACAACCGGCATAATAAACATCAACCGACAAATATAGTAACTTCAATGAAGACTAATCACAATCCGAAAGGAAAAGCCTGAGTACTCGCGAGTACAATCTATAAGTTTACAATTTGGAAAACAACCATATCAAAAGAGATAGTAGAAATAATAAGACTCAATTGTACATGTCAACAACCTTGGCCGACATCCTCGTACCATCCCAGCGCCCGCTCGTCTGGCTGAACATAACCTGAAATCCATAACAAGAATTTCCCCAAAATGGATCCCCAAAGGGGTTAGCAATTACGCTAGTACAAGTATTCAAGGCAAACCAATCGCTTACACATTTCATAGTACAATGCACCAAATCATTTCAAAACTAAAATCAAACATGTCTTTTCCGGAAACAAACAGTCAATCAATTTGCCTAAGACCGGGACGAAGCCACGAATCCCACTCGAGGCCTCTAAGGACCCTCCTGAGCTAGCCACATTAATAAAACAAATCAAGCACAACACGTCACCTAGGATCGGGATGAAGCCACGAATCCCACTCGAGGCCTCTAAAGACCTCCCGAGCTGGCTAGCGAAACAAACTCACGAATCCAGAACGAAGCCATAGATTCCCTCGAGGCCACGTAGGACCCTCTCGAGATGAGTAAAGCACACACAATATAACATTACCATCTCACGTTAAGCATAAAGGGTTCCAAAAATACTTACCTTGAATAATTGACGACGCAACGAACGAAAAGGAAAGTCACCGACGAATGCTAGGAACCAACGAAACCGAACCTAACGATTCGAAGAATACAATCACAACCATTTCTAAACGAATATGGAATTGGAATACACCCGAAAACCCGCCTACGATTCATGTATATTCGTATAAAAACGACAACGAGGGCGGACCACAACCAAACCCTCTCGATTCCGTAAAACCACGAAATATACCATGAATCCGTAGGGAAACTAAGAATACCAACAAGATTAATCATATTCATCATGAATTAATCAACAAAACGGAACGAATCGGACAAAAACGCGAAAACCCCCAAATCTCCCCAAAAGTAGGGTTCTAAAGATCTAACCTTGATTCGCTGGATCAAGGGATGTTATAGGATGATTGATCAATGATATAACCTCTAGAACTTCGTGGATTCGTTGTCTAACAATATGGCTTCGCCTCCTCCGAACCTCAGCCGCGGACGGAAAAGAAAGGAAATGAAAAACGAGTGAAAATGAGGCTGCTGGGCCGGAACTAGCGTGCGCTAGCCTTCCCGGACTAGTGTTCGCTATCGCGATATTGGCCTGTAACCTCGGCCAGTGGCCCGCACGACCCAAAGATCGCGACAAACTCCCGCCCGTTAGCGTGCGCTGCGCGAACTCTAGCGCACGCTAGGCGACCTGTCCAGTAACCTATGGACTAAACAGCTCTCCCAGGTAACGTACACTAGTTGGCCGTCAGCGTGCGCTACACCTGACGGTTAGCGTGCGCCACGACCGACTGTAGCGTGCGCTGCCCGTCGATCCTACCCGAGTCCAGAACCTCAGAACTCCTCTGCCCAGATCTGATAGCGTACGCTGGGCCGGTCGACAGCATGCGCTACACCTGCCGAGTTAGCACGCGCAGCCTTCCGGCCGTAGCGTGCGCTATGCCGGTTCCTGCCGTGCCTGCTCGGCCAGTGCCCAGCACTTCCGACAGTGTCGCACCTGTCCGGCCAGTGCTCAGCCTCCATGACCCGACGACTCGATTTCCGAAAACGTACGGAACGAACACGACGAAATGCTCGCAGACAGCATCAACGACCTGAAATGAAAACATAATGCAATAATTAATCATATGCGACCAAGAAAAGAGTCGAGACAACAAATACAGATACGAATACCCATAACTTTTAGGAAATTATAAAATGGCCCAAAATGCCCAAAAATCACGATACGTGATCGAATAACCAAACCGAAGTTCACAACACGTCTAACAAAGTTAAACGGACTTACGGAAAACTCAAAACAACAGTTTCAAATGAGATTCATAGGAATCAAACTCAAGTGCGGAAAAGTCGCTAAGAAGCATGGAACTCAACAGAACAACACCGAAACAAACTCGAATGTCAAAAAGTGTAGAATTAATCATTCTCAAAATGATGAAACGGTCATAAGCGAGTCGTCAAAAATGGACTCTCGCCAAAAAAGAAAATTACCAGAAATCGAAATTGCGGGTATTAAATTCAATGCCTACCCAATGACCCCTGATTTCAGACCTGAAGAAGTTCTTACCCTTATGAATAATGATCTTGATGGATGGCTCTCCAGGAAGAGATCAGAGAACTTTGCGTGGAAAACAACTTCACCACTCCTGACCAACAAGAGTTTGCTTCATTGGTAGTCAAGAGGAAGTATGGGCTAGCCCCAGTATCTAAAAAGATAATTGGAGCAAAGCCATTGAGGTTACTCCCTCCGGCAAGGCAGCAAATCAGAGGAAGAGGGAGAGGAAGATAATCTTGCCTTGTAATTTTATTTTGTAATTTACTTGTAATTTTTGTATTACCTGTAACTTTTGTAATACTTGTAATTTTCTTTTATTTCATTCAACAACACTGTAATGTAAACATCAAATAAAAATTTATAACAGTCACTTGGACAACAACCACTAGTTGTCTCAAAACAGGCTGAGTTTTACTATGTCTTGGACTTTATTTTGTGTAGACTTGCCTTACATCTGAAATGATTTAGTTTTGCCATCATCAAAATTGGGGAAATTTGTTAGGAATACTTGTTATATTTTCATAATGTCATCCCTGTATTGTGATTTATTCAAATGTATGCTCTTAAGTACTTGACAATTGTAAAGAAGAACCAAATGAGTGTCTTCTATAGGCCTTTAAATTTATGCTGTCTTGATCAAATATTGATCAGTAGAAAATCGACTAAGTATAGAACTGCCATTCATCAGGGAAGTTATCAGACTAGTTCATTATCAGAGAAGTTTTGGTCAACAGGAATATTGGAGAGGTTTGACCAAAACCTAGCTGCAGTCAAGTTCTGAAGAAGGCGCTACATCAAGACAAGTTTTGGTCAACGCAAAATATCACAGAGGTTTGACCAAAACCCATCTACAGTCAAGTTATCAGACAAGAACTGGTCAACAAAATATCAGATGAAGTTTGACCATTAGATCAGAGAACTTCAGATCAGAGGACTTCATATCAGAGAACTTCAGAGTAGAGAACTTTATCTCAGAGAAGTCCAGAGCAGAGAACTTTATCTTAGAGAACTTCTACCAAGATACATCAGAGAAGTTTACATCAGAGAAGGTTGACTGCACATCAGGCAGGTTTGACCAAGAGATATCAGATAAGTTCTCGGTCAGATATCAGCCAAGTCCAAGTAACTCAGTCCACGTCAGCAAGCGTTGAAAGTCAACAATCACGAAATGCCTCATGCCATACGTAAGGAGACAAAATAGAAATATTTTCGGAAAGCTATGAATAAAATATTCCTTGAGATCCACGTTCTGAAGACTTATGATTATTCTAACCAAGAATAATGGCGCTAGCAAATAAAGTCTTTCAAACGGTCAGAAATGAAAAGGGGAATCAAGCCGTGCAACGGAATGATAAGATAAACAAAGAAGGCCACTTTCCAATGGATGGATTGTTACAGTGATGCAACGGCTATGAAGAAAGCTCAAATGATCGTACTATAAATATTTAAAGATATGAATTGAGCAAAGTATGATGCGAACAATACTTACAAGTGAACAAAGCAATTAAAGCAAACACAGCTATCAAAGAGATCTATAACATCGTGAAATAGCAAAGCTTTAAACAGTCATATTCGAAGAAGCTCTTTAGTTGGAGAAGACAAACACTTTTGTCTCTAAAGTTTGAGTTCGGGGTACTTCTGTGAACGAGGTTTCCAGAAGTTGCGCGACTGATAAGGCATCCACGGGTTCTTGATTGGAAGGTGATAGACAGCTCGAGAAGTTGTTGAGGCATCCACGAGTTTTCAATCAGGAGGTGCTAGGCAGTCAAAGGGAGTTGCAACGGCCACGAGTTTCCACTGGTTGGAAGCTGTTGTAACTAGGGAAAAATTCATTGTAACCTTTATCACTGGTTGACAGTTATAGTGAATTTATCTCCAACTGATTTGGAGAGAAGTGGACTAGTAGAGAATTACCCCACCTCTAAAACCACTATAAGTGCTTGTGTGATTTACTGCCTTACAATCATACTTAACTGTTGCATTCATATCTACTGTTCCATTAGAAGTTAACTGCAGACGACATTAAGTTATTTATATCGCCATAAGTCATCTATACTTATCACAGCTGAGAAACTCACCTGACTTTCAGGAAAGAGTTTAATACGTCTATTCACCCCCCTAGACTTATTCCTGACGACTTGTGATCTACAGTTATGAAAATAAAGAAATTACACACATAAAAAGGAAGAAGTAATAAAACTTCATCTCATTTCCTCCCTACTTGTTCCCTTGTTATTTTTCTATTTTATGATATTATTATCTTTAATAATAGTCTTTCTTAATATTAGTTTCATAACAAAAAGCGTATTATTTCTTCGAAGTTGTTCGCTCTAGGTAGCATTTCATCTAATAAATTTTATTTTAAAGAAGTAATATTAAATAATGTGATTGTCACAGCTTGATTTATTTATTCATAGATAGTGTATTTTCATGCTAAATATTTCACGTCACCGCACTATCGAGTTAAATATTGATAAATGGTGTATTTTTATGGATTTTTAGATAATGATAGAGATTGGTAAGTTGTGTAAGTTTAATGTGAACTTATCGTTTAGATTAAAAAGTAAAAATGTGTTGATGGTGTGTGCGCGATTAAGATTAAAAAGTAAAAAATAATGATTAATTTAATTGTGTAAAATTGATAAATATAAACTTTCTAAATGAATAATTTTTTGAGTCATGTGTAAACCTTGGAACGGGACAAAGGAATATATTTTAATCTTCACCATGTACCAATCATTAATACTTACACAACCTACTTCTGTTGCATACAATCATTCTCCTAAAATACATCATTGTCACACCAAATGTTATACTTCTTCCTTCCCGCTTAAGGTTTTATGTTTACCCTTTTTGTCCCTTTTGAAGTTTTATGTTTATAACTCTCGCCAGTCACATTAAACAATCACTAGGGGTGTATTTCGAACCGAACGGTGACTTTAACGAACGTCCGTTCGTTAAGGATTCGGTTCGATAAAATTGCAAACCACTTGTTCGTGTTCGGTTCGTTAAAATTTCACATATTTCGTGTTCGTTCGTTAACGTTCGATTGTTCTGTTCGTTTTGATTGTTCGTTTGTTCGTTTATATTCTAAAATATAAAAAAAAAAGCTTCAAGTACAAGCAATAATAATTAAAAAAATAAAAAGAGCAGATAGATTTAGAAATTAAGGGATTTGGAATGGTAGGTTTTATTTTGTATATATATTTATTAATTGTTGTAAAATTATTAATTATATTTATTAATTATTGTAAAATTATTAATAAATATATAAAAAAAAACTTTGTTCGCGAACTGTTCGCGAACTAACGAACATATATTATTTTGTTTGTGGTTGGTTCGCGTATGTAACGAACATGTTCGCGAACTATTCGAATTTTACGAACCGAATACGAACGGAACGTTGACCGAACATTTTCGCGAAATTTCACGAACGTTCGGTTCGAAATACACCCCCTAACAATCACGATTACATCACTTAATCTCCACGAGACACTTCTATTATTATATTTTATATTTTAATCATTACCACACACTCACTATCAGCACTTACATATCTTATCAACTCTGTCATATTGAATCATTTATAAAAGTACCAAAATTACACCATATATCAAACTCTAAAGCGGGACATATGGAGCACGTAGACTCGAATGGATGGAGCACTCGTATCTATCTCACTAGACGAGGTTTTTTCTTTTTACTCTTAAGACGAAATTTTGATTATGAATTGTTTAATAATATCATAAAAATATTAAAAATTACTACATCTATCAAGCTCAAACCCGTATTCATACCAAATCAGACTGAAATGTGATTACTACTCATTCCCATCTCATAGCCATATAGTAGAACCCGCTAATTATCCGAATTCATCCAAATTTATAAAATATCTAAACAATCAAATTTAAGTTGTAAAAATAATTGGTAATCCATCTCGATAAACTTCCGAACATTAAAATGTAAACATTAAGAATACGTAAAAGATTACAAATTAAATTTGAATTACTAATTTGAAATAATACATTCTACGAAAATCTATATACTCGTACTCGTCCCAAACCTGGTTAAAAATTGAGTTTACTACCCATTTCGTCTGAAACACGTATAGTAATACCTGCTATCTGAACTCGTTTAAATTTGTAAAACATCTAATTACTTGAAATGGTTGATTTTGAAAAGGTTAGATAAATGAATTGTTTTTACCTAGAAATAATACTAATTATCTGAACTCCTTTAAATTTGCAAAAAATCTGATTGCATGAAACGGAAAATAGAAGTTTTGAGTCCAAAATATTGATTTTGAAAAAGATGGTAGAGGATCTTTTAACTTAGAAAGACTTGCATACTTGATACAAAATGATAATTCTATCCTAAAATAGTCAAAAATTATAATCTTACCGTAAAGATTTCAAAAATACTTATCATTACATACATACTTTATTTACAACTAATTTAATATTTAACTACTATTAGTATTTATCTATTTAGAAAATTTGAATGATGACAATTTTTAATTATTGGTATTTTTTTTTATATTAATTTATTATTAAAAAATTCACCATATTGATTAGAATTATTAACCAAATAAATATTTTAATATCCTTATATTCATTTTACACAGTCAAACAACTCGCAACTATCATCTGTTTATTAAACATATATACACGAATCAATCCAAATCAACCTAAACATATAGACACGAATAGCTAGTATGATCAGCTAGTTAAACCAGTTATCATGTATCAGCTAATATGATCAGTTATCCGCTACTCGCCAAATATGGCGATACTCTTGTTTTGTATGTATCAAAGAACAACTAATGTTGCATAAAACACGATAAAACAAAATAAAAGATAACATTTAGTATATATGAGGATGACATTGTGTAAGCACTCATCTATTTATGGGTATATACATACTTTATCCATTGATGGGTATATATACTCAAATTTCGTTAAAGATCTAATATTTTTGTAACACCCCCAAGATATTCGAGGTGTATTACAGCGCCGTGGACCCCTACATGGGATCCACCAGGCTAACACAAGAAAACACCTCTCGACTAACCGTCTCGGTTAGCAAGGAAACAATTGTTAACAACAAGAACATAAAAAAACACGTCCGGTACAACCGGCATAATAAACATCAACCGACAAATACAGTAACTCCAACGAAGACCAATCACAATCCGAAAGGAAAAGCCTAAGTACTCGCGAGTACAATCTATAAGTTTACAATTTGGAAAACATCCACATCAAAAGAGACACTAGGAAATAACAAGACTCAATTGCACATGTCAACAACCTTGGCCGACATCCTCGTACCATCCCAGCGCCCGCTCTTCTGGCTGAACATAACCTGAAATCCATAACAAGAATTTCCCCGAAAACGGGTCCCCAAAGGGGTTAGCAATTACGCTAGTACAAGTATTCAAGGCAAACCAATCGCTTATACATTTCATAGTATAATGCACCAAAACAAACAATTTCAAAGGCCAAAACGAGACATGTCTTTTCCGGAAACAAACAGTCAAATAATCAATTTGCCTAGGACCAGGACGCCACCATGAATCCCACCCGAGGCCTCTAAGGACCCCTTCCGGGCTGGCTACTTTATAACAACAAATCACGCACAGGCATCGCCTAGGACCAGGACGCCACCATGAATCCCACCCGAGGCCTCTAAGGACCCCTTCCGGGCTGGCTAGCGAAACAAACTCGTGAATCCAGAGTGAAGTCATAGATTCCCCCGAGACCCCGTCGGACCCTCCCAGGGTGAGCAAAGCACACACAATATACATTACCATTTCACGTTAAGCATAAAGGTTTCCAAAAATACATGCCTTGAATTATTGACGACGCAATGAACGGAAAGGAAAGTCACCGACGAACGCTAGGAACCAATGAAACCGAACCTAACGATTCGAAGAATACAATCACAACCATTTCTAAATGAATACGGAATTGGAATACACCCGAAAACCCGCCTACGATTCATGTATATTCGTATATAAACAACAACGAGGGCGGACCACAACCAAACCCTCTCGATTCCGTAAAAATCACGAAATATACCATGAATCCATAGGGAAACTAAGAATACCAACAAGATTAATCATATTCATCATGAATTAATCGATAAAACGGAACGAATCGGACAAAAACGCGAAAACCCCCAAATCTACCCAAAAGTAGGGTTCTAAAGATCTAATCTTGATTCGCTGGATCGAAGGGTGTCATAGGATGATTGATCGGTGATATAAACTCAGAAACTTCATGGATTTGTTGTCCAACAACATGGTTTCGTCTCCTCCAAAATCCTAGCCGCGGACCGAAGAGAAATGAAATGAAAAATGACTGAAAAACTCGCTGGTCTGTCATTTATATACTGGGCCGGAACTAGCATGCGCTAGCCTTCCCGGACTAGCGTGCGCTATCGGCCAGTATCGGCCGAGCACTCTCGGCCATGGCCCGCATGACCCGGCACCACCGACCACCCCGCCGACCATGACTGCGCCCGACTCGCTAGCGTGCGCTACGGCCGGAAGCCTGCCGCTAGCCGACTGGCCGAGAGCCTCTGGACTAACAAACTCACCTGTAACGTCGCTAGTCGGCCGACAGCGTGCGCTACCCCTGCCGGTTAGCGTGCGCTTCGACCGGCGATGGCGTCGCTACCTGCCGATCTGGCCGAGTCCGAGAACCTCGAACCCCACCGCCCGGACCGATAGCGTGCGTTAGGCGGCCGATAGCGTGCGCTACACTGCCGAAGCGCGCGCGCGCCTTCCGGCCGTGGCGTGCGCTTACGCCGGTTCTGCCGCACCTATCCGGCGGTGCCAATCGTCCGGCTTGATCCCGCACCGTCAGACGATGCAGACCACCGTGGCTCGGCGACCGATTTCCGAAACGTGCGGAACGAACACGACGAAAAGTTCGCGGACAACATCAACGGCCCGAAATGAAAACATAATACCATAATTAATCATACGCGACCAAGAAACGGGTCGAGACAACAATTACAGATACGGATACCCGTAACTTTCAAGAAATTACAAAATGGCCCAAAACGCCCGGAAATCACGATACGTGATCGAATAACTAAACCGAAGTTCACAACACGTCTAACAAAGTTAAACAGACTTGCGGGAAACTCGAAACAGCAGTTTCGGACGAGATTCGCAAGAATCGATCTCAAGTGCGGAAAAGTCGCTAAAAAGCACGGAACTCAACAAAACAACACCGAAACGAACTCGGATGACAAAAAGTGTAGAATTAATCATTCTCAGAATGATGAAACGGTCATGAGCGTGCCGTCAAAACGGACTCCGGCCGAAAAAAGAAATTTACCGAAAATCGAAAATTGCGGATATTACATTCTACCCTCCTTAAAAGAAGTTTCGTCCCGAAACTTAAAATAAGTAGGGAGAAGCAATATCCCCTGCCAGGAAAACTCGACGAGATACACAAAAACCGAAAACTCGCGCCCGACGGCGAAACGCTGCAAGAAACGCAAAGAGACATACGGCGTGAAAATACGCTCCACGGCGACTAACACAACGCCACCGGTAGAGACATACTAAAATCAACGAGTGACAAGCGTCATCAAATAGACAATACAATCGAGTCGATTATCCGAACAATCACAAAACTCAACGAACGAAAATCAATACGATTGACCAACCCAACGGTTCATCAACCAAAACGCGAGTCAACGCTGAACAAATACGGAATTCCACCGCCCAAGAGTTGGAAGATCGAAAACGAGACTAATTTCCCGAACTTAAGGGAATTACGAAGGAGCCTGAACGCTCAACAATCACGAAACGAGAACAAAAACCGAACAAACAAACGATTGAGACAACAAAAATCGAACAATCATGTCCGAAACACGTAGGATAATAAAATTCAAACAACAACTCCCAGGATGACCTGGTGAGAACAGCAAGACGTGCATTCCCACAATATCCACAGGAAAGGGAATAGCGATTGAAAAGCCACAATGACAAACGAGTTATTCCAAAACAATACCACCCTCGTTCGATCAACAAAAGCAAGGGATAGGGAAAGTTCAGAAATGTTAACGAGCATAAACGAGTTGATAGAGCCAAAAATACAGAAGTTCAAAATCCGATCCACTTGAATAAAAGAACTATTAGAACCAAAAGATGCTACTTCCGAACAAGGTTCACAATAGTCGAACCGAATTCGGAAAAGTCACAGCGATAACCAGATCGACTCAAAATCAGATTATAGCTCGTTCGAATGATGAAACCAAGGTATAGAACAAGTTCAGAAGGTATCAATAAACACGAGCAAATCGATAGACTGGAGAAAGAGACACAATCATACCAACCCGAGCTCTAACAGCTCGCATATATGCGATAATGCATAAACCGCTAGAAGGCGACAACATCCAATACCAACATCACACCCCTCACAGAGGCTACCACGACAACTGTGTAGCGAACGACTCAACGCTCACACCACCGATTCAACCACAACTCGAGGGTTAACACCCTAACGAAAGTACGAACATCACACATATATTCCCGGACCACAAATAGGAATGATAGGTTTTGAAAACGAAAACCATCTTTTGAAAATAATTTGCAAGCACCAGTTGATCTTGAGTATCATATATCAAAAAGTAGTAAAAACATCGTCATCGAGACTTTAAAAAAAATCATCTTGCGTTTGATAAAAAAAATGAAGACACCTTTCGTTAAATTAAAACTTTTCAGCTATATTCGACCTTCGGGTCTAAGCGAATGCATTTCTAAATCATTAGAAATATTTCAAAATATTTTGATCCTCAAAGTAAAATAATCTTGAAACATAGCGTGGCACTAGTAGGCATCTTGGGAACACTGTGAGAAAATAATTCATTTTAAAAGTACGTCTCGAGGTTTATTTTTTTAAGATACCCAAGGTTTTTCAGAAGTACAATAGGCCAAAATGCCCAAAATTCGCACGTATCAACATTCACTTAAACACATCATATCACACGCATCAAACCGCTCAAAATCATGACAGTGATATACAATCCTTAGGATATGTTTAACAACAGCGTTAAAACAACAAGCGGTTTATCAAAACTGGATGGAAAACGATATCAAGAACAAAACTCCAAAAAGTCCACTCTAGGGATTCAAGAAAATACCTAGATTCGGCGAAGAACAAAGGATTAGATGATGTTAAAAATCATCTGGGATACTCCAAAACACCTTTGGATGGAAGAAAAATCAGCCCAGATGCGAAACCGAGTCGCTACGTCTCAAACTCATGGAGGAAGAAGAAGAAATGAAGAAAAATGCAACTTCTAGACTGGTGTCCAGTATTTATACTGGACACAATTAGCGTGCGCTAATCATTAAGGTTAGCGTGCGCTATCACGGCACCAAACAAAACTCCTGACCAAAAATACACTGTTAGCGTGCGCTAACCCCAAGTGTTAGCGTGCGCTAACGAGAACTTCAGACCCAGTCCAGTAGCTCCTGGACTGCCCTGAACTACCAGGTAGCGTGCGCGATCCTCCCCTTAGCGTGCTACCAACGCACTCTTGCGCGCGCTAGCTGCAAAGCGTAGCGTGCGCTAACGACCCACAGAGACAACAACAGAACACATTAGAAAAATTACATGCCGTAAACCTTTCTCACAAGGATTTACCAGGCTAAGCACAATTTCCCATGTCATTTCGAAAATGCTAAAAAGACCAATGACGGTAATATTTTCCAAAGCCCACAAAATCATTTGTCAAACCATCATGAAATATTCAAGGCCAAAATGCCAAAACTTGATTCAAGGAATCAGTTTTACGAAATAAAACTCAGTTTGCAAAATACCGAAAGCTGTTTGAAAGAACTCACGCAGCGGATAAAATACGGTACGAAAATACATCAGCAGTGACGACACTCCTCGTATAAACCAAATACGAGAGTCTAATAAACTCATATCGTGAAATCAAAATCCACATAAGGATTCCATCATTTAACAACTAATCAAACAAATAACTCGTGTCACACGAGGCACGACACAAAGAATGGAGTTTAACATCCATAGGTCGCACGTAAGTGACGACCGCCCCTCGATACTAATCACGACCAATGATCTCAAACGACGCGTCGCGATGCGACTAAGTCAGACAAAATCCGACGAGACAAAACTCAACAAACACAGCTTGACTCGACATCCTAGGTTTCCCCAGGCTAATCTGATTTTAAAATCGTATACTCTAGTTATTCGAAAATAAAACCGATAAGTTAAAAATCGTTTTCAAGACCCTTTTAAACACGACAAGGGCTTAACAGCGGTAGAATTTTATAAAATGTCCTAAACACTTTTATACACGACCTTTAAATACCGACACAAGGTTTTATTTGAAAATACAAGGCTGGCTCGCCCAAATTCATGTCACTTTTCAAAAACCCACAATACGATCAAGTCTAAGAAAATTTCAAGCATGCACGCCGCATGTATTATTATTAATAGAAACACATTGGTTGTAAATAACAATAATTAGCCAAGTACTAACGATTTCCGAACACACGCATATACGGCATTCAAAAATCACCAGTTCAACAAGCGCAACTCGGAAATACTAATTCCAAGCATATGTCAAACTATCTCTTCAAGTTTAACAGCGTAACCAAAGATCACCGATTTGGACATATGTCGAAACCAGCTATATGAGTTTCTCAACAAACTCTGCCATCAATACCTTTCCCAGAACATTTCAATGTTCAAAACTTCTACATCATACTGCACCCTTCGGTGTCCAAACCATCAGTACATTCGGCTCAACATACATTTAGTATATCGCAATTACCAAACCAAACACAGATTCCATCATACAACAAAAGACTAGAGGGTCAAGCCCTCTCACAGTATACCACGGAGCAAAACTCGGATCTTTCGATCACCAACGATCCCACCAATGCTAGGAAGTTTAGCGATGGAAGGCTCGCAAAACGACAAACGGTCAAGCCCAGAACGGCGCACATACTCCAGAGAGATAAAGGACTGCGCAATACTAGAATCAAAAGTACACGAACCGGATGGATCGAAAAACAACTCGACGATAAGTACGAGAGAGGCAATCACAGTTCAAGAAGTGGAATTTCAATACGAGAAAACAAGAGAATCGAGTAAGTAAAACTTACGAGCACTGGAGGTACTGAGATGCCGGCAGCGGTGTGACAATGTGCAAAACAAAACACAACTAGACCCAAATAACCAACAAGCCTAGGTATCCATAAACCTAGAGCTCCGATACCATTTTCTGTAACACCCCCAAGATATTCGAGGTGTATTACAGCGCCGTGGACCCCTACATGGGATCCACCAGGCTAACACAAGAAAACACCTCTCGACTAACCGTCTCGGTTAGCAAGGAAACAATTGTTAACAACAAGAACATAAAACAACACGTCCGGTGCAACCAGCATAATAAACATCAACCGACAAATACAGTAACTCCAACGAAGACCAATCACAATCCGAAAGGAAAAGCCTAAGTACTCGCGAGTACAATCTATAAGTTTACAATTTGGAAAACATCCACATCAAAAGAGACAGTAGGAAATAACAAGACTCAATTGCACATGTCAACAACCTTGGCCGACATCCTCGTACCATCCCAGCGCCCGCTCGTCTGGCTGAACATAACCTGAAATCCATAACAAGAATTTCCCCGACAACGTGTCCCCAAAGGGGTTAGCAATTACGCTAGTACAAGTATTCAAGGCAAACCAATCGCTTACACATTTCATAGTATAATGCACCAAAACAAACAATTTCAAAGGCCAAAACGAGACATGTCTTTTTCGGAAACAAACAGTCAAATAATCAATTTGCCTAGGACCAGGACGCCACCATGAATCCCACCCGAGGCCTCTAAGGACCCCTTCCGGGCTGGCTACTTTATAACAACGAATCACGCACAGGCATCGCCTAGGACTAGGACGCCACCATGAATCCCACCCGAGGCCTCTAAGGACCCCTTTCGGGCTGGCTAGCGAAACAAACTCGTGAATCCAGAGTGAAGTCATAGATTCCCCCGAGGCCCCGTCGGACCCTCCCAGGGTGAGCAAAGCACACACAATATACATTACCATTTCACGTTAAGCATAAAGGTTTCCAAAAATACTTGCCTTGAATTATTGACGACGCAACGAACGGAAAGGAAAGTCACCGACGAACGCTAGGAACCAATGAAACCGAACCTAACGATTCGAAGAATACAATCACAACCATTTCTATATGAATACGGAATTGGAATACACCCGAAAACCCGCCTACGATTCATGTATATTCGTATATAAACAACAACGAGGCGGACCACAACCAAACCCTCTCGATTCCGTAAAAATCACGAAATATACCATGAATCCATAAGGAAACTAAGAATACCAACAAGATTAATCATATTCATCATGAATTAATCGATAAAACGGAACGAATCGGACAAAAACGCGAAACCCCCAAATCTACCCAAAAGTAGGGTTCTAAAGATCTAACCTTGATTCGCCGGATCGAAGGGTGTTATAGGATGATTGATCGGTGATATAACTCAGAAACTTCATGGATTTGTTGTCCAACAACATGGTTTCGTCTCCTCCAAAACCCCAGCCGCGGACCGAAGAGAAATGAAATGAAAAATGACTGAAAAAGTCGCTGGTTTGTCATTTATATACTGGGCCGGAACTAGCGTGCGCTAGCCTTCCCGGACTAGCGTGCGCTACCGGCCAGTATCGGCCGAGCACTCTCGGCCATGGCCCGCATGACTTGGCACCACCGACCAATTCTGCCGACCATGACTGTCCGCCCGACTCCCGCTAGCATGCGCTAGGGCCGGAAGCCTGCGCGCGCTAGCCGACCTGTCCAGTAGCCTCTGGACTAACAAACTCACCCAGGAAACGTACGCTAGTCGGCCGACAGCGTGCGCTACCCCTGCCGGTTAGCGTGCGCTACGACCGACAGTAGCGTGCGCTACCTGCCGATCCTGACCGAGTCCAGAACCTCAGAACCCCACTGCCCAGACCCGATAGCGTGCGTTAGGCCAGCCGATAGCGTGCGCTACACCTGCCGGTTAGCGCGCGCAGCCTTCCGGCCGTAGCGTGCGCTACGCCGGTTCTCGCACTGTCCGGCCGGTGCCGCAATCGTCCGGCCGATCCATAGCCGTCCGACCCGATGCGACCACCAGGGCTCGATGACCCGATTTCCGAAAACGTACGGAACGAACACGACGAAAAGTTTGCAGACAACATCAACGGCCCGAAATGAAAACATAATACTATAATTAATCATACGCGACCAAGAAACGGGTCGAGACAACAATTACAGATACGGATACCCGTAACTTTCAAGAAATTACAAAATGGCCCAAAACGCTCGGAAATCACGATACGTGATCGAATAACTAAACCGAAGTTCACAACACGTCTAACAAAGTTAAATAGACTTGCGGGAAACTCGAAACAGCAGTTTCAAACGAGATTCGCAAGAATCGATCTCAAGTACGGAAAAGTCGCTAAAAAGCACGGAACTCAACAAAACAACACCGAAACGAACTCAGATGACAAACGTGTAGAATTAATCATTCTCAGAATGACGAAACGATCATGAGCGAGCCGTCAAAACGGACTCCGGCCGAAAAAAGAAATTTACCGAAAATCGAAAATTGCGGATATTACAATTTTATTACTATATATATCATGAAACACCACCGTCAATACCACCGCCGAGAACCACCATTAATGCATCAGAGCTATAGTGGGGTGTAAAAAAATCTCAGACAATATTTGTTGTTAACCTCCTGGGCGAGTAAACAAAGTCTCATTTCCACCGTTGATGTTCACTCAAACTTTGTTGAATTATTATCTTTTTCAAAAAGGAATGCTTCTCGGAGATCTATATTTTACCCAATTTCTTAGTTGTCGCATACTGGATAAATATATAATTTTTGCGACTCTAATTATGGAGATGGACTATTTGACACAATTACCTACTCATTATGGATAATCTAAATATATGTATGGAATTGAGGATATTATTATATATTTTTTATAAATATATTATATGTTTATCCAAATGATACATATTTATTATTATGGTCGTTCATTTATCCAAATGATACATATTTATTATTATGGTCGTTCATTTAAAGTTTTTAATTCTGAATTTATGATATTAAATTAATCATTAATTATGTGACTAATTAATCATATAAAAAATAAAAAAATTAAAAATTTACTAAGTTTATTTTATATTTGATAAGTTACTAACTAATTAAAAATTAAATAACAATGCTACTACATAATATTTAACTAGCCTTCAATTAGAATTGCTATTTTACAAAAAAAAAAATCATGATTGAATATACACTCCTGTGTGTCTTATTTATCAAAATATTTTAATTATCAAAATTAAAATTCAAAATTAAATATTTTAATTACAAAATGTCCAAAGTTTTAATTATCAAAACTAAATATCTAATATGTCTTAATTAAACATCAAACTTATTAAAATATTTTAACTAATAAGATTGAGCTTTGAATATGCAAAAATGTAAGGCTTATTCCAAGATATGATAATTAAGATATATTCATTCGTATTTTAAATTTGGTAACTATAATAATATTTCCACCCATATAATATGTTTTGTTTTAATTTAATATAAATTATAAATAAATCGATTATTATGTTGCAATAAAGAATGATGTGTAATAATTATGAGATATGATTGGATAATAATATTTCCCGAATATGCTGAGTTTACATGACTGTTTTTTATGCTTCGGTTGCCATGTGTCATATTCACTGCTTCGATTACTTATATATCAACCTCGCATGCTTCGGATAACATATAAGCCACAACTAATTAAGTAGTAAAAAATTAAAAAAATTGTAGCTTGGAGAATTTGAACTCAAAAAATATAAATTGAGTTAAACTCTTAAAATTAAATTTCTCTATATCGGACAAGCAAAGCAGTTTTGATGGGTGATATAATCTAATTATACGAAAACAAAAAATTAATATTTACATATTCACCTATTTTACTATTCCTTACCAATATATTCATAAAATATGTAAGCTATTTATTTTTATAAAACATATAAATCGTCAGAATTTACTTTTATAGAATAAATTTAAAGTACTTTTAAATATGATTGGATAAATATTTACCTATTTAAAGATTCATTCATTCATATAAATAAAAATATTCACGTGAGAAAGTAGAAAAATTATATTAATTATGTTATTGCAAGAATAATGCATTTGGGCAGAGTTAATTTTTGTTTATTTTATTTTCTATTTATTTTGATTGATGCTCATTTGCACTATTCTGGTTCAATTACTGCTCTACTTTTATATATATTTTGCATCTAATTATATTAAACTTCACAATTATAATTTTCATAAAGTTTTAAATAATTTAGTAATTAATTATTATTAATGACATATCAATTAAAATAATTATCCTTCATAGAAGAAAATTTTTACTGGACAAACTTAATTATAAATATTTCTATATTTAAATGATTTTTTTTTAAATTCTAATCTTCAATAAAATAAAAAATTTGTGTGGGAAATAGAGAAATTACTTATTTGTATTGCACGATTATTTGACTTCATGCGAGAATATGCACATTTGTACTATTTTGTTATGAATTTTGTCCTGACATTATATATTTTATCAAATTACATTATACAATTCCTAATTTTATATACTTAAAACATATATTCCTAAAATATATAAAAATAATTAATATAATAAATGTCATATGAATAAGAACTAATTTGAGAGAACAAAAATTAAGTTAAATAATTAATGTGAATGGATAACAATTTTAAACATCTTAAATTTTAATCATTCAGAAAATTAAGATATTCGTGTACGAAAATACATAGACTTTTTGATTGTGCTACCGCAATAATAACTGATTCACAAAATTTTAGATTTATTATTTTATTCTAATATATTTTAAATGATCCACATTTGTGCTATTTTAGTACTCCTACAATTTATGCCCTAGAATTTATATATAATGCAATAATTTTAATATTTTAGATGATATAATTACTGATTTGACTAATTTCCATATATATATTTTTAATATATTAAACATTTAATTTTTGATAATATCAT
The DNA here is from genome assembly GCA_033398695.1 of Orobanche coerulescens. NCBI lineage: Eukaryota > Viridiplantae > Streptophyta > Magnoliopsida > Lamiales > Orobanchaceae > Orobanche > Orobanche coerulescens. The sequence goes on along the minus strand of CM065807.1, from coordinate 195,969,958 downwards.
ATTAATCAACAAAGTTATCTTTAGAGAAGAAATTTTTTCAAGATTACAAATTAATTATAAATCTTTCTAAATATGGCTGGATAATTTAATTATTTTAAAATTTTGATCTTTTGAAATGAAAGTTCGTATGAGGAAAAAACTTATTCCATGGAACGAGCTCTGATTCATTCCCGTTGTATTTACATTTCTTTTTCTAAAATTAATGTTAGAGATTATAATAAATTCAAAATAATTATTTAAATTTAACTTTCAATATTATTATATTTAAATAAATAATAAAAAATAAAAAATAAAAGTAAAATTAAATTAAAGAAGCCTTCTTCAAAAATCCGCTTCCATGGCAGCAAGCTCTGATTTGGAGCGTCCTGCCTCAGAAGCTTTTAATTTAACAAAATTTTAAAAAATGTTTTAATTTATTTATTTTTCATTTATAAAATTAATTATAATGTTCTAACTTTCCATTTGTTTATAGGGAAAACTGCATAAAATAGAAACATACTTTGCATTGGTTCCTATTTTTAGCAATCATCTTTAAAAATCACCAGTAATAGGAACGAACTTTCCATTTCTTGCAAGATTAGAAACTTTTAACATTGACCTCTGTTAACTGCTGACGTGGCCGTTAATATAATTTTTAAATATATTTCTATTCCACTGTGTCTTATTTTTAGGGTGAGTTGGATCCCATTTAGGGTGTTCTTCACGATTTCAGAAAAGGATCCCATTTCTGGTCTTCTTCACGATTTCAGAAAAAAGGGAAATTTACCCATTTAGGGTTTACCCATTCGTCATTCGAAGGAAAAAAAGGCGACTGAAATGTCTTCTTCATCTTCTGTAAATCGCAGCAACAATTCGAGCAAGAAAGATGGATTGTGTGATTGTGACCCTCCGCTTAGAAGAGTTGAGCATACATCCTGGACAAAGAAGAACCCAAACCGAAGATTTATGGGTTGTCGTAAATATACAGTAAGTTTGTAATTTTTGAGATTGATTATTTACAATTACCAATTAATTTTGAGATGTATGTAGGGACCTGAAAGTGAGCATTGTGAATCTTTTGACTGGATCGATCCTCCTTTAAGCGACCAGAGGTATAAGGAAGCAATGTACGAGCTTTGTTTAATTGGTCATGAAAGGGATGGGAAAGAAGAACTAATGAAGTATCTAACTCATGAGAGGAATGAGAAAGAAGCAGCAATTGAAGCTTTAGCTGAAGAAAAGATGCCAAAGGAAGAGTTACTGGAAGCTCTAAAATCTCTAAATGAAGAAGTTTATGTATGCAAATGGATCAATAAGCTGTATAAAAGATGTTTGGTGATATTGATAGTTTTGGTATTTAGTTATTGGTGGTGTTAATTTGTATTTGTTGAGTGATGTAATGTAATAGTTTGGATTTATTTTCAATATGAATGAAAATGGGTTTTTAGTATCTTCAATATAAGTTTGTGTTTAATGTCATAGGTTTAGTGATGAATGTCATAAGACCATATCATTTAGCATTTTGTGATGAATGACATAAGACCATTAGATTATTTTCTATCAAATGAATGATTTGTTCTTACATGAAGTGAAAGATAACAGGAAAACTTACATGAAGTGAAAGATAACAGTAAAACTTGTCCTTCTTCACAAATTAGAGTAAAACATACATAATGATAACTTTATATATCTGATTCATTCATGGCAAATCTGATTCATCACAAAAACAAGACTTCTAAAAAGTGGCAATCTGATTCATTACAGAAACAAGACTTCTAAAAAGTGGCAATTTGATTCATTACAGAAACAAGACTTCTAAAAAGTGGCAATCTGATTCATTACAGAAACAAGACTTCTAAAAAGTGGCAATCTGATTAATTACAGAAACAAGACTTCTAAAAAGTGACAATCTAATTCATTACAGAAACAAGACTTCTAAAAAGTGGCAATCTGATTCATTACAGAAATTTAAAGACTTGAGAAAGGCCAAGTACATAGACTTCTAAAAACAAACATGCCAAAAAGTGGTATGGCAAATCTGATTCATTCATAGGCTGAAAAAAGAAGTTGTTACACAGAAGTTGGAAATAAGCTTCAAAAGTCTACAAAAGAAGTGGTTACACAAAAGTTGGAAATAAGCTTCAAAAGTCTACAAAAGAAGTGGTTACACATAAGTGGTGCAATAATATTCAACCCTGATTAGCATTTAGTCTCTCACATTTATTGCTACCCCATTGATACTCATCATTTATCCTTTTTATTCCTGGTGGCCGCTTAACTTTTGGTGGTGCTTCCTTTTTTTCATTAGTACAACTTCTTGAGTTATGACCTTCCTCAAGACAATTTTTGCATGTCATCACTATGCTTGTTCTCCACATTTGTCCTGTAACGCCCCAACCTGGCAAGAGTCGAAGCGTCACATTATGGTGACATATCAGATACAACAAATTCAAATCAAACAACGGAAGTCTTAAATAAAATTTATCAAAAGAGTATCAAAAGGGGACTCAAACAACACCAAGTGTCCCCGAAACCGAACAAAAGAAAGTACGATACAAATGTCCGAAATTCGGAAATAATGATAAGGAAATAAAGTTCATTATTTAAATAAAGCTGTAGGGTAATCCCGTAATATCCGCAATTTTGATTTCTGGTAAATTTTTATTTTGGCGGAAGTCCAACTTAATGACTCTGTTGTGACTGTTTCGTCATTCCAAGAATGATTAATTCTGCATTTTTTATCATCCGAGTTCGTTTCGGTATCGTTTTGTTGAGTTCCATGTTCTTAAACAACTTTTCCGCACTTGAGTTCGATTCTTGCGAATCTCGTCCGAAACTGTTGTTTTGAGTTTCTCGTAAGTTCATTTAATGTTATTATTCATGTTGCGAGTTTTGGTTTAGTGTTTCGATCGTATATCGTGTATTCGGACGTTTTGGGCCGTTTTCGTAATTTCCCAAAGTTTAGGGTAATTACTTTCCGTTATCAAATTTTGAGCCTTCGGGTGGTCGGAATCATGTGTTCTCTTAGCGCTTGGATTTGCTTTTGTGAGTACTTCGTAACCGTATCTTCGATTCATATTCAGGTTCGGGTTTCGGGGTCGTTCGGGCCGTCGAAAGTGGCCACGGTCGAGTCACGGCCGCACGTTTTGGAGCAGGTACTGGCCTGGATGAGTTACGGCCGTAAGGTGCCGGTTACGGCCGTAAGTGATCGGAAGGCACAGGCCGGACGAATGCCGGTTACGGCCGTAAGTATGGCCGTACGGGCGCTGGGCAGCTTCCGGACAAATGCCGGTTACGGCCGTAAGGCGTTATCATGTATAGCCATAAGGGAGTGGGAAGCTGCCGGACGAAGGCCGGTTACCTCCGTAAGGAGTGCCAATTATGGCCGTAAGTTGTCGGCACACACTGGGCAGTATAAATATGATCGATCAAACGTGTTTTCACCCATTTTCTCACCTCGTTTCTTTCCCTACCGCGACTGGAGGCTTGGTAGGCGTGGAGGCATGTTGTCAAGTGATGAATCCATGAAGTCTTGGAGTTCATATCATCGATTATCCATCCTATAATATCCTTTGATCGAGCGAATCAGGTCAGATTTCCTGAAAAATCCTAGTTTGGGAAAATTGGGGGTTTTGTTGTTTTTGTCCGATTTAACCATAATAACTTAGGTTTGTGATGGATTGATGATTATTTAGATATATTCTATCATTTCCCTTGTTATTCCATGGTTGGATTGTATAGATTCGTCGTTTTGGTCGAGTTCTTAATCAACGCCTTGAAGGTGTCCGATGAAAGGTCTTAGAGGGGGATTCAGGCGTTTTGCGATTATTATTCATCGTACGATTGTTGATTTATTGTTGATATAACTTAGGAACGAAATCCTTGTGAAGAACTCGAGTCGAAACCTTTCCGTTCGTTGCCTTCTTTGGGGTCCGAGCTTCCCGGTCGAACCGTGTTCTTCGGAGTATTCAGTAGCGGTTATTAAGGCAAGTATTTTACTATACGAATTGTGTCTTGTGAATAGGGACGTCGTGTTATAGTTATGATGAAATAATTTATCTTAGCGAATATGCTTCGTATGAATTGATTATTATGAACGATTGATAGTAACGATAATACCTTCACTTAGTTAACATTGTGGAATTGTGATGGATGTGCAATCATCTAAGTTTGTGCCGGGCGTGGTTGGTCATTGTTGAGTTGTTGTGATGATTATGATATTTGTGTTGTATTGGTTTACATACTTGATTATACATTTCGGTATAATGTGGAATGGCTTGACATTTGATGATTATTGAGTTGTGTCGTGTCAATGTGTGTGTGTGATCCAGGTAGGGTCTGACGAGGCCTCTAGAGTTCGGTACATTATGTGTACGAACAAGGTGTGTGATCCAGGTAGGGTCTGACGAGGCCTCTGGAGTTTGGTACATGATGTGTACGAACGATGTTTGTGGCCGGGTAGGGTCCGTCGAGGCCTCTGGAGTTCGGTACATGATGTGTACGAACAGTGCGTGTGGTCCGGGTAAGGTCCGTCGAGGCCTCCGGAGTTTTGTATATGATGTGTACGAACAATGTTCGTATAACAGTGATTGTTTGGATAACATTTTAAATATGGGTCTCAGACTCATAATGATATCTTATCTAGTATGTTTTAAAATGAGAATCGGACTGAGGCCTTAACGACTACGAAAAGGTTTTATAAATTGGGACTCGAGGTCCAAAAGAATTTCTACTTTAAAAATCCCCGAGATGATGATTTCCTTTTCAAATATCTCTTGCTTGAGTTCGAAATTCTAAAACTTCTCGGAAACATTTGATAATTGATTTCCTTATTAAATTCGTAGTTGCTATTTACTTGTTGCCTTTCGTATCGTATTATACTTGCACTAGTAAAACGGTGAAGTTTTACTAACCCCTGAGTAATCGGGGTGTGGATGTCTGTTTTGCGTCCAGGTACATGCAGGTTCGGGGGAGCAGTCACAGGATTGGCACAAGTGGATGACAAGCTGCGATACTAATCAAGAGTTGAGAGTTGTTTTGATTCTTGTAGTGTTGTCAGAGTTGATTTCAGTCTTCCACTGTATTGTGTTTCGACCCCTGTGTGGGTAATGTTGTTTTAGTCAGTTCCGCTGATGGAGTTGCGTGACCTCATCGGTCTGTGTATTCATGTGTAAGTGACCTTAATGGTCTGTATTATTATATTATTTGACCCTGGCCGGGCAAGCATTTGGTTGTTTATGGATGTTTAGCCTGGTAGATCCTTGTGGAAAGGGTCTACGGCATGTAATATTCCCATACAATTTTGGGGGTGTTACATTTATGGTATCGGAGCTTAGGTTGCGGAATCCTAGGCTGTCGGGTCAAGTTGAGTCATGATTTGTCGAGTAATGTGTTGTCTCGTCATTCGAATTGTCGGGTGACAAGTTGAGTTGTGCGTAGTCACAGCGTGTCGGTTATGTTGTCGCATGAGATTAGTATCGTGGGCGACCGTCATCTCCGTGCGGCCTGTAGACGTAAGTCTCCTCTTTTATGCATAATATATGTGTTCATGATTTCATTTATGTGTGATATTTGTGGTGCATAATTTTATTTACACGGTGTTGCGTAATGAAGTTGTATTCGATACTTAGATACACTGTATGTGTATAGAACTGGATGTATTGATTTTTTGCCCTTGAACCACCATGTGGGTTGGTATGGTGTGAAAGTTGTGAACCTTGATGGGTTTCACGGTAGAGTTCGTGAGAGACTCCGATGAATGGTTTTGTTGTATGTTTAAACGTGATGCCATGAGATGTATGTGACTGAATTGGCGACCCTGTTTGCCATTTGGGCATGTGGTTTTAATGTCGACTATTTTGGATTGTTGTAATTATGCCTGCTACGGGTAGGTTTGAAAACGTTTTTACTGAAAGACTCTACTGGTTTGAGCATTTTTGTGGAAATCAAAATTTTTGGAAAATATTTTGATGGTGTGGTTAAACAACGGTTTGTGTAGATTTTGAGATCGGTTGAATTGTGACAAGTTGGTCATGTATTTTCAAATAACACCATCAATCAGTATTTGGAAAATGTGTTTTAAAATACTTCGGACATTGCAAAATACCACTGTCATTTTTATTACGATCGAAAGGATTTTTGGAAAAATCTTGTTTTGCAAAACGACTCTAATTTTCGGAATTTAAATGTTATGTGTTTGTGTGTTGAAATTTCTTTGTGACAATTACGTAGTCCAGTAGCTAGTTATTCTGACCGTAAGATGTTTTCCATTATGGCCGTATGCTCAGAGTTGTTACGGTCGTAAACCGCATGTTGTTACGGCCGTAAACTTTTGGTGACTTCGAGAGTAATTTGTTATTCTGATTGTATACATGCTCCTTTTACCGATTATTTAATCCCTGTTAATATATTCGTGATGGATGGCGTGGTAACATGTTGTTACCCTGTATAACACTAGTAAAGATAATGATATATTGATAAGGTCATTTTGACGATATCGTCAAGCGAAAAGATTGAAGCCTCAACGTGTTGTTTTGCAAATAACTTCAATCAAAACAGTTTTGATAATGAGATACATGGTTTTGATTAAACGACCGAGGTATTAAAAGTGTTTTCAAAAAATTCATTTCACCAATTTTTTCAAACTTGAGAATTTTAAAATTTTATCATTTGAATAATACCCCAGAAATATTTTATTTTTGTTGCTAGTGTTTGGTCCCTACGATATGTGTGTGGTTTTGACCGTATTTGATTTGGTGAAATCCAAACATCTCAGTTGATGTGACTGCGTGAATTATTTTTGAATGAAGTTCTAAAATTACAGTGTTAGTTCGTGCACTTGTGTGCTGCTATTTATTGTCCTATGTTGACGTTTTAATGTTTGTTTGGTTGCATTATTCTGATTGGTCATCGGTTCAATATGCCGAGAGGTCGAGGCCGAGGACGTGGTCATAGTCGTGGTCGTGATCAAGAGCGTGAGAGGGTGACTCGCTCGTTGTCGAATGTCAATCAGCTCAGTACGGACGGTCATGATGACCCATCAGGTGAACAACAACAATCATCCAGAGGTAATGTTGACATTGGCGCCGTCACGATCCTTCGCCAGGTGGCTGACTAGTTAGGGCATATGAATCAGACCGTACACCTAGACGGGATTCCGGATGAGGATAACGGAGCTAGTGAATGGTTACGAGTCGTGATGAGAATGCACCCACCCCGTTTCGTAGGTTCTTCGGACTCGTTAGGCTGGGAGAACTGGCTCTTCCAGTTGGATAGAACCTTTGATGCTGTAGCTTGCCCTGATGAGAGAATAGTACCCATCGCCCAATACCTGCTTGATAGGGAAGCTGCACACTGGTGGGAGGTCGTAGCGCCTAGTGATCGTACAACTACTCGGGCCGAATTCAAGATTTCCATGGAGGCCGAGTATTGTCCGCCGCCTGTTAAAGAGCACAGGATTGTCGAGTTTTTCTCGGCTACGCCCCGAGACGTGTCGCTGTCTCAAGCAATAGTCGATTACAATCGACAGCTGTGTTATGTTTGCGAACAGGTGAAAAGTGAGGCAGATAAGGTTCGTTATTTCGATATGCGTATGAAACCTCCCATTCGGCAGTGTATGACTCCTTTTATGTGTACAACGTTGAAGGACTATCAAGATCGAGCCTTACCATTTGAAATGGCTATGATGTCTACAGAGTCTGTACCGGTAGCGAAGAAGCAGAAGAGTTCCAATGACGCATCGGGAAGTGAGGGAATTGGGATTCCTAAACCTCGACCCTCGTATCAGTCGATTATGGGACCTTTTCGGTCAGCTAGAGAATCTAAAAGACCCAAGCCGGTGTCTTTGAGTTCTGGTAATGCTCCTAGGTGTTTCAACTGTAACGTTCTGGGCCATGAACGCGCGCATTGTAAGAAACCGCCGGTGACTTGTTATAATTGTGGATGCGAGGGGCATCGAGTTCAGTATTGCGAGGTTGTTGCCAAGATGGTAGGGAACCGGAGTTCCATCCCTACTCCTGGAGGGCCCAGTGATGTCCAGTGATAGTGTTTTTGGTACTCGTTCCGCGGATTGTTTCTCGTGTAGAGATGTATTTTGTGACGTTATTATGTTTGGAACTTGTTAAATGATATTTTGTTTTGAATAAGTTCCCATATAGTTGTTGAACCTACGGAGGCGTGACAGTGGACCGTGGGGTCATGAGCATGGTATTTTATTATATGTCGTTATATTTTGTTTCATATCACTGTGATAACCTTAGTTTAAGTTTCGGGATAAAACTTATTTTTAGTATGATAGAATGTAATATCCGGTATTCTCGCTTTCTGTTATCTTGAATTGTTTGTGTTTTGACGTCGAACATTTTCTTGTTGATGAGTATCGGAGTGATTTCTATCAGGATATTCTATTTGTTTTTTTCGCATAGCCGTTTTAGTCGAGTGCGGCTTGTTGTCGCGGGCGTTTCTTTGATTAAATGTGTGCATGTGATGTAAAGTTAATTGCTCGTTATTGTTTTGAATCTTAGTCGGTGGTGTTGTGTTGGTCGTCGTGGGGCGTGTTTTCACGCCGTATATTCCTTTGCGTTGCTGGTAACGTTTTGCCGATGGGAGAAAGTTACGCGCTTCTTGTGTATCTCGTTGAGTTCTCCTGTCGGGATATTGCTTCTCCCTACTTGTTTTAAGTTTCGGGACGAAACTTCTTTTAAGGAGGGTAGTATGTAATATCCGCAATTTCGATTTCCGGTAAATTTCTCTTTTGGCGGAAGTCCACCTTAACGACTCTGTTGTGACCGTTTCGTCGTTCCGAGAATGATTAATTCTGCACTATTTGTCATCCGAGTTCGTTTCGGTATCATTTTGTTGAGTTCCGTGTTCTTAAATGACTTTTCCGCACTTGAGTTCGATTCTTGCGAATCTCGTCCGAAACTGTTGTTTCTAGTTTCTCGTAAGTTCATTTAATGTTATTATTCATGTTGCGAGCTCTGGTTTAGTGTTTCGATCGTATATCGTGTATTTCAGATGTTTTGGGCCATTTTCGTAATTTCCCAAAGTTTAGGGTAATTACTTTTCGTTATCGAATTTTGAGCCTTCGGGTGGTCGGAATCATGTGTTCTCTTAGCGCTTGGATTCACCTTTGCGAGTACTTCGTAACCGTATCTTCGATTCATATTCAGGTTTGGGTTTTGGGGTCGTCCGGGCCGTCGAAAGTGGCCACGACCGAGTCACAGCCGCACGTTTTGGAGCAGGTACTGGCCTGGCCGAGTTACGGCCGTAAGGTTCCGGTTACGGCCGTAAGTGATCGGCAGGCACAGGCCGGACGAATGCGATTCTGGGCGTAAATGCACGGCCGTCTGGTATTGGCGGCTTCGGACGAATGCGATTCTGGCCGTAAGGCGTTATCGGGTACGGCCGTAAGGCGTTATCGGGTACGGCCGTAAGGGACTGGGCAGCTTACGGACGAAGGCCGGTTACCGCCGTAAGGAGTTCCAGTTACGGCCGTAAGTTGATGGCACACACTCGGCAGTATAAATATGATCGATCTGATGTGTTTTCACCTATTTTCTCACCTCGTTTCTTTCCCTTCCGCGGCTGGAGGCTTGGTAGGCGTGGAGGCATGTTGTCAAGTGATGAATCCATGAAGTCTTGGAGTTCATATCATCGATTATCCATCCTATAATATCCTTTGATCGAGCGAATCAGGTCAGATTTCCTGAAAAATCCTAGTTTGGGAAAATTGGGGGTTTTGTTGTTTTTGTCCGATTTAACCATAATAACTTAGGTTTGTGATGGATTGATGATTATTTAGATATATTCTATCATTTACCTTGTTATTCCATGATTGGATTGTATAGATTCGTCGTTTTGGTCGAGTTCTTAATCGATGCCTTGTAGGTGCCCGATGAAAGGTCTTAGAGGGGGATTCGGGCGTTTTGCGATTATTATTCATCGTACGATTGTTGATTTATTGTTGATATAACTTAGGAACGAAATCCCTGTGAAGAACTCGAGTCGGAACCTTTCCGTTCGTTGCCTTTTTTGGGGTCCGAGCTTCCCGGTCGAACCGTGTTCTTCGGAGTATTCGGTAGCGGTTATTAAGGCAAGTATTTTACTATACGAATTGTGTCTTGTGAATAGGGATGTCATGTTATAGTTATAATGAATTGTTTTATCTTAGAGAATATGCTTCGTATGAATTGATTATTATGAATGATTGATAGTAACGATAATACCTTCACTTAGTTAACATTGTGGAATTGTGATAGATGTGCAATCATCTAAGTTTGTGCTGGGCATGGTTGGTCATTGTTGAGTTGTTGTGATGATTATGATATTTGTGTTGTATTGGTTTACATACTTGATTATACATTTCGGTATAATGTGGAATGGCTTAACATTTGATGATTATTTAGTTGTGTCAATGTGTGTGTGTGATCCAGGTAGGGTCTGACGAGGCCTCTGGAGTTCGGTACATGATGTGTACGAACAAGGTGTGTGATCCAGGTAGGGTCTGACGAGGCCTCTGGAGTTCGGTACATGATGTGTACGAACGATGTTTGTGGCCGGGTAGGGTCCGTCGAGGCCTCCAGAGCTCGGTACATGATGTGTACGAACAGTGCGTGTGGTCCGGGTAAGGTCCGTCGAGGCCTCCGGAGTTCGGTACATGATGTGTACGAACAATGATCGTATAACAGTGATTGTTTGGATAACATTTTAAATATGGGTCTCGGACTCATAATGATATCTTATCTAGTGTGTTTTAAAATGAGAATCGGACTGAGGCCCTAACGACTACGAAAAGGTTTTTTAAATTGGGACTCGAGGTCCAAAAGAATTTCTACTTTAAAAATCCCCGAGATGATGAGTTCCTTTTCAAATATCTCTTGCTTGAGTTCGAAATTCTAAAACTTCTCGGGAACATTTGATAATTGATTTCCGTATTAAATTCGTAGTTGCTATTTACTTGTTGCCTTTCGTATCGTATTATACTTGCACTAGTAAAACAGTGAAGTTTTACTAACCCCCGAGTAATTGGGGGGTGGATGTCTGTTTTGCGTCCAGGTACATGCAGGTTCGGGGGAGCAGTCACAGGATTGACACAAGTGGATGACGAGATGCGATACTAATCAAGAGTTGAGAGTTGTTTTGATTCTTGTAGTGTTGTCAGAGTTGATTTCAATCTTCCGCTGTATCTTGTTTCGACCCCTGTGTGGGTAATGTTATTTTAGTCAGTTCTGCTGATGGAGTTGAGTGACCTCATCGGTCTATGTATTCATGTGTAAGTGACCTTAACAGTCTGTATTATTATATTGTTTGACCCTGGCCGGGCAAGCATTTGGTTGTTTATGGATGTTTAGCCTGGTAGATCCTTGTGGAAAGGGTCTACGGCGTGTAATATTCCCATACGATTTTGGGGGTGTTACATTTATGGTATCAGAGCTTAGGTTGCAGAAACCTAGGCTGTCGGGTCAAGTCGAGTCGTGATTTGTCAGGTAATGTGTTGTCTCGTCATTCGAATTGTCAGGTGACAAGTTGAGTTGTGCATAGTCACAACGTGTCGGTTATGTTGTTGGATGAGATTAGAATCGTGGGCGACCGTCATCTCCGTGCGGCCTGTATACATAAGTCTCCTCTTTTATGCATAATATCTGTGTTCATGATTTCATTTATGTGTGATATTTGTGGTGCATAATTTTATTTACACGGTGTTGCATAATGAAGTTGTATTCGATACTTGGATACACTGTATGTGTATAGAACTGGATGTATTGATATTTTGCTCTTGAACCACCATGTGGGTTGGTATGGTGTGAAAGTTGTGAACCTTGATAGGTTTCACGGTAGAGTTCGTGAGAGACTCCGATGAGATGTATGTAATTGAATTGGCGACCCTATTTGCCATTTGGGCATGTGGTTTTAATGTCGACTATTTTGGATTGTTGTAATTATGCCCGCTACGGGTAGGTTTGAAAATGTTTTTCCTGAAAGACTCTACTGGTTTGAGCATTTTTCTGGGAATCAAAATTTTTGGAAAATATTCTGATGGTGTGGTTAAACAACGGTTTATGTGGATTTTGAGATCGGTTGAATTGTGACAAGTTGGTCATGTATTTTCAAATAGCACCATCAATCGGTATTTGGAAAATGTGTTTTAAAATACCTCGGACATTGCAAAATACCACTTTCATTTTTATTACGATCGAAAGGATTTTTGGAAAAATCTTGTTTTGCAAAACGACTCTAATTTTCGGAATTTAAATGTTATGTGTTTGTGTGTTGGGTCTTGTGACAATTACAGTAGTCAGTAGCTAGTTGTTACGGCCGTAAGATGTTTTCCATTATGGCCGTATGCTCAGAGTTGTTACGGTCGTAAACCGCATGTTGTTACGGCCGTAAACTTTTGACTGACTCAGTAGTAATTTGTTGTTACAGTTGTATCTGTGCTCCTTTTACCGATTATTTAATCCCTGTTAATATATTCATGATGGATGGCGTGGTAACATGTTGTTACCCTGTATAACGCTAGTAAAGATAATAATATATTGATAAGGTCATTTTGACGATATCGTCAAACGAAAAGATTGAAGCCTCAACGTGTTGTTTTGCAAATAGCTTCAATCAAAATAGTTTTGATAATAAGATACATGGTTTTGATTAAACGACCGAGGTATTAAAAGTGTTTTCAAAAAATTCATTTCACCAAATTTTTCAAACTTGAGAATTTTAAAATTTTATCATTTGAATAATACCCCGGAAATATTTTATTTTTGTTGCTAGTGTTTGGTCCCTACGATACGTGTGTGGTTTTGACCGTATTTGATTTGGTGAAATCCAAACATCTCAGTTGATGTGACTGCGTGAATTATTTTTGAATGAAGTTCTAAAATTACAGTGTTAGTTCGTGCACTTGTGTGATGACTTGGAGTTGATGTTTTATCGTGCTGCTATTTATCGTCCTATGTTGACGTTTTAATGTTTGTTTGGTTGCATTATTCTGATTGGTCGTCCGTTCAGTATGCCGAGAGTTCGAGGCCGAGGACATGGTCGTAGTCGTGGTCGTGATCAAGAGCGTGAGAGGGTGACTCGCTCATTGTCGAATGCCAATCAGCTCAGTACGGACGGTCATGATGACCCATCAGGTGATCAGCAGCAATTATCCAGAGGTAATGTTGACATTGGCGCCGCCACGATCCTTCGTCAGGTGGCTGACTAGTTAGGGCATATGAATCAGACCGTACACCTAGACGGGATTCCGGATGAGGATAACGGAGCTAGTAAGTGGTTACGAGTCGTGATGAGAATGCACCCACCCCGTTTCGTAGGTTCTCCGGACTCGTTAGTTTGGGAGAACTAGCTCTTGTAGTTGGACAGAACATTTGATGCTGTAGCTTGCCCCGATGAGAGAAGAGTACCCATCGCCCAATACCTACTTGACAGGGAAGCTGCACACTGGTGGGAGGCCATAGCGCCTAGTGATCGTACAGCTACTTGGGCTGAATTCAAGATTTCCATGGAGGTCAAGTATTGTCCGCCGCCTGTTAAAGAGCGCAGGATTGTCGAGTTTTTCTCGGCTACACCCCGAGACGTGTCGATGTCTCAAGCAATAGTCGATTACAATCGACAGCTGTGTTATGTTCGGTAACAGGTGAAAAGTGAGGCAGATAAGGTTCGTTATTTCGATATGCGTATGAAACCTCAGATTCGGCAGTGTACGGCTCCTTTTCTGTGTACAACGTTAAAGGACTATCAAGATCGAGCCTTAGCATTTGAAATGGCTATGATGTCTACAGAGTCTGTACCGGTAGCGAAGAAGCAGACGAGTTCCGATGACACATCGGGAAGTGAGGGAATTGGGATTCCTAAACCTCGTCCCTCGTATCAGTCGATTATGGGACCTTTTCGGTCAGCTAGAGAATCTAAAAGATCCAAGCCGATGTCTTTGAGTTCTGGTAATGCTCCTAGGTGTTTCAACTGTAATATCTAGGCCATGAACGCGCGCATTGTAAGAAACCGCCGGTGACTTGTTATAATTATGGACGTGAGGGGCATCGAGTTCAGTATTGCGAGGTTGTTGCCAAGGTGGTAGGGAACCGGAGTTCCATCCCTACTCCTGGAGGGCCCAGTGATGTCCAGTGATAGTGTTTTTGGTACTCGTTGCACGAATTGTTTCTCGTGTAGAGATGTATTTTGTGACGTTATTACGTTTGGAACTTGTTAAATGATATTTTGTTTTGAATAAGTTCCCGTATAGTTGTTGAACCTACGAAGGCGTGACAATGGACCGCGGGGTCATGAGCATGGTATTTTATTATGTGTCGTTATGTTTTGTTTCGTATCACTGTGATAACCTTAGTTTAAGTTTCGGGATAAAACTTATTTTTAGTATGATAGAATGTAATATCCGGTATTCTCGCTTTCTGTTATCTTGAATTGTTTGTGTTTTGACGTCGGACATTTTCTTGTTGATGAGTATCAGAGTGATTTCTATCGTGATACTCTATTTGTTTCTTTCGCATAGCCGTTTTAGTCGAGTGCGGCTTGTTGTCGCGTGCGTTTCTTTGATTAAATGTGTGCATGTGATGTAACATTAATTGCTCGTTATTGTTTTGAATCTTAGTCGGTGGTGTTGTGTTGGTCGTCGTGGGGCGTGTTTTCACGCGGTATATTCCTTTGCGTTGCTGGTAACGTTTCGCCGATGGGAGAAAGTTACGCACTTCTTGTGTATCTCGTTGAGTTCTCCTGTCGGGATATTGCTTCTCCCTACTTGTTTTAAGTTTCGGGACGAAACTTCTTTTAAGGAGGGTAGTATGTAATATCCGCAATTTCGATTTCCGGTAAATTTCTCTTTTGGCGGAAGTCCACCTTAACGAATCTGTTTTGACCATTTTGTCGTTCCTAGAATGATTAATTCTGCACTTTTTGTCATCCAAGTTCGTTTCGGCATCTTTTTGTTGAGTTCCGTGTTCTTAAATGACTTTTCCGCACTTGAGTTCGAATCTTGCGAATCTCATCCGAAACGGTTGTTTCGAGTTTCTCGTAAGTTCATTTAATGTTATTATTCATGTTGCGAGCTCTAGTTTAGTATTTCGATCGTATATCGTGTATTTCGGACGTTTTGGGCCATTTTCGTAATTTCCCATAGTTTAGGGTAATTACTTTCCGTTATCGAGTTTTGAGCCTTCGGGTGGTCGGAATCAAGTGTTCTCTTAGCGCTTGGATTCGCCCTTGCGAGTACTTCGTAACCGTATCTTTGATTCATATTCAAATTCAGGTTTCGGGGTCGTCCGGGCCGCCGGAAGTGGCCACAAACAGTCACAACAAGACGCTTGGGAGTGTGGATCGGCCGAGTTACGGCCGTAAGGTTCGATACGGCCGTAAGTGATCGGCGCACAGCCGGACGAATGCGGCACTGGCCGACGGGCGCTGGCGCCTTCGACGAATGCCGTAAGGCGTTATCGGGTACGGTCGTAAGGGACTGGGCAGCTTCCGGACGAAGGCCGGTTACCGCCGTAAGGAGTCCCAATTACGGCCGTAAGTTTTCGACACACACTGGGCAGTATAAATATGATCGATCAGACGTTTTTTCACCCATTTTCTCACCTCGTTTCTTTCCCTTCCGCGGCTGGAGGCTTGGTAGGCGTGAAAGCATGTTGTCAAGTGATGAATCCATGAAGTATTGGAGTTCATATCATTGATTATCAATCCTATAACATCCTTTGATCGAGCGAATCAGGTCAGATTTCCTGAAAAATCCTAGTTTGGGAAAATTGGGGGTTTTGTTGTTTTTGTCCGATTTAACCGTAATAACTTAGGTTTGTGATGGATTGATGATTATTTAGATATATTCTATCATTTCCCTTGTTATTTCATGGTTGGATTGTATAGATTCGTCGTTTTGGTCGAGTTCTTAATCGACGCCTTGAAGGTGTCCGATGAAAGGTCTTAGAGGGGGATTCAGGCGTTTTGCGATTATTATTCATCGTACGATTGTTGATTTATTGTTGATATAACTTAGGAACGAAATCCTTGTGAAGAACTCGAGTCGAAACCTTTCCGTTCGTTGCCTTCTTTGGGGTCCGAGCTTCCCGGTCGAACCGTGTTCTTCGGAGTATTCAGTAGCGGTTATTAAGGCAAGTATTTTACTATACGAATTGTGTCTTGTGAATAGGGACGTCATGTTATAGTTATGATGAATTGATTTATCTTAGCGAATATGCTTCGTATGAATTGATTATTATGAACGATTGTTAGTAACGATAATACCTTCACTTAGTTAACATTGTGGAATTGTGATGGATGTGCAATCATCTAACTTTGTGCCGGGCGTGGTTGGTCATTGTTGAGTTATTGTGATGATTATGATATTTGTGTTGTATTGGTTTACATACTTGATTATACATTTCGGTATAATGTGGAATGTCTTGACATTTTATGATTATTGAGTTGTGTCGTGTCAATGTGTGTGTGTGATCCAGGTAGGGTCTGACGAGGCCTCTGGAGTTCAGTACATGATGTGTACGAACAAGGTGTGTGATCCAGGTAGGGTCTGACGAGGCCTCTGGAGTTTGGTACATGATGTGTACGAACGATGTTTGTGGCCGGGTAAGGTCCGTCGAGGCCTCCGAAGTTCGGTACATGATGTGTACGAACAGTGCGTGTGGTCCGGATAAGGTCCGTCGAGGCCTCCGGAGTTCGATACATGATGTGTACGAACAATGATCGTATAACAGTGATTGTTTGGATAACATTTTAAATATGGGTCTCGGACTCATAATGATATCTTATCTAGTGTGTTTTAAAATGAGAATCGGACTGAGGCCCTAACGACTACGAAAAGGTTTTGTAAATTGGGACTCGAGGTCCAAAAGAATTTCTACTTTAAAAATCCCCGAGATGATGAGTTCCTTTTCAAATATCTCTTGCTTGAGTTCGAAATTCTAAAACTTCTCGGGAACATTTGATAATTAATTTCCGTATTAAATTCGTAGTTGCTATTTACTTGTTGCCTTTCGTATCGTATTATACTTGCACTAGTAAAATAGTGGAGTTTTACTAACCCCCGAGTAATCGGAGGGTGGATGTCTGTTTTGCGTCCAGGTACATGCAGGTTCGGGGGAGCAGTCACAGGATTGGCACAAGTAGATGACGAGCTGCGATACTAATCAAGAGTTGAGAGTTGTTTTGATTCTTGTAGTGTTGTCAGAGTTGATTTTGGTCTTCCGCTGTATTGTGTTTCGACCCCTATGTGGGTAATGTTGTTTTAGTCAGTTCTGTTGATGGAGTTGCGTGACCTCATCGGTCTGTGTATTCATGTGTAAGTGACCTTAACGGTCTGTATTATTATATTATTTGACCCTGGTCGGGCAATCATTTGGTTGTTTATGGATGTTTAGCCTGGTAGATCCTTGTGGAAAGGGTCTACGGCGTGTAATATTCCCATACGATTTTGGGGGTGTTACAAATCCACTCTCTCTCATCCCCAAGCTAATAACCCCGCTCCTAGCTTAAGTACCTGCCGCATGGAAAAGAAAAGCGGTTGAGCATAAAAAGCTCAGCGAACAGATATAAAGCAAATAACAAATAGATCAAACGAGATAAGATAATCAAAGGAATGCGAAGATAGAATACATATGGTGTCAATGGATAATCAAAAGGATATCAAAGTTTAAGTATAAAGTGTATGAATGTGGATTCAGTATTTTACCCCAGGCCCAAACAATTATCCAAACAAATAGTAGCCCAATTGAGTGATCAACTTCCAAATGTGAAGGTACTGCATGCACGCATGCCCAATCACCAAACAAATATAATATATATCCATATCATCATAGTAGCCCAAACAAATAACAAACAAATCTAGGATGCATCCATACGCCCCTACAAACAATTCATAATCATAATAATGGCCATAGCAGATAGCAGATAAGGGACGGTGTGGTACATCTGTCCAACCACACTATAGTCATAACATTGGTGCATCAATGCTACGGTCATGGACCCCCCATAACTGGAAACAGATAATACCTGAATGAATACTGAAGGGTCAAAAAGTACAAGTCCAAATCAAAGTGTAGGTCTCATTCATATAGTCAAAGTTCAATATCAAAGGTTCGAATAATCAAAGGGCTAATATCAAAGGTTCAGTTCACATGTATCAAATCAAAGATGTAATGTCAAAGGTTCAAACGAAGAGTTCGAATATCAGCAGTCCAAAACAAGATAGGCAAATAATATAGAAGAGTGAGAAAGGTCATGAGAGAAAAAGTAGTTGTACTCTTGCTGAAAGAGTACGGAGTATCTGTACCTTATTCAACAGCAAAAGTAAACGATGATAGATGGATCACAAGATACATGATCACTCCCGCTTCACGGAACCTATACGGATCAATAACCAAGTATTACTTTAAGTCCAAATGAATTTGGTTACTCATTTTAGTAATATAATAGACTTTGAGTGTGTAACCACCTTTTTAAGAAAACTCAACTTTTAATATCAAAACATGTATCACGTTTCCGGATTTTTAAAGTATACTTGTGCACCTCCTGGAGCCTTAGCAAAATTACTCCAGGTAGGTACATATGTTTTATACTTTGTGTAATTTTTGTAGAATTTCCAGGTAGTATAGCTATAGAACAAAAATTCCTTATTAAAATTAGTCCAGATTCAGTGACAGATCTGAGACTCAAAAAGTAAGAAATTAAAAGACCATTATATGCTACTCTAAAAATTCCACCAAAAATCACAGAGTCCAAACACATCGTATTTTTAAGCCTTGTCCAATTTGAGTTAATGATTCCTTACTGATTTCAAAACAAAAATCATAAACCAAGGTTGAAATTCGGATTACTAATTGACAGGTTTGACACTTGAACTTGTAAAATCAGAAAAGACATTCTCTCGACTTCTAAAAATTACAAGACTTACATATTCAGAAAGTACTTTTCCAGAAATTGATTTTAGACTCAAGAATAACTCAAAAACATATTGGTATCATTAAAATAGAGCCCTTTAAGTATGACCAAAAAACCTAACAGCATACGTGGAGATAAATTCAATACAACCCTAACCTTTATTAGTCTTTTAACCTTTTTTTCAGCTTTTATCTATGAACAGGTTACCACTTGACGAATTTTTGAACCATATCATAACTCAAAAGTAAAATTCACAAAAATTTACATAGATACTTCAATGTCTTTAGAACTCACACGAATTTTTCCAGAATTTAGTAGTTAGTTTAACCCCACACTAATAATAATCAAACTCAGACTATTCATAAAACCGACCTGCAGTTGTATCCAAAAAGTATCCGCCTCAACGCCCTACCAAAACATCCAGAAAAATTTTCCAAAAATTCATGATATTACTAATCATATAGAAGTTACATACTGAAGAGTTTTATGGCCCAACTAATTATAGTTTTTGAATCAAAAATCGACAAAGTGAACTGATTTCAGACTCCCGAATTTCAGATTCAATACTTAATCACTCAAAAATCAAAAATACGACCAAAACAACTCGAAATCACTCCAAACCAATTGAAGAACTTAACTAAGACATAAAACTAGGCTTTCATCAAAAGAAACTGAATTGAATCATTATATATCATGACCTATATCGTTCACAAATTTAAATATACAAGCTGTCTTAATTCCAGAAGTCATTTAAGCCATCATATAACGTGTTTGATCATACCAACGCACCCAAGACCTTCAATCTACCACAAAGCCTTCCTTTGTGCATGTCTAGATCTAACGGTAATGGTAGAGAACTAGGTAGCCACCGTTTTTAGTTTTAGGTTTTAGGATTTTTAGTTTGTTGAAGTATGTATGTGTGATATATATAGGCGAGTGGGGAGGAATTTCAAAAAGGAAAATGCCTAAATTATGGGGATTTGATGGAAGAATTTGCCAAATTTAAAACCCATCATGAACCTTGACATGATTTACGATTCCATATGTTTGTATACAACATATCATTCGGCTAGGGACAAAAATAGAAAACATGTGACAATTTTAAATGTGTACAAATTATTTCAGTATAAGTCTTATATTCGTATTACATTAATTTGTTCAAATGTTAACGATTTAAATACTTAGGTTATAATCATAATGCAATATTTTAAATAATTAAACATCTTTTATATATTCGAGATTAAAGGGTATTTTAACATGTTCAAAATCTGGGTTTTACATGTCCCCTTGATCTCTTAGCATGACTCATATCCTCATTGGCATCCTTTCTTCTATTAACTTTTGGTCAGCCAGGCATCCTTCTTGCTATATGAGGTAAAGGGTTATCCAAATTGACCTTTGGCCAGTCCCTCATACCATGCAATGGCAGCAAGAAATGACTATATGTTTTTTGAAACATTGCAGCTTTGTAATAGTCACTGACATAATCTTCTGGTAATCTTCTAATGTAGAAAATTACTGCTACAGCATGTGTACAAGGCAAACCAGTAACTTGCCACATCCTACATGAACATAACCTCTCTGCATCATCAACTACAATTCCCTCTTTTCCTTTGCTCACCTCAAACTTAGGACCACCACTTGCAATAACTTTCCAGTCTCTACAAAAAAACATACAAAATAAATGTTTCTATAAGTCTCTACAAAAAACATACATAATGATTCTACACTAATTTGATGAATGAAATTAAAAGAAATTACCTTTGCTCATCTTTTGCTTTTTCAAGCCTCTTCCTAATGTTTGGACATATTTCATGAGTCCATTTTGCATGTTTATTCCTCATACTTTCCAATCTTTCCATAACCCTGATTGCTTCTAGCATTGTCAAAATAGGCTTTCTTCTAAGTTCACGAATAAGTGAGTTAAAGCACTCACTTATTCCATTCTCAACAGCCTCACAAGCAGCATTAGTACTGAAAAATGCTCTGCACCAGGTTGATGGGTCCCTTTGCTTCAAGTAGTTATATGCATCAATGTTTGCCTTCTTCAGCTCATCCATATTCTCTTCAAAGAGTGTAGGATAACTTGACTTTGAAATTTTCCAAAACAGGTTTCTAAACAAAACACCACTGAATCTTTTTCTGAAATTTGCATAAATGTGCTTAGCACATTGTCTGTGCTCTGCACTAGGCAACACTTATTTAACAGATTCAATTAAACCCTGAGATTGACTTACACATATTAATAGCATACAAGTAATAATAATAACAATCACATATAACCAAGTTAAATACCTTATGTTGATAAAAAAATACCTTATGTTGATCAAACATTAGAGTTGTACCAGCACCATTTCTCAAATCAAGGCCATCTCTTAAAAGGTCTATGAACCATTCCCACTTTTCCTTATTCTCTACAGTCACAACAGCCCATGCAATGGGGAATATATAGTTATTCCCATCTCTCCCTATTGCTGGAAGTAGCTCCCCCTTGCAAATTGTCTTCAAAAAGCACCCATCTAGACCAATAATCTTTCTACATCCATCAAGCCAGCCATCTTTCAAACCCTTAAAACATACATAAAAGCCTTGGAAGTATATTTGCCCATCAGGATTACGTTCAACCTTAAGCTTAACAGTACTACCAGGATTAGTTAATAAAATCTCTGTTGCATAGTCTCTAAGTTTCTCATAATGTTTCCTAACTGATTCCTCATATTGAAACTTTGCATAATCTCTAGCCCTTGCTGCTTGACTGGTGGTGATGGTACATTTATACTTTTTCAAGAAAGCAGCCTGCAAATCCTTCAAGTGTATCTTTGGATTTTGCCTTATTTTAGCCCCAAACTTTTCTGTAATCCATCTGTAATGTACTATGGAACATGACTGAAAGTTTCTTGTACACATATGCTCATCTATTAATGATTTAACTTGAAATGAAGCTTCTCCTTTCTTCCAGGTATCCCATAACCTAAATGGGCAATGATGTTTCTTAGTAACTTCATCCTTTTTACCACAAACAGCCAACACCTTGGCATGATCATTATGTTCAAACCTGATCTGATAACCATTGGTCAATGCATTATAAATCAAACAATCTTTTAGTTGCATAGGGCTTTCATACCTCTCTTTTATATAAGGTCTCATTACTTTCCAGTGAACCTTCTGCCTGGGGCCCTTTTGCTCATCATCTTCAAGTGACCCAAACTCATCCTCATTGTCAACATTTGACTCAACATTGTTAAGGCTATGCAAATAACCTGATAAATCAGTCAAGAACTCATCATGTTCTACCACCATAAACTCTACTCCCTCACTGTTTGCCTTATCCTCCTGATTCCCTTCACTATCAACATTTTCATTTTGGGTCACTTTTGATTTATCCTTAGCTTTCTGGTACAATATGGATGACTCAATTGTACAAGCATCTTTCTTCAACTTTTTTTTGCCTAACCTCTAACACCTCACCCTCTCCATCAGATATGTGATCTAAAGAAGCAGCGTCTGATTCATCGTCTGTTATATCTACTTCAATATCTTAATCATTCTCATCACATTCATCACTAGAAGAAGAATTCTCAACATTCTCATTTTTTTCAACATCCTCATCATTTTCATCAATAAGATTCTTAGTTCCCATATCCACACTACCCTCCCCATTGATAACATTGACATTTTCATCCTCACCAATCCACTCACTATAAACACATATTTTTCTTAGACTTTTAAACCCATGATTCATGAATAATTTAATATCCACATCACATTCAATTCTTCTAAGACCCCCATTTCGTATATCTTTACCAGGGACACAATAATAAACAGATTCACACTTACTTGAGTTGGTTAACAACATTAAATGATCTTTTAACTCATCAAAACTGAGGTGGCTAAAATCTATATTTTCAAAGGTTTGATTGTTACCACCGGCATACCACAATGGATGCTTAAGAAACAATCTAGCGTGATAAATCTCAATTGAAATTCCCTTACAAACGGAAGATTCACCCATCTGCAAATAAATAACAAAAAATAAAAAATAAAAAACCCTAAAATTGTACATTCAATGAAGACACACAAGAAAATATATAATGAGCCTGAAGAAGAAGCCTGAAAAAAACCCTTCCAATCGCTAACACAACAGCCCGTGAAATCGCCCGTGAAGAAGCTTACCCCTGAAATCTGAATCGAAGAGGCAGTTGAATCGTGAAGAGAGACAGTGGAAAATAAGACATATCAGCATCCAACTCACCCTAAAAATAAGACACAGTGGAATAGAAATATATTTAAAAATTATATTAACGGCCACGTCAGCAGATAACAGAGGTCAATGTTAAAAGTTTCTAATCTTGCAAGAAATGGATAGTTCGTTCCTATTACTGGTGATTTTTAAAGATGATTGCTAGAAATAGGAACCAATGCAAAGTATGTTTCTATTTTATGCAGTTTTCCCTTGTTTATAAAATTTACTTTTTATAACATTATAATGTCCTAATGTTCTAATATTTATTCTACAAATTAAGAAAATTTAATTTTATAAAAGTAAATTTTATAAATAAAATTAGAACATTATAATTAATTTTATAAATAATAAATAAATTAATTAATATTTATTAATTTTTTTTCACATTAAAAGCTTCCATGGTAGGTAAAGATGTTAAACGGGCTAACCCTAGCGGTTCCGGGCTAGTCATAGTGGGCTTCGGGCTAAACGGCACGGGCCAAAAAAGCCCGTATTTAAACGGGCTAGGAATTATCGGCCCTAACCCTAACCCTAGCGGGCTTTGGGCTAAATGGGCTAAATATTTAAAAAAATTTATTTTTGAATTTAAATTTAAATAATTATTTTAAATTTATTATAATTTTTAACATTAATTTTAGAAAAAGAAATGTAAATACAACGGGAATGGGTCAGAGCTCCTTCCATGGAATAAGTTTTTTTTTTTTACTTTTTTTTTACTTTTTTTATTTTTTATTAATTATTTAAATACAATAATATTGAAAGTTCAATTTAAATTTGTTTGGGTGTAATTTGAAACACCTGCAAAAGGTTTATGTGTGTTTTTAACCCTAATTTTACCCTTATTAACGGAAACTAACGGACAAATTGACGTCGTCCACAATTTGGTGTATCGTCGAAAAGTTAACAAAGAGTGTCGAGTGTAAAAAAAAAGTTATTAGTGTAACTTCAAAAACAGCCAAAAGTTATTAGTGTAAAAATTTTTTTCCCTTAAATGATTGTATTATTGAATATATAACTAATTTTATGAGAGAGTTTATATTTATTTATTTTATTTTAGATTATTTTGGATGATGCGGAGTTGCAAGGTCTAGACCAACGTATTGTAACACCCTAATTCTCAAATGGGACATTACACGCCGTAGAACCCTCGTGAGGTCTACCAGGCCAACACATGACACATATTCAGTGCAAGAAAAATCCCAAAGACACAATCATTAATGTAACAGTGGGCCGCGGCCTCGGCCAAAACGTTTTAAAAGAAGTGCGTGAAAGTATAAGTCGATACCATGTCTTTGCCCACACAGGGGACTTTAACCGAATACAATAAAACCATTCAAATTCCAATACTCAGACAACATAAATGACCCAACATAATTAAAGACTCGAGCCTCATAATCATGCCAACCCATCCTTTGCGTGCATGTCCCATGCCTGCTCCTCAGCTCTCCCGGTACCTGAAATGCATAAGACGCATTTCCCCCATTTAAGGGGTTAGCATTCGAATAGCCAGTGCAAGTACACAATTACACAACATTATATACAAATACGATTTTTCACAATCATCTCAATCAGAAAACATTTGCCATAAATATTCCGGAATACTACATTGGCAATCAAATCAGTTTTCAATCATCACGATATCACAAAATCACAACTGGTATCCCGTGGCCGTTCCCCTTAGTATCGACCCCCAGACATCCCGTCGAATGCTCTAGGTGGGATACCACTTCCGCGGCCGTACCCCTTATTATCGACCCCCAGACATCCCGTCGGACACTCCGGGTGGAAGTTCAACCACACACGCACCCAAGTCCACTTCCGTGGACGTACCCCTTAGTATCGACCCTCAGACATCCCGTCGAACGCTCCGGGTGGAAGGAACACACAACTCACGCACTCGAAAACCACAATTCATCATTCACTTTGAAAACATAACATACATAACGGAATATAATACATGTACTTGCCTTGATTAACACGACGCGAAGGAAACGACGAAGGAATAGGGTTCGGTCCGAACAATCCTCCCAAATCTGTCCCTAACACAATAACGGTATACAAACAAGTCTCAATATTGGGGAAAGGTAAAAATTAATCCTAATTCTACCCGTTGGAACAATTTGTCGGTCACTACGATGTCCTAGATGGTTTTAATCTTACAATGGCGAAACTACGAGGTTAAATTCGTTAGACTATAATGGAAACAAGGGATTACGACTACACAATCGTAATCTAACAATTCGACGGAGCTAAAACGGATTAAAAGGAAGAATTATGTCAAAATCCCGAAATCCCCAAAAAAACTAGGGTTCAACGATGTATACCTTGATTCGGCCAGAGAATGATGATTATGATGATGATTAACCTCTCTTGGTACACAATAATCAATCTCCAGAGGAACTCTACGGATTGCTCTGGGCAAATCGCTCCCAATCGTTCGAGGAAACTCACGTCGCGCACAAAGGGATGAGAAGGAACGAAATAACGCGACTGAGGTTAAGTCAGGATTTAAAACGCCTGACAGAGTGTTACGTATGTTAACACGAGTTGTTAACGTACGTTATGAGGTTTACGTACGTAACCTATCACAGGTTAACGTACGTAACAAACAATCTGTACTAAATTGTGAAAACCATAACGTACGTTACCAATAAGGTATAACGTACGTTATGATGCCTCTATAATGTACGTAAGGGAGCATGCATAACGTATGTTATGCATGCAGCAGTCCCACACTGCTAAACACTTAATTCTGCACAGTCGATACAACGACGAAACGCAACACAAGGATAGAATCAAATGTGTAAACATGGGGTATCCATAACAACGAAGTTGAGTTTTGAAAGAAAATACACTTCCAACTACCGAGGAATCCAAAATACGACAAGGAGGATAAAAGCACCCTAAACTTCTAAGAAATTACAAAATGGCCCAAATATCCGAAAATTCATGATACGATGTCGGATTAACAATCCGAAACTTACAACAAGAGCAACTCAACCAAACGAACTCAAAGAAATAGAGGAATAATGAAATCGAACGAGTTTTACAAGAATCGAATAAACATACAACAAGGTATAATTCAAGATGAAAATACGTAAAAATATCTTCGAAACTCGTCCGTATGGGAAAACTCCAAGAACAAAATAGATTTATAATTCCAAACTAGTAATAAGCGAGTCGTTCGAAATGAACATACACCAAAAATAGAAATTACCAAAATAGAAAGTACGGATATTACATTATCTCCCCCTAAAAATAAGTTTCATACCGAAACTTACAACGCGAACAACTCGGGGTATCTCGACTGCATACTCTCCTCCGTCTCCCATGTGGCTTCCTCGGATCCATGCCTCGACCATTGAACTTTAACTAAAGGAATAGTTTTGTGCCGAAGTTGTTTCACCCTACGCTCTAAAATCTGAAGCGGCCTCTCCTTGATGGTAACGTCGGGTCCCAACTCGATCTCTCCAAAATCAATAACATGGCTAGGGTCCGGTACGTACTTCCTAAGTTGGGAAACATGAAATACATTATGCACGTGACTCAGGGACGGCGGCAAGCCTAACCGATAGGCAAGCTCTCCAACTCTCTCTAAAATCTCGAACGGTCCAATATATCTCGGACTAAGTTTACCTTTCCGACCGAAACGGTAAACTCCCCGTGTCGGCGATACCTTAAGCAAGACATGATCTCCCACCTCAAACTCTAACGGCCAACGATGCGTATCGGCATAAGACTTCTGCCGACTCTGTGCCATCAACAACCTATCGCGAATCAGAGTAATCTTCTCTCTCGTCTCAACTATTATATCAGGCTCGGTGCCAATCAACTCAGACGCATCGTCCCAACATAACGGCGATCTGCACCTCCTCCCATACAATGCCTCAAATGGTTCCATTTTGATCGAGGCGTGCCAACTATTGTTGTACGTGAACTCGATCAACGACAAGTGCGACTCCCAATCATCCTTCCAATCTAAGGCGCAGGCTCTCAACATATCCTCCAGCGTCTGGATCGTCCGCTCT
The DNA here is from genome assembly GCA_033398695.1 of Orobanche coerulescens. NCBI lineage: Eukaryota > Viridiplantae > Streptophyta > Magnoliopsida > Lamiales > Orobanchaceae > Orobanche > Orobanche coerulescens. Next base: position 195,942,802 of record CM065807.1, on the reverse strand, counting down.
GACTGCCCGTCAGTCTGAGGGTGGTAAGACGTACTGAGTCTCAACTCAGTCCCCAAAGCTCGATGAACAGCCTGCCAAAAATGTGACACAAACCGGCCATCTCGATATGAAACAATACTCCTAGGTAGGGGTGGACTCGGTTCCATTCGGTTCGGTTTTTGACCGAAACCGAGAATCGAACCAAATATTCAGTTTCGGTTTGGTTCGGTTCTTTTTGAAGTTTGGTTCGGTTAAGTTCGGTTTTATAAATATTCGGTTCGGTTTCGATTTGGTTTGATGTTTTTTCGGTTCTTCACAATATAAATTCAAATATTATATGCAATAGAATAAGTTATATATAACAACAAGCCAACAAGAGTTATATACATGTTCAACATAAAAGCTAGAGTTGCACAGCAATTTCCAAATATCTCAAAACATATAACAATCGTAAATCACAGTAGCTCATTCTCTCAACCTAAATTAATTGAATCACAAATTACATGAGCATATTATGGGTCCTCCTTGGACCCATGAGGGTCTTACAAATGGAAAACGAATTATACTAAAATTCAAAACACACCAAAATCACAAAAACAAGGTCATTTTAATATGTTGAAATTTGACTTCGGTCCATTTCGGTTTGGTTCGGTTCCGCCCGACCCTGAACCGAGAACCGAACCAAATTAGTTCAGTTCGGTTCTGTTTTTTTATTTTTCGGTTCGGTCTTCTTCGATTTTGTTTTTTCAGTTCTTTTTTCGGGTTTTTTCGGTTCGGTTTTTGATTTTCGGTTCCGAAATGCCACCCCTACTCCTAGGAGTTCCATGCAATCTCACAATCTCTGCAATAAATACTCGTGCCAGCCTCTCCGGCCCCCAAGTGTCCTTAATACCCAGGAAATGAGCTGATTTGGTTAGTCGATCGACAATAACCCAAATCATGTTCATTCCAGTCCGAGTCCTAGGCATCCCGCTAATGAAATCCATAGAGATGTCTTCCCACTTCCATTCCGGAATGGGAAGTGGCCGTAGCAACCCCGCGGGCCGCTGCTGCTCAATCTTAACCTACTGACAGGTCAAACACTTCGCCACAAACTCGCTAACGTCCGTCTTCAAATTGCTCCACCAGTAGTTACTCCTCACATCCTTGTACATTTTGCTCGTACCAGGATGTATGGAGTAAGGCGTAGTATGAGCCTCACTCAAAATCTTCTGCCCCAACTCAATGTCATTCGGTACACATAATCTGCCGCGAAATCTCAAAACCCCGTCATCCTGAATCACAAACCCAGGGGCTTTCCCCTTCCTCACATCCTCCCTCAACTGGACCAAACATGGATCATCATACTGTTTCGCCTTGATATCATCAGTCAAGGACGAAGTGATCTCCAATGCACATAACTGACCCTGAACTCTCTGAACCCAAACCTCGATATTCTGACAAATCAAATCCCACTGGATCCTGCTCTGTTGTGTAAGTACCTCCAACATCTGTAATGCCATTGGTTTCCGGCTCAACGCATCAGCCACTACGTTAGCCTTACCCGGATGATAAAGTATCTCGAGGTCATATCTCCAACCACCTACGCTGCCTCATATTCAACTCTTTCTGACTGAAGATATACTTCAGACTCTTGTAATCCGTAAAAATCTTACACGACGACCCATACAGATAATGCCTCCAGATCTTTAAGGCGAAAACGACCGCAGCTAACTCCAAATTGTGCGTGGGATAATTTACCTCATAAGGTTTCAACTGGCGGGATGCATAAGCAATCACCCTGTCTCTCTGCATCAAAACACATCTGAGCCCAAGGCCCGAAGCATCACTATACACCACGAAATCCTTGTTCCCTTGAGGCAATGCTAAAACGGGTGCGTTAGTCAATCGTCTCTTCAACTCGTCAAAACTATCCTGTCTGTCTGCGATCCACTCGAACTTCTGAGTTTTTTGGAGTAACTGAGTGAGCGGTCTAGAGATCTTAGAAAATCCCTCAACGAACCTACGATAATAGCCTGCTAGTCACAGAAAACTCATCACTTCCTTCACATTCTTGGGCGATTCCCATGCCATCACCGCCTCTATCTTCTGTGGATCTACCCGAACTCCCTCCGCTGAGATCACGTGCCCGAGGAACATCATTTCCTTGAGCCAAAACTCACACTTAGAGAACTTTGCGTACAACTACTCAGTTCTCAAAGTGTCCAACACAATCCGGAGATGTAAAGCATGCTCCTCTCGACTCCGAGAATAGATAAGGATGTCGTCGATAAAGACGACTACGAATTTTTCCAAATACTCGATAAAAACTTTGTTCATTAACTGCATGAACACTGTCGGGGCATTGGTCAGCCCGAAAGGCATAACCACAAACTCGTAATGGCCATATCTCATCTGAAAGGCAGCTTTCGGTATATCGCTGTCCCGAATCCTCAACTGGTAGTAGCCCGATCGTAAATCAATCTTCGAAAAGACTGTCGATCCCTAAAGCTGATCAAACAAGTCGTCGATCCTGGGCAAGGGGTAGTTGTTTTTAATGGTCAGCTTGTTTAATTACCGGTAGTCGATGCATAAACGAAGCGATCCATCCTTCTTCTTAACAAAAAGTACGGGCGCACCCTAAGGCGATGCGCTCGGTCGAATATACCTTTTATCTAACAATTCCCGCAACTGTTTCTTCAATTCTAACATCTCCGACGATTCCATACGGTATGGCGCTCGAGAAACGGGAGCCACATTCGGCTCAAGATCAATAGGAAACTCAACCTCTCGCTGTGGTGGTAATCCCGGCAAGTCATCTGGAAATACGTCGGGGTACTCGCTGATAACTGGAATCGACGACATGTCGACTCCACCATCCTCCACCTGCAGAGCGTAACACCAATAACCGACACAACCCTGATTCAGAAGTTTCATCGCCTTCAAGGCGCTAATCACAGTTCCCGATCTACCCGATTTACAACCGACGAGAGTATGCTCGGTGCCGTCCTCAACCACTATCGAGATGATGCGAGTCCGATAATTCATGATAGCACCGTGACGATCCAACAAATCATCCCCTAGGATCAAATCCTCACCCTTAAGATCTATAACAATAAGGTTCGAGGGCCAATCTCGACTCCCGATCCTCACTGGACAATCCCTAACTTCCCGGTCCCCAACCATACGATCCCCACTAGGCGTACCCACTACGAAAGGTTCGCACTCAAACTAACAGTCAATACCAATACGATACACACAATCCGAAGCAATAAAAGAATGAGTAGCACCCGAATCGAAAATCACTAAAACTGGATGAGAAAGGATATGAGTGGTACCTGACGCCACTGGAACATCTGTCTCCTCCGTGCGCCTCATCTGATATAACCGAGGGTGGACTAAGCCCGAACTAAATGCAGCTCGGCGGTCCGACTGACCCCGGCCCCTATAATATCCGCATTTTTCTTTCCCTTGTACTTTCTTTTTTCGGTGTATTTCTCGGTCGTAGTGACCCTCGTGTACCCTTCAGTGTATCTTTCCCGTCATCTATTGATCTGATTCTCGTTATTATTGTACGGAACTGCTGTTTCGGGGTTGCCATGGATCCATTTTATGTTTTGATGCGTCTTGAGATGTTCCGTTTGATGTTTCGTTCATATTCCGGTGTTTTGGACCGTTTATATTTCGTACCTAGCGCACGCTATCTTTTCTGCATAGCGCACGCTAGGGGTACCTTAGTAGCGCACGCTACGACTGCTTCGTAGCGCGCGCTAGAGAGCAAGCCCTGGGAGTGGCAGTGCTATTTCCAGCCCTCTGGACTGGCGGATTAGCGTACGCTACGTAGTCTAGCGCATGCTAATGTCGGGGGCTAGCGCACGTTGAGATTTCCGGTAGCGTGCGCTAGCGTGAGTGTCCAGTACTGGACAGTTTGCTACTGGACTCAATCTGACGCTCAGGTAGCGCACGTTATTGGTCGATAGCGCGCGCTACCGATACACTTTAGCGCATGCTATGTTTGGTGGATAACGCGCGCTAACTGGATCAGGTGTGTACTGGACAGTTGCTTCTGGACTCGGCTGATGTCCGGGTAGCGCACGCTATTGGTCGATAGCGCGCGCTACCGAGAGTTTATTAGCATACGCTACGTTTCGAGTAGCACACGCTAACGGCCAGAAATCTGGCTACTGGACTGGGACGCTGACTGTATGGCCTAGAGTTTTATCCCGTTAGCGCACGCTAACCTTGAGGATTAGCGCGCGCTAACACTCCCTGGCTATATAAACCAGGGAGTTGACCGAGTTGAACACCATTTCTCATTTCTTCCTCCTCTCCACGGCTAAGGCGATTCCGGGCGATTTTCTTGGCGATTTCTTCCTCCAATCATCTCATCCAATATCTTCCTTGAGTTCTTGGTGTATTATAACAACATCAACACGGATCTTTCATCCTAATCCAAAGTAAATATCTTAGAACCCTACTTTTGGGTAATTTGGGTGTTTTTGGATTTTCTTCCGATTCGTTCCGTTTTGTTGGTGGATTCATGATGAATATGATTAATCATGTTGATATCATTAGTTTTCCTACGGATTCATGGTATATTTTCATAGCTTTGCGAAATTGGGAGGGTTTGGTTGTGGTCCGCCCTCGTTGTTATTTTTATACGAATATACATGAATCGTAGGCGGGTTTTCGGGTGTATTCCATTTCCGTAATCGTTTAGGAGTGGTTGTGATTGTGTTATTCGAATCGTTATGTTCATTTCGTCGATTCCTCGCGGTCGTGCTTGATTCTTCCGTTCCGTTCTTGTTGCCGTCTATAAATCGAGGCAAGTACCCTTATGAACTTACAATCTTAACGTATTAGTATTGCATGAGAATTGTGTGTGTGTGTGTATGCTCAATATGGGTTAGATCCGACGGGGTCTCGGTAGGGGTCCATGTAGGGGTGGATCCGCGAGCTTGCTTTTAACCACTATAGGTTAGATCCGACGGGGTCTCGGTAGGGGTCCACGGAGGGGTGGATCCACGGTTAATTGTGGTGCATTTTTACAAATGTGAATTGATATTGGCATTTCCGGAAATGAGTGTTTTGGAACTATGTTTTCTTGATTGCATGCATTTACTATATGTATAAGATGTAAGTCGTTCATTTGGTTACTTGTATTAGCGTAATTGCTAACCCCTCTGGGGACCCGTTTTGGGGAAATTCGTTTCATGAATTTCAGGTCAGGTTCATCGAGACGAGCAGGCGCTGGACCAGTATGCGGATGATGACCGTGCGTGATGATTGCGCACGAGTGGTGTCTTATTGCCTTCTATCTTTTTACCTTTTGTGGTCTTTAAACTAATAGAAGTACTCGAGTACTTAAGAATTTTTACTCGTCTGGATTGTATTGTTGTTTATTATGTTTGTGTCAGATTATGGTGTTATGTTTGACCGGTTGAACCGGGTGGATTATTTTGTTTGGCGTCTTTATGACGAGGTGTTATTCTGTTGTTTCTGTGAGTCGATGAGTATGATGTTTGTTTATCCTGGTGGGTCCCATATAGGGATTCACGGCGCTGTAATATACCTCGAATATCTTGGGGGTGTTACAGAAAATGGTATCGGAGCTCTAGGTTTATGGATACCTAGGCTTGTCGGTTTACTGGGTCTTGTTGTGTTTCGTTTTGCACATCATCGTCACGCTGCCATGATTCCGGTACTTCCAGTGTCTGTAAGTTTTTCCTAACTCTATTCCTTGTTTCCTTGTATCGCACCTTTGATTCTCGATTGTGATTTTTCTCTTCTCGTACTCACCATCGTAATGGCTTTTGCTACTTATTTAACATCAGTATGGATGCTGGAAGAGGCCGTGGTCGTGGCCGTGGTCGTGGACTCGGCCGGGGACGTGGGGCAGTCGGTGGGGCGGCCACGTCACAGTCTTCGGGAGCCGGCAGTACCTGTGACCGTCACAGTCATGCTTCTTCTCAGGTGCGCGCCGACCTTGGTATTGCGGCAGTTATGCAGCAAATGGTGAACCAAATGGCGGCGATAGCCCAGGCGGTTCAGAACCCGGATCCGGCCCATGATAATCGGGGCGGAGCGGATCGCTGGCTTCAGGATGTCATCAAGATGCCTCCTCCTCAGTTTTCGGGAGCTTCAGACCCGATCGGCTGGAAGGGGTGGATCAAGGAGATATCTAAAGTCTTCACTGCTACCAACTGTCCCGAGGACCGTAAGGTCCCTATTGCCCAGTACTTTCTCACTGGGGACACTACGGATTGGTGGGAGGCCGTTGGGCCCAAAGACCATGTTGCTTCGTGGACCAAATTTCAGGAATTGATGGAGACCGAATATTGCCCGTGGCCAGTCAGACAGGCTCAAGTGCATGCTTTCTATGATGCTCAACCACGGGATATTCCCGTATCTCAAGCTATTGCCGATTTTAACAAGGAGTTAGGTTATGTGAAGACCCAAGTTATCGAGGAGAGTGACAAAATTTTCCATTTTTCCAGATGGATGAAATCGTCGATTCGGGACTATATGTCGGGGCTCGTCTGTACTACCTTGAAGGATTATCAGAGTAGGGCCCTTGCTTATGATATGTATGTGACGGCGAGTGAGGTGGCCCGCGAGGGCAAGAAGCAGAAGTCTGCCAGGAATTTTTCGGGCCACAAAGGTGGGGGTTAGCAGAAATTCCAGTCTGCTAACTTTTCCGCTGGCGGTGGCCCAACTCGATCTACTGGGTTTCCCCGCAGGGCTGCCAGTGCCCCTTCTCGGGAAGTGAAGTGTTTTAACTGTGGCCAGCCAGGCCACATCAGTCGTAATTGTCCGAGTCCTTTGCTGACATGTAATCAGTGTGGCCAGCCGGGCCACAAGGCGGCTTTCTGTGCTGAGAGGGAGAGAATTGTGGGTGCCCGGACTTCCATTCCAGCGCCTAGGGAACCGAGTGTGGATCAAGGATCGTTTGCTTCTCAATCTCCGCCGAGTGCTAGTCGAGGGAGAGGACGGGGTCATCCCACTAAGGGGGGAGCTTCCAGTGTCGGCTCAGCCCACCCGCGTGTCTATGAGATGCGGAGAGCCGATGACCCAGCGGCTACCGTGGCGACAGGTACCGTTCATATTCTTTCTCATCCTGTCAGTGTGCTTTTCGATTCTGGTGCTACGTATTCGTTCATATCTCTGGATTGTGTGCACCGTTTGAGTCTCGACTGTTTGACGCCTTGTGAGCCCTTCATTGTTAAGCTTCCTAGCAGTGATAGGATCGTTGGTGATCAGGAGGTTCGACACTGTTCTGTATTTATTTGTGAGAGGGCTTGGCCCTCTAATCTTATTGTTGTGGGTATTGAGGGTGAGGACTTAATTCTCCGGGATGATTGGCTCGAGCGGCATGGTGCAATCATGAACTACCGCACGAGGATCATCACCATGCTAGCCGAAGACGGCACCGAGCACTATTTCGTCGGGCGAAAGAGGGGGAACCATAAATTCGTTATTAACGCCTTGAAGGCGATGAGACTCCTGCGAAAGGGGTGTACTGGCTATTGGTGCTACGCCTTGAAGGCGGAGAGTGGTGGAGTCGAGCTTTCGTCGATTCCAATCATTAGTGAGTTTCCTGATGTATTTCCTGACGAGTTACCGGGATTGCCACCGGATCGTGAGGTCGAGTTTGTAATAGAGTTAGAGCTGGGCGCGGCCCCTATTTCGAAGGCGCCCTATCGCATGGCACCTTCAGATATGTCTGAGTTGAAGAAGCAGTTGAGTGAGCTTCTTGAATCGGGGTATGTTCGACCGAGCGCCTCGCCTTGGGGCGCACCGGTCCTGTTTGTGCGGAAGAAGGATGGTTCACTACGTTTGTGTATCGACTATCGCGAACTAAACAAGGTGACCATCAAGAACAAGTATCCTTTGCCGAGAATTGATGACTTGTTCGACCAGTTGCAGGGAGCTGCGGTATTCTCGAAGATTGATTTGAAATCGGGGTACTATCAGCTCCGGGTGAGAGAGTCCGATGTGCCGAAAACAGCTTTTCGGACGAGATACGGACATTATGAGTTTGTAGTTATGCCTTTCGGGTTAACTAATGCGCCGGCGGTGTTCATGCAGTTGATGAACAAAGTCTTTATCGAGTATTTGGATAAGTGTGTCGTCGTTTTCATTGATGATATTCTTATTTATTCGAGGAACGAGGAAGAGCATGCCCATCATTTGCGAGTAGTATTAGACATCTTGAGGACCGAGCAACTCTATGCGAAGTTCTCGAAATGTGAGTTCTGGCTGAAGGAAGTGATGTTTCTAGGTCACGTGATTTCAGCCGAGGGGGTTCGTGTGGATCCACAGAAGATAGAGGCAGTATTGGATTGGGCACCGCCCAAGAATGTGAAGGAGATCCGTAGTTTCTTGGGTTTGGCTGGCTACTACCGTAGGTTCGTCGAGGGTTTCTCGAAACTGGCTCGTCCACTTACACAGTTTCTCCAGAAATACGAGAAATTCATCTGTAATGGCGAGAGACAGTCGAGTTTCGAGGAACTGAAGAGGCGTTTGACTTCAGCCCCGGTTTTAGCATTGCCGTGTGGCAACGAGGGATTTGCTGTTTATAGTGATGCTTCGGGTCAGGGTCTTGGGTGCGTATTGATGCAGCACGGCAAGACCATTGCCTATGCGTCGAGATAGTTGAGGCCGTATGAGATGAACTACCCTACTCATGATTTGGAGTTAGCGGCAGTCGTTTTTGCACTCAAGATTTGGCGCCACTATCTTTTCGGCCCTGCATGTCAGATTTTTACCGATCATAAAAGTCAGAAATATATATTTACTCAGCGGGAGTTGAATATGAGGCAGAGGAGGTGGTTAGAACTGATTAAGGATTATGACCTCGAAATCCTTTATCATCCGGGCAAGGCGAACGTCGTGGCCGACGCCTTGAGTCGGAAACCGGTTGCGTTGCGAACGCTTGAGATCCTTACGTCTCAGTCTGAGCTTCGGCGGGCTTTGATCGAGTTAGATGTTGAGGTTTTGTTGCTTGGAACTGTCGGGCAACTTTGTGCTTTAGAGATTTCATCGTCTTTGATCGATGAAATTAAGCTGAAGAAGTTAGAGGATCCGATGATTACTCAAATCCGAGAGAACGTTCTTAAAGGAAAGTCTCCTGGGTTTGTGATTCACGAGGATAGTGTTTTGAGATTCCAGAGTCGGCTTTGTGTGCCGAACGACTCAGAGTTGCGACAGAGTATTTTGCGTGAGGCCCATGCTACACCTTATTCCATTTATCCTGGTTCGAGTAAGATATACAAGGACCTGAGAAGGAATTTCTGGTGGAATGATATGAAGGAGGAGGTCGCGCAGTTTGTAGCGAGATGTTTGACTTGCCAGCAGGTCAAAATCGAGCATCAGCCGGCTGGGTTTTTGCAGTCACTTCCCGTTCCGGAATGGAAATGGGAAGATATATCGATGGATTTCATTACGAGTTTGCCGAGGTCGAGGTCGGGCATGAATATGGTATGGGTGATTGTTGATCGTCTGACCAAGTCGGCATATTTTCTGGGCATCAAGGACACTTGGGGCCCAGAGAAGTTGGCTCGTGTGTTTATCGTGCAGATTGTGAGGCTTCACGGTACTCCGAAGTCTATTGTTTCGGATCGTGATGGCCGTTTCGTATCGCACTTTTGGCAGGCGGTGCTTAAGGCGTTGGGTACCCGTTTGCATTTGAATACCTCTTTTCATCCCCAGTCAGATGGACAGTCGGAACGCACTATCCAGACATTCGAGGATATATTGCATGCTTGTGCTCTCGATTGGAGTAGTGATTGGGAGGAACATTTGCCATTGATTGAATGCACGCACAACAACAGTTGGCACGCGTCGATTCGGATGGCACCGTATGAGGCACTTTATGGGCGGCGATGTCGATCACCGATTTGTTGGAATGAGACGTCCGATTTGGTCGGGACCAAGCCAGATGTCGTTTTAGAGACGAGACGGAAGATAGAATTAATTCGGGAACGAATGTTGACTTCCCAGAGTCGACAAAATTCGTATGCCGACATCCGTCGTCGACCCTTGGAATTCGAGGTGGGAGACCACGTTTTGCTAAAGGTGTCACCGATGAAGGGAGTTTTTCATTTCGGGAGGAAAGGGAAGTTGAGTCCGAGATTTATTGGGTCCTTTGAGATTCTCGAGCTAGTCGGTGAGTTGGCATACCGTTTGGCACTACCCCCCGGCCTTGAGTCATGTTCATAACATTTTTCATGTTTCCCAGCTGAGGAAATATGTCCCGGATCCTAGTCACATCATCGATTATGGTGAGATTGATGTCGCCAAGGATATTACTTTTGAGGAGCATCCTTTGAAGATTTTGGAGCATCGTGAGAAACGACTGAGGCATAAGACCATCCCTTTGGTCAAAGTGTAGTGGTCGAGACACGGTGTCGAGGAGGCAACTTGGGAAACCGAGGATAGCATGCGTGCTAGGTACCCTGAGTTGTTTGTTTCTTAAGTTTCGGGACGAAACTTATTTTTAGAGGGGTAGAATGTAATATACGCATTTCTCTTTCCCTTGTACTTTCTTTTTTCGGTGTATTTCTCGGTCGTAGTGACCCTCGTGTACCCTTCAGTGTATCTTTCCCGTCATCTATTGATCTGATTCTCGTTATTATTATGCAGGCTATTGTTCGGGGTTGCCATGGATCCATTTTATGTTTTGATGCGTCTTGAGATGTTCCGTTTGATGTTTCGTTCATATTCCGGTGTTTTGGACCGTTTATATTTCGTACCTAGCGCACGCTAGGGGTCCCTTAGTAGCGCACGCTACGACTGCTTCGTAGCGCGCGCTAGAGAGCAAGCCCTGGGAGTGGCAATCTTTGTTTCGGCCCTGCGGACTGGCGGATTAGCATACGCTACGTAGTCTAGCGCACGCTAATGTCGGGGGCTAGCGCACGCTGAGATTTCCGGTAGCGTGCGCTAGCGTGAGTTTCGATCTTGGGCAGGTTGCTCTGGACTCAATCGGCCTTGAGTAGCGCCACGTTATTGGTCGATAGCGCGCTCTACCGATACACTTTAGCGCCGCGCTATGTTTGGTGGATAACGCGTGCTAAGCCGGATCGTGTGTCTTGGGCCGATTTATACGGACTCGGTGATGTCCGTAGCGCACGCTATTGGTCGATAGCGGCGCTACCAGGAGTTTATTAGCGCACGCTACGTTTCGAGTAGCGCACGCTAACGGCGTAAATTTGGCTCTTGATGGGGCCAGTTGTATGGCCTAGAGTTTTATCCCGTTAGCGCACGCTAATCTTCAGGAATAGCGTGCGCTAACACTCCCTGGCTATATAAACCAGGGAGTTGACCGAGTTGAACACCATTTCTCATTTCTTCCTCCTCTCCGCGGCTAAGGCGATTTCGGGCGATTTTCTTGGCGATTTCTTCCTCCAATCATCTCATCCAACATCTTTCTTGAGTTCTTGGTGTATTATAACAACATCAACACGGATCTTTCATCCTAATCCAAGGTAAATCTCTTAGAACCCTACTTTTGGGTAATTTGGGGTTTTTGGGATTTTCTTCCAATTCGTTCCGTTTTGTTGGTGGATTCATGACGAATATGATTAATATTGTTGATATCATTAGTTTTCCTACGGATTCATGGTATATTTTCATAGCTTTGTGAAATCGGGAGGGTTTGGTTGTGGTCCGCCCTCATTGTTATTTTTATATGAATATACATGAATCGTAGGCGGGTTTTCGGGTGTATTCCATTTCCGTAATCGTTTAGCAGTGGTTGTGATTGTGTTATTCGAATCGTTAGGTTCATTTTGTCAATTCCTCGCGGTCGTGCTTGATTCTTCCGTTCCGTTCGTGTCACCGTCTATAAATCGAGGCAAGTACCCTTATGAACTTACAATCTTAACGTATTAGTATTGCATGAGAATTGTGTGTGTGTGTATGCTCACTATGGGTTAGATCCGACGGGGTCTCGGTAGGGGTCCACGGAGGGGTGGATCCGCGAGCTTGCTTTTAACCACTATGGGTTAGATCCGACGGGGTCTCGGTAGGGGTCCACGGAGGGGTGGATCCACGGTTAATTGTGGTGCATTTTTACAAATGTGAATTGATATTGGCATTTCCGGAAATGAGTGTTTTGGAACTATGTTTTCTTGATTGCATGCATTTACTATATGTATAAGATGTAAGTCGTTCATTTGGTTACTTGTACTAGCGTAATTGTAACCCCTCTGGGGACCCGTTTTGGAGAAATTCGTTTCATGAATTTCAGGTCAGGTTCATCGAGACGAGCGGGCGCTGGACCAGTATGCGGATGATGGCCGTGCGTGATGATTGTGCACGAGTGGTGTCTTATTGCCTTCTATCTTTTTACCTTTTGTGGTCTTTAAACTAATAGAAGTACTCGAGTACTTAAGAATTTTTACTCGTCTGGATTGTATTGTTGTTTATTATGTTTGTGTCAGATTATGGTGTTATGTTTGACCGGTTGAACCGGGTGGATTATTTTGTTTGGCGTCTTTATGACGAGGTGTTATTCTGTTGTTTCTGTGAGTCGATGAGTATGATGTTTGTTCAGCCTGGTGGGTCCCATATAGGGATTCACGGCGCTGTAATATACCTCGAATATCTTGGGGGTGTTACAGCCCCTACCACGGCCCGAACTCTGAGGAACATGAGTGACTGGAGTCTTCTGATCAATACTAAGCTCTCTCTGAATGGCGGTGGTAGTCGGATCTCTGGCAGCCCTGGTGGCTCTCTCACAATGTGTTGCTCGGTGCCCGGTCTGCCCACAAATAAAGCAAGTAACTGGAGGAGAAGGGCAATCCTTCATCAGATGCTCATATTGGTTGCAGTTAAAACAAACCCTGCCACTAGAAGCAATTTGGGTGACGATTACCTGCGATCCCGGCTGATGAAACGGCCTCTTCCAGTGTGGGGCGGTCGTGCTCTCGAAAATCGGCCACTCTTGCCGGATGAAAAACTGCCAACCGTTTTCTGTTTCCTGGCCTCGGTACCCAACTCTGATTCCGGTGCGGCCATCTCGATCGCTAGAGCGCGATCCTGATACTCCTTCAAAGTGACACACATGAGCGGTGCCATACTCTGCCTGATATGGGGTTTCATGCGCATATTGAAATAACGGATCTTGTCGGCCTCAGTCCTCACCTGATCTTTCACAAATCCTAATTGCTGATTATAAGAGATGATGACCTAAGAAATAGGCACATCCTGAGGTGTAGCGGTGAAGAACTCCACAATTCTGCGTTCCTTGACTAGCGGTGGACAATACTCTGCTTCCATAGCAGCCTTAACTTCCTCCCAAGTGGCCGAGCGGTCTCTGGGCGTCACAGCCTCCCATCATTTCGCAGCTTCCTTATCCAGGAGGTACTGAGCAATATGTACCCTCCTGTCATCGGGACAAGCTACGACATCAAAAGTCCTGCCCAACTGAACGTGCCAATTCTCCCATCCGAGGGAGACAGAAGAACCAGTGAAACGAGGGGGTGCATCTTAGTTACTATCTGAAGCCATTTACTAGCTTCGTCCTCTGTAGTCGGGGGCGGATTTTGGCGTCCACCTCCACCCTGGGCTATCTGAGTGAGTTGGGCTACCAACTGCTGAAGTACGGCATTGGCCCCGACGTCGGCGTTATTACCCGACGGAACTGAATGAGAAGCCGAATCCGCAGAGGACTGAGAAAGTGAGCCTTCCTCATTATTAGCACCACGACCACGGCCTCGGCCGCATCCCCTAGCTGGTCTACCAAGACCTCTCAACATACTGAAGAAAATATGAAAAGGACAAGATCAGAAAGATTCACAATTTACAAAGTTGGTATCACAATTCACAATTCCGAATAATGCAAGAAAACAAATTACAGAAGTATAAGAGTTCGAGGAGACTTACAGTCACGGGTTGTACAAAAATACGGTAGCATGATGATATTAGGCTCAACGACTGACTCAAACAACTTAACTGACCAACCCAAAATTAACCGACAGCCTAGGCATTCAAAACCTAGGCTCCGATACCATAAATGTAACACCCGAATTCTCAAATGGGACATTACACGCCGTAGAACCCTCGTGAGGTCTACCAGGCTAACACATGACACATATTCAGTGCAAGAAAAACCCCAAAGACACAATCATTAATGTAACAATGGGCCGCGGCCTCGGCCAAAACATTTTAAAAGAAGTGCGTGAAAGTATAAGTCGATACCATGTCTTTGCCCACGCAGGGACTTTAACCGAATACAATAAAACCATTCAAATTCCAATACTCAGACAACATAAATGACCCAACATAATTAAAGACTCGAGCCTCATAATCATGCCAACCCATCCTTTGTGTGCATGTCCTGTGCCTGCTCCTCAGCTCTCCCGGTACCTGAAATGCATAAGACGCATTTCCCCCATTTAAGGGGTTAGCATTCGAATAACTAGTGCAAGTACACACTTACACAACATTATATACAAATACGATTTTCACAATCATCTCAATCAGAAAACATTTGCCATAAATATTCTGGAATACTACATTGGCAATCAAATCAGTTTTCAATCATCAAGATATCAAAAAATCACGCACTTGAAAACCACAATTCATCATTCACTTTGAAAACGTAACATACATAACAGAATGTAATACATGTACTTGCCTTGATTAACACGACGCGAAGGAAACGACGAAGGAATAGGGTTCGGTCCGAACAATCCTCCCAAATCCGTCCCTAACACAATAACGGTATACAAACAAGTCTCAATATTGTGGAAAGGTAAGAATTAATCCTAATTCTACCCGTTGGAACAATTTGTCGGTCATTACGAAGTCCTAGATGGTTTTAATCTTACAATGGCGAAACTACGAGGTTAAATTCATTAGACTATAATGGAAACAAGGGATTACGACTACACAATCGTAATCTAACAATTCGACGGAGCTAAAACGGATTAAAAGGAAGAATTATATCAAAATCCCAAAATCCCCAAAAAAACTAGGGTTCAACGATGTATACCTTGATTCGGACAGAGAATGATGATTATGATGATGATTAACCTCCCTTGGTACACAATAATCAATCTCCAGAGGAACTCTACGGATTGCTCTGGGCAAATCGCTCCAAATTGCTCGAGGAAACTCACGTCGCGCACAAAGAGATGAGAAGGAATGAAATAACGCGACTGAGGTTAAGTCAGGATTTAAAACGCCTGACAGAGTGTTACGTACGTTAACACGAGTTGTTAACGTACGTTATGAGGTTTACGTACGTAACCTATCACAGGTTAACGTACGTAACAAACAATCTGTACTAAATTGTGAAAACCATAACGTATGTTACCAATAAGGTATAACGTACGTTATGATGCCTCTATAATGTACGTAAGGGAGCATGCACAACGTACGTTATGCATGCAGCAGTCCCACGCTGCTAAACACTTAATTCTGCACAGTCGATACAACGACGAAACACAACACAACGATAGAATCAAATGTGTAAACATGGGGTATCCATAACAACGAAGTTGAGTTTTGAAAGAAAATACATTTCCAACTACCGAGGAATCCAAAATACGACAAGGAGGATAAAAGCACCCTAAACTTCTAGGAAATTACAAAATGACCCAAACATCTGAAAATTCATGATACGACGTCGGATTAACAATCCGAAACTTACAACATGAGCAACTCAACCAAACGAACTCATAGAAACGGAGGAATAATGAAATCGAACGAGTTTTACAAGAATCGAACAAACATACAACAAGGTATAATTCAAGATGAAAATACGTAAAAATATCTTCGAAACTCGTCCGGATGGGAAAACTCCAAGAACAAAATAGATTTAGAATTCCAAACTAGTAATAAGCGAGTCGTCCGAAATGAACATACACTAAAAATAGAAATTACCAAAATAGAAAGTACGGATATTACACGTATGCTCAAGCAATTATATATATTGAAATAATTTAATTATAATATATAAATTAAAAAGTAAAATAATCTGGATAAGTATTTTATTTATCTTTAGTTTTTAATCACTCGAAAATAGGAAATTCGTGTGAGAAAAGAAGTAAATTATTTGATTGTGATATTGCAACAACAACTGACTACGTGAGAGAGTTTAGCTTTGCTTATTCTATTTTCTAATATACTTTAAATGATGCATATTTCGACTAGTTTGGTACGATTGCTTCTATAATATTTTATATATATTAGGTAATGAGTTTTATATTATACTATACAATGTAGCAGTCAAGTGTTTATTCCACGAATAATATAAAATTCACCAGATAGTAAATCGGCTTTTAAATTTCAAATACAATAATTTCCACTAATTATGCTTTTTTATGATTATGCACTCTCTCATGTCGACGTGTATCTGCCAAGAACCGTATTCAATCATGGTCAACTTTATGCAGCCATATTAAAGTGAAGA
Source organism: Orobanche coerulescens (assembly GCA_033398695.1). Taxonomy (NCBI): domain Eukaryota; kingdom Viridiplantae; phylum Streptophyta; class Magnoliopsida; order Lamiales; family Orobanchaceae; genus Orobanche; species Orobanche coerulescens. The sequence goes on along the minus strand of CM065807.1, from coordinate 195,926,424 downwards.
GCACGAACGACTTGAATTTTTTTATTGCAACAAAAATGGTGTAATATAAATAGAACAATCATTGTAATTTATAAGAAAGTCTTACAAAATTTATGGTGAATGATCAATTTTATTTTACTTTTTGTGTATTACGCGAGTGATACACTAGCATGATTTGAAAGATGAACATCTATTTTTTGACATATGCCAAATTAATTACAAAATTAATATATAGAAGGAGTTTTAAAAGTAAATCTAAAGACATAATTTTGTTAAAGCAGCGTTCATCGAGAGTGAAGTAGTCAAATTCCGCTTAGGTAAGTCCCATGTGGATCAAGCCATAGGCTCAGGTATGATCTCGAGCTTTTTCGAATCATATGTTTTCCTTTGTATTTATCACACAAGATTCTGCTGTGCACTAAGCTGGGGGTTTTCACGGAAACAACCTCCCTACCGTAATAAGTAAGGGCACGGTCTGCGTACATCTTACCCTCCCCAGACCCTGCTTTGAGCGGGATATACTGAGTATGTTTGGTTTAGTTTGATTTTAAAAAAGATGGTCAAAAATCAATATTAAAAAATTGAACGACGATTAGTGTAGAGTTATAAACAGTTCTCAATCTTATTGTAGTTATATTAATATGAATTCATATTATTCATTAGTATTCATTATTTTACATGTATATTTGGACAATAAATGTTTTGTATTCAACAAAAACTTAGTTAAATATGTAATTTATATAATAGTAATGATTTTTTTCGTTCGATTTTTGTATATTTTTAACACTGTTTCACACTCCAAGCGGATTATTGCTTGATATTAACTATGATAGATTAATAAATTATATAAAAAGTAATCTCCCCTATATATTAATGCAGAATACGTTGAGCTTAAGTGACAGTTTTTCATGCTTCGGCTGCCACATGTCTTTTCCTGGTGCTTCATGTGCTTATGTGTCAGCCTCTCATGCTTCAGCTGACACATAATCAATTACTGGCCTAATCATCATTGCATTAATTACATTATATTATACCTCAAATAACTCATACTATTTTTACGAATTAAGGAATATGAATTATGAATAAATATGAATTGATTATATTTAGAGAAATATTTCATATTTTTATTTTTAAAAACTATAAATCCCAAACAAAGACAAATTTAATATATTAGTGTGCGCTATATATAATCTCGCGGAAATATTATATATTCCACTAATTAATTAATTTATATTAATTAATCACTATAATTATGTATATCAATAAAAGAAATATCAATTGAAATAGAATATATTTGGGAGTATTGCAAGAAAATATTGAATATATATAATTAAAAAAGTACTTGAAGTCCTAATCAATTAAATAAATCAAAATAATTTTATAAAAATATTATTGAAAGTGTAGAAATAATGAATTTAATTATTATTTATAAATAAATCAAAAAAACTATGGAATAAATCAATTCGTCTATTTTAGTTTTAAATCTTATTTAATTAATATAATATAACAAGATAAATAAAAAAAACTTATATTTACTGAATTATATAATTACTCATTTTATGAATTCTCAAAGAGATATTTCTAAATATATCAGAAATTTAATTTAATAATAATATACTAATCCGTAGATTCATCTTTGTACAAAGAGAATTTCAGGAAATAAAAATTGATCGTTTTAAGTGATTTTTTATTTTTTAGTTTTAAAATTTTTGTTAATTTATCTACTTTTGAAATCAACTATATATTTTTGAAAGTTTTGGATTTGCTTTTGTATTTTAAATTATATCTAAATAATTTATGTAATTTTTTTAAGTATAAGGATTAAATTACCTCCCTTTTGGCCATTTAATATAAACCTTTAAATACTTAATAATTTTGACCATTTTGACAAAAAAGACAAAAGAAAAGAACGTAGAACTAAAATTTCGTCAAATACAGTTTAACACAATCAAATATGAATTGAGGTTTTTTCAAATACGACTTCCCGAAATTACTAAAACTGCCTAACTATTTATGTGTTCTCTTGAATATAAAATGTGTCAACTTTAATGCTTCTATATATTAAGTTAAATATTTAAAAATAATATCATATAAAAATGATATAAATTTCAACTGAACCAAATGTCACTTAGGTTTTCTGTAATACAAGTTTCACAAATTACTAAAAATACTCTAATTATTTTTCTCTTATTTCGAATGTAAAATTTCTTGATTTTAGTACTCTTAAATATGAAGTTCAATGCCTAAAAAGTACCCTATAATTTTTCCCGGCTTATCTTATATTACAAACAAAATTGGGTATTTTTTTACTTTTAAAAAATGGAGATAATTTTAATTAGGCTAGAATGTGGATGTAATTTTCTTAGTTAATCCTGCGATTAGTATACTTAAAATAAGTCATACAAGTAATTCACTTATATATATACTACGATGATGTTGCTTCTTTTTTTTGGCAAATTGAGAAGTACTTAATTTTAAGTTATAAGTCATAATCTCCTTACTTTATAATTCCAAAACCTATTTTAAAATGAATATACATATAGTTTCACTTCAACCAAATGCCATCGAGATTGTTTAAAATACAAGTTTCAGAAATTACTAAAAGTTCTTCAACTCTTTTTCTATTTTTTACTGTAAAATGGGTAGACTTTAATACTTCTAAATATAAAGCTAAATGTTTGAAAAAAATATCATATAAGCATAAATATGCCGTTTCACTTTAATCAAATCAACTGAGTTTTTTCTTTTCTAATTTTCTAAAATTTTAAGGTCATTTTTAATTAGGACAAAATTCTAAAGTATATTTTTTAACTTATCCAAGCTATTCCTATGTTACGATCCAAATTGTTAAATTTCTTGGTAATTTTAAGGCTAGGACTTGGATGTAGTTTTCTAAATTAACAGGTATATTTTTAATAGGTCATACAAGTAATTAAATTATATATACTACTATCATGTTTTTTTATTGCAATTTGAGAAGTGCTTAATTTTAAGCTATAAGTCAAAATATCTTATGTATTTCCAAAAGCTTTTTAAATTTTAAATATTACTAATTTACCCTTGCCACAATTACTTAGTATAATTCTACATATGAAGTTGTAACAAAGGACAATGCATATATCGCTTATTCAATTATAAGTTCTTCTTCACTTTGGCATCATTGCAAACTCATAAGACTCACCATGAATATGAGATTAATTGTTGGACAAACAATGTCATCTCACCATCTACAAGAAATTAAGGACTTCTCCGAATGAATCCTCAAAATTGTAGATGGTGAGCTGGGTGAATAAGTCGATAGAGAAACCTTGATATTTACTAATCCGAAATGTCGAAGATCATATTGCAGTCATTGTTGAAAGCATTATCATTCACTTATAAGTAACTTTCCATAAAGTAATTTTTTGAAGGAAGAGCAATCCTGGTGCCAACAAACGACGTTGTGGAGATAGTAAATGATTACGTGATGTCTATAAGTTTAAAATACAAGCGGAGATATCTCAGTTTGGATAGTATATACAAAATTTCCGCGACCTCTAAAAAGTCAAAATTAAGTATATCCAATGGATTTTTTTGAATAGCATTAAGTGTTCTAAAATTCCAAATCACATCTTGAAATCGTAAGTTAGGGTTTCAATTTTGCTAATTCAACATATGGATCAATCATCGTGATTATGCAATGTCATATCATTAATAATTATCCAAATCTATAACCATATTATTGAACAAAAGAATTCGGGGAATAATTTTGAGAGTAAATTATTTATTCCACAATTGATATTAAGCCTGTTAGATATCGGTTTATCATTTAAATTTCAAATACGTCAGTTCCCATTTATTATGAGCTTTGCCATGACTATATTTAAGAGCCAGCGGCAAACGCTCTCTCATGTCGGTATGTATCTTTCAAGACCCGTATTCGGTCATCGTTGCAATGAGAATGGGGTGTATCATAAACATAACAAATAGTGTATTTTATAAAGAACTATTATGTAACTTATAATGAACGATTTACGTATTATATATTTACATAAGAGTTTTTTTTTGTGTTTCTGTGTAATTACACAGGTGTTATACTAGTATACTAAATATGTGAATATTAAAAAATAATATATTGATAGTAAGTACTCTTTGTGTCCCAGTCATAGGTTGACAAATGATTTATATTTGGTGTATTTTATGTAATGATTAGTATAAGCAGATGATAAGATTAAAAAGTAAAAAATATTGATGATCAATGTTTGGTGGTGATTAAAGAGTAAAAAATGATTATTTAATTTAATTATGAAAAATATTATATATAAATTTATCAAAAATGTAAATTTTTAATAGAAACGTATTTTCTTAGACTGCACGGAGTAAATATATGGTAAAGTATATACTATCTTCGTCCCATAAGAGTGTGTTCACTTTTTATGGGTGTATACGCTCAGAAATCTACAATTGATTTTTGAGTGAAGAGGGGGCACCAACAACCTGCAAGACAACACAAGAGCATGATCTAGAACGTAAGGATCTGTAATACCCGTATTTTTCATTCCTATATTTGTCGATTCTAGCAACTCCCTTGTGTTCTGTAATATCTGCAATTTTGATTTCCGGTAATTTTCTTTTTTTCGCGGGAGTCCGTTTTGACGACGCTCATGACCATTTCGTCATTTCGAGAGTGATTAATTCTGCACTTTTTGTCATCCGAGTTCGTTTCGGTGTTGTTTTGTTGAGTTCCGTGCTTCGTAGCGACTTTTCCGCACTTGAGTTAGATTCTTGCGAATCTCGTCCGAAACTGTTGTTTCGAGTTTCTCGTAAGTTCATTTAATGTTATTATTCATGTTGCGAGCTTTGGTTTGGTGTTTCGATCGTGTATCGCATATTTCGGACGTTTTGGTCTGTTTTCGTAATTTCCCAAAGTTCGGGGTAATTACTTCCGTTGTCGAATTTCGAGCCTTCGGGTGGTCAGAATCATGTGTTCTCTTAGTGCTCAGATTCGTCTTTGCGAGTATATCGTAACCGTACCTTCGATTTATATTCAGGTTCGGGTTTCGGGGTCGTCTGGGCCGTCGGGGTGGCCACGACCGAGTCACGGCCGGAGCAGGGCCTGGCCTGGCCGAGTTATGGCCGTAAGTGCTCGACAGACCTGGCTGGACGAAGACCGGTTACGGCCGTAAGACGTGATCCGTTACGGCCGTAAGTGGTCGGCAGGTGCTGGGCTAGTTTTTGACGAATGCGATTCTGACCGTAAGAACTGCCGAAATCTGGCCGTATGGTAGCGTCCGGCAGTGTCCGGCTATATAAGGCCTGGCAGCGGGATTTTGCTCATTTCTTCACTTTTCTTGCGGCTATCGGACGGGAAATAGGGTTCTTGGTCGATTCTACTCAATTCCAAGGCATTTTGGAAGATTCTTGTTGATTATATCATCATCCAATCCGTGTTCTTCGTCGAATCAAGTTATATTTCTTGATTTTCCTTCAAGTTGACTTTTTGGGGAATTGTTCTTGATTTCGATTCTAGTCCGATTTTGATACATCGGTTGGCGTAGTATGATGTTAGTAATCGTGTTTCACGGATTGTATATTCATATATCGAGTTTGTTTAACTCGATTGACGATTCAAGTGTTCTTGGGAATTATTGAACATTTAGTGTTCGATTAAATGCCCCAATGAGTTCCTTTCGATAGTTTGTTGGGATTTCTCTTGTTTTCACCTTGATTCTCGTCGTAATGATCTTTTATTGTTCCTTCCGGAGGATTATAGGTGCTCGAGGATTCCGATGTTGAATCCTGTTTGGTGATTGATGATTCGTGTGGTGTTGTTCTCGTAATACTCGTGGTGCTATCGCGTTCTTCATATTGTTCGGGGGTTCGGGGCTATTCGACCGCATTCCATCCGTCGTCTCGTTGCGATCGTGATTTTGAGGTAAGTACCTTGTTCATACGCTTCTCGTTTTGTGGATATGATGACCGGTGGTCGTCTTGGTGTGTTTGTTTGGCTATTTGAAATGAAATTCCAAAAGATTCAATTTAGCCTTGTTAAGGGCTCAATTTCAAAACGCATGTGTTTTGTGAACGGTGTGCTTTGGGGAATTGATTATGATTTGATTGTTTGGAACGTTGAGGCTTTGGTGATACCCCTGTTGTTTAAAGTTATGGAATCTTGTATTCCGCGTTAATCGTGTTGTGTTGTGATGAGTTTGATAACGGTGTCGAGTAAGTGGTCATCTCTAGTAAGTATTCTTGATGAGCTTATATTCTTAGCATATTAGTATTGCATGAGTAACGTGTGTGTCTGTATGCTCACTACGGGTTAGATCCGACGGGGTCTCAGTAGGGATCCACGGAGGTGTGGATCGATGAGCTTTGCTTTTAACCACTACGGGTTAGATCCGGCGAGGTATCGGTAGGGGTCTACGGAGGTGTGGATCGACGGTTAATTGTGGTGCATTTTACAAATGTGTTTTGAGATTGGGGTTTCCGGAAACGAGTGTTTTGATTGGTGATTTCATGATTTGCATGCATTGACTAAGTGTGTAAGAGGTAAGTTGTTCATTGGCCTACTTGGCTAGGATGGCACTAGAGTATTTTGTCGTATGTGTTTTAGCCATTTAATTGTGGGGTTTTGATGTTGGAAAACGAACCTTGCTATCGTTCTCGTGTACTGTGATTTGATGTAATTTGGGGCTAAAATCCCAATGTTTTTGTAAAGGTCATTTCACGGAAAATAAACCTTCGGTGTGGTGACCCCTTTCGTATTTCGAGTTTTGGAAAGAGAAGATTCGGTAATCCTAAATTGTTTTCTATTAAAACTCTCGATGGCATTTTAAACCGTTTTATAAATTGTTTCCCGTGATTTATGATCTTTCGGTTTTGGAATGTTTTACCCAAACTCTTGCCTCGGGAAGTACTTTTCGTTATGTTTGGATCTTTTAGGATTCTTGGTTATCGTTATTCGTGGAATATGAATTGTATGACTCGTATTTTGCACTTTGTTCTTGCACTAGCAAAACAGTGGAGTTTTGCTAACCCCCGAGTATTCGGGGGGTGGAAGTCTGTTTTTGCATTCAGGTTTTGTGGAGCATAACACAGGGTCGGCACGAAGGATGATGAAAGATGATCAATACTAATCACATGAGGAACCGTACGTTGTTGTATTGGTTCAGTTGTATTTTATTTCCACTGCAGTATATTTTTCCCTGTTGTACGGGAGCATTTTGTATTCGACCCCTGCGTGGGCATGTATTGAGTTGTATGTATTTATTGAAAGACCAAATCGGTCTACTGAGTCATTTTAGCCTTAAAGGCATTGTTGAGATGTTCGACATTGTTTACCAGCCTGGTAGATCCTTGAGGAAAGGGTCTACGGCGTGTAATATCCCTGAGTGGATTGGGGGTGTTACATAAATGGTATCGGAGCTTAGGTTGTGGAAATCTAGGCTATCGGGTCAAGTCGTGTTGTTTGAGTCTTGTTTCGTCGGATTTTATCTGACTGAGTCGTGTAGCGACGCGTCGTCTGAGTTGGTTGGTCGTGATTAGTATCATGGGGCAATCATCACCTTCGTGCGACCTGTGGATGTAAGTCTCCCTTCTTTGTGTTTTTACCTCGTCTGATGCGAGCTACTGGTATGATTATGTGTTAATTGACGGAATCCTCTTATGGATTTTGATTTCGTGATATGTGGTTATTTGACTCTCATATTTCGTTCATATGAGGAGTAGTGTTGCTGGATTGTGCATGTTGGACTGTATTTCTTTTATCTGCTGCGTGAGTTCTTTTGTAATGGCTTTCGGTATTTTACCGACTGAGTTTTATTTCGAAAACCGATTCCCTTAACCGAATTTTTGGCATTATGGCCTTGATCGTTTTGGCAAAATTCTTGTGATGGTATTTAGTATTTTGTAAATAGCTTTTGTGAGTTTTTGAAATATTACCGTCATCGGCCTTTTTGGCGTTTTTGTAACTGGTTTTTAGCCTGGTGGGTTCCGGCGCGGGACCCACGGCGCTATAATGTTCCGTGTAATTACCTGAAATTTTTGGGCATTCTAGCCCATTGAATTATCTTTGAAAACCTTGAGTATCTTAGAAAATAAATTTTGAGACGTACTTTTAAAATGAATTATTTTCTCGTGGTACATCCAAGGTGCCACAATATGATTCAAAATTCTTCTACCTCGAGGACCAAAATGTTTTGAGATATTTTCAATGTTTTAGAAACACTTTTTCTTAGACCCGAGGGTCGAATATTATGAAAGTTTTTCACTAAGAGATAGTGTCCTCATTTTTATCAAATGCGAAATGGTTCTCCAAAGTCTCGATAACGATGCTTCACGTTTGTTCTTTTTTTGAAAGATGATACTCAAGATCAACCGGTGTTTTTCTAAATTATTTTCAAAAGGAGGTTTTCGTTTTTAAAACCTATCCATTCCCGTTTGGGGCTGGGTATGTATGTATGATGTTCGCATTGTCGTTATGATGTTTGCTCCCGAGTATGATCGAATTGGTGGCATGAACGTCGAGGCATTGTCACCCATTTGTTGTACTAGCCCTCTATGAGAGGTGTGAACTGGTGTTTACTGTTTATCGCCTCGTGGTGATTTGCGTGTTATCGCACGAGTGTGAGTTGTTAAAGCTTGGATTTTTGTGCGTTTATGCACATGGGTGATTGTTTCATGATGTTTGTGATTGTGTGCTGGTTATCGTTCGGGACGTTGTAATCGTCGAACGATGCCGTTGTTGTTGTGATTTTTGTATGCGTTGATATGTTATGCTGAGTTGGCATCTCCGGTATGTTGTTTTGCGGTGTTATGTTCCATTGTATCTAAAATTTGTATTTTCGGTATGCCGAGCCGAGGTGTTTCAACCGTGGTGTGCCTGGGGCATGCACGTACCAATTGTCCTTCTCGTCAGTAACGCATTTCAAGTGTGGACCCGAGAGACACAGGATCCAGCTTTGCGAGTTGGGTTCCGAGTCTTTAGGAGCACGAACTTCAGTACATATATCAGGATCGGCTCTAAGAGGCCCATGGGGAATGTTTCCGTCAGCTGCCTTTGTGTTGTTGCCTTGTTTCTGTTATTGTGAGTTGCGGGGAGGACTTTCTTTTATAAGAGGTCGAATGTAATGCCCGTATTGTTTTGGACTTCTGCATTTTCTCTTCCTCTATTCTATCGACTTGCTCATGTTCGTTGATACTTTTTGAACTTGTTTGATGTCTCGGTTGTCATCGTTCGAACTGGATGTGACCTTGTTTCAGATCGATCTGTTTATCATCGTGAATTTTTTGAGTTCGGTTCGATTCTTGTGAACCTTGTTTGGAAGTAACATCTTTCACCTTATACCAGTTCCTTTAATGTCTGGAGTTGATGTGGGGACTTCGGAGTCATTGTTCGATTTTTGTTGTCTCGATCGTTGTGGTTCGAGTTTGATTGTTCGGTTTTTTTGATCTCGTTTCGTAATTATTGAACGTTCAGACTCCTTCGTAATTCCCTTAAGTTTGGGAAATTAGTCTCGTTTTCGATCTTCCAACCCTTGGGCGGTGGAATTCCGTATTTGTTCAGCGATTGGCTCGCGTTTTGATTGATGTACCGTTGGATTGGTCATTCATATTGATATTCAGTCGTTGTGTTTTGTGATTGTTCGGGTAATCGACTTGATTGTATTATCTGTTTGTTGACACTTGTCACTTGTTGGTTTTATTATGTCTCTACCGGTGACGTTGTGTTGGTCGTCGTTGAGCGTTTTTTCACGCCGTATATTCCTTTGCGTTGCTTGTAACGTTTCGCCGTTGGGCAGAAGTTACGCATTTCTTATTTATCTCGTTGAGTTTTCCTAGCGGGATATTGCTTCTCCCTACTTGTTTTAAGTTTCGGGACGAAACTTCTTTTAAGGAGGGTAGTATGTAATATCCGCAATTTTGATTTCCGGTAATTTTCTTTTTTTCGCGGGAGTCCATTTTGACGACTCTCTCATGAACATTTCGTCATTTCGAGAATGATTAATTCTGCACTTTTTGTCATCCGAGTTCGTTTCGGTGTTGTTTTGTTGAGTTCCGTGCTTCGTAGCGACTTTTCCGCACTTGAGTTCGATTCTTGCGAATCTCGTCCGAAACTGTCGTTTCGAGTTTCTTGTAAGTTCATTTAATGTTATTATTCATGTTGCGAGCTTTGATTTGGTGTTTCGATCGTGTATCGCATATTTCGGACGTTTTGTGCCGTTTTCGTAATTTCCCAAAGTTTGGGGTAATTACTTCCGTTATCGAATTTCGAGCCTTCGGGTGGTCGGAATCATGTGTTCTCTTAGTGCGTGGATTCGTCTTTGCGAGTACATCGTAACCGTACCTTCGATTTATATTCAGGTTTGGGTTTCGGGGTCGTCCGGGCCGTCGGGGTGGCCACGACCGAGTCACGGCCGGAGCAGGCCCTGGCCTGGCCTGGCCGAGTTACGGCCGTAAGGTGACGGTTACGGCCGTACATACTCGGCAGACCTGGCTGGACGAAGGCCGGTTACGGCCGTAAGACGTGATCCGTTACGACCGTAAGTGGTCGGCCGGTGCTGGGATGGTTTTTGATGAATGCCGGTTACGGCCGTAAGGGCCTGCCGGGTACGGATGTATGGGCCGAATTACGGCCGTAAGGCACTGCCGGTTACGGCCGTAAGCGTCCGGCTATATAAGTCACGGCAGCGGGTTTTTGCTCATTTCTTCACTTTTCTTGCGACTATCGGACGGGTGCGACGGGAAATAGGGTTCTTGGTCGATTCTACTCAATTCCAAGGCATTTTGGAAGATTCTTGTTGATTATATCATCATCCAATCCGTGTTCTTCGTCGAATCAAGGTATATTTCTTGATTTTCCTTCAAGTTGACTTTTTGGGGAATTGTTCTTGATTTCGATTCTAGTCCGATTTTGATACATCGGTTGGCGTAGTATGATGTTATTAATCGTGTTTCACGGATTGTATATCCATATATCGAGTTTGTTTAACTCGATTGACGATTCGAGTGTTCTTGGGAATTATTGAACATTTAGTGTTCGATTAAATGCCCCAATGAGTTCCTTTCGATAGTTTGTTGGGATTTCCGTTGTTTTCGCCTTGATTCTCGTCGTAATCATCTTTTATTGTTCCTTCCGGAGGATTATAGGTGCTCGAGGATTCCGATGTTGAATCCCGTTTGGTGATTGATGATTCGTGTGGTGTAGTTCTCGTAGTACTCGTGGTGCTATCGCGTTCTTGATATTGTTCGGGGGTTCGGGGCTATTCGACCGCATTCCATCCGTCGTCTCGTTGCGATCGTGATTTTGAGGCAAGTACCTTGTTCATACGCTTCTCGTTTTGTGGATATGATGACCGGTGGTCGTCTTGGTGTGTTTTTTTGGTTATTTGAAATGAATTTCCAAAAGATTTGGTTTAGCCTCGTTAAGGGTTCAATTTCAAAACGCGTGTGTTTTGTTAACGGTGTGCTTTGGGGAATTGATTATGATTTGATTGTTTTGAACGTTGAAGCTTTGGTGATACCCCTGTTGTTTAAAGTTATGGAATCTTGTATTCCGCGTTAATCGTGTTGTGTTGTGATGAGTTTGATAACGGTGTCGAGTAAGTGGCCATCTCTAGTAAGTATTCTTGATGAGCTTACATTCTTAGCATATTAGTATTGCATGAGTAACGTGTGTGTGTATGCTCACTACGGGTTAGATCCGACGGGGTCTCGGTAGGGGTCCACGGAGGTGTGGATCGATGAGCTTTGCTTTTAACCACTACGGGTTGGATCCGACGGGGTCTCGGTAGGGGTCCACGGAGGTGTGGATTGATGGTTAATTGTGGTGCATTTTACAAATGTGTTTTGAGATTGGAGTTTCCGGAAACGAGTGTTTTGATCGGCGATTTCATGATTTGCATGCATTGACTAAGTGTGTAAGAGGTAAGTTGTTCATTAGCCTAATTGGCTAGGATGGCACTAGAGTATTTTGTCGTATGTGTTTTAGCCGTTTAATTGTGGGGTTTTGATGTTGGAAAACGAACCTTGTTATCGCTCTCGTGTACTGTGATTTGATGTAATTTGGGGCTAAAATCCCAACGTTTTTGTAAAGGTCATTTTATGGAAAATAAATCTTCGGGGTGGTGACCCCTTTCGTATTTCGAGTTTTAGAAAGAGAAGATTCGGTAATCCTAAATTGTTTTTTTATTAAAACTCTCGATGGCATTTTAAACCATTTTATAAATTGTTTCCCGTGATTTATGAGCTTTCGGTTTTGGAATGTTTTACCCAAACTCTTGCCTCGGGAAGTACTTTTCGTTACGTTTGGATCTTTTAGGATTCTTGGTTATCGTTATTCGTGGAATATGAATTGTATGACTCGTATTTTGCACTTTGTTCTTGCACGAGCAAAACAGTGGAGTTTTGCTAACCCCCGAGTATTCCGGGGGTGGATGTCTATTTTTGCATTCAGGTTTTGGGGAGCATAACACAGGGTCGGCACGACGGATGATGAAAGATGATCGATACTAATCACATGAGGAACCATACGTTGTTGTATTGGTTCAGTTGTATTTTATTTCCGCTGCAGTATATTTTTTCCCTGTTGTACGGGAGCATTTTGTATTCGACCCCTGCGTGGGCATGTATTGAGTTGTATGTATTTATTGAAAGACCAAATCGGTCTACTCAGTCATTTTAGCCTTAAAGGCATTGTTGAGATGTTCGACGTTGTTTACCAGCCTGGTAGATCCTTGAGGAAAGGGTCTACGGCGTGTAATATCCCTGAGTGGATTGGGGGTGTTACATAAATGGTATCGGAGCTTAGGTTGTGTAAACCTAGGCTATCGGGTCAAGTCGTGTTGTTTGAGTCTTGTTTCGTCGGATTTTATCTGACTGAGTCGTGTCGCGACGCGTCGTCTGAGTTGGTTGGTCGTGATTAGTATCATGGGGCGATCATCACCTTCGTGCGACCTGTGGATGTAAGTCTCCCTTCTTTGTGTTTGTGCCTCGTCTGATGCGAGCTACTAGTATGATTATTTGTTAATTGACGGAATCCTCTTATGGATTTTAATTTCGTGATATGTGGTTATTTGACTCTCATATTTCGTTCATATGAGGAGTAGTGTTGCTGGATTGTGCATGTTGGACTGTATTTCTTTTATCCGCAGCGTGAGTTCTTTTGTAATGGCTTTCGGTATTTTACCGACTGAGTTCTATTTTGAAAACCGATTCCCTTAACCGAGTTTTTGGCATTATGGCCTTGATCGTTTTGGCAAAATTCTTGTGATGGTATTTAGTATTTTGTAAATGGCTTTTGTGAGTTTGTGAAATATTACCGTCATCGGCCTTTTTGGCGTTTTTGTAAATGGTTTTTAGCCTGGTGGGTTCCGGCGCGGGACCCACGGCGCTATAATGTTCCGAGTAATTACCTGAAATTTTTGGGCATTCTAGCCCATTGAATTATCTTGGAAAACCTTGAGTATCTTAGAAAATAAATTTCGAGACGTACTTTTAAAATGAATTATTTTCTCGTGGTACATCCAAGGTGCCACAATATGTTTCAAAATTCTTCTACCTCGAGCACCAAAATATTTCGAGATATTTTCAATGTTTTAGAAACACTTTTTCTTAGACCCGAGGGTCGAATATTCTGAAAGTTTTTCACTAAGAGAAAGTGTCCTCATTTTTATCAAATGCGAAATGGTTCTCCAAAGTCTCGATAACGATGTTTCACGTTTGTACTTTTTTTGAAAGGTGATACTCAAGATCAACCGGTGTTTTTCTAAATTATTTTCAAAAGGAGGTTTTCGTTTTTAAAACCTATCCATTCCCGTTTGGGGCTGGGTATGTATGTATGAGTTCGCGTTGTCGTTATGATGTTTGCTCCCGAGTATGATCGAATTGGTGGCATGAACGTCGAGGCGTTGCCACGCATTTGTTGTACTAGCCCTCTATGAGAGGTGTGAACTGGTGTTTACTGTTTATCGCCTCGTGGTGATTTGCATGTTATCGCACGAGTGTGAGTTGTTAAAGCTTGGATTTTTGTGCGTTTATGCACATGGGTGATTGTTTCATGATGTTTGTGATTGTGTGCTGGCTATCGTTCGGGCCGTTGTAATCGTCGAAAGATGCCGTTGTTGTTGTGATTTTTGTATGCGTTGATATGTTATGCTGAGTTGGCATCTCCGGTATGTTGTTTTGCGGTGTTATGTTCCATTGTATCTAGCATTTGTATTTTCGGTATGCCGAGCCGAGGTGTTTCAACCGTGGTGTGCCGGGGGCATGCACGTACCAATTGTCCTTCTCGTCAGTAACACATTTCAAGTGTGGACCCGAGAGACACAGGATCCAGCTTTGCGAGTTGGGTTTCGAGTCTTTCGGGGCACGAACTTCAGTACAGATATCAGGATCGGCTCTAAGAGGCCCATGGGGAATCTTTCCGTCAGCTGCCTTTGTGTTGTTGCCTTGTTTCTGTTATTGTGAGTTGCGGGGACGACCTTCTTTTAAGAGGTCGAATGTAATGCCCGTATTGTTTTGGACTTCTGCATTTTCTCTTCCTCTATTCTATCGACTTGCTCGTGTTCGTTGATACTTTTTGAACTTGTTTGATGTCTCGGTTGTCATCGTTCGAACTGGATGTGACCTTTCAGATCGATCTGTTTATCATCGTGACTTTTTCGAGTTCGGTTCGATTCTTGTGAACCTTATTTGGAAGTAACATCTTTCACCTTCTACCAGTTCCTTTAATATCTGGAGTTGATGTGGGGACTTCAGAGTCATTGTTCGATTTTTGTTGTCTCGATCGTTGTGGTTCGATCGTTTGATTGTTCGGTTTTTGTTGATCTCGTTTCGTGATTGTTGAACGTTCAGACTCCTTTGTAATTCCCTTAAGTTCGGGAAATTAGTCTCATTTTCGATCTTCCAACCCTTGGGCGGTGGAATTCCGTATTTGTTCAGCGATTGGCTCGCGTTTTGATTGATGTACCGTTGGATTGGTCAATCATATTGATTTTCGTTCGTTGTGTTTTGTGATTGTTCGGGTAATCGACTTGATTGTATTATCTGTTTGTTGACACTTGTCACTTGTTGGTTTTATTATGTCTCTACCGGTGACGTTGTGTTGGTCGTCGTGGAGCGTTTTTTCACGCCGTATATTCCTTTGCGTTGCTTGTAAATCGCCGTTGGGCATAAGTTACGCATTTCTTGTTTATCTCGTTGAGTTTTCCTAGCGGGATATTGCTTCTCCCTACTTGTTTTAAGTTTCGGGACGAAACTTCTTTTAAGGAGGGTAGTATGTAATATCCGCAATTTCGATTTCCGGTAATTTTCTTTTTTTCGCGGGAGTCCATTTTGACGACTCGCTCATGACCATTTCGTCATTTCGAGAATGATTAATTCTACACTTTTTGTCATCCGAGTTCGTTTCGATGTTGTTTTGTTGAGTTCCGTGCTTCGTAGCGACTTTTCCGCACTTGAGTTCGATTCTTGCGAATCTCGTCCGAAACTGTTGTTTCGAGTTTCTTGTAAGTTCATTTAATGTTATTATTCATGTTGCGAGCATTTGTTTGGTGTTTCGATCATGTATCGCATATTTCGGACGTTTTGGGCCGTTTTCGTAATTTCCCAAAGTTTGGGATAATTACTTCCGTTGTCGAATTTCGAGCCTTCGGGTGGTCGGAATCATGTGTTCTCTTAGTGATTGGATTCGTCTTTGCGTGTACATCGTAACCGTACCTTCGATTTATATTCAGGTTTGGGTTTCGGGATCGTCCGGGCCGTCGGGGTGGCCACGACCGAGTCACGGCGGTCTGAGCCACAGCACGGCTTTGGCCGGCGATTACGGCCGTAAGGTGTGATTCTGGCCGTACATACTCGGCAGACCTGGCTGGACGAAGGCCGGTTACGGCCGAAAGGCGTGATCCGTTACGGTCGTAAGTGGTCGGCAGGTGCTGGGCTGTTTTTTGATGAATGCCGGTTACGACCGTAAGGGCTTGCCGAGTATGGCCGTATGGGCCGAATTACGGCCGCAAGTGTCCGGAACTGTCCGGCTATATAAGGCCTGGCTGCGGGTTTTTGCTCATTTCTTCACTTTTCTTGCGGCTATCGGACGAGTGCGACGGGAAATAGGGTTCTTGGTCGATTCTACTCAATTCCAAGACATTTTGGAAGATTCTTGTTGATTATATCATCATCCAATCCGTGTTCTTCGTCGAATCAAGGTATATTTCTTGATTTTTCTTCAAGTTGACTTTTTGGGGAATTGTTCTTGATTTCGATTCTAGTCCGATTTTGATACATCAGTTGGCGTAGTATGATGTTATTAATCATGTTTCACGGATTGTATATCCATATATTGAGTTTGTTTAACTCGATTGACGATTCGAGTGTTCTTGGTAATTATTGAACATTTAGTGTTCGATTAAATGCCCCAATGAGTTCCTTTCGATAGTTTGTTGGGATTTCCGTTGTTTTCGCCTTGATTCTCATCGTAATCATCTTTTATTGTTCCTTACAGAGGATTATAGGTGCTCGAGGATTCCGATGTTGAATCCCGTTTGGTGATTGATGATTCGAGTGGTGTTGTTCTCGTAGTACTCATGGTGCTATTGCGTTCTTGATAATGTTCGGGGGTTCGGGGCTATTCGACTGCATTTCATCCATCGTCTCGTTGCGATCCTGATTTTGAGGCAAGTACATTGTTCATACGCTTCTTGTTTTGTGGATATGATGACCAGTGGTCGTCTTGGTGTGTTTGTTTGGTTATTTGAAATGAATTTCCAAAAGATTCGGTTTAGCCTCATTAAGGTCTCACTTTCAAAATGCGTGTGTTTTGGGGAATTGATTATGATTTGATTGTTTTGAACGTTGAGGCTTTGGTGATACACCTGTTGTTTAAAGTTATGGAATCTTGTATTCCGCATTAATCGTGTTGTGTTGTGATGAGTTTGATAACGGTGTCGAGTAAGTGGCCATCTCTAGTAAGTATTCTTGATGAGCTTACATTCTTAGCATATTAGTATTGCATGAGTAACGTGTGTGTGTGTATGCTCACTACGGGTTAGATCCGACGGGGTCTCGGTAGGGGTCCACGGAGGTGTGGATCGACGAGCTTTGCTTTTAACCACCATGGGTTAGATCCGACGGGGTCTCGGTAGGGGTCCACGGAGGTGTGGATCAACGGTTAATTGTGGTGCATTTTACAAATGTGTTTTGAGATTGGAGTTTCCGGAAACGAGTGTTTTGATCGGTGATTTCATGATTTGCATGCATTGACTAAGTGTGTAAGAGGTAAGTTGTTCATTGGCCTACTTGGCTAGGATGGCACTAGAGTATTTTGTCGTATGTGTTTTAGCCGTTTAATTGTGGGGTTTTGATGTTGGAAAACGAACCTTGCTATCGTTCTCGTGTACTGTGATTTGATGTAATTTGGGGCTAAAATTCCAAAGTTTTTGTAAAGGTCATTTTACGGAAAATAAACCTTCGGGGTGGTGACCCCTTTCGTATTTCGAGTTTTGGAAAGAGAAGATTCGGTAATCCTAAATTGTTTTCTATTAAAACTCGCGATGGCATTTTAAACCGTTTTATAAATTGTTTCCCGTGATTTATGATCTTTCGATTTTGGAATGTTTTACCCAAACTCTTGTCTTGGGAAGTACTTTTCGTTACGTTTGGATCTTTGAGAAGTCTTAGTTATCGTTATTCGTGGAATTTGAATTGTATGACTCGTATTTTGCACTTTGTTCTTGCACTAGCATAACAGTGGAGTTTTGCTAACCCCCGAGTATTCGGGGGGTGGATGTCTGTTTTTGCATTCAGGTTTTGGGGAGCATAACACAGGGTCGGCACGAAGGATGATAAAATATGATCGATACTAATCACACGAGGAACCGTACGTTGTTGTATTGGTTCAGTTGTATTTTATTTCCGCTGCAGTATATTTTTCCCTGTTGTACGGGAGCATTTTGTATTCGACCCCTGCGTGGGAATGTATTGATTTGTATGTATTTATTGAAAGACCAAATCGGTCTACTGAGTCATTTTAGCCTTAAAGGCATTGTTGAGATGTTCGATGTTGTTTACCATCCTGGTAGATCCTTGAGGAAAGGGTCTACGGCGTGTAATATCCCTGAGTGGATTGGGGGTGTTACATGTTCATTGACACATTTTGGACATGATTTGTTCTGTACTTTTTGTTATTCGAGCGAGTTTTGATATTGTTCCGGGTTAATTGGTATATTATTGCGACATTTCCGTATTCGGGTCCGATTCTTGTGAATCTTGCTCGGAACTGTGATTTTGTCGTCTCTACAAGTTCTTTTAACATTTGTGGTCGTCTTGTGAACTTCGAAATTGTTATTCGATCTCGTATCGTGATTTTCGTACTGTTGGGCCGTTTCGTAATTTCCTAAAGTTTTGGGTACTCGTTTTCATACCCATTTTTACTTGCCTTCTATTGTTGGAATTACATGTTCGATTAACGCTTTTGTTTGTTGCTGAGAATCCCTTGTGAGCATTCCGTTGAATTTTCCGAATTATCGCATTTCGGGATCGTTTGGGGCTGATCGGATAGCAGAATGAATCTGCTGCCAGAATGCAGGTTATGGCCGTAAAATCCAGCATGTTACGGCCGTAATGGCCATTGTGTTACGGCCGTAATGGCTTACTGATATTGGCCGTAACACACCCTTACATTTTGGACAGAAGATCCGAGTGTGGTGTTACGGCCGTAATGTCCTATGTGTTACGGCCGTAACACGCCCTGCTATTTAATAGCTCGGCGACGGGTTTCACTTTATTTTTTACCCCTTTCTCCTTCTCTTCTCGTGGGCGACGGTCAGGTGAAGCTAGGGTTGGATTCTTGGTCGATTATACTCAATCCCTATGTGTTTTGGAAGGTCTTAGGTGATTGTAACATCATCTAATCGGTTGTTCTGCATCGGATCAAGGTATTTTCTTGTTTTCCCTAGAGTTGACCTTTTTGGGGATTTTGTTCTTGATCTCGTTTCTAATCCGGTTTTTATGAATTGATCATTATTAAACATTGTTATTGATCACGTTATATGGATTGTATATCCATATTCCGGTTTCGTATAATCCGAATCGTGATTCAGTGACCTATTGAAGTCTTCAGCATTTAATGCTTGATCGAATGTTTCAATGAGTTTTCTTCGATTCTTAGATGCGTTTTCCGTTGTTTTTAGTTGCTATGCTCGTAGTAATCACGTTGCTATTGTGTCTCTCGTGGAGGATATAAGTTGGGGACTTTCGATCGAGCTACGTTCTTTGGAGTTGTTCGTGTGTTAACTATCGAGGCAAGTATTCTTGTCTATACAATTTATATTGCGTGAATTGAGGTTGCATATGAAATTGTGTTGGTTTGTGCAATTTTGTTGATTGTACCTTATGTGAATTATCATAGTTGTTATGTGGTTTTGTGAAGTTAATGTTAGTTCATTGCTTGTCATAGAGATATGTCAATAGAGACGTAGTGACGGGTGTAATATCCGCATTCTCTTTTTCTGGTATATTCATTTTGGTGTATTTCTCGTTTTATTTTTGCGACCCTCGTGTAACCGTATCGATTTTCGAGAGTAATTATTTCGAGATTTTGGTCGTCCGATTCTGCAATTCTCAGTTCTTTCATCGTTTGTTGATCTAATTCTCGTAATTCTTGCTCGGAACCGCCGTACGGGGTTGTCGTAAACCCATCGTATGTTATTATACGTATTTTGTGGTTCCATTTGATGTTTCGGTCGTGTTTCGATGTTGAGGACCGTTTTTATCCTGTGTCTAATGCGCGCTAATATTATGGTATAGCGCGCGCGAAGCATCCTTCAGTAGCGCACGCTACGATTGATTTGGTAGCGCGCGTTAGCGAATATGTCCAGTACTGGACAGTTTACCACTGGACTCGGTCAGGTGCCCAGGTAGCGCACGCTATGGCCGATAGCGCACGCTATGGCCGATAGCGCGTGCTACCAAGACGCTGTTAACAAACGCTACGTCTGGCCAGCAGCGCACGCTTACGGGGTCAGGTGAGTATTGGGCAGTTCACTTCTAGACTCGGCTGATGTCCAGGTAGCGCACGCTATGACCGATAGCGCGCGCTACCGAGAGGCTATTAGCGCACGCTTCGTTTTGGGTAGCGTAAGCTAGCGGTCCAGAACTCTGGGAACTGGACTGGGGTGTTAACTTTCTGGATTGGAGTTTTGTCCCGTTAGCGCAAACTAACTTTTGAGGATTAGCGCGCGCTAACGCCCCCTGGCTATATAAACCAGGGAGTTGACCCAGAACAGCTCACTTTTTCTTCTTTCCTTCTTCCACCGTGAGCTGGGCGATTTACGGGTGATTTCTACCTCCGATCATTTCAGGCGTCTTTTACCTTGAGTTTTTGAAGTAGATTAACAACACCTACTTGTGTCTTCATCCTCAATCCAAGGTAAATCTCTTAGAACCCTACTTTTGGGTAATTTGGGGTTTTTTGGATTTTCGTCCGATTCGTTCCATTTTGTTGGTTAATTCATGATGAATATGATTAATCTTGTTGATATCATTGGTTTTCGTATGGATTCATGGTATATTTTCGTGGTTTTGCAAAATCGAGAGGGTTTGGTTGTGGTCCGCCCTCGTTGTTATTTTTATACGAATATACATGAATCGTAGGCGGGTTTTCGGGAGTATTCCATCTCCGTAATCGTTTAGAAGTGGTTGTGATTATGTTCTTCGAATTATTAGGTTCGGTTTCATCGGTTTCTAGCGTTCGTCGGTGATTTTTCTTTCCGTTCGTTGCGTCGTCAATTATTCGGGGCAAGTATTTTTGGAAACCTTTATGCTTAACATGAAATGGTAATGTATATTGTGTGTGCTTTGCTCACCTCGGGAGGGTCCGACGTGGCCTCGAGGGAATCTATGACTTCACTCTGGATTCACGAGTTTGTTTCGCTAGCCAGCTCAGGAGGGTCCTTAGAGGCCTCGAGTGGGATTTGTGGCTTCGTACCGGTCCTAGGCGATGCCTGTGCGTGATTTGTTTTACGATTGTGGCCAGCTCGGGAGGGTCTTTAGAGGCCTCGAGTGGGATTTGTAGCTTCGTCCCGGTCCTAGGCAAATGTGATTTGACTGTTTTTTTCGGAAAAGACATATCTGGTTTTGGTTTTTGAAATGAATTGGTGCATTGTACTATGAAATGTGTAAGCGAATGGTTTGCCTTGATTACTTGTACTAGCGTAATTGCTAACCCCTCTGGGGACCCGTTTTGGGGAAATTCTTGTTATGAATTTCAGGATATGATCACCGACGAAGGCGGGACGATGCGAGGATCTTGCCAAGGTCGTTGACATGTGCATTTGAGTCCTTTTATTTCCGTTGCTCCTTTCGATATGGTTGTTGTCCATTTTCTAAACTAATAGATTGTACTCGCGAGCACTTAGGCTTTTGTCTTTGAATGGTGATTGTTATTTGTTGGAGCTTTTATGTTTGCCGGTTGATATTTTATTCCATCGGTTGTTTCGGGCGTGTTGTTATTATGTGTATCCTCTCTAACCGAGATGGTTAGTCGAGTAGCGTTTTCTTGTTTTAGCCTGGTGGGTCCCACATAGGGGTCCACGGCACTGTAATATACTTCGAATATCTCGGGGTGTTACAGAAAATGGTATCAGAGCCCTAGGTTTATGGATACCTAGGCTTGTCGTTTATTTGGGTCTAGTTGTGTTTTCTATTGCACATTGTCACGCCACTGCCAGCATCTCGGTACTTCCAGTGCTCGTAAGTTTTCTTTACTCGATCCTTTGTTTTCTCGTATTATATTTCCGTTTCTTGAATCGTGGATGTTTTTCCTCTCTTACTTATCATCGAGTTGCTTTTGCTACCTCTTAACACCAGTATGGATGCTGGAAGAGGCCGTGGTCGAGGTCGTGGTCGTGGTCGTGGACGCGGCCGGGGACGTGGGGTAGCCGGTGGGGCGGCCACGTTGCATTCTTCGGGAGCCGGCAGCACCGGTGACCGACATAGCCATGCTTCATCTTAAGATGGCGCTGACCTTGGTGTTGCGGCTGTTATGCAACAAATGGTGAACCAAATGGCGGCGATAGCCCAGTCAGTTTAGAATCCGGCCCATGCTGCTCGGGACGGAGCTGACCGTTGGGTACAGGATGTCATGAAGATGCATCCCCCTCAGTTCATGAGAGCCTCTGACCCGATCGGCTGGGAAGGGTGGATCAAGGAGATATCCAAAGTCTTCGTCGCTACCAACTGTCCCGAGGACCGCAAGGTCCCAATTGCCCAGTATTTTCTCACTAGGGACGCTACTGATTGGTGGGAGGCCGTTGGGCCTAAGGATCACGTTGCTTCGTGGGCAGAGTTTAAGGACCTGATGGAGACCGAGTATTGCCCGTGGCCGGTTAGACAAGCTCGAGTCCATGCCTTCTATGATGCTCAACCACGGGATATTCATGTCTCCCAAGTGTTGCTACCCAAAATATTATCCGGAGATAGATATTGCTGGAATGGATGGATAGCAAACAAATGCGAGAACACTTCCGTGAGAAAGATAAATAACACAAGATTTGTCGGGGTTGTTAGTCCCGGGCTTGAATGCTCTCGCGAGATATTATTAATACTAATATTCAGGGATACAAGTACTAATGTAAGAATACAATTACAATGAGTGTAAAGATTCTTGTTATCTTAGCTAGTGAGCGTGTAGATTGCCGGAAGAACCAGATTTGATGCTCTGTGAGTTCTTGTAACAAAGGAGATGAACAGTCGCGGCGGTGAGGGATCGACAGTCTCTCACGGCAAGTATTAGCGGGATGCTTGAGCTCCTGAGCTTATGAATCTCTTGGAATCCGTCTAGTGGAGACTTCCTGCCTCTGCCGATCGTCTTCTGGACGAGAGATTCGGAGAGAGAAGCCCTGAGATGGATTCCGGCGAGAAAGCAGGGAGCTTGATGGTATGTGTGTTCTACTGTATTTCCGTGAATGAATTCGGAATGTAGATGAATCAATTCGGAACCTAAGTGAATGAGTTCTGAACCTTTTTCCAGTAGGAGGAGGTTCTCTATTTATAGGACTTGGATACGCCGGGCGATCACCTTTTCTGTATTATAATAATCGGGCGATCGTCTTTTAGCACATGGGCTTGTTCCCTTAAAGTCCGCGGTTCTTTGGCGGCCAATTTGTCTGATCGATGGGAGCTCGCACGCGTCCCGATTCTTTGCCACGGGCGGTCCCACGACAACTTTCGGCGCGCTGCCGGTAGGTGAGGTAGGTGACAGTGTGGTCAAAGGTCTTGTCTCGGCCAAAGATCTTGTCTGCATCGGCGCCTTTTGTGGATCTGCGTGGGTGCTGTTACGAGATCCGATCTTCGATGACTTTGACGGGCGATCATCTCTGTTCGGGGCGTAGGCCGATTGTCCTTAGCCGGACACTAGAGTCGATCGCCAGATACCAAAGGGCGATCGTCTTGGGAGTCGATCGCTAGGTACCTGATGGTGGTCTGGTTTCTTCGATTAGGCGAGCTAGCCATAGTTTGACTGGAGTTGACTTGGTCGCTCGGCCTTATAGTCGATCGCCTGTCGGGATGAATAAATCTTGACACAACAATTGCCCCCCAGCTCGCTCCTATGTTGGAAACGTGGGGTGAGGTGGTTCTCTTGGCGATCGCTGAACTTTTTACGAGCGACTCAGTGTTTAACTGAGCTGGCGATCGTCTTGAGCTGATAGATTCTGAGTTTGGACGACCTGGTTGGCCGCTAAACTGCGCGGGAAACGGCAATGGGCGTGGAAAAGTCTCCACGCACGTGTCGGGCTTCCGTTGGAGGATATCAACGGTCATTAATGACTCCTCGGCTGACGCGTCCTTGAAAAGACGCGTACGCGGGTCTCGAGGGAGTCAATAAATGCGACATTTGAGATCCGACCCCTGAGATTTTCCCTTATTGCAAACGAGTCCCTGCCATCTCCTATAAAAGGGCGCAGTGTTGCAGTCTTCGTCCTCACGTGCACTTACTGGAGAAAGAAGGACTTGCTGAAGATTTTTCTGAAGATCTTAGTGCCGATCGTCGTTCGATTTCATCTTTGGGTAAGAAAAAATCCTTTTCTCCTTTCTTTCTTTGAGAATGGCCAGAACGTCATCATCACATGGAGTGGGTACCAGTTCTGCCGCCGGGACATCGACTGTCCGGGGAGGACCTTCTTCTGACTTCCACCTGGAGACGGCCGCTGAGGCTATTCGGGCCGGAATTGACCCTGCTGAAATCGAGGCTTTATTCAATGAAGCCGACGTCGCTAAGGAAGCGGCTACTGAAGATAGACGATCGCAGATAGAGAGATATCTGGCGATTAGGGCTTACTGGGAGCAGCATAGCGCTTTCGGCCGGGCCTATAAGGCTTTTGCTGAGATAATGGATAAGTTGGCCGGTCCGACTCCGAGATTCGATTTCTGGGGATACTCGGTCGCCTACCCTTATCAGCTTCCCAAACGGTCGCAATTCCGGGTTGCGCAGCGATCTTTGTGGTCGCTTGGCCAAATCCGGAGTTCGACGACCAGGAAAGATCTGACCGTCTGGAGGACGAGGTTCCATGTTCCTTCAGATGTGGACATGTTCGCGCCAGCGGAGAATGAGCGAGCCGATCAGCCTCCGATGGGTATGGTCGCCGTGAATGAGGCGATTATGGAGGCCGGGCTGCGCTTCCCTCTATCTTTTGCTGTCTCCCACCTGCTGGCCGCTTGGAACGTGGCGCCACTTCAGTTGACGACGAACACTTGGCTCCAAATTATCTGCACTCTCACTCTTTTCGGCGGTCACCGCCTGTACCGCCTCCCATCGCCGTTGGAGATGAACCATTTGTTCAAGCTGACGGCTCAGAAAGGGTCGGTCGGCGGTTACCATATTCAGGGCCGATCTGGTCGAGTAATCCATGGAGTCCCAAATAAGGCGCGGGGCGATCCGATGAAGTGGTTCTGGGTCGCCGGCAAGTGGAGGGCTTCCGCGAGCGACAATCCTTCGGGCGAGCTGGAGATACCTACTGAGTTTCGGGAGAGGAATCCTGGTAAGGGTTTAGACTCTCCCTTCGTTCGGATGCATTTTGGACTGATCTAATTTGATCTCGGTTTTGCAGGTTTTCATATTCTGGCGGTCGAGGAGCTGCCCTTTGACTTTCTGGTTGTCTGGGAGCGGATACAGAGCTTGTCGGACGACGATCTTGACGCTAGCCGGATCAATAAGGAGAGCCGTTGGTTGTCGGCTCGGCTATTCCGCTTCCCGAGACATCTCTCGGTACCAGGTATGAGTTTCTGCGACCTTCACTTTCTAGGCGATTGCCTTACTTGAGGAATGTATCTGACTGTTGATCGATCGTCTTAACTGTAGAGGTTCGCTTTCCTCGCTTTTTGGAGCCCCCACCGGAGATCGCCATGTCGAATCCTGGAGTTCTAGACCGTCTCCGCCACAAGAGGTCGTCTCGGGCCCCACCTGTTGCGCTGCCAATTGTTCCGGAGGCGGAGCCTCGCGTGGAGCCGATCATGGCTGAGGAGGTAGTTCCGTAGGAGGGGCTTCGATCGAATCGCAAAAGGCCGAGGCCGGTAGAAACTCCGGTTCCTGCCCCTGGCAATGAAGTGCCGATCGCCGCGCCTCCGATCACCGTTCTCGCTCCGGAGGATGAGCCGCCCTCTGCGGCTTTTATGCGAGAGATGGTGATTGCTGACGCAGAGACTCCTCGAGGGAAACCGTATTTCGGTCGCGACCCCGAGAGGGCTGAGAGGTAGATTGCATTTTTGTGTTGAAACTTGCATTTGCGTAGGAGTTGTGTTAACTTTGTTGTTTTGATGTAGGATCCGTCGCACAGATCCATCTTGCCCGCCGATGGTCGTGGATTTCCCAGCGAGCCGATCTCCTCGCCAGTCTTGCGACATCCCTCAATACGTCAGCAAGGCCGCTTCTGCTCTGCCGAAGGCCTGGACGACCGATCTGGATGCGATCGCTCGTCAGCGATCGGGGAGTACGATGCAGGCTGTTCTCGCCCTTTCTCTCCAGACGGCGACCATGGCTGTCCAGGCTGCGCAGGAGTTTGAGGGGCGACCTTCCACTATTCGCCTGCAGGCGGATCTCGAGGCGGCTCGGAAAGAGAACGCCGAGTTTGCCGATAAGATCGTGGCGATGTATAAGGACTCTTTGGAGGCAGCCAAGCGGGCGAGCCACGAGCTTGAGCTGGCGAAGAAGGAAACCGAGTTGTCTCGTTTGGCGGTTGACCGATTTCGGGACCAGATGCTGAATGCCGTCCGGGCGCAGAAGGTTGTTAGAAGGTGACGATCGCTCGGTTGACTAGCGATCTGACGGAGGCGAGGGAGAAGGTAGCTGCAAGGGAGGCCGAGCTCCAAGGGTCACAACAGGCGATGGCGGAGCTGAAAAAAGAGGTAGAGGCAACCAAGGCTGATCCCTTTCAAAACTTGGAGTTTGTCAGCGAGTTCGCCTATTATATGGCGTTCGCCGACTCGATCCGAGCAGCTAAGAAGGGAGGTTTGGAGGTCGGGCCTCTTGCTGAGAACTTCAAGGCGTATGCGTTGGAGCATCCTCTCCATTCAGCTTTCTCCTTGCCGATCTTGGATCT
This sequence comes from Orobanche coerulescens, assembly GCA_033398695.1. Classification (NCBI taxonomy): domain Eukaryota; kingdom Viridiplantae; phylum Streptophyta; class Magnoliopsida; order Lamiales; family Orobanchaceae; genus Orobanche; species Orobanche coerulescens. The sequence continues at coordinate 195,899,875 of CM065807.1, read as the reverse complement.
TGCGGACATCGGCGTGGATTTGAGTTGGTATCCGACTCCGGCCAATCTTGCTCATCCCGACGCTCCGGAAGATGGGGGGACCGTACCGGAGGCTGATGTCGAAGGCCAAGCAGGGGCCTGAGGCACTTCATTTTTGATGTTTTAGCTTATTTCCTTGTAATTTGTAGCTTTCTTTTGTAGCATTTAGGCCTTCGGGCGACCATGTACTCTGATCTTTTCAAGTAATGAAATGAACGTTTGAATTTCTGACTTATCACTTGAATGATTGTTATTTTTGAGTCTTTGTTTGACTTTGTACAAATGTGTGAGGAGAGATCGTTGCGAGGGTAGTTCCAAATGAATTGATAAACTCATAAAGATAACTTTTACAACAAATTCGATCACTGCACAACATCTGAAAAATGACGATCTCCGTATGTGGTTGAGTAGGGACGATCGTCGTATGGGTAGTCCGCACTCTTCCCCCTTGTTTTTATTCACTTAGTGGAAGTAAGGGGATGAAAATAATTCGTTGAGTGAGCGGTCTTCAACTTTGTCGAATCCTTGAGGACGGTCGTCCGTCTTGAGGAACCGTGCACGATCGCGGAGTTCGATGGACCGACTCCCTGATCATGTCTTGATGCGCGAAGGCATTGAGTGTCTCGTGACTCACTTTATTATGAGGGTCCTCTGTTAGGCTGCGCCTCGCCTCGTATTTAAACGAAGGGCGTGCGGTCTCGGCCTAGAGGAGTCCTTGCGCGGGGCAGCGTTGGATGATTCAACTCCACGCCCGCGGCTTGTTTTAGCTCTGCTTCCACCTCGGCCCACCATGAAGATGGCGAACCTCGACGGTGTACATTGAGACGGGGGTTGTGGCACGTCGCATTGTCCGGGTTCGCCACGTTAAATGATGAACCTTTGAGGGCGAGCGATCGTGTCCACTGATTAATTTTGGAGGGCCCTCAGACTACGCCGACCTCGTATTTAAATGAAGGGCGGGCGATCTTGGCCCAAAGGGACCTTGCATGGCCTAAACAGTCGGTTCCATCGACCACCAGGACCATGGCTGCACTCTTCCACCTTGGATCGTCATGTAGATGCCGACCTTCAACGGTGTACGTTGTGCGGGGGAGGCGATCTCGTGCCTTAGTCCATCATGTTAGATGGTGAAATGTGGATGGAGAGCGAGTCCTCCAGTTTCTTAAATAAGGAGGGAGATCAGGGAGACTTCCGAGGCCCCCTTCTCTTGATTGAAGCATGTAGAGACGGTCGCCGAGGTTGGTCCAGGGGTCAGCTCGTATGAGCTTCCCAACCTGTTTTGTGTTCGACTCGGACGATCGTGTATAGAGATTGGTAGGGGCTTCGGCTAAGCCAATAAGCTGTCCAACTTGCCATCCTCGAATAATCTCCAGAGCTGTTTTAGGAGGTCGTGGCATTGGTTGGTGCTGTGGCCGGGACTCTTATGGTAGGCACAATATTGATTGTTGTCCAGGTGACCTTGGTCCCTTATCGCCATTGGATTTTTGAGCTTTTCGTGCCCCTTGATGGTATAGAAAATATGTGCCGGAGTTCGGTTGAACGTATGGAGGAGATGGGCTTCCATGTCCTCGTAGGCCTTGAGATCTCCTGATGGCTTGGCGATCGCCTTTTTTACTTTGGCGATCGCTATCTTTTGGACAGGAGGTGGCGTTTCCTCGCCTAGGCGGAGGGTGAGTAGCCTTTGCCTGGCCAAAAAGTTGGCAGCCTTAGCGCGGAAGATCGCGTAGGTTGGGGGAATATCCTTGGTGAGATGTCTAAACATGGGAGAATGACCGTAGAATCCCCCCATGACCGAAAAGAGAGCGAGCTCGTCACTGACGGGTTTGCCGGTGAGGATGATTTCATCTACTCGGTCAATGTAATCTGCGTCGGTTTCGTCTTTCCCCTGCCTGATTTTCATCACGCGGTGGGGGCCTTCTGGTCTGGCGACCTTGTTGGCGAAGTATGACGTGAAGTCATTCGCCAGTTTCTTAAAGGAGGTGATTGATCGTGGTGGTAGTGAGGCGTACCACCTATGGGCCAGCTCGCCCAATGTTAACGGGAAGATCCGGCACTTGGTTGCATCAGATGCCCCACACCCAGTCATGTAGATTCGGAATTTACTCAGGTGGGTTTCGGGGTCCGATCTCCCCTCATACAGAGGTGTTTTGGGAGGAGCGATCGTTGGTTGTATGGGGGCAAGCTCGATGTGGACCGCGAGTGGCTCGGTCGGCCCGGTGATCTTTTTGCTGGCGCTTGCCCCAGTGTCCAAGAGTGCTTTCATCTCGTCGAGCTGGCGTTGTATAGCGGCCATCGCCGGCGCTCGGAGCGGGTGCCGAGGCGATTGAGTACTGATCCCCTGGCGATCGGGATGGGAGTCAGATGGCTGACCTGCGTTTGGCTGTGAGGTGGGTAGGCCGAACTCCTGCTGACGGATTCGGATTCCGTCTTTTCGTGGTTGGAAACAGAATGCCCCGGTCGCCAGGATGGGTCATGCCCCAAACGATTGAATATGGATCCGTCCGGTCGTGCAAGAGCCTTTTCTCGCGAATTGGGGCTTTCTGACGATCGCTCGCTCAATAGCCCGTTGAATTTCCGTTTTCCCATGCGGCGGACGATCGAGGGAGTTATTGCAGGCGACGCGCATGCTCTCAGTCGCTCCTCTAGGATGGCCATGGCCTCCTCGATCTGTTCCTCGGTTTGGAACTGGTCGAGTGAGAGGTTGGGGCCATCCCTCAGGTGCGGGATCGAGAGTCTCGCGTTGCCGCGGCTTCCCCCGGTCGTCGGCTGGGGTTCGGATTAAGCCGGGATATGGTGTCCAGCGGTTCGGAGAATGGCTTTCTTTGATGTACCGGCGGATGTCATGATTCTGAAAGTTTTCTTTGAAGCGCAGTGAGTGTCACTCCAAGTATATGCCCCGAGAACAGTGAGTGTTCTTCGGGACGGTGGGAATAAAAGTTTGAGGGTTAGATGCCCTCCTTCTAGCGCCAATTGTTGCTACCCAAAATATTATCCGGAGATAGATATTGCTGGAATGGATGGGTAGCAAACAAATGCGAGAACACTTCCGTGAGAAAGATAAATAACACAAGATTTGCCGGGGTTGTTAGTCCCGGGCTTGAATGCTCTCGCAAGATATTATTAATACTAATATTCGGGGATACAAGTACTAATGTAAGAATACAATTACAATGAGTGTAAAGATTCTTGTTATCTTAGCTAGTGAGCGTGTAGATTGCCGGAAGAACCAGATTTGATGCTCTGTGAGTTCTTGTAACAAAGGAGATGAACAGTCGCGGCGGTGAGGGATCGACAGTCTCTCACGGCAAGTATTAGCGGGATGCTTGAGCTCCTGAGCTTATGAATCTCTTGGAATCCGTCTAGTGGAGACTTCCTGCCTCTGCCGATCGTCTTCTGGACGAGAGATTCGGAGAGAGAAGCCCTGAGATGGATTCCGGCGAGAAAGCAGGGAGCTTGATGGTATGTGTGTTCTACTGTATTTCCGTGAATGAATTCGGAATGTATATGAATCAATTCGGAACCTAAGTGAATGAGTTCTGAACCTTTTTCCAGTAGGAGGAGGTTCTCTATTTATAGGACTTGGATACGCCGGGCGATCACCTTTTCTGTATTATAATAATCGGGCGATCGTCTTTTAGCACATGGGCTTGTTCCCTTAAAGTCATGTTCTTCTTGGCGGCAGTGTCTGATCGATAGAGCTGCACGCGTCCCGATTCTTTGTCACGGGCGGTCCCACTGACAACTTTCGGCGCGCCTGCCGGTAGGTGAGGTAGGTGACAGGCTGTCGTCAAAGGTCTTGTCTGTCAGCAAAGATCTTGTCTGTCGGCGCCTTTTGTGGATCTGCACGTAGGTGCTGTTCTGAGATCCAGTCTTCGATGACTTTGACGGGCGATCATCTCTGTTCGGGGTGTAGGCCGATTGTCCTTAGCCGGACACTAGAGTCGATCACCAGATACCAAAGGGCGATCGTCTTGGGAGTCGATCGCTAGGTACCTGATGGTGGTCTGGTTTCTTCGATTAGGCGAGCTAGCCATAGTTTGACTAGAGTTGACTTGGTCGCTCGGCCTTATAGTCGATCGCCTGTCGGGATGAATAAATCTTGATACAACACCAAGCTATTGCTGAATTCAACAAGGAGTTGGGCTATGTGAAGACCCAAGTTGTCGAGGAGAGCGAAAATTTTTTTCACTTTTCCAGACGGATGAAACTCCTGATTCAGGATTATATGTCCGGGCTCATCTGTACTACTTTGAAGGATTATCAGAGTCGAGCTCTTGCCTATGATATGTCCGTGACGGCTAGTGCGGCAGTCCGAGAGAGTAAGAAGCAGAAATCCGCTGGGAACTTTTCGGGTCACAAGGGTGGAGGTCAGCAGAAATCTCGGTCTGCAAATATTCTTGGGGGTGGTTCGGCTCGATTTTCTGGGGGCTATCGAGGTACTGCCAGTGCCTCTGTTCGAGATGCCAAATGCTTTAACTGTGGCAAGCCGGGCCATCAGAACCGGGAGTCTCCTCGTCCGCCTTTGACTTATCATACTTGTGGCCAGTCGGGCCACAAGGCTTTCTTTTGTGAGCGGGTAGGACATATTCTTGGTGCTCAGACTTCTTTTCCAGCGCCGAGGGAGCTGAGCGTGAACCAGGGCTCTTTTGCTCTGCAGGCTCCACCGAGTGCCAGCCGGGGGAGAGGTCGGGGTCAGCCCGCTAGAGGGGGAGCTTCCAGTGTTGGCTCCGCCCCTCCACGTATCTATGAGATGAGAAGAGCCGATGATCCAGCGGCCACCATGGCGACAGGTACCGTTCATATCCATTCCCATCCTGTCAGTGTGCTTTTTGATTCGGGTGCTACGCATTCATTCATTTCTCTGGAGTGTGTGCGCCGTTTGAAGCTTGACTGTTTATCGCCTTGCGAGCCTTTCATCGTTAAACTTCCTAGCGGTGATAGAATCATTGGCGATCTAGAGGTCCGAGATTGTTCTGTGTTTATTTGTGAGAGGGCTTGGCTCTCTAATATTATTGTTGTGGATATTGAGGGTGAGGATTTGATTCTCGGGGATGATTGGCTCGAGCGGCATGGTGCAATCATGAACTACCGCACGAGGGTCATTACCATGCTAGTCGAGGACAGCACCGAGCGCTCTTTCACGGGGCGAAAGAGAAACCAGAAGTTCGTTATTAACGCCTTGAAGGCGATGAGACTCCTGCGAAAGGGGTGTACTGGTTATTGGTGCTACGCCTTGAAAGTGGAGAGTGGTGGAGTCGAGATTTCATCGATTCCAGTCGTTAGTGAATTTCCTGATGTCTTTCCTGTTGAGTTACCGGGGTTGCCACCGGACCGTGAGGTCGAGTTCGCTATAGAGTTAGAGTCGGGTGCGGCTCCGATTTCGAAGGCACCGTATCGCATGGCACCTTCAGAGATGGCCGAGTTGAAGAAGCAGTTGAGTGAGCTTCTTAAGTCATGGTATATTCGACCGAGCGCTTCGCCTTGGGGCGCACCGGTCCTGTTTGTGCGGAAGAAAGATGGTTCACTGCGTTTGTGTATCGACTACCGCGAGCTAAACAAGGTGACCATCAAGAAAAAGTATCCTCTGCGAGGATTGATGACTTGTTCGATCAGTTGCAGGGAGCTGCGGTATTCTCGAAGATCGACTTAAGATCGGGGTACTATTAGCTTCGAGTGAAGGAGTCCGCATTCCGAGAATAGCTTTTCGGACGAGATACGGACACTATGAGTTTGTAGTTATGCCTTTTGGGTTACCTATGCGCCGGCGGTGTTCATGCAGTTGATGAACAAAGTCTTTAATGAGTATTTGGATAAGTGTGTCGTCGTATTCATCGACGATATCCTTATTTAGTCGAGGAATGAGAAGGAACACGCGTATCATTTGCGAGTAGTGTTGGACATTTTGAGGACCGAGCAACTCTATGCAAAGTTCTCGAAATGTGAGTTCTGGCTGAAGGAAGTGATGTTTCTAGGTCACGTGATTTCAGTTGAGGGTGTTCATGTGGACCCGCAGAAGATTGAGGCAGTGTTGGATTGGGCACCGCCTAAGAACGTGAAGGAGGTCCGTAGTTTCTTGGGTCTAGATGGATACTATCGTAGGTTCGTCGAGGGTTTCTCGAAACTAGCTCGGCCACTTATGCAGTTGCTACAAAAGTCCGAGAAGTTCGTCTGGAATGACGAGAGGCAGTCGAGTTTTGAGGAGCTGAAGAGACGTTTGACTTCATCCCCGATTTTGGCGTTGCCGTGTGGCAACGAGGGTTTTTCCATTTATAGCGATGCTTCGGGTCAGGGTCTTGGGTGTGTGTTGATGCAGCACGACAAGACTATTGCGTTTGCGTCGAGACAGTTGAGGCCGTATGAGCTCAACTACCCTACTCTCTATTTGGAGTTAGCGGCAGTTGTTTTTGCGCTCAAGATTTGGCGTCACTATCTTTTTGGCTCTGCATGTCAGATTTTTACCGATCATAAAAGTCTGAAATACATATTTACTCAGTGGGAGTTGAATATGAGGCAGAAGAGGTGGTTAGAGTTGATTAAAGATTATGATCTCGAAATCCTGTATCATCCGGGTAAGGCGAACGTCGTGGCCGATTCCTTGAGTCGGAAACCGGTCTCGTTGCGGACACTTGAGATCCTTACATCTCAATCGGAGCTTCAGCGAGATTTGGTTAGGTTGAGTGTTGAGGTTTTGTTGCCGGGCCGTTGGGCAACTCTGTGCTTTAGAGATTTCGTCATCCTTGATCGATGAAATTAAACAGAAGCAGTTGGAGGATCCGATGATTATCCAAATTCGAGAGAATGTTCTTAAGGGAAAATCTCCTGAGTTTGTGATTCATGAAGATGGGGTATTGAGATTCCAGAGTCGTCTGTGTATACCGAACGACTCGGAGTTGAGGCAGAGTATTTTGCGTGAGGCCCATGCTACGCCTTACTCCGTTCATCCTGAGTCGAGTAAGATGTACAAGGACCTAAGGAGGAATTTTTGGTGGAATTATATGAAGGAGGAGGTCGCCCGGTTTGTAGCGAGATGTTTGACTTGTCAGCAGGTTAAAATCGAGCATCAGCGACCGGCTGGTTTATTGCAGTCACTTCCCGTTCCAGAATGGAAATAGGAAGATATTTCGATAGATTTCATCACGAGTTTGCCGAGATCGAGATGGGGCATGAATATGGTTTGGGTGATTGTTGATCGTCTGACCAAGTCGGCACATTTTCTGGGCATCAAGGATACTTGGGGCCTGGAGAAGTTGGCTCGTGTGTTTATTGCACAGATTGTGAGGCTTCACGGTACTCTAAAGTCTATTGTTTCGGATCGGGATGGCCGTTTTGTATCGCACTTTTGGCAGGTGGTGCATAAGGCGTTGGGCACTCGTTTGCGTTTGAGTACCTCTTTTCATCCTCAGTTAGATGGACAGTCGGAACGCACTATCCAGACGTTCGAGGATATGTTGCGTGCTTATGCTCTCGACTGGAGTAGTGACTGGGAAGAGCATTTGCCGTTGATCGAATTCACGTACAACAATAGTTGACATGCGTCGATTCAAATGGCACCGTATGAGGCACTTTATGGGCGGCGATGTCGATCGCCGATTTGTTGGAATGAGGCGTCCGATTTGGTCGGGACCGAACCGGATATCACTTTAGAGACGAGGCAGAAGGTGGAATTGATTCGAGAACGGATGTTGACTGCTCAGAGTCGACAGAAATCATATACCGACGTCCGTCGTCGACCTTTGGAGTTCGAGGTGGGTGACCACGTTTTGCTAAAGGTGTCGCCGACAAGAGGAGTTTTCCGCTTCGGGAAGAACGGGTAGTTAAGTCCGAGGTTTATTGGGCCCTTTGAGATTCTCGAGCGAGTCGGTGAGTTGGCATACCATTTAGCGCTACCTCCGGCCTTGAGTCATGTTCATAGCATTTTCCACGTTTCCCAGCTGAGGAAATATGTTCCGGATCCTAGTCACATCATCGACTATGGTGAGATCGATGTCGCCGAGAATATTACCTTCGAGGAGCGCCCCCTGAAAATTTTGGAGCACCGTGAGAATCGACTGAGACATAAGACCATCCCCTTGGTCAAGGTGCAGTGGTCGAGACATGGTGTCGAGGAGGCAACTTGGGAAACCGAGGATAGCATGTGTGCTAGGTACCCCGAGTTGTTTGTTTCTTAAGTTTCGGGACGAAACTTATTTTTAGAAGGGAAGAATGTAATATCCGCATTCTCTTTTTTCGGTATTTTTATTTTGGTGTATTTCTCGTTTTATTTTTGCGACCCTCGTGTAACCGTATCGATTTTCGAGAGTAATTATTTCGAGATTTTGGTCGTCCGGTTCTGCAATTGTCGGTTCTTTCGTCGTTTGTTGATCTAATTCTCGTAATTGTTGCTCGGAACCGTCGTACGGGGTTGCCGTAAACCCATCGTATGTTATTATACGTATTTTGTGGTTCCATTTGATGTTTCGGTCGTGTTTTGGTGTTGAGGACCGATTTATCCTGTGTCTAATGCACGCTAATATTATGGTATAGCGTGCGCTAAGCATCCTTTAGTAGTGCACTCTACTATTGATTTGGTAGCGCGCGCTAGCGAATCTGTCCAGTACTAGACAGTTTACCACTGGACTCGGTTAGGTGCCCAGGTAGCGCATGCTATGGCCGATAGCGTGCGCTACCGAGACGCTGTTAACGCACGCTACGTCTGGCCGGCAGTGCACGCTAACGGGGTCAGGTGAGTACTGGGTAATTCACTTCTGGACTCGACTGATGTCTAGGTAGCGCACGCTATGACCGATAGCGTGCACTACCGAGAGGCTATTAGCGCACGCTTCATTCCGTGTAGTGTACGCTAGCGGTCCAGAACTCTGGGAGCTGGACTGGAGTGTTAACTTTCTGGACTGGAGTTTTGTCCCGTTAGTGCACGCTAACTTTTGAGGATTAGCGCGCGCTAACGCCACCTGGCTATATAAACCAGGGAGTTGACCCGGAACATCTAACTTTTTCTTCTTTCCTTCTTCCACCGCGAGCTAGGCGATTTCCGGGCGATTTCTTCCTCCGATCATTTCAGGCGTCTTTTACCTTGAGTTTTTGAAGTAGATTAACAACACCTACTTGTGTCTTCATCCTCAATCCAAGCTAAATCTCTTAGAACCCTACTTTTGGGTAATTTGGGGGTTTTTGGATTTTCGTCCGATTCGTTCCATTTTGTTGGTTAATTCATGATGAATATGATTAATCTTGTTGATATCATTGGTTTTCCTATGGATTCATGGTATATTTTCGTGGTTTTGCGAAATCGATAGGGTTTGGTTGTGGTCCGCCCTCGTTGTTATTTTTATATGATCGTAGGCGGATTTTCGGGAGTATTCCATTTCCGTAATCATTTAGAAGTGGTTGTGATTATGTTCTTCGAATCGTTAGGTTCAGTTTCATCGGTTTCTAACGTTCGTCGGTGATTTTCGTTTCTGTTCGTTGCGTCGTCAATTATTCAAGGCAAGTATTTTTAGAAACCTTTATGCTTAACATGAAATGGTAATGTATATTGTGTGTGCTTTGCTCACCTCGGGAGGGTCCGATGGGGCCTCGAGGGAATCTATGACTTCACTCTGGATTCACGAGTTTGTATCGCTAGCCAGCTCGGGAGGGTCTATAGAGGCCTCGAGTGGGATTTGTGGCTTCGTCCCGGTCCTAGGCGATGCCTGTGCGTGATTTGTTTTACGATTGTGACCAGCTCGGGAGGATCCTTAGAGGCCTCGAGTGGGATTTGTGGCTTCGTCCCAGTCATAGGCAAATGTGATTTGACTGTTTGTTCCTGAAAAGACATATCTGGTTTTGGTTTTTGAAATGAATTGGTGCATTGTACTATGAAATGTGTAAGCGAATGGTTTGCCTTGATTACTTATACTAGTGTAATTGCTAACCCCTCTGGGGACCCGTTTTGGGAAAATTCTTGTTATGAATTTCAGGATATGATCAGCTGGACGAGCGGGCGCTGGGACAGTACGAGGATGCTGGACAAGGTCGTTGACATATGCATTTGAGTACTTTTATTTCCGTTGTTCCTTTCGATATGGCTGTTGTCCATTTTCTAAACTAATAGATTGTACTCGCGAGTACTTAGGCTTTTGTCTTTGAATGATTGTTATTTGTTGGAGCTTTTATGTTTGCCGCTTGATGTTTTATTCTGCCGGTTGTTTCGGGCGTATTGTTATTGTGTGTATCCTCGCTAACCGAGATGGTTAGTCGAGTAGTGTTTTCATGTTTTAGCCTAGTGGGTCCCACGTAGGGGTCCACGGCACTGTAATATACTTTGAATATCTCCAGGTGTTACAACGGGTAGATAGTACACTTATACATGTGCTATAATGTTTTGGTGATCACCGGGTTATGTGGATTAAGTTGTGTGTTAGGGATTTGGGTTGGCTGTAATGGTTTGATAAGTTGTTATACCTGTCGATGTGTAGTGAAGCATCGAGGATTGGTAGGTTGCTGTGAAGTCGTGCCGGTTGTGTCGTAGGTGCTGTTTGTGGTGATTGTTGTGTGTTGACGTATACTAGGGATAGTTGTTGTGTCAAATACTTGGTTGTAGTTACGTGCCGGTATGAGGTCTTTCTAACAGGTGCCATAACTATGTATGTTGTATTCAACGTTGGAATTTTTGAAAGTTGTGTACGTGTGTGTGTTGTTGTTCTTCCACCCAGGGATGGTCTGACGGGGCCTCTGGGGTCCGATACTAATGGGTACGGCCACAGAAGTGGTTTCCCACCTCGGGAGGGTCCGACGGGCCGTCTAAGGTCCGATACTAATGGGTACGACCGCGGGTTACCAGGTGTGGTTTTCATCATGTGGTTGATGTTGATGTTTTCGATAATTGTGATATGTCCGGAATATCACAACGCTTTTGTTCTCGATGTTGAGATACATTATATGTAGGATTTTGGAACTTGGCTAGAATGGTACCAGAGTATGTGTCGTATGTATTTAATTCTTTGGTTGTGAGGTTTTGGTGTTGGAAAATGGATCATGATAGTGTTTTCGTGTATTATAGTTTGAAAAGGTTTTGGGTTGAGATCCCTATGGTTGTGTAAATGTTATTTGTGGAAAATGACTTTGGGCCGAGACCCAAATGTTTTGAAATGATTTCGTAATTAAGGACGTGAGGTCCCGAAGGATTTACTATTAATGAAAATGTTTGTTTCATAGAAGAGATTTGGGCCGAGACCCTATTTTTTTTAGAAAGGTTTTATATGTAACACCCCCAATCCACTCAGGGATATTACACGCCGTAGACCCTCTCCTCGAGGATCTACCAGGCTGGTAACAACATTTAACATCTCGACAATGCCTTCAAGGCTAAAATGACTCAGTAGACCGATTTGGTCTTTCCACAAATACATACAACTCAAATACAACTCATGCCTGCGAGGGACAAAATACAACCACACCCGTACAACGGGAACAATATAGCAGCGGAAAATAAAGTACAATTGAACCAACACACGATGTACGGTTCCTCATGTGATTAGTATCGATCATCTTTCATCATCCTTCGTGCCGACCCTGTGTTATGCTCCAAAACCTGAATGCAAAAACAGACATCCACCCCCCGAATACTCGGGGGTTAGCAAAACTCCACTGTTTTGCTAGTGCAAGAACAAAGTGCAAATACGAGCCATACAATTCACATTCCACGAATAACAATAACCAGGAATCCTCAAAGATCGAAACGAAACGAAAAGTACTTCCCGAGGCAAGAGTTTGAGAAAGCATTTCAAAATCGAAATATCATAAATCAATGGAAGTAATTTATAAAACGGTTTAGAATGCCATCGAGAGTTTTTAATAGAAAACAATTTAGGATTATCAAAACCTACTTTTCAAAATCCAAAAGGCAAAAAGGGGTCACCACCCCAAAGGTTTACTTTCTGAAAAATGACATTAACCAAACCGTTGGGATTTTAGCCCCAAATCCGTAAAACGACTTTTACAAAACCATTGGGATTTTAGCCCCAAATCTCAGCAACTCACAGTACACAAGAACAACCGCAAGGTTCGTCTCCCAACATCAAAATCCACAAATAAAAGATTTAAAACAATAAACAAAATACTCTAGTGCCATCCTAGCCAAGTAGGCCAAACGAACAACTTACCTCTTACGCACTTAGTCAATGCATGCAATCATGAAAACCGTTCAAAAGCACTCATTTCCGGAAATGCCATAATCAAATCACATTTGTAAAAATGCACCACAATTAACCATGGATCCACCCCTCCGTGGACCCCTACCGAGACCCCGTCGGATCTAACCCGTAGTGGTTAAAAGCAAGCTCGCGGATCCACCCCTCTGTGGACCCCTACCGAGACCCCGTCGGATCTAACCCGTAGTGAGCATACACACACACACGTTACTCATGCAATACTAATATGCTAAGAATGTAAGTTCATTAAGAATACTCACTAGAGATGGCCATTAACTCGACACCATTATCAAACTCTTCAAAAATACAATAACAAGATTAAATACGGAATACACGATTCCATAACTTAAACAATAGGAGTATCATCATAAAAGCCTTCAACGTTCAAAATAACCAAATCATAATCAATTCTCAAAACACCGTTCACAAAACACACGCGTTTTGAAAGAAAGCCTTTAACGAGGCCAAACCGAAATCCTTTGAAACTTCATTTCAAATAACCAAACAAACACATCAAGATGACCACCGATCATCATATCCATAAAACGAGAAAAGTATGGGCAAGGTACTTGCCTCGAATAAGAACAACGCGGAGAATCGACCGAAGTAGGTTGGCCCGAACCGACTACGAACCCGCCGACTCCACCGAACGCCAACTCACGTTCATAAACTACGAAGGACAATTAATAACAATGAAATGAATTCCATAACACGACTCAAAGCCGTTGAATTCAAAGAACAAATGACGAAAGTTCAAGGATTTCCCCCAAAACGGCTAAGAACACGATTCGTCCCGTCAAAACCCGAAAACGGAATTCCAAGTTGAAATATGGATATACAAACCATAGAATATGTTTAACAACATCATTTAACCATAATCGATCCATCGAAAATGGATGAAAAACGAGATCGGGACAAATCCCCCAAAAAGTCAATTCGAAGGAAATCAAGAAATATACTTCGATTCGACGAAGAACAATCGATTAAATGATGTTAAACACAAGAATACTACCAAGATTAATCATACCCATCATGAATTAATCAACAACACGGAACGAATCGGACGAAAATGCAAAAATCCCCAAATTCACGAAATTAGGGTTCTAAGGAAGATTACCTTGATTCGCTGGATCAAAGGGTGATAACGGACGATTGATTGATGTTATGGACTCAAGAACTTCATGGATTTGTTGTTAAACAACATGGCTTCGTCACCCATGAATCGCCATTCACGGACGGAGAAGGAAGGAAATGAAAAACGAAGGGAAATGTGGCTGGTCTGTCATATATATACTGGGCCGGAACTAGCGTGCGCTAGCCTTCCCGGACTAGCGTGCACTATCGGCCAGTACCGGCCGAGCACTCTCGGCCATGGCCCGCATGACCCGGCACCACCGACCATTCCGCGACCGTGGCGGTCCACTCCGACTCCGCTAGCGTGCGCTACGGTCGGAAGCTTCTTGCGCGCTGGCTTTGTCCAAAGAGCCACCGGACTAACAAACTTACCTGTAACGTCGCTAGTCGGCCGGCGTCGCTACCCTGCCGGTTAGCGTGCGCTACGACCAAGATGGCGCGCTACCCGCCGATCGACCGAGTCCGTAACCTCGAAACCCCACCGTCGGCCGATGGCGTCGTTGGTCGACCAGCTAGCGTCGCTACACTGCCGGTTAGCGCGCGCAGCCTTCCGGCAGATGGCGTCGCTCGCCGGTTCTGCCCGCACCTGTCCGGCCGGTGCCCTCAATCGTCAGGCCATCCGCAACCGTCGGCGATCCATAACCGTCCTGGCGATCTAACCGCCAGGGCTCGACGACCCGATTTCCGAAAACGTACGGAACGAACACGACGAAAAGTTCGCGGACAACATCAACGGCCCGAAATGAAAACATAATACCATAATTAGTCATACGCGACCAAGAAACGGGTCGAGGCAACAATTACAGATACGGATACCCGTAACTTTCAAGAAATTACAAAATGGCCCAAAATGCCCGGAAATCACGATACGTGATCGAATAACCAAACCGAAGTTCACAACACGTCTAACAAGGTTAAACGGACTTACGGGAAACTCGAAACAGCAGTTTCGAACGAGATTCGCAAGAATCGAACTCAAGCGCGGAAAAGTCGCTAAAAAGCACGGAACTCAACAAAACGACACCGAAACGAACTCGGATGTCAAAAAGTGTAGAATTAATCATTCTCAGAATGACGAAACGGTCATGAGCGAGTCGTCAAAACGGACTCCGTCCGGAAAAATAAATTTACCGAAAATCGAAAATTGCGGATATTACATTCTACCCTCCTTAAAAGAAGTTTCGTCCCGAAAATTAAAACAAGTAGGGAGAAGAAATATTCCGCCAGGAAAAACTCAACGAGATACACAAGAATGCGTAACTAACGCCCAACGGCGAAATGTTACAAACAACGCAAAGGAATGTACGGCGTGAAAACACGCTCCACGGCGACCAACACAACGTCGCCGTTAGGGATATAATAAAACCAACAAGTGACAAGCGTCATAAAATGGATAATACAATCAAGTCAATTATCCGAACAATCGCAAAACACAACGAACGAAAATCAATACGATTGACCAACCTAACGGTATATTGATCAAAACGCGAGCCAAACGCTGAACAAATACGGAATTCCACCGCCTAAGGGATGGAAGATCGAAAACGAAACTAATTTCCCGAACTGAAGGGAATTACGAAGGAGCCTGAATGTTCACCAATCACGGAACGAGATCAATAAAAACCGAACAATCAAACGGTCGAACCACAACGATCGAGACAACAAAATCGAAGAATCATGTTCGAATCACGAAGAACAATAAAGTTCAAACAATAACTCCCAGGATGATCTGGTGAGAACTACAAGACATGCATTCCCATAAGATCCACAGGAAAGGGAATAGCGATTGAAAAGTCACAACGACAAACGAGTTATTCCGAAATGATACCACACTCGTTCGATAAACAAAAACAAGGGCAGGACAAGCTCAGAAATGTCAACGAACATAAATGAGTCGACAAAGTAGAATATACAGAAGTTCAAAATCCGATCCCTTCGAATAAAAGGACTAGTAGAACCAAATGATGTTACTCCCGAACAAGGTTCACAAGAATCGAACCGAACTCGAAAAAAAGTCACATCGATAACCAGATCGGACCACAACAAGATCACAGCTCGTTCGAACGATGAAACCGAAATACAGAACAAGTTCATAAAGTGTCAACGAACATGAGCGAATCGATAGACTGGAGAAAGAGAAAATACAGAAGTCAAAATAGTACGGGCATTACCTCCGACCTCATCCACGAAATTCACAAAACGGGAGCAAGGTAACAAGACATTAAACAAACGACACATAACGGAACCATCACCGATGCACACGGTCATACCAAACCAAGCTCTAACAGCTCGCACATGCGCGACAACGCAGAAATCACCACGAGGCGACAACATTCAACACCAACATCCCGCCTCTCACAGGGGGCTAGCACAACCAATGTGTGGAAAGCGACTCAACGCTCACACCGCCAATTCGATCATACTCGGGAGAAAGTATCAAAATGACAACGCGAACATCACACATACATATCCAGCCCTCAAACGGGAATGGATAGGTTTTAAAAATGAAAACCTCATTTTGAAAATAATTTGAAGAATACCGGTTGATCTTGAGTATCACCTTTTAAAAAGTACAAACGTGAAACGTCGTTATCGAGACTTTGGAAAACCATTTCGCATTTGATAAAAATGAGGACACTTTCTCTTAGTAAAAACTTTCAGAATATTCGACCCTCGGGTCTAAATAAAAGTGTTTCTAAAACATTGAAAATATCTCAAAGCATTTTGGTCCTCGAAGTAGAAAATCTTTTTGAAATATATTGTGGCACCTAGGATGTACCACAAGAAAATAACTCATTTGAAAAGTATGTCTCGAAATTTGTTTTTCTAAGATACTTAAGGTTTTTTTTAAAAAATCCAATAGGCCAGAATGCCCAAAACTCACACATATCGACGTTCACTAAAACAACTCCTAGCACACGCATCAAAAAGTTTAAAATCAAGACAATACATGTCTTTAAACGGAAATAAACGATAAAATACCACAGTCGAAGACCGCCTAGGATTCAGAACAAAACCACTGACCCCATTCGAGGCCTCTAAAGACCCTCCCGCACTGGCTAGTGAACAAGTCGAACGCGTATAAGCACAAGGCTTCCACAAGAGAACTTGTAAAACGTGCAAATCGATTCGAAAATCATCAGCAACGGACAAAAACGACAATAAAAAGACATCACAAGCGACGACACTCCTCGTATAAATCAAATATGAGAGTCGACTAAATAAATATCGTGAAATCAAAATTCACATAAGGATTCCATTACTTAACAAATAATCGTAAAATAGCTCGTGTCACACGAGGCCCAATACAAAGAAGGGAGACTTACTTCCACAGGTCGCACGAAGATGATGATCGCCCCACGATACTAATCACGACCAACAAACTCAAACGACGCGTCGCGACACGACTCAGTTAGATAAAATCCGACGAAACAAGACTCAAACAACACGACTTGACCCGACAGCCTAGGTTTTCCTCAACCTAAGCTCTGATACCATTTATGTAACACCCCCAATCCACTCAGGGATATTACACGCCGTAGACCCTCTCCTCGAGGATCTACCAGACTGGTAACAACATTTAACATCTCGACAATGCCTTCAAGGCTAAAATGACTCAGTAGACCGATTTGGTCTTTCCACAAATACATACAACTCAAATACAACTCATGCCCACGCAGGGGACAAAATACAACCACACCCGTACAACGGGAACAATATAGCAGAGGAAAATAAAGTACAATTGAACCAACACACGATGTACGGTTCCTCATGTGATTAGTATCGATCATCTTTCATCATCCTTCGTGCCGACCCTGTGTTATGCTCCAAAACTTGAATACAAAAACAGACATCCACCCCCCGAATACTCGGGGGTTAGCAAAACTCCACTGTTTTGCTAGTGCAAGAACAAAGTGCAAATACGAGCCATACAATTCACATTCCACGAATAACAATAACCAGGAATCCTCAAAGATCCAAACGAAACGAAAAGTACTTCCCGAGGCAAGAGTTTGATAAAGCATTTCAAAATCGAAATATCATAAATCAATGGAAGTAATTTATAAAACGGTTTAGAGTGCCATCGAGAGTTTTTAATAGAAAACAATTTAGGATTATCAAAACCTACTTTTCAAAATCCAAAAGGCAAAAAGGGGTCACCGCCCCAAAGGTTTACTTTCTGAAAAATGACATTAACCAAACCGTTGGGATTTTAGCCCCAAATCCGTAAAACGACTTTTACAAAACCATTGGGATTTTAGCCCCAAATCTCAGCAACTCACAGTACACAAGAACAACCGCAAGGTTCGTCTCCCAACATCAAAATCCACAAATAAAAGATTTAAAACAAACAACAAAATACTCTAGTGCCATCCTAGCCAAGTAGGCCAAACGAACAACTTACCTCTTACGCACTTAGTCAATGCATGCAATCATGAAAACCGTTCAAAAGCACTCATTTCCGGAAATGCCATAATCAAATCACATTTGTAAAAATACACCACAATTAACCATGGATCCACCCCTCCGTGGACCCCAACCGAGACCCCGTCGGATCTAACCCGTAGTGGTTAAAAGCAAGCTCGCGGATCCACCCCTCCGTGGACCCCTACCGAGACCCCGTCGGATCTAACCCGTAGTGAGCATACACACACACACGTTACTCATGCAATACTAATATGCTAAGAATGTAAGTTCATTAAGAATACTCACTAGAGATGGCCATTAACTCGACACCATTATCAAACTCTTCAAAAATACAATAACAAGATTAAATACGGAATACACGATTCCATAACTTAAACAATAGGAGTATCATCATAAAAGCCTTCAACGTTCAAAATAACCAAATCATAATCAATTCTCAAAACACCGTTCACAAAACACACGCGTTTTGAAAGAAAGCCTTTAACGAGGCCAAACCGAAATCCTTTGAAACTTCATTTCAAATAACCAAACAAACACATCAAGATGACCACCGATCATCATATCCATAAAACGAGAAAAGTATGGGCAAGGTACTTGCCTCGAATAAGAACAACGCGGAGAATCGACCGAAGTAGGTTGGCCCGAACCGACTACGAACCCGCCGACTCCACCGAACGCCAACTCACGTTCATAAACTACGAAGGACAATTAATAACAATGAAATGAATTCCATAACACGACTCAAAGCCGTTGAATTCAAAGAATGAATGACGAAAGTTCAAGGATTTCCCCCAAAACGGCCAAGAACACGATTCGTCCCGTCAAAACCCGAAAATGGAATTCCAAGTTGAAATATGGATATACAATCCATAGAATATGTTTAACAACATCATTTAACCATAATCGATCCATCGAAAACGGATGAAAAATGAGATCGGGACAAATCCCCCAAAAAGTCAATTCGAAGGAAATCAAGAAATATACTTCGATTCGACGAAGAACAATGGATTAAATGATGTTAAACACAATAATACTACCAAGATTAATCATACCCATCATGAATTAATCAACAACACTAACGAATCGGATTTAAAATGCAAAAATCCCCAAATTCACGAAATTAGGGTTCTAAGGAAGATTACCTTGATTCGCTGGATCAAAGGGTGATAACGGACGATTGATTGATGTTATGGACTCAAGAACTTCATGGATTTGTTGTTAAACAACATGGCTTCGTCACACATGAATCGCCATTCGCGGACGGAGAAGGAAGGAAATGAAAAACGAAGGGAAATGTGGCTGGTCTGTCATATATATACTGGGCCGGAACTAGCGTGCGCTAGCCTTCCCGGACTAGCGTGCGCTATCGGCCAGTACCGGCCGAGCACTCTCGGCCATGGCCCGTATGACCCGGCACCACCGACCACCCCGCCGACCGTGATCGGTCCACCCGACTCCGCTAGCGTGCGCTACTGGCCAAGCTGCGCGCTAGCCGACTGGCCCAAAGAGCCACCGGACTAACAAACTTACCTGTAACGCACGCTAGTCGGCCGGCGTCGCTACCCTGCCGAAGCGTGCGCGCTACGACCGATGGCGCGTGCTACCCGCCGATCCCGACCGAGTCCGTAACCTCGAAACCCCACTGTCCGCCCGATAGCGTCGTTGTCGACTGCTAGCGTCGCTACACTGCCGCATGCGCAGCCTTCCGGAAGCAGCGCTTACGCCGGTTCTCGCCAGCATCTGTCCGGCCGGTGCCTGCAATCGTCCGGCCGGGCCCCGCAACCGTCCTGGCCAGCCCCGCAACCGCTGTGGCTCGACCCGATTTCCGAAAACGTGCGGAACGAACACGATTTAAAAGTTCGCGACAACATCAACGGCCCGAAATGAAAACATAATACCATAATTAGTCATACGCGACCAAGAAACGGGTCGAGGCAACAATTACAGATACGGATACCCGTAACTTTCAAGAAATTACAAAATGGCCCAAAACGCCCGGAAATCACGATACGTGATCGAATAACCAAACCGGTTCACAACACGCCTAACAAGGTTAAACGGACTTACGGAAACTCAAACAAATAGCTTCAACGAGATTCGCAAGAATCGAACTCAAGCGCGGAAAAGTCGCTAAAAAGCACGGAACTCAACAAAACGACACCGAAACGAACTCAGATGTCAAAAAGTGTAGAATTAATCATTCTCAGAATGACGAAACGGTCATGAGCGAGTCGTCAAAATGGACTCCGTCCGAAAAAAGAAATTTACCGAAAATCGAAAATTGCGGATATTACATTATAATCTCAAACTTGAAGTTCCAAAAGACTTTTTGTCGTTTTCTAAAATTCCCGAGTTGATATATATTAATTTCAAAGACTTGAGTTGTACCTTAAATATTGAAAACCTCTCGGGAACTTCTTTCACGACTGTTGTTATCGTAATATAACTGATATTGGCGTGATATATTTCATATAGACTGAATACTTGTACTAGCCATTCAAATGCTAACCCCTTAAATGGGGGAAATGCATATCATGCATTTCAGGCGTGCTTAGTTCGTTGGAGCAACCACTGGGACGGCATGGAAGAAGACGAGCCGCGATACTAATCAAGAGTGAAGAGTCCAGTTTGATATTGTTGTATTATTGAGTTATTTTCAGCCTTCCGTTGTATTGTATCTTGACCCCTGCGTGGGTATGTACAATAATGAGTTTATTTTTGGGTTGATTTAATCATGAGACCTCATTGGTCAGTGTAATTAGTATTTGACCTTATCGGTCTGTGTTAGTACGTTGTTTGACCTCGGCCGGTCAAACATTGTTCGTATCGTAGTTGTTAGCCTGGTAGATCCTTATAGAAAAAGGGTCTACGGCGTGTAATATTCCCGGTGGTTTCTAGGCGTGTTACAGGATCCAAGGGGACACCGGTGTGGTGCCGGACGTATGGACTCCAATTCTCTCAAGTCAGTAAATTTGCAGAAATGAGAGGTATAGAAAAATAAAATTAATGCAGTGGGACTTATCCTTTTCACAGGGATTAACCAAGAGAGACCGGAGATCCGTCTGCCTGATCTAAAGAACCGTGAGTTTTATCACCTCGAAACCACAAGTCACCAGACTTAGAGATGTCCGATGATCTTTTGGGTGCATCGATGAATATCGGAGTCAGCCGGAATATAGAGCACAACGTAGAGAGAGAAAGAGAGAGTAAGAATAGATGGATAAGAGAGGGTTCTCAATTCGATTGCTTGATGGCATCTGGAGTCTGGACTCCCCCTACTTATAGGTGAGGTGGGGCGCATTCTATTTGAGTGTATCTCGTAACACTTCCCCATATTCAGGGGCCGTTGGAGGTTTTATCGAGATCATGAACTTACTCTCACATATCTCCATGTGCATGTTGACCAAGATGGCCCATTTCATGGTCCACATGTGGAATCCGTTGAGAGATTTACTCTCAACGTTCGGGAGGCACGTTCATCACGTGTATCGGGGAGGCTCGGTTCAGGTTGACCAGGTCTACCATCATATTTGTTGGTTTTGTGTTGACTCTATCAGTCAGATGGAGCCCCTCGGATGGATTGGGCTGTTAGGCATGTTAGACTTGGGCTTGGCCTGTAGGCAAGGTTTATTTTTCTGTAGAGGTTGCCTCTTGAATTGGACCGACTCGATCCAATTGAAAGGATTGTATTTGTGTATTCCTGGACTGCCTTTAGAATCTTCGTGGGATGACTGTTTGCTATTTAGGCCCACTCACAGTATCTTATGGCATCTGCTTTAATCTTTGGGTTTGGCCGACCCTATTGGGCCTCAATAATATTTGGGCTTCTTCAATGGACTGATATTTATTTTTTGCCAATATAGTTTGTCCCCCACTCTCTAAGTTGAGTTCTCAAATTGGAGAGTAGATAGTCGCCATAATGTTGTTGTGAGATTAGAACTATTATGGATTTTATCTTGATTCGAGACGGAAAGACACTCTCGGTGAAAATTATTTTCGTTTCTTTTCAAGAGGCTAGCTTTTTCTTCAAGGAATAATTGTAAATGTAAACCATCGAAGTAAGTGAAGTTGACTTCTTGACTTTTGTACAAAAATGTGGAAATAAAAGTTTATTTGGACCACATTTCCTCCACTGGGTCATTATTGGACCATCTCGTTGTTTGTCCCCCACTCTTCAAGTCGAGTGTTTTGAATTGAAGAGTTAACTATTATCGTACTGTTACTCCAAAAATGGAGTTATTATGAATTTATCTTGACCCGTTTATCCAAAAATTAGAAAGAGAAAATATTTTTGGAAAAAATTATTTTTTGTTTCTTCCAGCTATTTTCTCCATCTAATAATTGCAGATGTGAATAACCAAATCTTCCGTGGAATTTGTATGACTTCTTGAGTTTTATAATTACTGAGTTAGTTGGAGATCTACTTAAAATAGATTTCTATCATCGGATTTTTGTTGGACCGTCTCGCTCTGATAGATAGAAGAAAATGTGAGTTTTGAGTCCAAATTTGTATTCCATTCAGAGGGAATAAATTGTTGGCCCATAAGATGAAAATGGCCCAAATATCCTCTTTGAGCAGACCTAATTATTTTCTTCTCCTCTTCATCATGTTTATTCTTTTTGCTTAAAGTTTCTTTCCCCTCTCCCCACCCTATTTATTATTTTTTTTATTATATATTGTTTTATTCCTATTTCCGTCTTTCTCCCCTGAAAGCCTGTGACTTCTGTCTAGTATCTAAAACCAAGGAGAGAGCTATAATACCCGAGATTTTCATTCCGATTATTTTGGATTTTTCGGATATTTATCGGTTGCCGAGTGTCGGTATTATTTTCTCGATGATTGATTTTTGTGTTTATATGGTCGCGTGTGATTATTTGTTGCATGATGTTTTCATTTCGGATCGTTGATGTTGTCCGCGAGCGTTTTGTCGAGTTCGTTCCGTACGTTTTCGAAAATTGAGTCGTCGGGTCATGGCGGCCGGACAAAGTGAGCGGTACCGTCGGAAGGGATAGGCACCGGCCGAGTGCGGCAGCTTTTTTGGAAGGGTGGCACCGCCGGCAGATGCGGCAGGAACCGGCATGGCGCACACTACTGTCGGAAGGCTGCGCGCGCTATTCGGCAGGCATAGCGCGCGCTATTCGGCTGCTCGCGCACGCAACCTGGCCGAGCACTTTAGTCCAGGAGGTTTTGGACGGGTCGGCTAGCGCACGCTAACGCCCGTCCAACGCGCGCTATCGCGGCCGGGCAGAAGTCTCTGGACTGTCATTGCCGATCACTAGCGCACGCTAACGCCAGGGTCTAGCGCACGAGGGCGGGCCCCGGACGAAGGTTCTAGGTCGAGACTGGCCCGTTAGCGCGCGCTAACCCGGAACCCTAGCGCACACTACCTGGCGTCCGTATATATATGACTGAGCAGTCATATTTTCACCCATTTTTCATTTCTTTTCATTCCTTTCCGCGGCTGGAGTCTTGGTGAGCGATGAGGCATGTTGTCAAGTGATTAATCAACGAAGTCCTGGAGTTCATATCATCGATTAATCATTCCATAACCTCCTCTAACCGACCGAATCAAGGTTAGATTTCCTAAAATCTTAGTTTCGGGAAATTGGGGGTTTTGTTTGGTTTTGTCCGATTTAACCGTAGTAACTTAGATTTGTGGCGAATTAATGATTATTAAGCTGTATTCTATCATTTTCCTTGTGGTTCCATGGTTGGATTGTCAAGGATTCGTTGTTTTGTTGAGTTCCTAATCGACGCCTTGAAGGTGTCCGATAAAGGATCTTACAGGGGGCTTCAGGCGTTATATGATTATTATTCCTCGTACGATCATTGATATATTGATGCTATGTCTTAGGAATAAAATCTTTGTGACGAACTCGAGTCGGAACCCTTCCGTTCATTGTCTTCTTCGGGGTCCGAGGTTTCCCGGTTGAACCTTGTTCTTCGGAATGCTCGATATCGATTATTGAGGCAAGTATTCTACTTATAAGATTTGTGTCTTGTGAATAGAGTTTACATATTGTATTTACGATGATTTGGTTTAACTTTGTGGATATGATTCGTGCAATTTGGTTATTCGAAGTTTGTTGGTATTAATGATATTCTTGCTTGTTTAACGTTGTGAAGTTGTGTTGGTCATGTTAGTCGTGTGATTCGTGTTGGACATGATTGCGCGGGTTTGATGTCTTGTGTTGATTATGATTATTGTGTTGTATTGATTATACACTTGGACATGTATTTTAGTGTATGATTAGACATTTGAACGTATTTGTATTAAGGTGTGTTATCCGTGGTGATGTGTTGCGTTGCTTGATATGTGTTGGGAACAGTGTATGTGGTCGAGGTACGGTCTGTGTGACCTCTGGAGTTAGGTATATGATGTGTACGAACAGCGTGCGTGGTCCAGGTACGATCCGTGTGGCCTCTGGAGTTCGGTACATGATGTGTACGAACAGTGTATATGGTCCATGTACGGTCCGTGTGGCCTCTAGAGTTCGGTACATGATATGTACGAACAGTGTGTGTGGTCCAGGTATGGTCCGTGTGGCCTCTGGAGTTCGGTACATGATGTGTACGAACAGTGTATGTGGTCCAGGTACGGTCCGTGTGGCCTCTGGAGTTCGGTACATGATGTGTACGAACAGCGTGTGGTCCAGGTACAGTCCGTGTGACCTCTGGAGTTTGGTACATGATGTGTACGAATAGTGAATGTATGGAATTGGGCACGGTCCGCCGTGACCTCAGGGGTTCGTTACTTGACGAGTACGAACAGTGATTGTGTGGATAATGTTTTGATATTAAATCTCGGACACATGATGATATTTTCACTAATGTGTTTTGAAATAAGAAATGGGCTGAGGCCCTGACGATTTTAGAAAGAGGTTTTGTAATTTGGGACTCGAGGTCCAAAAGAAATTATGCTTTAAAAACTCCCGAGATACCAAATTTAATTTTAAAAACTTCATCACTTGTTTTTTTATTAATAAAACCTCTCGGGAATGTTTTGACAATTGATTGTGTTACCTGATTCGTGATTGCTTTCTACTTGATACATTTTGTATACTATTATACTTGCACTAGTAAAACAATGTAGTTTTAATAACCCCCGAGAAATCGGGGGGTGGATGTCTGCTTTGCGTCCAGGTACATGTTGGTTCGGGGGAACAGTCACAGGGTCGGCACAGGAAGTGACGAGCTACAATACTAATCAAGAGTTGAGAGTTTGGTCGGGTTATGTTGTGTTGACCGAGTTATAGTCAGACTTCTGCTGTTGTGTATCTTTACCCCTGCGTGGGTATTTAGTGTAAAGAATTGTATTTCATCTCGTTTGCGTTAGTCGTGTGATCTCATCGTTCCATGTGGTTGTATTGTAATTGACCTTAGTGGTCTGCATTATTGTAATGATTGACTCTGGTCGGTCAAGTTTTTGGTAGTTCTGTGTTGTTTAGCCTGGTAGGTCCTCGTGGGGAGGGTCTATGGCATGTAATATTCCCATATGGTGTGGGGTGTTATAGTTATCGTATCAGAGCTTAGGTTGCGGAAACCTAGGTTGTCGGATCAAGTCGAGTCATGGTTTGTCGAGTAATATGAGATCAAGTCAGTCGAGTTGCCAGGTGACAAGTTGAGTTGTGCGTGGTCATAACGTGTCGTATGTATTGTCGGGCGAGATTAGTATCATGGGCGATCGTCATATCCGTGCGGCCTGTGGACGTAAGTCTCCTCTTTTATGCGAGGTATCAGTGTTTCATGATTTCATTTAATTGCGATAATTGTGGTGCATAATTTTGTTTCCATGGTGTTGTGAAATGGAATCCATGTTTGATATTTGTGGTACGCCGTTTGTGTATTGTGTTGAATGTACTGATAGTTGGACATCGAATGGTGCTATGCGATGTGAAAACTGTGAACTTTAATGTGATCCATAGGTTGTATCGATGGCAGAGTTCGTGAGGAACTCATATGGATGGTTTTGACGTATGTTTGAACTTGGTGTTTACAAATCGTATTTGATTAAATTTGTAATCTCGTTTGCCAATTAGGCATGTGGTTTCAAGTTTGATTATTTTTAATTATGTCCGCTGCGGGAAGGTTTAAAATGATTTTCTAAAAGATTTTATGAGCTTGAGTATGTTTGTAAAAGAATCGATTTTCGAAAATATTTCGATAGCACGGGTAAACAACAATTTTGTATGGATTTTGAATTCGGTTGAACTTTGACGAATTAGTCATGTATTTTCAAATGACACCTTCAGATGGTATCTGAAAAATGTGTTTTAAAATACTTCGGATATTGCAAACCGTTACTGTCATTTTTTGGATATGATCGAAAGGATTTTGGGAAATTTTTATTTTGCAAAACGACTTTGATTTTCGGAATTTAAAATGTTATGTGTTTGTGTGTTGGGACTAAGTCGTTGTGACAAGTTTGTTATGTTGTTAAGCTCGTTGGAGAATTTTGCATTGTTTCTAAATGCCGGGATATATTGTTAGGAGTCGAACCTTAACCTTTGGAGCCGTTTCGGGGCTGCTGGGACAATTCTGTTGTCCTGCAGCTAGTGATTACGGCCGTAAAATGTTTACCATTACGACCGTAAGCTCTTAGGTGTTATAGCCGTAAGCTCCTAGATGTTACGGCCGTAAACTGTATGTTATTACGGCCGTCATCTTGTGACTGTTACGACAGTATCTTTGCTGTTACAGTGAAATCTATGCTCTTTGTCGATCGTTTGATTCCATAGATATTATTGACGTGTTATTAACTCTTACCTTTCTTGTTAGCGAATTTTGGTTGCACACTTAGGTGTTGTGACTGCAAGGTCTGTTTTAATTGTATTATTCTATAATGTTATCCTGATGAGATAGTTGATCCATGGTAATGATTAGTGCTAGTACAAGCGGTTTTCCACCCGATG
This sequence comes from Orobanche coerulescens, assembly GCA_033398695.1. Lineage (NCBI taxonomy): Eukaryota > Viridiplantae > Streptophyta > Magnoliopsida > Lamiales > Orobanchaceae > Orobanche > Orobanche coerulescens. The sequence goes on along the minus strand of CM065807.1, from coordinate 195,873,194 downwards.
ATGGTTTGGCGAAACCTCTGGGCTTCGATGCTAAGGGGCATGGCTACGGATTATCATGTGCATTGTTATTCGTGATGGTGTGGCGTGGTAACATGTGGTTACCCTGTAGGTCATTTTGACGATATCGGTTATCGAGGAGATTTGATATTTTGAAATGTTGTTTTGCAAATGACTTCAAAACGAAACAATTATGATAATGGAATCATGGTTTTGATTAAACGACCGAGGTATTAAAAGTATTTTTCAAAATTTTCATTTCAGCAAAATCTTTCAAACTCAAGAAATTTAAAATATTATCATTTGAACGAATACCTCGATTTTTTTTAAATAGAATGGTACACATGTTTGACCCCAATGATATGTATGTGATTTTGACCGGGTTTGTTTTTCTTAAGGTCATACATTCTGTTTATGTGGCCATGTAGATTATTTATGAATTTAAATTCTATTGTTGCAGTGATAGTTCGTGTATTCGTGTAATGACTCAGAGTGAATATTTTATTGTATTGCTATTTGTTGTCCTATGTTGATTATGTGATGTTTGTTTTGTTTGCTGAATGGTGGTCCGTTTATTATGCTGAGAGGTTGAGGCCGAGGATGTGGTCGTAGTAATGGTCATGATCAGGAGCATGATGGGGCGACTCGCTCATTGTCGAGTACCAATCAGCTCAGTACAGATGGTCGAGATGACCATTCGCGTGATCAGGGGCAATCAGCCAGCGGTAATGTTGACGTTAGCGCCACCACCGTCCTTCATCAGGTGGTTGATCAGTTGGCACAGATGAATCAGAACGTGCATCGGGATAAGAACCCAGATGGGGACAATGAAGCTAGTAAGTGGTTACGAGTTGTGATGAGAATGCACCCGCCCCATTTTGTAGGATCTTCGGACTCGTTAGGTTGGGAGAACTAGCTCTTCCAGTTGGACAGAACATTTGATGTTGTATCTTGTCCGGACGAAAGGAGAGTACCTATTGCTCAATACCTGCTCGATAAGGAAGCTGCAGACTGGTGGGAGTCCATAGCGCCTAGTGATCGTGCAGCTACTTGGGCTGAATTCAAGACTGCCATGGAGGCCGAGTATTGTTCGCCGCCTATTAAGGATCGTAGGATTGTAGAGTTCTTCTCGGGTACGCCCCAAGATGTGTCGATATCTCAGGCAATAGTCGATTATAATCGGCAATTATGTTATGTTCAAGATCAAGTGAGAAGTGAGGCATATAAGGTTCGTTATATCGATATGCATATGAAACCTCATGTTCGACAGTGCATGGCTCCTTTTATGTGTACTACGTTGAAGGATTATCAAGACCGAGCCTTAGCATTTGAAATGGTTGTATTGTCTACCGAGTCGGTATCTGTAGCAAAGAAACAGAGGATTTCTGATGATGCCTTAGGAAGTAAGGAAATTGGGATTTTAAAATCCCAAGCCTCGTATCAGATGAGTATGGGACCTTCTCGGCCAATTTAGAGAATCTAAAAGACCCAGGTCGATGTCTTGGAGTTCAGGCAGTGCTCCAAGATGTTTCAACTGCAATATACTGGGCCACGATCATGCGAGTTGTAAGAAACCGCCGAGAATTTGTTATAATTGTGGATGCGAAGGGCATCGAGACTAGTACTGCGAGACCGTTGCTAAGATGGTAGGGAACCGAAGTTTTGTTCATACTTCTGGAGGGCTCAGTGATGCCCAGTGATAATATTTTGTGTTTGTAGTGCGGATGGTGTCCCGTGTGTAGACTTATTATGTAATGTTTTTATGTTTGGGGCATGATGATTGATAGTTTGTGTTGGAGGAGTCCGTATGAGTTGTTGAGCCTATGGAGAAACGTGACTGTAGATCACGGGACCATGAGTTTGATATTTTTATGTTGAGTGTGGTGTTTTGTTTAGTAGCACTCTGATGTCTTTGTTTTAAGTTTTGGGATGAAACTTATTTTAGGGGGGTAGAATGTAATACCCGAGGTTTTTATTCCGGTTATTTTGGATTTTTCGGATATTTCTCGGTTGTCGAGTGTCAGTATTATTTTCTCGATGATTGATTTTCATGTTTATATGGTCGCGTGTGATTATTTGTTGCATGATATTTTCATTTTGGATCGTTGATGTTGTCCGCGAGCGTTTTATCGAGTTCATTCCATGCGTTTGTGAAAATCGAGTCGTCGGGTCATGGCGGCTAGGCACTGGCCGGACAGGTGCGGCAGCTACTGTCGGAAGGGCTGGGCATTGGCCGGGCAGGTGCGGCAGGAACCGGCATAGCGCACACACTGTCAGAAGGCTGCGCGCGCTACTCGGCAGGCATAGCGCGCACTATTCGGCTGCCAGCGCACGCTACCTGGCCGAGCAGTTTAGTCCAGGAGGTTCTGGATAGGTCGGCTAGCGCACGCTAATGCTGTCCAACGCGCGCTATCGCGGTTGGGCAGACGTCTCTAGACTGTTGGTGCCGATCACTAGCGCACGCTAGCGCCAGGGTCTAGCGCATGAAGGCGGGCCCCGGCTGAAGGTTCTAGGCCGATACTGGCCCATTAGGGTGCGCTCACCCGGAACCCCAGCGCATGTTACCTGGCGTCCGTATATATATGACTGAGCAGTCATGTTTTCACCCATTTTTTCTTTCTCTTCCTTCCTTTCCGCGACTGGAGTCTTGGTGAGCGAGGAGGCATGTTGTCAAGCGATTAATCCACGAAGTCCTGGAGTTCATATCATCGATTAATCATTCCATAACCTCTTCTAATCGACCGAATCGAGGTTAGATTTCCGAAAATCTTAGTTTTGCGGAAATTGGGGGTTTTGTTTGGTTTTGTCCGATTTAACCGTAGTAACTTAGATTTGTGGCGGATTGATGATTATTAAGTTGTATTCTATCATTTTCCTTATGGTTCTTTGGTTGGATTGTCAAGGATTCATCGTTTTGTTGAGTTCCTAATCGACGCCTTGAAGGTGTCCGATAAAATGTCTTAGAGGGGGATTCGGGTGTTATACGATTAATATTCCCCATACGATCGTTGATATATTAATGATATATCTTAGGAACGAAATATTTGTGCTGAACTCGAGTTGGAACCCTTCCGTTCGTTGCCTTCTTCGGGGTCCGAAGTGTCCCGGTTGAACCGTGTTCTTCGGAATGTTCATTATCGGTTATTGAGGCAAGTATTCTACTTATACAATTTGTGTCTTGTGAATAGAGTTTACATATTAGATTTACGATGATTTGGTTTACCTTCGTGGATATGATTCGTGCGATTTGGTTTCGAATGTTTGTTGGTATTAATGATATTCTTGCTTGTTTAACGTTGTGAAGTTGTGTTGGTCATGTTAGTCGCGTGATTCGTGTTGGACATAATTGCTCGGGTTTGATGTCTTGTGTTGATTATGATTATTGTGTTGGATTGATTATACAATTGGACATGTATTTTGGTGTATGATTGGATGTTCAAACGTATTTGTATTAAGGTATGTTATCCGTGATGATGTGTTGTGTTGCTTGATATGTGTTGGGAACAGTGTATTTGGTCCAGGTACGGTCTGTGTGACCTCTGGAGTTCGGTACATGATGTGTACGAATAGCGTGTGTGGTCCAGGTACGGTCCGCGTGGCCTCAGGAGTTCGGTACATGATGTGTACGAACAGTGTATGTGGTCCAGGTACGGTCCATGTGGCCTCTGGAATTCGGTACATGATGTGTAAAAACAGCGTGTGTGGTTCAGGTACGGTCCGTGTCGCGTTTGGAGTTTGGTACATGATGTGTACGAACAGTGTATGTGGTCCAGGTACGGTCCGTGTGGCCTCTGGAGTTCGGTACATGATGTGTACGAACAGCGTGTGTGGTCCAGGTACGGTCCATGTGACCTCTGGAGTTCGGTACATGATGTGTACAAATAGTGAATGTATGGAACCGAGTACGGTCCGTCGCGACCTCCGGGTTCGTTACTTGACGAGTATGAACAGTGATTGTGTGGATACTGTTTTGATGTTAAATCTCGGACACGTGATGATATTTTCACTAATGTGTTTTGAAACAATAACCGGGCTGAGGCCCTGACGATTTTATAAAGAGGTTTTGTAATTTGGGACTCCAGGTCCAAAATAAATTATGTTTTAAAAACTCCCGAGATACCCTTTTAAAAACTTCATCACTTGTTTTCTCATTAATCAGGAGTTAAGAGTTTGGTCGGGTTATGTTGTGTCGACCGAGTTATAGTCAGACTTCCGTTGTTGTGTATCTTTACCCCTGCGTGGGTATTTAGTGCAAAGAGTTGTATTCATCTCGTTTGCGTTAGTCGTGTGACCTCATCGGTCCGTGTTGGTTATATTGTAATTGACCTTAATGGTCTGCATTATTGTAATGATTGACTCCGATCGGTCAAGTTTTTGGTAGTTCTGTGTTGTTTAGCCTGGTAGGTCCTCGTGGGGAGGGTCTACGGCGTGTAATATTCCCATAAGATCTGGGGGTGTTACAAGAGCAGCCATGTCCGCCTTATGAGGGATCGGGCAACAGTCGACGACGCACGGTTAAGGGTGAGCCAACTCCAATCTCCAGCAAGAAGTCTGAACCAGGCGTTGAATGGATCAGGGCATCGAGTTCGGGCGCGGGAGGGCAAAGAGTTGAGCTCAGCCGGCGGGCGGAGCGTGTCGTCAGGTTTGTAAACGGAGCGACCTTGCTTTGGTAAGTATTGTCCAACTGTGCTTCTTCCTCCGTCCTTTTCCATTTAATTATTTTTCTTGATTTGAAGGTTGGAGGGGTTCTTGGTCCTGATAAAGACCTTCTTATGATATATGTTTTGGTGGTTTTTGATTTCTGGGATTGATTGAGGATTTTGATGTACAAATAGGAAGATTCAAAAATTGGATTATCCCATGAACTATCCCAAGACCGAAAATTCATTTCTTCGAAAACATAAGTTTTTGATCCCCTCAACTGTGTCGGGGAGGGAGATGATGATATGTGTTTGAAGGAGCCACAAGTGATTTGTAGAATATACCTGAAAAAGTGTATGTTAGAAATACTTCGAGATTTTTGTCGATCAATATACTTTGGTTGTGCATTTTGTGAGTTTAGATATGCTTCCTACTTGTACTCTAAACTTTTGATGATGAAATATTTGTATGTCGCATTCAATAGTCGAATCATTGTAATGATTTTTGGTGTTGCTTTGGATCTAAGAAAAAGTGTTTTTCAGCTTAGAAGCTGAGAATCATTTTGTATTTGGAGTTTGTAAACGTTTGAACAAAGTCTTTAGTGCTTTGTTCTACTCTTTATTTTTTGATTTGGAGTGTCATGTAGTTTGTTGTCAGCTCCAATAATTGAATTTTGGCGCTTGATTTTGTCAAGATTATTTGTTATCTCGTAAGCGTCATTCCATGTGTTTGGTGTATGGAGACTTTGTTTTATAGTAACGACTCTGCATTGTTCGAGCATTATATTCTTGTGATGTGCCTCTTTTATTTTTGCAAGTTTTGAGTTATTGCGTATTTGAAAAGATTTGGACATAAATATTCTCGTAAATTCCAATCTCGTAATAGTGTATGCTTGTTGACTCATTCAAAGTTACTATGGAGAAACCTTGATTTTTGATTTGAGGAGTTTGTTTGGCATCTTTGCGTGTATTAAAGTTGCTAATTGATTTTTGAAAATTAATTCGACTATCATTTCTTTGAGTAATCTTGCATCGTCGCCTCTTGTATATTTTATGGAACGAAATGGAATATATCATTCAGCTTTTGTGATAATGTTGGTATTTTTCCTCTATCATTCTTTGATTATTTCGAATAGAAATAGACTGTGACTCAAGCGAAGTTAGAGGTGATTTAGGTATGTCGGATGAGTGCATGACTAGAGGGGTTGACATTGATAAAGCTGACTTATCTATGTCCGATGTGAGTGTAGTAAACTGTCCTGGTCGAGAGGTGATGTGTAAGGGGAAAAAATATGTATTTATAGGTGAGCCCGCGGGGCCTATAGGTTGCCCCACGGGGGTGCTTTCCACGAGTCCTCCCTCTAGTCTCTGTGAGGGGCCTCTATCGGCGATTAAGGATCTATATAGTTTGCCGAAGTCTGTGAGGTTACCATATAAGCGTGAAAGGCGGATTGGAGGATTGATGGATCGATATGCTTTTATGAGATCCCATTCGAGATAGGACTTAAGCTACCTCTAATACCTTTCATTATGGAAGTGCTAGTCTATTACGGATGCACCCCTATCCAGTTCATGCCCAATGCTTGGAGGTTACTTCTTGGATTGCAGTCTCTTGGTGAAGTCAAGGGAATAAATATTTCAGTGGGCACACTTCGCCGCACATACTACCCAAATCAACATGATTGTGAGATGGGTAGACTTCAATTAAATCTTCGACCCGAGAAACAACTAATTAATATGCCTTCGAAGAGTGATTTTTGTTCGTGGAAAGGTCGATACTTTTTTGTGGAGTCCAAACACGTGTTTGGACCTGGGGGGTCAGGAGGAATTCCCACTCACTGGGTGGGGATTTCCGGTGAGTATTGTTTACTTGAGTTTTTCCTTTCTTCTGAATTTATTTTGAGCTAAATCTGATCATGTTTTTACCACAGGCTTGCGTGATCGAGTGCCCTCTATTGATTCTTTTGGTGAAACGAGTACTGAGAATATCCAAGAGGTGCCGTGGCTTGAGAGAAAGGCTAAGGAGTTATTAAGGGCTGAAGTGTTAGCTCGTACTAGCATTTGATCGACTGCGATTGAAAAATTGGGAGGTAACACCTCTTATACTTGTAATGGAAATTTTCTTTTCCTTACTTTTAGTATGAGGTATTGAAGGAGTCGTCTTGTACACTTGTCTAGGCACCACAAGTTTTTTCATCAAAGCATTCATGAAGGGGGCGAAAAAACATAAGATTTTCACTACCAAGAAGATATACGCGATGGCGAAAAAAAGACGAAGAAGATTGATTCGAGGTCGATCATACCTTCTTCTAAAGCTGAAATAGGTGACCTCAATAATGTATCGGGAGGTGCTTTGAACTTAGTCTAGAGGGCGCCTAAAGCATTTTTAGGAGAGCCCGGGAGTGATGTTTCGAAGATTGTCATGGGTGAGAAGGCTTACCTCTATATGGGCCCTTCGGCTTTTAATGGGAATACTGGCTCATTGTCACTGGACGATGAGGTCCGTCAGATGGGGGCGTCCGAAGCTTCTACTTATCCATTTTCTCATCTTATCAAGGTAAGATTGCATTGAGTTTCTTAATTTTTTGTGGGGATACTTCTCTGATTTTTGTGTTTTTTTTTATATTTTTGTAGGCGGCATAATCAATGCTCTTACTTAATCAAAATATTGTCACTTCACAAGAGAGACAGACCCTATAATCTGCTCGTGATGCCGCTCTCAAGGAAAAAGAGAAGCTTGAGTTGTCTCTTCGTAAGGAGAAGAAAAGGTCGTCTGACTCTGAGCAACAACTAAAGGCGAGATTGTCTCATATTGAAGTCTGACTCGAGAAGCAGATGACCCAAGTCATAGCTAAGAAGGCCATGTCAAAAAAGATTCAAATCAGAGCGATTGCCCAAACAAGGCGTGATTTGATGGTGGAATTTATGAATGGGGAACACGTGAAATGGGCCGCTCTGAAGGAGGTCCAGATGTGTGAGGATATACTAAATGTGGCCGATGATGATGAGGATGCCGAAGAAGGAGAGGGCGATAAAGATCATGTGGAGCAGGCGAACGAGACTTCATGCTCCTGATAGCTTATTTCTAATGTCTTGGGTTATAGCTATGACTTCGCTTTTTTTTTTTTGATGTATTTCGTAGTTTGGCGTACCTAGCCGGAATGTTTGGTAGGCCTCTCTAGTTGTATTTCGAACTTATTTTGTAGATGTATTGTGGTTGTACCACCAAAAACTTGTATTGCTCGCCTTAAATATAGACTGAGGCTATCAGGCAATCTTTATTTTGTAGTCAGAGGTCGACTCTTATTTACTTGTATGGAAGTCCATCGTCTTGGATTGAATTCCCTCTTAATTGCAGAGGATGTCTTTGTTCTTAAAATATTATCTATTATATATTTTTTATTATATGAGAAGGTGAGGGGTCGGCCCTTTACCAGACTTGGAATTTTTTGGTCACCCTTTATATATATATATATATATATATATATATATATATGGGAAAAGTGTGTGGGGCTGTCACACACCCAAGTTGGGTGAAAAACCACTCACATCTAATTTTTTAATATTAATTTAAAACAAAAATGGGCCCCCTGAATTTAATGTTAAAAAATTAGATGTGAGGAGTTTTTCACCCAACTTGGGTGTGTGACAGCCCCACACGCACTTCCCCCTATATATATATATATATATATATGAGGGGTTGCCCCTTTGTTACTGTTAGGAATATGCCCTCGAATGTCACTCAGAGGATGAGAGAGTGAGAGTATTTGTATTGTAATTATGAATATTATATTTAATAAGGCAATTATTATTTCTATATTATTATATATCACTGGCATTGTGATTTGGTATATAGAATAATAGTCCTTGCATTTGAGAGCAAACATTCTACTCCTTATGGAGATAATGAGATAGGCACTAGAAGTGTTTAGTGCTTAACTAGTTCGCAAGTCGATAAAACTTAATTGGGCATTAAGTTTAGCCAAAATTTGTATAACGTGTACTTTGACATGTAAAGTACCTGTCTTCACTAAGATTTAGTGGAAGCACACGTTATAGGTATGCTAATGAGATTAGTATACTCGAACATGACTCACCTCGATTCGGTCACATGGATATCACTCAGGGTTTGTCATGACTGAATCGAAAGGTTGTGATAGGTATACATGGACCTTTGGCTTGAGGTTTCAGTAGGAGATGTGCTTGAGACATTAAGTTAGTCGTTAGAGTAGTTCGATTCAATCGTCGGTAGGTGGGGTCAACCTCGAAATGTAACTTAGTGGGCAAGTGGCAGTCTCTACTGAATACCAAGATAGATTTTTTTCTCCTGTAAGTGAGCAGGTAAATATCCTATGTGGTCAATAGCAAATGAGATCATAAGTATTTGGCCAAAGTATTTAGAGCTAGTTGTATTTAATACACGAGAGCTCGATGATCTCGGTTTGCATTAACAGAATGCATAGAGTCAAGTTACAATAGGGTTTGACTTTACCGTGACCCTAATACTTGACCAGGATATATGATTCTAAGGGTTTATACGTAAACGATATTCACGACATAATGGTTTTTAATGATCCGATCATTTGTTCTTAGTTGGGTTACGGTACGGAGTACTAGATTAGCTAAGTGTTATCCGTACTCCTTGGTTCCTCCCATTGCCGACTAAGACGGACCTATGGTCGCGCATAAGGATATTTGATGGATAAAATATGTATTTATTATCTCTTCATTAACATTGGATATTGGATATCTAATTTGATTTATTTGATAAATCATGCGGTCTTGTGAATTGAAATTAATTACCGGGTGATTAATTTAATTCGTAAATAATTATTTCTTGGAAATATATTATTATAATTTTGTATTTGATAAAATTAATTAATTGGATTAATTAATTAAATATAAATACATTTGATAAAACGAAGTGTATTTAACGGACAAGACACGCGAATGTTCGGTACACGAATCGAGTGGCTCGGCTCGTTTTCTCACCTAAACTCAAGTGGACCGCCCTCCTCTCATGCTTGAAAACTCACCAAGTGTTGTGTGGGGTGTGTTAGTCATATTTTACAAGGTTGATGACAAAATGCAGGATATTTGGAATCTCATCATTTTGATATCACTTTGTATTATATAAAGATATGTCTTTCACACCTCATGAGGGAGTTGAAAAACACACACATACACAACTTACCAACCTGCTGCTCCAGCCGTGAGCTCATTATGGGAGAGGAGAAAAATTATTTTTTTTCATTTTTCTTGTTCATCATTGAGAGAAAAAAAAGGAAGAAGAGAAGAGAAGAAAAATACTATATCAATTCCTAGCCGTGTTCTTTGAGAACGAATTGATATATTATTTTTCCGATCAATATCCGTCGCGTGATAACGTAGAGACACTCGATAATTTCGGTGTTTTGATCATTCATCAAGGAAGAACGAATTGGATTCGTATTCGTGTTGGTGACCGAAAAAAGCTTGGATCGGATTTTTCTTCAAGAAGATATTACCAAAGGTCTACGAGGGTATGACTTCTAAATTATATCTTCGTCATTTTTATATTCGTTTATACGATGCTTGTACGATCCGTTTTGGGGTTTGGTTTTATCCGGTTAGACCGGTTTTATTTCCGCTGCGTATCTCGTTTTTATTCACCGAACCCCAACAGTGGTATCAGAGCGAGGTCTTGAAATCGTATATAGGATATTTAGCATTTAGAATGCTTGTTTGAATGTTCTTATGATTTGGAATCATAATCGTTTTAATCGTTAATTTTTAATTATTCGTTTAAAAATTAATATTTCATGATTTATGTTACAATGTAAATCTATTTTTCTTATGAAAAACTGATTTAAATGTGTAATGTAAAGATTAGAAAAATATTATTTTTGGAATTGGGGCGAAAAGACGAGCCGAAAATAAGAACGGACCCGGCAGCTTGGAGCTGGCTGGGCACTGCCGTGCGGTCCCGTGCAGCGGATCGCGGTCCGGCCTTGCTCGGCAGCCTGCCGGCCGCTGCCAGGCAGTGGATCGCGATCTGGCCATGCGGTCCGGCCCTCCTCGGTAGCCTGCTGGGCAGTGTGCTGGGCAGCTCCCGGTTTGGCCGGGTCGTGTGTTTTTCGACTCTGTTTTTTATATTTCGTTCGGTAATTATTTTCCCACAAATTAAATTGGATTTAATTTGACTAAAATATAATTATGGTAATTTTATTTTTTAGGGAATTAATTTAATGATTTTTTTTATCCGGAACAAATTAAAATTAACAATTAAGTAAAATAATTGAATTAATTCTAATTGTTGGATTATTTTTTGTTGATTAGATCATTATTTAGATTAATCATCATTGCCATTTATTTTAATGTGATTGTCGCATTAATTTTGAATGGGAATGTAGTTCATGGACCTAGTTTTGAATCGTCTCTTTTGTTCGATTGGGTTGTAAAGACCATTTTGAGCCTATTTATTTTACTATAAAATTTGTATAGGATGCAATTTTTTAAATTTAAAATTTATATATAATGGCGAAGACCGGAGGAAGATCCGCTCGAGAAAACGAAGATTCAAGACCAAAGACATGTAATTAGATTACGATGTTTTTGTTCTAGGAACGGTCCATGAACTGCATGTTGTTAGTTTTGGGTTGTGTATGTTTTCATATTGTATGACAAACAAACAAACCGACAAACCGTGCTTATAAACGGATAAATGTGCAAAGTGTAACATATAATCGCGTTAATACTCCCACTTACAAACACTAAGTTATAAAGGTTACGAGGTTTCCTACCCTACGTCAAACTCATGGAAAATTCAAATCTAAACTGAAATATTATTCTTTCGAGTATGTCGGGGTAATATTTTTTGGGATGGTTGATAAATTCCTATAGTGCATTAGATGCCTTTGGTTGTGACAAATCAAACCCCTAGAAACCGTATGGGTTGCCGGGTAAGATTCAATTGTCAGACTAATAGGAGTTGAGGGTTTAAACTTAGATAGTTCAGTGAGCCATAGAAACCGAATGGGTTGAGGGCAAGTGAACTAGGGGTAAAAGAAGATCGAATCATCCATTAGATGGGTTGGTGTTAGACAGCACTTTATAAGGAATGATAGAATATAAACCGTATGGGTTGCCCTATATTAAACTTTATAAAGAACTCGATCACCACTGAGAGTCAACCATGACTTCTGGATTTCACATGGGAGTGTGCAAATACCGATAAAATAGTGAGAGCCGAGTTATGAATAAAGAAAGTCCTTAAATTCTTTACTCGGATCATGATTAAACAATAACTAACAAATCTTAAATGATTCTCTACACTTAACAAAATCTCTCAAAATGACAATGAACTCACTCGCTATACTACTTGAAAAAAACATCCTAACTGGTCCGAACTATGTGGACTGGCTTTGGAACTTGAGGATTGTCCTCACTGTGGAAATACTGGGATACGTCTTGGAGGCGGACATTCCAGCAGCTCCTGCAAGAACCCAAGCCAATCAAGAATATGTCGATGCCCATGAGAAATGGGTAAAAGATGACGTAAGAGTGCGCGGGTACATGTTAAGCTCAATGACTAATGAGCTTCAACGTGCCCATGAAAAGATGACGTCTTCGAGGGCCATCTTAGCGCACCTGGCTGCGCTCTATGGAGAGCATAGTCGAACTGCTAGATATGAGATATCGAAGCAGTTATTCAGCGCCAGGATGAAGGAAGGAGAGAGGGTTGGGGACCACGTCCTCAAGATGATCTTGATGATTGAGAGATTAGAAGCTCTTGATTTTTAGATGCATGCATCTCTCCAAACTGACCTTATCCTGTAGTCACTTCCTGACTCCTTTTCCCAATTTGTCATGAACTTCAACTACAATGAGATTGAATATAACTTAGCTAGGCTAATGAACAAACTGATGATTGCCCAGTCTCAGATGAAGACAAAGGGAAAGGACGCTGCACTTGTGATTTCTTCTGGGACTTGGAAGTACAAGAATAAGAAGAAAAAGAAAAAAAAAGCAATTAGGTCCAGTAGCCAACATCTATAAAGAAAAGGGCAAAGCCTCAATGGTTCAAAAAAGCAAGGGGGCCAAGAAAGTGGATGTGTGCCTTAAATACGGTGAGCTAGGCCACTGGAATAGGTACTGTCCAAAGCTTGACCGTAATGTGCCTTCAGGTACGGAACTACTGGTTTTAGAAACAAATAGTTCTGGAACTGTATATTCTACTTCTTGGATACTTGATTCCGATGTGAGTTCTCATATTTGGATAATGAATTAGGATCTAGAACGAAGTAGGAAGCTGGGTTCAGGGGAGGTGATGGTCATCGTCATAAGTGGACATAGTGTCGAGGCTTCTGATATTGGATCCCTTATATTGGATTTAGAATCTGGTTTATTCTTACTTTAGATTATGTACTTGTTTTGTCCAAGGGACATAAGAATATTGTATCAATTCCGGTCATGGATCGAAAGGGATTTCTCTTCTTTATTGGATATGGGTCATATCGTATTTATTTCATAAATAAATTGGTTGGTACTGCTACATTGTTAAATGGTTTATACCATTTGAATCTAAAGAATAAAACAACCGTGAGCACTATAACTAGGAAGCGTGGTAGGGATGAAACAAACCAAGCACTTAAGTGGCATCTTAGACTTGGTCATATTGGTCAGACCAAGGTTCATAAAATGGAGAAATATGGGCTTACGAGTCCATTGGGAACAGATCCCTATCCAACTTGTGAATCTTTCATTCAAGGCAAAATGACCAAGTTACCCTTCGTAGGGACTTTTGAAAGAGCTGTTGAAAAACTTATATTGATCCATACCGACGTCTGTGGCCCTTTTGAAGTGGCACGAGATGGCTTTCAGTATTTCATTACACTCATTGATGACCATACTAGGTATGGGTTCGTGTACTTAATGAAACATAAGTCTGAAGCTTTTGATAAATTCAAGGAATTTAAAGCCCTAATTGAAAATCAAACAGGTAATCTTGTTAAGACTCTTCGGTCAGACCGAGGTAGTGAGTACATGAGTACCGAGTTTGATGAGTTCTTAAAAGAACTAGGAATAGTGTCACAATTCACTCCTCCAGCTACTCCACAATTAAATGGTGTATCAGAAAGAAGGAACCGAACCTTGTTGGACATGGTTCACTCCATGCTTAACTATACTGATCTACCGATTTATCTATGGGGACACACGCTCCTTACTGCTGCATACATCTTGAACAGATGTCCTTTTAAATCCATTCCTAAAACTTCACATGAGATGTGGAGAGGTAGGAAACCAAGTCTTAATCACATTAGGATTTGGGGATGCCCTACTTATGTCAAGAAGACTAGGTCTGTGAAAGGCCGTTTCGTAGGATGTCCAGGGGATTCCATGGGATATCTATTCTACATGCACAAAGACATAGGATCATCGTTGCTATACAAGTACACTTCCTTGAAGATCAGTTTATTTAGGAAGTAGGCGCATGTAGAAATATTTCTTTGGCAGAAATAAAAGAAACGCCAAATGAGACATCTGTACAAGATATTAGAACCGAACCTTCTGAAATACAAACACAACCTCGCAAGTCTAGTAGAATTTCTCAATTACCTGAGAGGTATGGCTATCTGCATCAGGAGGAACTGGGTGTCCATGAGATCACAAAAACTAGTCAAGAGAATGATCCATCTACATACGATCAAGCGATGATAGATGTTGACTCCGCCAAGTGGCAAGAAGTTCCAACCTGAGATAGACTCAATGCATGCTAATCAGGTATAGACTTTAGTAGATCGTCCTAAAGGCATAGTGCCTATTGGAAACAAATGGATCTACAAAAGAAAGACGGATGGAGATGGCATGGTTGATACCTATAAGGCCAGGCTTATGGCAAAGGGTTATTCCCAAAGAGAAGGAATCGATTACTTCGAGACCTTCTCACCTGTAGCTATGATTAAGTCTATTCGCATGATACTTGCCATAGCAGCCCACTTAGATTATGAAATATGGCAAATGGATGTGAAAACAGCATTCCTAAATGGATTCCTCGAGGAGGAGATTTACATGGAACAGCCTAAGGGATTCATATCTCAAACCAATATTCATAAAGTATGCAAATTTCAGCGTGCCATTTATGGACTGAAGCAAGCTTCGCGAAGATGGAATCTTTGTTTTAACGAGACAGTCAAAGAGTTTGAGTTTGTCCAAAATGAAGAGGAGCCCTGTATTTACAAGAAGTTTAGTGGGAGCAAAATTGCGTTCTTAATACTATATGTGTATGACATTCTGCTTATAGGAAACAACATAGAAATGCTCAATTCTGTGAAAGCTTGGCTTTCTAAAGAGTTCTCAATGAAAGAATTGGGAGAAGCTACCTATATTCTGGGTATTCGCCTCTATCGGGATAGAGTGAAAAGAATGTTAGGTCTTTCCCAAGCCCTCTATATAGAAAAGATCCTGAAGCAATTTAGGATGGAAGATTCTAAAAAAAGGGTTCCTTCCTATGCAACATGGTGCAAAAATTTCCTTTGAGATGCGTCCTCAAAGTGAGGAAGATAGACAGTAAATGAGTAAGGTGCCGTATGCTTCGGCAGTAGGTAGCCTCATGTATGCTATGATTTGCACTAGACCAGGCATTGCCTATGCTGTGAGCGTAGTAAGTCGGTTTTAGTCAAATCCAGGGCAGGAACATTGGATTACTGTAAAGAACATTCTTAAGTACCTAATGAGGACTAAAGACTTGGTTCTTACATACGGCGGTGGAGAACTTAGAGTGATGGGTTATACAGACTCAGATTTTTCTGGGGACATGGATGCTCAGACGTCCACATCGGGGTATATCTTTACTCTGAATGGTGGGGCAATTTCTTGGAGAAGTGCCAGGCAAAGTTCGACTGCTATCTCTACATGTCAAGCCGAATATCAGGCAGCCACGGAGGCATCTAAAAAAGCTTTTTGGATTAAAAAGTTCACTGAGGAACTTCAAGTGGTTCCTAATGCAGAGAAGCCCGTGACACTATTTTGTGACAACGACGGAGCTGTTGCACAGGCTAAGGAGCCTAGGTCTCACCACAACACCAAACATATTGCGAGAAAATATCATTTTGTTAGAGAAATGATTCAGGAAGGGAATGTTATACTGCAGAGAGTAGACACAGCAAATAACGTTACTGATCCGCTTACCAAGCCACTATCTCAGAAGGTCTTAGAGAGACATCTGGAGAGTATGGGTATTAGATACCATAGTTTGTGGCATTGAGTGCAAATGGGAGATTGTTAGGAATATGCCCTTGAATGCCACTCAGAGGATGAGAGAGTGAGAGCATTTGTATTGTAATTATGAATATTATATTTAATAAGGCAATTATTATTTCTATATTATTGTATATCACTGGCATTGTGATTTGGTATATAGAATAATAGTCCTTGCATTTGAGATCAAGCATTCTACTCTTTATGGAGATAAGGAGATAGGCACTAGAAGTGATTAGAGCTCGAATGCTTAACTAGTTCGCAACTCGATAAAACTTAATTGGGCATTAAGTTTAGCCAAGATTTGTATAACGTGTACTTTGACATGTCGAGTGCCTGTCTTCACTAAGAATTAGTGGGAGCACACGTTATAGGTATACTAATGAGATTAGTATACTCGAACACGACTCACGTCGATTTTGGTCACATGGATATCACTCAGGGTTTGTCAATGACTGAATCGAGAGGTTGTGATAGGTATACATAGACCTTTTACTTGAGGTTTCAGTAGGAGATGTGCTTGAGACAGCAAGTTAGTCATTAGAGTAGTTCAATCCAATCGCCGGTAGGTGAGGTCAACCTCGAAATGCAACTTAGTGGGCAAGTAGTAGTCTCTACTGAATACCAAGATAGAATTTTTTCTCCTATAAGTGAGCAGGTAAATGTCCTATGCGGTTAATGACAAATAAGATCATAAGTCTTTGGCCAAAGCATTTAGAGCTAGTTGTATTTGATACATGAGAGCTCGATGATCTCGGTTTGCATTAACAGAATGCATAGAGTCAAGTTACAATAGGGTTTGACTTTACCGTGACCCTAATACTTGGCCGGGACATATGATTGAAGGGTTTATACGTATACGGTATTCACGACATAATGGTTTTGAATGATCCGATCATTCGTTCTTAGTTGGGTTATGGTACAGAGCACTAGACTGGCTAAGTGTTACCCGTACTCCTTAGTTCCTCCCATTGCCGACTAAGACGGACCTATGGAGTCGCGCACAAGGATATTTTATGGATAAAATATGTATTTATTATCTCTTTATTAATATTGGATATTGGATATCTAATTTGATTTATTTGATAAATCATGCGGTCTTGTGAATTGAAATTAATTACCGGGTGATTAATTTAATTCGTAAATAATTATTTCTTGGAAATATATTATTATAATTTTGTATTTAATAAAATTAATTAATTGGATTAATTAATTAAGTATAAATACATTTGAGATAAAACGAAGTGTACTTAACGGACAAGACACGCGAATGTCTGGTACACTAACCGAGTGGCTCAGCTCATTTTCTCACCTAAACTCAAGTGGGCCGCCCCCTCTCATACTTGGAAACTCACCATGTGTTGTGTGGGGTGTGTTAGTCATATTTTACAAGGTTGAGGACAAAATGCATGAGATTTGGAATCTCATCATTTTGATATCACTTTGTATTATATAAAGATATGTCTTTCACACCTCATGAGAGAGTTGAAAAACACACACACACAACTTACCAACCTGCTGCTCCAGCCGTGAGTTCATTAAGGCAGAGGAGAAAAATTATTTTTTCATTTTTCTTGTTCATCTTTGAGAGAAAGAAAAGGGAGAAGAGAAGAGAAGAAAAATATTGTATCAATTCCTAGCCGTGTTCTTTGAGAACGAATTGATATATTATTTTTCCGATCAAAATCCGTCACGTTATAACGTAGAGATACTCAGCAATTTCGGTGTTTTGATAATTCATCAAGGAAGAACGAATTAGATTCGTATTCGTGTTGGTGACCGGAAAAAGCTTGGATAGGATTTTTCTTCAAGAAGATATTATCAAAGGTCTACGAGGGTATGACTTCTAAGTTGAATCTTCGTCATTTTTATATTCGTTTACACGATGCTTGTACGATCTATTTTGGGGTTTGGTTTTATCCGGTTAGACCGGTTTTATTTCCGCTGCGTATTACTTGGTGGAGAGGTTGCCTCTCCTCTTGGAATGTGGGAAAATATCCATCTCTTTTTAATGAGAGGTTGACTCTAATTAAGAGTTGGATTTTTTTTGGTGGAGAGGTTGCCTCTCCTCTTGAAATGTTGGAAAAATGTCCACCTCTCATAAGGTTGTCTCATTTTGTAGAGGTCGACTCTTGTTTTCGAATTGGGTCGACCATTCTTCTATTTGTGGGAGTGCCTCTCTTATTATAATTTGGGTCAACTCTTATTATAATTTGGGCCGACTCGCCTTTTTTTTGGCGAGAGGTAGACCCTTGATTTTTGGATTGGGTCTTCTACTGGAGAGGTTGCCTCTACAAGAGCTTTTGCTAGCTTGTAAGAGAGGTATTCTCATTTTTTTGCAAAGAGTCCTAACTTTCTTTGTGAGAGAGGTTGCCCCTCATTTTTTGGAAGGTCTCCTATAGTTTCAAGTGAGATGGCTCTTTATCCAAATGTGATGGGAAATATCTACTTTATATGAGTGGGCTCCCCATTTTTTTAGTAGTACTATTATTATTATTATCATTATATATATATATATATATATATTTGTTTGTCTATTTTACTAGTTCTTCACAAAGAGTGCGACTCTCTTTGTTAAGAGATGCGGAATTTTCAAGCATGGTTTGATATTTTATAATAACTTGATCGGACCGAATGTATTCGCTTTTGGTGTAAAAGTTTTTAAACTTGAGGTAGGCGTTATTTTTGTAACAAGTAATATACAGGCAACTCTTAATTCAATCTACTAATAGAGATACTTTAATAGTAAAATAGTACTAAGTGGGATAACCAAGAAAGCGATAAAATAATAAAAATAATTTATGATGCATTTGACTTATGTGGAGATACTTGGAGTTGTTCATGGTCAATGTTGAATTTTTAGTCCCAACGGAGGGGTTGCCGCCTAGTGTGAATGATTTGTACTTGGAATGTTCAAACTTGGGCCGCCTATTTGATAAAAGGTTCGCTTGTTCGGGTCAGATAAATGACTCGACCCTTGCGGGGCCCTTAGGATGGTCGGCATAATTTATACTCTGTAAAAAAAATTGTGGACCCCCTAGATTATAGAGGGCGTTTTACCATCCTGCCTAGCGGGGTTAGGTAACCGACTTGCCCCTGGTAAGACCGGTTATTTTTAATGAGAGGTTAATCTCAAGTTCAAATTTAAATTGTTACCTTCATTTGAAGGCTACTCATGATGTTTGATATTAGCTTATACCCTGCAAAGAATTTTGTGAACCCCCTGGATTATCGGGGGCGTTTTACCGGTTTGCCTAGTCGGGTCAGGTAACCGACTTGCCCCTGGTCAGACCAGTTGTTTTTAATGAGAGGTTAATCTTAAATAGAAAGATTAAAAGAAGTACCATTTCAAATGGACTGTATTCCAACTGTTGGGGATAGGGCGACCTCCTCTGCTTGCAACTTGTATGCTCCATTTCCCACGACCTTGACAATTTTTTAAGGCCCTTCCCAGGTTGGACCTAGTTTTCCAGCACCTGTCTCTTTTGTGTTTTGGAAGACCCTGCGTAACACCCAGTCGTCTTGTTTGAAGGTACGAGTGCGTACGTGTTTATTGAAGTGTTGGGCGGCCTTTTGTTGATAAGATGCATTTGAATCAAGGCTTTCTCTTGAAGTTCTTCTATTGTGTCGAGTTCATGTTCTAACTCACCGTTATTATGTTGTTCGTCTGCCACCATGTACCTAGATGTCGGGAGTACTACTTCTATAGGAATGACAGCTTCTGTTCCATAAGTTAGGATGAGGGGCGTCTCTCTGGTAGGGGTCCTCGGCGTGGTTCGGTAGGTCCACAAGACTCCTGGCAGTTGGTCCGCCCAATCTCCCTTGGCTTTACTCAATCTTTTCTTCAGGCAGTTGATAATTGTATTGTTGGTTGGTTCGGCTTGTCCATTGTCCTGAGGGTACCTCGGGTGGATAATGTGAGTTTGATGCCCCATTCTCTACAGAAATCTTGGAACTCGTAGTTCACGAACTGAGACCCATTGTCCGTTATCGGGACTCCGAACATGCAAATGACAGGTTTCTAAATGAAGTTTCTTATCTCTCGATCACAAATTTTCTTGAAAGCCGCCGCTTCTACCCATTTTGTGAAGTAGTCTGTGACCTCGAGCATAAATACTCGTTGTCCTGGTGCTACAGGAAGTTTCCCCACTATATCCATCCCCTATTTCATGAATGGCCACATGGCGATCGTACTGTGCAGCTTCTCCGCCGGGAGATGGATAACTTTGGAATGCCTTTGGCATTGGTCACACTTTTTTACGTGGTCTCCCGAGTCTGCCCTCATGGTTGGGCAGTAGTACACTGCAGTGAGTGCGTGGTTTGACAGACTCCTAGCTCCTGAATGGCTGCCGCACTCCCCGTGGTGTAGCTCTGTTAAGATGTACTTGGCTTCCGCTGGGGTGACACACCTTAGTAGTGGGCGATAGAAGGACCTTCTATAAAGTTGGTTGTTGTGTAAACCATAGGGAGAGGCTCTCACTTTCAATTTTCTTGCCTTGTTTTTATTTTCTGGGAGTTGACCTGACTTTAGATATAATGTAATCGGCGTCATATAGTCTTCTTCGATCGACATCTAAGCTATGAATCCTTCACTAGGCTCTCCCTTCCATGTTGCTGGCCACTGGAGGTAGACTACAGGAATATTGAGGGCCGGTGTTGTTTAGATAGGCGCACCTAAATTAGATAAAGAATATGCGTAGTTGTTTTCCGCCCTTAGCACTTGCGCTATTTAGAATTCTTCAAATTTGGCTTGCAAGTCCTCGACTAATTTGAGGTAGGCCGTCATCCTCAGATCTCTGGTTTGGTATGACCCCTGCAATTGGTTGACAACTAACTGTAAGTCGGAATGTACCTGTAAGTTTTTTATGCCCATCTCTTGAGCGAGGTGTAGTCCAGCTATGAGCGCTTCGTATTCAGTTTCGTTGTTGGTGGCCTTAAACCCACAATGAATAGCTCTTTGGATGATATCTCCTTCTGGTGATGTGAGGACCATCCCAAGTCCGGCCCCTTTGGAACTGCTTGAACCATCAACTGATAGCATCCACTGTTGGGTGGGCTTTCCTTGTAAACAGAGGAGCTCCTTCTCTGCTCGTGCGAGTTCGGTTGGTGTAAAATCTGTGATGAAGTCAGCAAGAACGTGGGATTTGATGGCACTTCGTGGTTGAAATGAGATGTCATATTCACTAAGTTCCACCACCCACTTTGTGAGTCTTCGATAGAGCTCCATTTTGTGTAGAACATTTTGGGAGTGGGAAGCTTGTGAGTACTGTGATAGGGTGGCACTGGAAGTGTAGGAGTAACTTTCGCGCCTCGGTGATCATGGAAAGTGCTAGCTTCTCCAACTGACTGTAGCGAGTCTCTGCATCAAGGAGGGATCTGCTTACATAGTAGACTGGAAGTTGTGCCCCTTCTTCTCAAACGAGAACCCCACTTACAGCAATGTCGGATACCGCAAGATATAGGAGTAGAGTCTCTCCATCTTTCGGCTTTGAGAGTAACGGGGGTGAAGTGAGGTAATGCTTTATTTGTTGTAATGCATTTTCGCACTCGTCGGTCCATTGGAAGTCTTTGCTCTTTCGTAGGACCTAAAAAAATGGACGGAACTTCTCAGATGACTCAGAAATGAATCTACTGAGGGCTGCTAATCTCCCATTCAACCTCTGCACATCTTTAAGACATTTGGGGGAGGGAATGTTATGAATTTGAACGAATCTGATTAGGGTTAGCTCCAATACCTTGTTGTGTGACTAGGTAGCCTAAGAATTTTCCAGAGGATACTCCAAATGAGCATTTTGCAGGGTTGGGCTTCATGTTGTACTTGTGGATGACTTCAAATGCTTGTCTCAAGTGGTCGAGATGTTGTTCAGCGATAAGGTATTTGACCAACATGTCATCAATGTAAACCTCCATTGTGTTCCCTAACATGCTTGAGAACATGCGGTTGACCAAATGCTGGTAGGTTGCTCCAGCATTTTTGAGCCCAACGGGCATGACTTTGTAGCACTGTCCGTGATGAATGTTGTCTTGTCCTGGTCTTCGGGGTGCATCAGTATATGTTTGTACCCCGAGAAGGCGTCCATGAAACTTAGTAGTTCGTGGCCTGCCGTGGCGTCTACCAACATAACTATGTGAGGTAAGGGAAACGAATCTTTGGGGCAGGCCTTATTTAGGTCGGTAAAGTCAATACAAACCCTCCATTTGCCATTTTTCTTCTTAACAACCACAACATTGGCCAGCCAGTCTAGGTAGTAAACTTCTCAGACTGACCCGATGTCCAACAACTTCTGGATTTCCTCATTGACAATGCGGTTGCATTCAGTAATGAACTTTCTTCTCTCTTGTCTGACTGGTGGATAGTTTGGGTCGACCTGTAGCTTGTGAGTGATGATTTCAGGGTCGATGACGGTCATGTCTGTGCTTGACCAGGCAAAATAATCGTGATTGGAACCAATAAAAGAGATCAATTGGCTCCTTAGCTCTGGGTTCAACTTTGCTCCAATCTGAACTTTGTGGTCAGGATAGTCGGTGTGGATCTGAACTTTGTCAAGCTCTTCCATTTCTGGTTGGTCTGGATCGATCGAAGGGTCCAACTTTTGAACTTGATATAATTCATTCTGCTTCGGTTTTAGGGCCTTCATGTAGCAAGTTTGAGAAACCTTTTGTTGGCCAGCGATCTCCTTCACCCCCCCCCCACTTGGTTGGAAAGCGTATCACCTGGTGATAAGTTGAAGGAACTGCTTTCATTTTGTGGATCCAGGATCTGTCGAGAATAGCGTTATAACTCGATGGGCAGTCTACAATCAAGAATTTGGTAGTCAGGTTGACTCCCTCAGCATAGACTGGGAGGTTGACACTCCCTACAGTAAACTTCTTCTCCCCACTAAAACCGTAGACTGTGGTAGGTTGGCGGAGGATCGACGTCTCATCTATTCTCATTTCCGTCAAAGCATCCAGAAACAAAGCATTAGCGGAGCTCCCATTATCGATGAGAACCCTCTTCGTAAGACAATTTGCAATAAGAATGGAAATTACTAGTGCACCGTCATCGGGGCTGACTACTTGTTCAAATTCAATATCTGTAAAACTAATAGTCAAACAAGATGATGAGGAGTCTGATGTGCCGTGAGTTCTCAGCCCCAGCCTTACCGTCAGTCTGCTATGACACTTAGCTGCAGAATAAGAGATGCCACTGATCTCTGAGCCCCCGATATTATGTTTATTACCTTGTTAGCGAAGTGGGCTTCAGGCGGATCAGTGCCCTGCCGACTGGCTAGGGTCTTTTTGCCTTTTTTCAGAGAGGAATTCCTTCAGGTGGTCTCTTTTTAGAAGTGTTTCCACTTCCAGCTTTAATGAGATGCAGTTCGTGGTGGTATGCCATGATCTCCATGAAATTCGCACCATTTGTTGGTGTTCCTTTGTTCTGGAGGGGTCCATAATTTCCCAGTCCAACGAACGGTACCCCACATGCCTTTGAGAACCGCTACACACTCGTCTGGCCCAATGTTGAGTGAATATTCTGGAGGTGATGGTCTGTTTTCGATCCTCCTTTGGAAGGTTGTAGGGCGACTTGAATCCACGAACGGTCTTCTCATTTTGTCGACCGGATAAGGGTTGACACGATGGTCTGAACTCCTTCATTCCACACGTATGTCTCCTTTAAATTCCCTGCGGTCATTAGAGTGAGGTGCATGTTGGAATATAAAACGCAGCGGAAGCGAGATGGAATAGGTGGTTTTATAAACTAACCAATGTAAATAGCGGATCTATTTAGGCTTGTCAATTTAATTAATTAAAGAGATTAATAAACAATTTAAACACATATGTTTACGCATGAGAGTTGATAATTTATACCTTTGATGTGAAGTGGTAGAAAATTCCCTGTTGGATCGATCGAGCTACTCCACGTATTCCTCTTCGATCTTCTTGTGTTTCTACCTCAAGATCTTCTAGAGTATATCCCACCTATATCCAGATGTCGTGTGGGCAACAATCTACCGGACTACTCGGTGAGCAATATGGATCGGCCGAAAATTTAATCTCCAAGAAATACCTTACGAATTTTTCTTTCTATTTTTCTTGAATATTTTAGTATTTAGAAAAATATTGTGTTAGCTAAATTGTGGAATCCAAGACACAAGTCAAGATCCATAATTAAACATAAAGTATGAAAAAAATCGAAATTTCTTGTTCCAAGAGTGTCAAAAATTGCAAACACCCCCCCCCCCCCATATACTCTTTTTATGGGTGTTTTGGGCTACTCTATAGACCTTAAGAAGGATAAGGTAAGGACTCCCAGTAGATATCATCTTTCCAATATTAGGACTCTTCCTAATATAATGATTCTATAATCAACTTAGTCCACTAAAAGGTTGATATTGCACTTCCTACCAAAATCCTAAATTACGAAATTGAGCTCCTTTTTTAATTAATTATTTCCCGTGTTTAAGATATTCCATATCCATTAATTAATTTAAGCTACTGACAGCTTTTAATTAATTAATGCGTTATACATGAGTATACCACTCGAGCTTTATTAATATATCAGAAAATTAATTCCACCTGCAGTGTTTAATATAATAATCCTTTCGAGTGCCTCAAGGGACATGATCAACCCAAATGGTCGGGACAGGATTTCTAGCTATAATATTAATTATCATATAAATAATAATATTACCCAAAATATCGAGTATATTGAGTCAATCATTGTGGCTCTCACCCATGATAGATCAAAGCAATAAATATTAAATATATATATAATTAAATATTAATCACTAGAATAAGAAATAATAATTGTCCGAGATGTACGTTCTTCTTATAGTCAGTACAGAAGAATCTATCTCAACTCGATCCTGTTCAACGTATACCGAATACACTAATATATGCTAATGGTCAAGACCAACCAATCTCAAGCATATAATACAACCTCTCACACAACGGTTTAATATTATATAGGTTGTGAACTAATTATTACTATATAAGGGACTGATAATGTGATCTTCTGTGTGACTCGACACACCACATTATCTACAATATAAAGTAATTTAGACAACATTTTCATAACCATAGTGTAAATAAATATGCAAAACATGTGATAAATGAATTAAATATTCTCATAGATAAAGACTGGGAAATTAGGTAATACAAGCATAAAGTATGCTTTGATGTATACAACCCTAACAATCTCCCACTTATACTCAAAGCATGCTTTTGAAGTATACTATCTGGACTATGTCTATCTATCTCCCACTTATACTCAAAGCAATGTTGTCATACATCTGAACCTCATTCCTTCCACATGCCCTTCAAATGACTTTGAGGGCAACCCTTTCGTGAAAGGATCAGCTAGGTTGTCTTCAGATGCTATCTTGGAGACAATAATCTTCCCTCTCTTCACAAAATCTCGAATGATATGATATTTGCGCTTGATATGTTTGCTTCCTTTGTGGGCCCGTGGTTCCTTCGAATTTGCAACAACACCGGTATTATCACAATAAAGTGTAATACTCCTAGGCTAATTAGGAATCACACCCAAATCCTTTAGGAAGTACTTGAGACATACCGCCTCTTTAGCTGCCTTTGAGGCTGCTACATACTCGGCTTCCATGGTAGAGTCTGCTATGCATTTTTGCTTCACACTCCTCCAACTGATGGCTCCACCTCCCAAAGTGAAAACATATCCGGAAGTTGATTTTGACTTTTCTTTATCCGTACTGAAATCTGAGTCAGTGTAACCCAAAGGACAAATTGCATCCGATTGATATATAAGCATATGCTCCCTATTCCTTCTCAGGTACTTGAGTATATGATTGACAGCAATCCAATGTCCCGGTCCTGGGTTCAACTGATATCTCGCCACCATGCCTACAGCATGACAGATATTAGCCCTAGTGCAAAGCATAGCATACATGAGGCTTCTCACTGCCGAAGCAAAAGGGACCAACTTCATGTCATCTATCTCCTTCTGTGTCGTAGGACACATAGCCTTAGATAGCTGAATTCCATGTCTGTAAGGTAAGAAACCTTTCTTGGAATTTTCCATACTAAACCACTTTAGCACCGTATCGATATAGGATGTCTGAGATAAGCACAATATCCTTTTCTTGTGATCTCGAAAGATCCTAATACCAAGGATGTGCCCAGCTTCTCCCAAATCCTTCATATCAAATTGCTCAGACAGCCATACCCTTACGTCTGATAATACCTTCACATTGTTTCCAATTAGAAGTATATCATCTACGTATAGTACAAGAAACACTAGCACGTTTCCATCACACTTATTGTATACACAACCCTCACTAGGACACTATTCAAAACCATACGATTGAATGACCTCATCAAATCGCATGTTCCAAGACCTTGATGCTTGCTTTAGACCATAAATGGCTCTTTTAAGCTTTCACACTAAGTGCTCCTCTCCTTCTGCAATGAATCCCTCAGGTTGGCGCATGTAGATTTCCTTATCCAGACTCCCGTTCAAGAACGCAGTCTTGACATCCATCTACCAAATTTCCATATCCAAATACGCAGCTATAGCTAAGAGAATCCGGATCGACTTAAGCATGGCTACTGGTGAAAAGGTTTCATCATAGTCGATGCCCTCCTTCTGAGTGTAACCTTTCGTAACAAGCCTTGCTTTGAAGGTTTCAGTCTTCCCTTTCGATCCTCTCTTACGCTTGTGGACCCACTTACTTCCAATGGGTTTACCCCATTGGGTAGCTCTACTAGCTCTCACACTTGATTAGAATCCATAGATCTATTGCTGTTTGCCAGGATTCAGCATCCTTGTCTTGAACTACTTGCTTATACGTACATGGATCCATTTCATCCTGGTCCGGGAAGTGGTCCGAAGACGCTCCCACACCAATGAAACGATCAGGTTTACGAACAACCCTCCCACTACGACGAGGCATGTCCTTAGTTTGCGTATCCACAATAATTTCGATAAGTGGTACACTAGGTGTTTGTACAATTGGTATTGTCGAAATCTCGCCCCTAAGTTCCTCTAGAATGACCTCACTCCTAGGCTTGTGGCTTATTACGTAGTCCTCCTCTAAGAACCACGCATTGGTGCTCACAATGACCTTCTAATCCTTAGGACTGTATAATAAGCCACCCTTCGTTCCCTTCGGATATCCAACAAACACTCGTACTTCTGTATGAGATGCCAACTTATCAGCTTCCTTATTCAGCACGTGTGCTGGTGAACCCCAAATCCGAACATGTCCTAGACTAGGCTTGCGCCTATTCCACAGTTCTGTGGGTGATTTTGGAACTGATTTTGAAGGCACAAAGTTTAGAATGTACGCCGCTATTTCCAAGGCGTATCCCCAGAACGAAATAGGCAAATTAGAATAACTCATCATTGACCTAAACATCTCTAATAAAGTACGATTCCTTCGTTCAGCAACACCATTTTGTTGTGGTGTACCAGGCGCAGTGAGCTGGGAAGTAATCCCCTCATGTGCCAAGAAATCAAAAAACTCTCCACTAAGATATTTGCCACCACGATCAGATCGTAGTGACTAGATACTCTGTCCATGACGCTTCTCCGTTTCATCCTTGAATTCTTTGAACTTATCAAAAGATTCAGACTTACGTCGCATCAAATAGATGTATCCATATCTCGAATAATCATCTATAAACGTGATGAAGTATTCGAAACCACCCTTAGCCTGGATCTTCATTGGACCACATACATCGATGTGTACTAATTCCAATACATTTTGTGCACGATTTCCTTTGCTTTAGAAAGCCCTTTTAGTCATTTTCCCTTCCAGACAGGATTCGCAGATTAGAAATGACTCAACTTGGAGCGAATCCAATGGGCCATCGCTAACCAATCTTTGAATCCTTCTAAGGTTAATATGACCCAATCGTAAATGCCACAAATATGTTTGATTTATGCTCGAAGGTTCTTTTCTTTTATTAGGATTAGTCAAAGAATTAAGCGATTTATAATTATGCAAGGGAGTTGGTGCAACATTAATGATATAAAGTCCTTCATTATAAGTACTCGTGCAAACATATTAACCATTTCTCTTAATAACTGCATTATCTCCAAAAGAAACTAAATACCCATCACAACGCAATTTAGAAACTGAAATTAAATTCATTCTAAAATCATGTACTAATAACACATTATTTAGGGCTAGTATCCTATCATTAACTTTTAACTGCACGATTCCCACTGCAACAGCCTTCAGCCTGGAATAGTTCCCCCAACTAATAGTAATGTCATCCGCACTAAGTACTTTGGTTACTTGGAACCCCTGTGAGTCATAACAAACATGATCAGTGGAGCCCGAATCTACTATCCACAAAGTGATAGAACAGGCAGCCAAACATGTTTTGACTACTAGTGCATGAGATGTACCTTTCTTAGGGCAGTCACTCTTGAAATGCACCTTCAGACCGCACTTATAGCATTTGCCCTTCAGCTTTTTGTTTGCCTCGGATTGAGGAGCCTTGGATTGAGGAGCCTTGCCCTTAGCTTTGAAGGTTGCCACTTACTTCTGGCCAACCTGCTTTTTCTTCTTTCCCCATTTGGGTTTTGAAGAACTAGCACCGGTTGCCGCAAGAATTTGATGATAACCTTGTTTGAAGAGACTTTCAGCAGATTGAAGCTCTATCAGAAGTTCCGCCAAAGTGTAAGTCCTATGGTTCATATTGTAGTTAAGGCGGAACTGCTCAAAGCTTCTTGGCAAGCTGCCCAAGATAATATCGACTTGAGACTCGACATCGATAGTGGCCCCCAGTATGCTCAGTTCGTTCAAATGAGACATCATTTTCAGAACATGATCCCTTCCCTTCAGACATTTGGGTTGTCATCAACACCCTCATTGCATTTTGCCTAGCCACCCGGTTCTGATGACCAAACATCTCGGTGAGATTTTTCATCATCTCCGCAGCTGAGGCCATCGTCTGATGCTGATGTTGCAATACA
This sequence comes from Orobanche coerulescens, assembly GCA_033398695.1. NCBI lineage: Eukaryota > Viridiplantae > Streptophyta > Magnoliopsida > Lamiales > Orobanchaceae > Orobanche > Orobanche coerulescens. The sequence continues at coordinate 195,844,376 of CM065807.1, read as the reverse complement.
TTTGTTAGTGAAGCCAAAATGTAATAGCGAGCCATCTCATCAGACCTTTTCCATTTTCGGAATTCAGCCAACTCTTCAGGAGTGGCATCCGGTTCTGGTTCCAGAGGGCTCTCCTCAGTTAACACAAATTTATGTCCCTCGGCAGTCAGGACAATATCAAGATTTCTTTTCCAGTCGACAAAGTTAGTTCCATCAAGTTTATTTTCTTTGAGAATAACAGCTAGTGGATTAAAAGACATCTGAGAATAAAATTAAAAACACCATTCATCACATAATTCGATGCAAAATATATTGAAAAACCTTAAAACACAATATATATGCAGTCAATCAACACCTCAAACAAAAAAACGCACATGCAAGCCATGTTAGTGTGGACGTTTACATATACATTTTTCAAGTAGATTTTAACGTCTTTAATTTTACTATCTAGTCAAGATGCGTTTTGACAAGTAAAATTAATAGTTTGTTCCTCTTGGCCATGTATTAAATTAACATAGACTCCGATGGGGAGCTTATTAGTTAATACACCTAAGTGAACACCATAATTTAACAGACCTTAGAATATTATTTAATGATAATAGTCATACAGATGGAGAGGTCCTATCATAAAAAATAACATTCACATTTTTGTTATCTAATCGAAGTTTAAAACTAGTGAGCTAGTAATCAGCACATCCGATATGGAGAAAGACTCCAACGTCAATGCGCATGCTAATTATTTCACAATTTAAACCAATTATGGAGGCCAACTTGATTTTGAAAAATCAATTATTGAAATCACTTAGTTATTTTGAAAAATAAGGTTTTTAATTTTCTCGTCCTAACATGTAAAAAACATATCACGCGTACATCCATACATGCCATTCATCAAAATAGTAAAAACCAACAAAAAAAATTGGAGAATTAAATCCAATTATCATGGCTTTTATTCCTCGTTTTGAATAACGAGAAAATCCTTAGCTGTTTTGCTCCCACTGCATCAAGCATCACGTCACCTCATCCCGTTTGAGGCACAAAATTGTCAAATTTAGAAACTTTCTTCCATGCAAAATTAATTGCACAAGAAATTTCCAAATTAAAATTATTGTGCTCCAACGGACGCAACGAATGGCGGATAAATGAATAAGACCATACACCGAACGAACCTGCCCGGACAAACCTGACCTGCTGCCCGACCCGACCCGCATCCCAGCAGCCTGCCCCTGGCCGACCCGCGGCAGGTCAGACCTTCGGTCGAGACCACCTGTTGTGGCCGAGTCCCGATCGGCATTAGCTTGGTCTCGGTCGGTTCGTCCGATCAGGACTCCTTTTCACGCTGAACTTCTTTTCCTTCGGTAGTTTGTGTATTCCAATTCGATTATAATTTTACAAGAATTAAAATACATCGAATTTACATCAAATTTCACAAGGAAAAACAAAGTCCTATTCTACCCGTAGATTTTCTCACGTGAAAAACTTTATACATGCCTCAAAACCGGGCCAAATTACCAAAACACATAAATAAATAAAAAAATCACATAGCCATGATAATTGGACCATATTCACCTGCAAGACAATTTCTAGCAAAAATATCCCAAACATCATACCATATGAATATTTAAATTGCTTGCAAATTAATCATAAATTAATTAAATTGAATAGAACCTAAAGACCGGCTCCGATACCAATTGTTGAAATATAAAACGCTGCAGAAGCGAGATGGAATAGGTGGTTTTATAAACTAACCAACGTAAATAGCGGATCTATTTAGGCTTGTCAATTTAATTAATTAAATAGATTAATAAACAATTTAAACACATATATTTACGCATGAGAGTTGATAATTTATACCTTTGATGCGAAGTGGTAGAAAATTCCCTTTTGGATCGATCGAGCTACTCCACGTATTCCTCTTCGATCTTCTTGTGTTTCTACCTCAAGATCTTCTAGAGTATATCCCGCCTATATCCGGATGTCATGTGGGTAAAAATCTACCGGACTACTCGGAGAGCAATATGGATCGGCTGAAAATTTAATCTCCAAGAAGTACCTTACGAATTTTTCTCTCTATTTTTCTTGAATATTTTAATATTTAGAAAAATATTGTGTTAGCTGAATTGTGGAATCCAAGACACAAGTAAAGATCCACAATTAAACACAAAGTATGAAAAAAATCGAAATTTCTTGTTCCAAGAGTGTCAAAAATCACCCCCCATGTACTCCTTTTATAGGTGTTTTGGGTTACTCTAGGGACCTTAAGGAGGATAAAGTAAGGACTCCCAATAGATATCATCTTTCCAATATTAGGACTCTTCCTAATATAATGATTTTATTAATATCAACTTAGTCCACTAAAAGGTTGATATTGCACTTCCTACCAAAATCTCAAATTACGAAATTGGGCTCCCTTTTGAATTAATTATTTCTCGTGTTTAAGATATTTCATGTCCATTAATTAATTTAAGCTACTGGCAGCTTTAAATTAATTAATGTGTTATACATGAGTATACCACTCGAGCTTTATTATTATATCGAAAAATTAATTCCACCTGCAGTGTTTAATATAATAATTCTTTCAAGTGCCTCAAGGGATCAACCCGACTGGTCGGGACACAATTTCTAGCTATAATATTAATTATCATATAAATAATAATATTGCCCAAAATATCGAGCATATTGAGTCAATCATTGTGGCTCTCACTCATGATAGATCAAAGCAATAAATATTAAATATATAATTAAATATTAATCACTAGAATTAAGAAATCCGAGATGTACGTTCTTCTTATAGTCAGTACAGAAGAATCTATCTCAACTCGATCCTGTTGAACGTATACCGAATACACTAATATATGCTAATGGTCAAGTCCAACCAATCTCAAGCATATATTACAACCTCTCACATAACGGTCAAATGTTATATAGGTTGTGCTAATTATTACTATATAAGGGACAGATAATGTGATCTTCTGTGTGACTCGACACACCACATTATCTACAATCTAAAGTAATTTAGACAACATTTCCATAACCATAGCATGAATAAATATGCAAAATATGTGATAAATGAATTAAATATTCTCATAGATAAAGATCGAGAAATTAGGTAATACAAGCATAAAGTATGCTTTGATGTATGCAACCCTAACAGTGCATATGGTTTGTTTGCATCATCCTTCTCCCACTTGATTTGGGCCCATGGTTTAGCGAATACGTCTTCCATGTTTTGAAAAGGGTACTTGGTCAGCTCCTTATAAAGATCAGAATCGGGCATGAGGCCCTTCCTAAAGGTTGTGATTGCTGTATATTGGGAGTTTGTGTTGTAGACAGTACCAGACAGAGCATCGAAAGACACCCTTCTCTTCAGCTCGCTCGGCACAGGAGGCAGTCCGTTGTTGGTTGCGGCTCTAGAGGTGTCCGTTGGAGAAATCTGAATTATGGGGATCAAGTCTTCCGCATCGTCGAGTGATACTAGAGGCCTTCCAATAGACCGATTCGATTGACCTCTGTAGTTGGTGCTCCCTACTATCGCAGATCCATCATTCTGATTGAAGGGAGTCGACCTCTATTGTTGTCCCGCATGAGTCAACGAATCTTTTAGCTTTGAGTTTTCCTCCCCGAGGAGTCGGATTTTGTCAGCACTCTATTTTATTTGGGCTATGAGAGTGGCGACTTGAGCAGCCATATCGATCTCACCATTTTCTAGGTTATTTATCATTGCGACAAGAGTGACTCTGTCTTTATGATAGTCGGCCCCATGGTAGGCGCCAAATTATAGACGCTCAGAAATCTACAATTGATTTTTGAGTGAAGAGGGGGCACCAGCAACCTGCAAGACAACATAAGAGCAAGATCTAAAACGTAAGGATCCAAGGGGACACCGGTGTGGTGCTGGCCGTATGGACTCTGACGCTCAAGTCAGTAAATTTGCAGAAATGAGAGGTACAGAAGAATAAAATAAATAAAGTGGGACTTATCCTTTTCACATGGATTGACCAAGAGGGACCGGAGATCCGTCTGCGTGATCTAAAGAATCGTGAGTTTGATCACCTCGAAACCACAAGTAACCAGACTTGTAGATGTCCGATGATCTTCTAGGTGCGTCGATGAATATCGGATTCAGTCGGAATAGAGCATAACGTAGAGAGAGAGAGTAAGAGTAGATGGATAAGCTAGGGTTCTCAATTCGATTGCTTGACGGCGTCTGGATTCTGGACTCCCCCTTACTTATAGGTGAGATGGGGCGCGTTCTGTTTGAGTGTATCTCGTAACACTTCCCCATATTCGGGGGTTGTTGGAGTTTTTTTCGAGATTATGGACTTACTCTCACTTATCTCCATGTGCGTGTTGACCAAGATGGCCAATTTCGTGGTCCATGTGTGGAATCCGTTGAGAGATTAATCAATGTTCTGGAGGCACGTTCATCATGTGTATCGGGGAGGCTCGGTTCAGGTTGACCAGGTCTACCGTTATATTTGTTGGTTTTGTGTTGACTCTATCACTCGGATGGAGCTCCTCGGATGGATTGGGCTGTTTAGGCATGTTAGACTTGGGCTTGGCATGTAGGCAAGGTTTATTTTTCGATAGAGGTTGCCTCTTGAATTGGACCAACCCGATCCAATTGAAAAGATTGTATTTGTATATTCCTGGACTGCCTTTAGAATCTTTGTGAGATGATTGTTTGCTATTTGGGCCCACTCATAGTATCTTATGGCATATGCTTTAATCTTGGGGTTGGGCCGACCCTCTTGGGCCTCAATAATAATTGGGCTTCTTCAATGGACTGATATTTATTTTTGGCCAATACAATGGGCACAAGTTTTAATAAAAGTTAGGTAGTGGTGAATTTGAGTGGAGAAATGATCCCATTTTTGTTGTATGAGTATGTTAATTATTGTTGTTGGTTGATTAAAGGATAAAGGGTGTGAGCCATCCTTGGTACTGTTGTAAATAAGTTGAAAAGGTGGAGTACAAGTATAAAAGATATTTTCTATAAATAGAATGGACGAATTTTTGCGGGACAGATAAAAATAACAAATTAAACAACTCTTATGAAATGGATGGAATATACGAAACTAAAAAAAAGGGACAAATGGGACGTTTTCTTGACTTGTGGTTTAGAGTTTTTTTCTCTTTTTTTTCTCATTGATTGATGTCATAAAAAAACTGGATTACTAAACACTGCCTTAAATTACTAGTCACCGCCCTATAATATTATATGTTTGCCCTTAGTTCATATTCAGCAGATTTGTATAATTACCTTCTCACTACTTTACTCTCTCGACCTACTCTAAAGAAGCCACCAGCCGCCGCCGCACAGCCGCTGCTCAACCACCGCACCGCCGCCGTCCGCCGCCATGTCTGGAAAAGGAAAAGCTCCGGTAAATTTTTTTTTCGGGTTTCTGCTACTTTGGCCGCCGGCCGCCGTGTCGGAGTGTACGACGGATGCGACGGTCGAATTTTTTCACAGGCGTCCGGCGAGGACACCTGTATATGGCACAGGCGTCCGCCGATTCCGCCTGTCCATGGCGCAGGCGTCCAGACCAAACGCCCCAACCTTAGTATAGACGTCCTGGTCGGATGTTTGAACCATGTACAGGTGTCCATATCGGATGCCTATGCGATGGAATCGGCGTCCTCATTGGACGCCCTCACCACGGTCCTGGCGTCCAGACCAGACGCCCCTGCGTTGGTGCAGGCGTCCTGGCCGGACGCCCCAGCCCTTTTTTTGAAAATAAAATAAAATTTTCAATTAATAATTAATAATGTGTATTGTTTGTATGATTATTACTCATTAGTTGTATAGTTTGCTAAATGCAGATGAGAGGAGGAGCGGGAAAATCTACGCCGCTAGTCACAGAGTTTATGGGTTCTGGAGCGCGTCACACCAGAGCTCGTGGTGTTGATGCTTCCGTTCGTAGACAGTGGGAGGTAGAGTGTAGGGATCACGTACCTTATACTGACTTTGGTACTGAGGATTCGAGCGAGTACTATTCGCACGACGAGGACGACGATCAGGATATGAACGAGGGCGGTGATGATTCTTCATCCGTTTTGTGCTGGGTTCAGAAGGGGAGATGGGGGAGGTTTGTCACTTATGGGTCTACCAGTAGTAAACGACATAGGGCAGAGGATGACACATCATGGATGGTTACTGAGGAGATGCCTGGTGGCCCTATCGACGGCAGCATTATCCCGAGTTTCGGTGGGCATGTCGCCGCACATATCTGGACTGGAGAGATGAGAGGTCTGCTGAAGTGTCACACCAGGACTGTTGCTTGTCAGAGCTTGAGACAGTGGCGCTCAGTGATGTCACCCTATTTAGTGAGCCGGATCAGTGGGACTGGGTTATCCCACCTGACGGATGCCATGTTCAGACACATTAACTCCCCATTGATTTCTGTGTTCGTTGAGCGGTGGCAGCCCGATACGAACTCTTTTCACATGCCGTTCGGAGAGATAACCATCATGTTGCATGATGTGTGGGAGATCCTTCGCATTCCTGTCGAGGGGTGATTGGTTGATGCCGATAGCACATCTACACAGTTACAGGTGGATGTGATGGAAGTTCTTGAAGTATCGTGGTCGGAGCTACTGAGTACTCACTGGGGGGTGGCGGCGTACTTATGAACTCGATTTCCAGGTCATGCCGCGATGGAGGTCGAATGGAGGGCACCCAAGCCGTAGCTTGGATGTGGTTGTTATTTGGATCCACCTTGTTTGTTGACAAGAGTGGTAACCGGATTAGGCAGTCCTGTTTATTGGAGGTGAGGGACGGGATGGATATGACCGATCAGTATTCATGGGGTTCGGCCGCATTGGCTTTCATGTACCGTCAGCTTGGTATCGCTAGTCGTGGTGACTCCATGGGTATTTGTGGATGTCTTACCCTCGTTCAGGCTTGGATTTATGAGTATTTTCCCTGCTTCCGACCTTATTGAGAGCGTATGATTGTTGAGTCCACACAGCCTCGAGCTTCTACATAGAGTGTCTAGGCTGAAGGTAAGGACGAGCACCGAATCTAGTCTTTGCGTCGCCGCATTAATCAGTTGACAGCCGCAGAGGTATAACGATTCCTTCTAACAATCTCACAATTCATTTAAATATAACTTGTTTAATTTGTTGATTATATGTACGTAGATACAGTGGTTGCCTTATGGCCCCGATCCAGTGAGGAATGTCCCGAGGACCACATTCATTGGATGGCTACGATATCGGGATATTATCGAGCCATACATGCCTGGTCGGGCATTACGGCAGCTCGGTTATGTGTAGACCATCTCTTTCCCGATCACCAGACCGTAGAAAGCGGTTCGGGCGTGGACGAGCAGATTGTACCGAGTTGATTATCCCATTCGGATGTCATCTGATGCTTGGATGATGTTTCCGGGCGCATACAGGCTTCCTCTCTCTGACTATCAGGCTGCTACTCATGATCAGGCTACATGCGCCGATGATTATATTGAGTGGTATTATCGGTATTCGCACCCTCAGCTACTGAACGATGGTGCTGCAGCTGGATCAGTGATCCCTTCTCGTTCTAGCAGCGATTACGTATGTTGTTTAACTTTGCACTTTGTTTCATTTCATCATACATTACTCATTGTATTATATTGTCTATATTTTTTACAGTGGGTGAGTCGATCACAAGATTACCCAAAGATCAGACGGACACCTTCCCTGCATCAGCGGCGGTTTAATGCACGATGCTTGAGGAGTACATGAGGGATTGACATTTGTCCAACTGATTTTTTTCATCTGTAACATTTTGTATTTTGTTTGCTTTGCGTATGATGGTATTACCCAGTACTGTAATATTTTTTCATGTTTTAGTAGCTTTTTTTTATGTTGTATTTTGCTGTTTTTTCTCTTCTGCATACATTGTAATAACAATCAAATATCACTATCAACAAAAATGAAAGTATTAATAATTAAAGAACATACAACAAATTCATTTTTACATCATACTGACTAATCTATTCCATTTTTCTGTCATGCTCGTATACAAATTCTCCCAGCCACCAACACTACTATCATGGTATTTAAACCAGTTAGTCATTAAGGGCGGTACAGGAAAATTGGGCATTAAATCTAGACGAAGAAATGTTTTTACGTATCCCCTAAATGACAAATGACAATCTCCTGGCTAGGCCGTGTTGCCGTTGAGGGTGCTTTCAACGGCAGCACAGTGAGACATGAAAATAAAGATCTACCATTTTCGAATCCGAATAGTATGACGGCGGCATTGAAAATAGTAGCAATAGGGAATAAATCTTCAGCCACAGCCATCCAATGATCCGATCCACACGCACCACCATCCCATGTAATACGTCGAACCTCAGGTTCAATCCCATCATAGTAGATCGATCGGTAGAGTGTACAATTAGTCATAACTTCATTTGCAATGCATACACGTACAAGACGCCATTTATCTTGATCGCTAAATATGTAGTCGGCGATAACATAAAATCCATAATTACCGTCTCCGGGGACATCAAAATAACCTTCTACAAACGGCAAAATAATTCCCGATATCTTGTCGATATGGTGATAGTTACCTATCTCCACTCGGTGGTGTGCATCTGCAAACCCATATTCAATATATTATATATTATCGTAACAATATCAAACTTAAAAAGCATATCACGAGTATTAATAAATTTGTTCATACCCGATGAAGAGGCATTGTGGACTGATGCAGAAGAGCTGCGGCCACGACCACTGGATGACCGAGAACGTCCACGACCCCTTTGGCTATACTCCCAACCACTAGGATCGCGTCTAGTCGATGAACTTCCTCTTGGTCGACCCTTAATTGCCGTATTCACTTGTGGTTCAACGTAACGCGTTTGATCAGGGTGAAGATGATCGTGGATAATAAGTGATATGTTACAGACAACTGCAGGATCGCTCTGTCTGACCTCATCGACAAGAGCTTGGAAGTACTGCTGGTCCTCCGATTCAGCACCGGTAGAAGGATCGACAAATTCGGTCGTGTCCACACCATCACTAATAATAAGTGTTTGCCAAAATATGTGAAGACGATTAACACTACATGGGGTCCGCAATTCCATAACTCTCTTGAGCTCACACGCATAAGGAATCTGATGGGTGGTTTGGAGTGCACAACTGCAACGATGGTACACTTGATCACTTAATTCTCTCATACGTGTCAATTCATTCGATAGTAATCGCAGACAATGATGGGAACCACGACAGCGCAAGTATTTGAATGGAAAACCAGAGTACACCACGTCTGTACGACACCTAAGCTGTTCAAGTGTGTATCTGATCCGCGTTAGTTGTGATTCAATCTCCTGGTTCACTTTGATCCAGACGGTATCGAGGGCTCCGGTGGAAGAGTTAAGCCATTGCTTTAACTCGGCATGTGCACTCTCTACTCTACAAGTGGTTGTGTTTCCAAAATGAAGCATTTTATTCATCCATGCAACAACGAACATCTCCTTGTATTTTAGCCATGTACCCTCAACGTAGGATATCACCTTAGGATTCCATCTCCATGTATCCTTCATGAGTTGCACCGCTTGATCGTATTCCTCTTCAGTCGCTGCTTCCATGATTTTCTTTCATTTCCCATTTTTAAACTTTTGGCCCGTTTCTTTATCTTTTCCACAAATTCTGTAGACCTTGTCTTCAACGTCCTTATTAATATGCCATGTACAAAGTAAGTGGACACTCTGTGGAAATATCTCTCCAATAGGACGCATCAATCCCAACTCGCGATCCGTAACAATAGCCGTCGGATGAACATCAAACCCAAGCAAAATTTTCAACTTCTCCAACACCCACGCATAGCTCGACTCGGTCTCATCTTTCATAATTGCATAGGCGATTAGGAAGTTCTTGTTACATGGAGTCATCCCGACTATCTCGAGGAATGGCATCTTATACTTATTCGTTTTGTAAGTAGAATCCATGTCAATGAACCATCTGTAGGTCCGGATTAAGTTGATTGATGTTGGATGTGCCATGAACACGTGGGTAACAGCATTTGTATCCGGGTCGGCCTGCATCCAATGTATGTAGTTATTCGTCACAGCCAAATGGTGAAACTGACCGATGACATCTCTTTCTTCAAAATCATGCTTCCTCAAGTGGTCTCTATAGTTATAGATATGTCGTCTAGTAGGTTTGTCCTCGGGAAATTTATTCTGAATGGCCGCCAAGATGGCACACGGCTTGACTTGAGCAGCACTCATCTCACGAATAACTTGTTTGGCCGATTTACCCAGTCCACTCATTTGACGATGCCCCTCCGGAGATATAATAAATGAGTGATTGTGCATACCCTTACTCCCAGACATCGCTTTGATTATCCAACCACTCAAGTCATGCAATTGTTCGGCCTTTATCTGAAATGTATACTTGCATGCTTTCGTCTTTATGTCCTTTCGAGCAGCGACATCCAAATCTCTTAATACCCCTCTGTACCGTTCACCACGGTTACATCTCAATAGCTTTGTCTTTTCTTTATTCTTGTACGACGAAATGATCAACTCGTAACCAATTTGAAGAGCAATTTTTTTCTCCCAACCAATCGCATCACAATCACTATCGAATATTTCGTCATTGATGAAATAACCACTATAATCAATGCCGTCACCTTCAAATTCTTCCAATATAACCTGAAAATTTTAATTGACACAATGTTAATAATAATACCAATAATATTATTATTAAAATTTAAAATTATGGAAAAAAAGCGACCAGACGTCCAGAAATTGCGCTTGGACCATGGCGGGCGTCGCATGCATGGACGCCCGACTACGAGGCATCGAATCGGGCGACGCCTGACCATGGTACGAGCATGCATCGGACGCCAAGACCGTGGTCCAGGCGTCTGGTCTAGACGCCTAGACCAAGGACTAAGCGTCTGTTGCAGACGCCTGTACCATGGTCTAAGCGGAATCTGTGGATGCTCGGGCCATGGGTCAGGCGGAATATTCAGACGCCTGCATTATTTTCTCCGAAAAATTACCTCCAGATGCGAATTCTCGCCCATTTTCGTGGTTGTCGATGGTATTGGCAATATATATTTGATTGTGTGTTGGGTAGAATAAATGAAAAATTGCTTCTAGATTTCAATTCGAAAAACTTGTGTGTTGGTAAAGAATTGTGTGTTGGGTAGAAATAATGAAAGATTGTCAAATGGGCAAAAAAGTAATTTTTAAGGGCGGTGGCTAGTAATTTAAAGCGGTGTTTAGTAATAACCTAAAAAATGTGTAAATGGGGATTGTCGTGTCTCGGGGGATGTATGCTAACAGGGGGGCCGTGCGATGTGGCGTGGCGTGAGTAGGATGTTCATAAAAAATCAATTCGAATTATCCGAGCCGACTACCCATTGACGAGATAAATTTATCGAGTATTTTTTTTTTTGGGCCAGGTACTCGATCCGGTGAAAAGAAATAAATTCGGGTCTGGGTACGGGCCGCAAATATTATTCGGACCCGACCCGATATATATATATATATATATATATATATATACTTAATATTTATGAAAAATTATTTCAAAGTTATATACCTTGTTTATTTGATTTTGTATTAAAACTTTAATTTCTTATGTTGTTTTAAATTAGTGTAATTCATTTGGGATTGATGCAAACACATATGATTTGGTGAGTTATTTGGTTTTGGTGTATTAATTATTAAGAAGAGTTCTTGCAAAAATTATTTTATTTTTACAATTCGGGTCCGTCCCTATTGACCCGACCCGGAAAATAGGATACCGGTAAAACGGGTATCAAATTTATCGGGTCAGGCCGTAGGCCGCTTAAATTGATACCCGGTTTTTGGGCTCAAAAAATCGGGTACCCATTTATGAACAATCCTAGGCGTGAGAGCTAAGGATGGCAATGGGCAGGATCTGGACTGGACCTTGTTGATCCCATATCCAGATCCATTTTTTTTTGTTGAGATCCAGATCCGGTCCAGATCCGTCGGATCCGAAAATCTGAGATCTAAATCCAGATCCGTCGGATCTGTGGGTCTACGGATCCGGTCCATGGATCTCTCTTTTAAGCTAAAATAGTACTTAAAATGACGCAATATCAATACCACACAACTATAAAAAAATCAAAATTAATTAACAACACAAACATCATATTACGAGCTACTTTCATGTTCATGAGATAAGTGATATCACATCACAAAAAATCTAAAAAAAATCCAAAATATTATACAAATATATTCGTCCAAAGTCATATCATATCAACTAATCTTGAGTGAATGAGAACAAGTCTTCCATGTTACAACTACTTTCAACATCATCTACATCCTAGAATTAGGGATTCTTTTTTCTTTTGTTTTTGATAATAAAGAATTAGATTTTTTAATATATATATATATATATATATATATATATATATATATATATATCCGCGGGTCTGATCTTGGTCGGATCCGGATCTGAAAATTTAAGATCCAGATCCGCTCTGCAAAATTTTTTATAGATCCAGATCCGACCCAGATCCAATGGATCTAAAAATTTGAGATCTAGATCCTTAAAAACGGATCCGGATCTACGAATCTGGACCGGATCCAAGATTCATTGCCATCTATAATGAGAGCCGTCATTTTCGACTTCTGGGGTATTAATATAGTGCATCGAGCGCGCCGCAGTGCTGTGGATCCATCAAAACAACAAACACATTTTTAGCCTCTATCTAGCGGATATTATATGATGTAATTATAGTAGTTCAATTATATGATGGTGAAAGTTAAAAATATTAAATGTGTATATAATTTTATGATGTGGTAATATTTTTGTAAGAATTTCATCTGACAACATTAATTAATATGCATTATAGATGAAAGTAATTAGTTGCACGTCCCATATTTATTGGAATTATATGCATTAGCACGATTGCTACAATAGATGAAGGTCTTATATATCAATGTAAATTTTCATATATCCGCAATCTCAACACATTTTTCAATTCATCGTATGTTTCTTTCTTTTCTGGCGACGACATTGTTCCTGTTGCCGAGTATCTCTTTGTGCAGGGACGAAACAAAACAGACTCCAACACAAGAAAAAAAATAAAAAATTCAGTTGAACTCGTAAAAAAATCAAAATGCTCACTCCATCCCAGTCCAAGTGCAACATTTGAAAGAGAATTGGTGTATTTTAGGTGAATGATTAGGTACAATAGATGTGTAAGTTTTGTAAGTATTGATGGTGAATGTATTATGTAGATTAAAAAGTAAAAAATACTATGATAAATGTGTGGTGGAAATCAAAGTAGAAAGTGTGATGATTTGAAGTGATTGGAGACAATCAATAAAATATAACACTTAGGGTGGTGGCAACGGGCGCGGGTTGGACCGCAGGTTCACCCTACCCGGGCGGTGAACACCGCCGCCACCCCCCGGATTCGCTGTGGGTTAGAAGGCTGCGGGTTAATAACTCGACGAGGATTGGGTGAGGGGTGACCGTTGAAGAGAGGGGGGCCAGCTTTTTATTGGTTGACGAGGCCAGTTTTTTGTTTAAAAAAAAAAAACCTGCAACTTATATATATATACATAGTTATATGTATAGGTAAAGAAAGAAAGAAGGTAACGAATGAAGAAGAAGAAGGTAACGAATGAAGGGGGCCCAACTTTTTATTTTATATTAATTAATTTATAATTATTTTCACTTTAAACCTTAAGTATTAAAGATTTACAAATCAGTTTTTATAGTTTTAAAACTTAAAAATCTATTTTTATAACTTTTTTTCATTTTATGTTATATTTTTAGTTAATGATTTTTTTATTATAGTATATTTTATAGAAATATGGATGGCATTTCGATTAAAGCGTTTTTTAGGATGTAATTTTTTTTAGGTATTTGGTAATTTCCTTTTAAGTAATAATAAAATATTATGTGTTTTTATTAAATTGTTTGATATAATTTTAAATATAAAAAGGTAAAAAAAAAAATTAAAAGTGGTGAGGGTTGGTGAGGCATGGTTGCCACTAAAAAATGGTGAGTGGGGGTTAAGTGAGAGTTGAGTGAGGGTTGGATGAGTTGGAAGAATGTTATTGCTGGAGAGTGGGAGTAGATGGGGGTAAGCGAGGCACGGTTGCCACCACCCTTATAAATCAATACTTTTTTCCGGTTAAATTTAGCACTTCCAGACAAGACAGAGATGGTAGTACAAGCCCATCTATCTAATAAGTGTTAGCTGATTTTTTAATTAATATTTATTTCTTTTTATCTTTAATTATTATTAATATTTATTGATGATTTTGGTCTCCCGAAATTTTTTTGTAAAACTCCATCACTGAATTACTCAATTTGATAAAAGTTAAGGGATATTTTTAAGATTTTAACAGGGCCGAATCAAAGTCATCCCCGTACTTGCTGTGTCCTGTAGATTCCTCTCATTTCCTATAATGCGAAAACGAGACAAAATGTGACATTATCCATGCTCTGCTCGACGAGGGGCAATTTTGGTAGACCCATTCACAGGTTGGCACATTGGAATATCCGACGTGGTAAAATGTTCTCTTTGGTACTCCAACACTCGAATCAACTTTTAGTACATCTCCATCTGATTGGTTTTCTATGTCACGTAACTAATGGCACATGAGGTGCTTGCAAAAGTTCACCTCATTTACTCTGCATTTCCAGTCATCATTTAATGGGATGGTCATGGTATTGGTGAATTTAAAAGGTGATGGTTGATTTGAGTCAAAAGTTGTTATTGCAGGTAGGACTTGTTTGGTTACTAGTGAACAAAGTAATTAACCGGAAACTTTCAATTCGATTATAGTTGGTAACCATCGTACATGGTTACTGCATAATTGGTACAATTGTACCGTAAATTTAACTACCGTCCAATATGGTAGTGGTCGTGTACTTTTTAAAAGTTCAGTTAATGCACTGTACTGATATATTTATTTATTATTATTGATTTATTTTGTGTATTTATTGTTGGAATCGTTAATGATTTTAATTTTATTTTGTAAAATTAAATATCATAGGATCGATTTACGTTCCGAGTAGATGATCGTGGTATATTCACTTTCTCTAAATTGTGAATAAATGAGGGATGGTTATCCCACATTGAATAATGAGCTATCATTGTTCAAGTATATAAGGAGTTACCATTATTCATGTAATAATTAATGGCACATGTGTATGGGCTTAAAGCCCACATGCGTGCACACGCGCGCGCCGCGCCCGCCCGCCCGCCTCGCCTCGGTCTCGCCCTCGGCCGCGAGCCGCGTGCCGCTGGTCGTGGACCTGGCCTTGGGTAGGCCTTGGCTTGCCTAAAGAATTTTTTGGACTAGCTCAACAATGTAGTTGGGCTCGTATGTGCACATAAGGATATCCATACACATCCCTCGAGCTGTTAAGGAGCTGAATACAGTCCAGGTGCATCCTGACTGTTCAAATTCAGTCCAAACCCGGAAGTAACCTCCAGGTGTAATGAGGAGGAATAATTGGCAGGTCTGAATTTTGTAACTCCTGCCAATATTTGAAATTCGAAACTCCTGTGTTCAATACAGGCATGAATGCCTGCATTATGACAGCCTTAAGGGCTGTGTTTAAACCTCCCCTGCAGGTGTGAATGGCCTATAAATAGGCATGCATCCCTTTGCATCAGTACACACAATTTCGAAATACTCTAGCATACTCACTATTTTCTGCATACATATCATAAAGTCGGAGCTCTATCCTCGCCTCATTCTAGTTCGCCGGAAGTCGAAGGTTTGTGGTGCTACTACATTTGAGACGAAGCTGGTTTATCTTTGGGGACGACACGCCTAAACCGAGAGCACTATCGGGGCATTTATCGTCTTACAAAAAGAGGCCCTTCCTCGACTCGGCTACTTAGCATACGATTTTTTGTCCTTTAATTTATTGTTTATTTGTTATCTCAATTTAGTTTTGTATATTTCTGTTTTGTCTCAAGTTGTAATCCAGTTTCGAGTTTTGTATTTTTATTTTCGTACGAGTTTGTAATTTCTGTTTTTGAGTTGTAATTTTCGTTTTCAATTATAATTTGGTTTCCGGCTGGCAAGTTTTCCCGAACACAAAATTACTAACAAGCGCAAGACGAGAAAAAAATACTTGCTATCTTTACTAAATTCCTCAACTAGAGATGTCGACGACCGCTTCCACCGACTCGAACACCACCGCTGCCTTTGCCTCCGCCACTGGATCAACCATGGTGAACACTGTTGCTGCAAATATGTCAAACCTGATGAGCTCAACCACCTCCGCAACAAGCCCATAGGTGTTTTCGAACCCCTTTCTGACTAATGGTGGATCCACCTCGAGTGGCACTGTTGGTTCCACTTTTAGTGGTACCGTAGGATCCATGTTAGGATCTAGTGTTGGAGCCTACGCGTTCAACAGGAGTGGTTCCTTTTTTGGAACAACCTCGGGGCCTAGGATGATGCCTACCACCGAGAATCCGCCAAAGTTTGGTGGAGCCGACTTTAAAAGGTGGCAACAAAAGATGTTGTTCTATTTGACAACTCTAGGCTTTGCAAACTTCCTTAAGGAAGATGCGCCACCGGCACCAAGTGCTCAAGAGACTAGTTTCACAGTCCGAGCTGCCTATGACAACTGGCAGAATGGAGAAACTTTATTCTGAATGTATACTCTGTTGTAAACACATCAAAAGAGATGTGGGATGCACTTGAAAAGAAGTACCGTAGTGATAATGCAGGTACAAAGAAGTTTGTAGTCGCCAAGTATTTGGACTACAAGATGGTTGACTCAAGACCAATCATGGAACAAGTGCAAGAGTTCCAACTCATCATCCATGATGTCAATGCTGAGGGAATGGTCCTGTCAGACACTTTTACTGTTGCAATTGTGATCGAGAAGTTGCCCCCCAGTTGAAAGACTTTAAGAGCTATCTCAAGCACAAGCGAAAGGAGATGACTCTTGAAGACTTGATTGAGAAAATTGCACATCGAGTCTGACGTACGCAAGAATAATCATAAACCAAAAGGCCTGATCGATGCTAAGGACAATCTGTTAGAGCAAGACGGTCCCTCCCTCAAATGATCTCACCCAAGTGCTCAAAACAAGAACAAAGGGAAGCAACCAGTCAAGAAATTTGATGGTGACTGCTTCAACTGTGGCAAACATGGGCATACGGCGAAAGACTGCTGCAAGCCGAAGGTTAACAAGAAGAAGAATCATGTTGCCAACATCGCCGAGATTAATGGCGAGTGGAAAGAGGATGACCTTGATGTTGTGGTCACCGAAGAGGTCAACCACGTTTAGAACCAAGGTGGTTAGTACGTCGACACCGGTGCGACCGCCCATGTTGGTGCCGATAGGAGCCAGTTTAAGGACTATCAAGCTGTTGAGTGGAGGAAGCTCAACATGGGGAATCCAGCTTCATCTGAAATTATCGGAGTTGGAGAAGTGGACCTCAAACTAACGTCTGGAAAAATACTCACCTTGAAGAATGTGATTCATGTTCCTGATATGAGGAAGAACTTGATCTCAGGCTCTATACTAGTTAAAAATGGGTTTAACATAGTGTTTGAGTCAGATAGAATTATCATAAAAAAGTTTGATAGGTTTCTTGGTAAGGTTTACCTCACGAAGGGACTCTTTAAACTCAATGCTTTGGCTATACGCCATGTAACCAAGTCTGCAAATGCTAATGAAAATGCTACTGCTTCCTCTTATTTGACCGAGTGTTCTGATTTATGGCATTGTAGATTAGGTCATGTGAATTTAAATGCTATAAAAAGACTAGTAAACTTAGATTTACTAAAATTAAATAAAATCAATACTCAAAACAAATGTGAGATTTGTGTTGAGGCAAAAATGACAAAGCTACCGTTTCATTCGGTAAAATGAAATACAAAACCCCTTGAATTAATTCACACAGATGTGTGTGATTCAAAGTTTGTGCAAACTAGAGGTGGTAAGAATTACTTTATTACTTTCATCGATGACTGTACAAGATATTGTTATCTTTATCTTTTGAGAAGTAAATATGAGGCTATTGAAGCCTTTAAGAACTTCAAGAATGAAGCCGAGAATCAATTAGGCTGTCATATTAAGATGTTTTGAAGCGATAGAGGTGGCGAATATGTAGCCCCGTTTGAGGAATTATGTAACGAGAGTAGTATAATTTATCAAACAACAGCTCCATATGCACCACAATCTAATGGCGTTGCTGAACGTAAGAATCGAACACTTAAATAGATGATAAATGCCTTATTGATTAGCTCAGGGTTGCCCCAGAACATGTGAGAGGAAGCTGTCTTGACAACCAACTACATATTGAACAAGATTCGACCCAAAAGTAAGGATGTTACTCCTTATGAGTTGTGGAAAGGTAGACAACCTCCATACAAATATCTCAAAGTGTGGGAGTGTTTAGCGAAGTTTGAGGTGCCTCTACCTAAACAAGTTAAAATCGGTGCGGTCGATTGTATATTTATTGGGTATGCACTGAACAGTAGTGCCTATCAGTTTGTTATCCATAAGTCAGAAGTATCTGAAATGACTGTGGGAACAACAACTGAATCAAGGAATGTTGTATTTTTTGAAAACATATATCCTTGTAAGGACAATGGTAAAGTTGAGAACAATTCTAGCAATAAAATTGAAGATGAAGAAACAAGTTCAAAACCTGTGGATGTAGATCCAAAGTCACGTAAGCGATCAAGATCTAATCTGGAAGATGTAGAACCGAGACATGGTAGTAGAGGTAGGACACCAAAGACATTTGGACCTGACTACATAGCATTCATGTTGGATGAAGAACCAACATCGATCAAAGTAGCTTATGCCAGACCAGACGGGTTGCTCTAGAAAGAATTTGTTAAGAGTGAAATTGACTCAATTTTACAAAACAAAACTTAGGTTTTGGCTGATTTACCTGAAGGTTGTAAGCCCTTAGGATTCAAATGGATCCTTAAAAGAAAGTACAAGGCTGATGGGTCAATTGATAAGTATAAAGCTCGTTTAGTAGTAAAAGGTTTCAAGCAGAAGGAAGGGAACGATTTTTTCGATACCTATTCACCTGTAACGAGAATTACATCTAGTCAAGTGCTTCTCACGATTGCTGTTTTGCACGATCTTGAGATTCATCAAATGGATGTTAAGACTGCTTTTATGAACGGTGATCTGGATGAAGAGATCTATATGGAACAACCTGAAGGGTTTGTAGTACCTGGACAAGAGAAAAAGGTATGCAAACTGGTTAAGTCTCTATATGGATTGAAACAAGTTCCACTACAGTGGCACTTGAAATTTGATAATATAATGTTATCAAATGGTTTTAAAATAAACGAGTGTGATAAATGTGTTTATATTAAGAACACTAATAACGGCTATGTTAAGTCTTTATATAGATGACATGTTAATCATGGGTAACAATATACACGTGATTAATGATACTAAGAACATGTTTGACATGAAAGACATGGGGCTAGCTGATGTGATTCTTGGAATGAAAATTTTGAGATAATCTGATGGAATCATCTTGACAGAATCTCAATATGCCGAAAAAGTTCTCAAGAAGTTTAATGCTTTTGATAGCTTGCCGGCTAAGACTCCAATAGAGTTGAATGATCATTTGAGCAAAAATCGAGGGGATCCCATTGCACAAGAAGAATATGCATGAGTCATTGGGTGTTTAATGTATCTTACAAATTGCACTGGACCCGATTTAGCTTGCGCTGTGAACAAATTGAGTCGTTACACGAGCAATCCAAGCAAAGAGTATTGGAAAGCTCTCGTAAGAGTTTTGAGGTACTTAAAGTATACTCAAAATATTTGGTTACACTATTTGAGATACCCCCGGTACTCGAAGGGTACTGTGATGCGAATTGGATATCCAATACGAAAAGTTCTTTTTCTACTAGTGGTTACGTGTTTACCATTGGGGGTGGAACTGTCTCGTGGAAGTCCGCGAAATAAACATGTATAGCCCGATCCACCATGGAATCGAAATTCATAGCTTTGGACAAAGCTGGTGAAGAAGTCGAGTGGCTCAAAAACTTTCTAGAAGATATTCCATGTTGGTCAAATCCAGTGCCTGCAGTGATGATACACTGCAATAGCCAAGCTGCTATTGGTAGGGCAAGAAGTAACGTGTATAATGGAAAGTCTCGACATATTCGTCGACGCCATACCGTGAGATATTTGATCAAAAGTGGGGTTATCTCTATTGATTATGTAAGGTCATTGGATAATCTAGCGGATCCGCTAACCAAAGAGTTAAACCGTGATCAAATGAATAAATTGCTGGAAGGAATGGGTTTAAAATCTACAAAATGAGAATTATCATAATGGTAACCCAACCAAGATGACTAGAGATCCCAAGAACTTGGTTCAATGGGAGAACTAAGCTATGAGAGTTCGTGTGAAACACTCATCTAAGTTTATTCCCTATAGAGCAATTGAGTGTTGAAAGCTTGCCTAGTGGTGAGGTTAAGTCTATGACTTTTAATGATTCCTAAAGACCTCGAGGAGGGCAAGATACTCGGTAAAGAATCACCTATATAAGTGAAAAGTGGGGGCCACTTCATGAAATATACTTATGAATCCAAAGGGGTGTCCAAGGCCCACAAAGGACACAAAACGTGAGAACGGATGAGGTTGAGGTGTTCAGGTGTTAGCACCATTGTCTCGGTGCACGCCGTAGGGGAATAGTTCAAAGAATCAAGCTACTAATTTTCCTGTGTACCCGATGATGTTAACTATGGAAGGTTCAAAGTCACGAACAACCTATCCTTATACTTTAATGACTCTTGAGGACTGAGCTTGAGTCTGCATATTACATTTGGGCTATTTCCACTCATGTGGGGGATTGTTGGAATCGTTAATGATTTTAATTTTATTTTGTAAAATTAAATATCGTAGGATCGATATACGTTCCGAGTAGATAATTGTGGTATATTCACTTTCTCTAAACCGATTCCCGGTGAGTGAGAAATAGTGAATTAAATTTTATCACTTAATTATGAATAAATGAGGGATGGCTATCCCACATTAAATAATGAGCTATCATTGTTCAAGTATATAAGGAATTATCATTATTCATGTAATAATTAATGGCACATGTGTATGGGCTTAAAGCCCACACGAGCACACACGCGCGCGCCGCCGCCGCTCGCCTCCCCTCGACTGCGGCCGCGAGCCGCGTGCCGTGGACCGTGGACCTTGGCCTTGATCTTGATCTTGGACTTGATCTTGGATTTGGATCTTGGATCTTGACAATTGGTCTTTGGGTGGTATTTGGGCTGTTTTTTGGGCCTGGTCGTGGGCTAGGCCTTAGCTTGCCTAAAGAATTTTTTGGACTAGCTCAACAATATAGTTGGGCTCGTACATCCCTCGAGCGGTTAAGGAGCTGAATACAGTCCAGGTGCATCGTGACTATTCAAATTCAGTCCAAACCCGGAAGTAACCTCCCAGGTGTAATGAGGAGGAGTAATTGGCAGGTCTGAATTCTGTAACTGCTGTCAATATTTGAAATTCGAAACTCCTGTGTTCAATGCAGGCATGAATGCCTGCATTATGACAGCCTTAAGGGATGTGTTTAAACCTCCCCTGCAGGTGTGAATGGCCTATAAATAGGCATGCATCCCTTTGCATCAGTACATGCAATTTCGAAATACTCTAGCATACTCAATGTTTTCTGCATACATGTCATAAAGTCGGAGCTCTGTCCTCGCCTCATTCTAGTTCGCCGGAACTCAAAGGTCTGTGTGCTACTACCTTTGAGATGAAGCCGTTTTATCTTTGGGGACAACACTCCTAAACCGAGAGCACTATCGGGGCGTTTCTCATCTTGTGGAAAGAGGTCCTTCCTCAGCTTGGCTACTTAGCATACGATTTTCTGTCCTTTAATTTATTGTTTATTTTTTATCTCAATTTAGTTTTGTATATTTCTGTTTTGTCTCAAGTTGTAATCCAGTTTCGAGTTTTGTATTTTCATTTTCGTACGAGTTTGTAATTTCTGTTTTCGAGTTGTAATTTTTGTTTCCAGTTGTAATTTGGTTTCCGACTGGCAAGTTTTCCCAAACACGAAATTACTAACATTTATTTGAACAGTCATTAACCAAAACACATTCACCACATCCACTCTCAACCAAAATAATCCTTATTCATTCATTCCTTCTGCGGTTGGGTCTATGGTACACCTCCTTGTAGTGCATCCACTGCCGGATGTACTATACATGGCGTGCATAGATGGTGCAAATTGATGCACTAGATGGAGCATCGATCTGCACTGTCTATGTACACCATGTATAGTGCATCCGACAGGGGATGCACTACATGGGGGTGTACCATGGACGGTACCTTCCTTCTGCCCACTTCATTATCTTCAGCATCTTCGACATAAAAAAAATGAAAAAGTGAAAAAAACCTCATTGTATTCTCATATCTCATATATACTTTCTTCGATCTTTGCATCTCCTATCATCTCTCAATCCGATTGAGGCTACTCGCGAATCGCTGAGGGCAGAATATATGTGGTCTCATGGGCTAATATCAGACATGACATACGATCGATTCAGTTTGGGTTGCAACTATTCAAGATATGTGAGGGAATATTACAACGATTCTCTTTCAGTTGCTTGTTCAAGAATCATGACCCGAGTTAGCAGAAAAAGTAGTAGGTTTGTCAGCAAATATGAAGTTACGTTAGATGTATGTATAACATCTGTGCTCGCGCATTCTAAACTCATTGCTCCTCAGGTAATTTACCTAATTATTATTATAATAGTTATTATTATGTTGGGATTATGATTGTTTTCCTTCAATTTGCAGCAAAATGCTGAGAGAATAGATGTATGCGTTGAAGATGAGACTATAAATTACTTGAACCGAGAGGATGTGGAAAGGGCTATGCGTGCTAAGCTCGTTGGAGTAAGCAGATGGGATGTCTGCAGCAGGTTATTCTAATCCTTTATTAATATTTTCTTAAATAATTTATATACGTATGGGGTTAACTGGAAAAGAAAAAAGAAACAAAACTACCCACTTGATTTAGCTAATTGTAATAGAACTTAGATTTCTTTCAACTTTACAAATGCCCGTGACATTTGATTATGTTTTTACAAACTGGTCTCATAAGAAAGAGGGGGGCGTATCTTTTTTGTGAATACAAACTTCAAGGGTGAAATGTGAAATGTCCTTTACTCTACTAATTTTGTTCTGATCATTCAATTATTTGTACACCTTCTATTTAGGTTAAATCTGATAGGGGTGGTGTGCAGGTTATCACGACAACAAGTTCAGATTCAACACAGGTAAATTTAATACATAATATATAACTAAATACACAACGACTTCATAGTGTTTATCAATAACTAATAGAATATAAAGTTCATATTCAACACATATCCATGATAGATCACAATCACTGCATAATAACATCCAAATATAATTAAAGTAGACGAGCAAATAAAACATGTAAACGAGATAGAAAAATGCATACATGTTCATTCACATTAACCATTTTTAATTTTTGATCTAATTTTACGGGTCTGTTTCTGGGTAAAAAGCTGGATTTTCTGGTTAGATTTCCAGTTAAAAGGATTTACCATCTACACTCAGTAAATCGTCCAGCGATTATTTTTGAAAACCCAACAGGCCGACTTGTCAACGACTTGATAACCATGGTAGTGTCCATTTTAAAGGGTAACGACACGTGATTTTCATTAATTCTTGCTATAAATCTCGTTGTTTTTAAACGTTACAGTTCTTTTTTTCTTGTTTCCTTCTTTTCAAGTTTCTTAAAGTCTATAGCTGTTGAAGTGTTAAAATTGTAAATAGATAACAAAAATTCAATATGAGGAGAGTGCTTCCCCTCTGCTGCAGCATACTGGATTACGACATGCTCGACTTAGAGAAACCTACGATACCAATCATAGGATCACTTGTCAGATCAGTACTGGTATAATTATATATGAAAAATAAATAGAAATTTAGTTGCCTAATTCTACCCTTTTTCTTAGCTTTATGCTTTATGTCATTAGGTATTTCTTTATGTTATCTCAACAGTGGTGATCAGGATTCTGTGATTCCATTGACTGGAACAAGGTCCTTGGTTTGTAGACTGGCGAACGAACTTGGATTGGAAACAACAGTACCATACCGAGTTTGGCTCGAGGGACAGCAGGTTCGAACATCTTTAGCAAAATTTAATTATGCTGCTAATTGAATTAATGAATGTTAGGCTGAGATATCTTTCTATGCTTGTGAATGTTACATGCTCACAGTGGCCCATTTTTGGGGTATTTATGGTTGCTGTCTTCGTATTTTGATTGTAGGTGATTGTATGTGCCATTGTTTATGTAATTATCAACATTAGCTCCATGAATAACATCCTTTCTTTTGACAAGGTAATAATTCACCTTACAAAGTTATGGTTAACATAATCATCTGACATTATATATATTGAAACCTTTCTTTGTTTTGAGCCTAATAGCATTATATGATCTATAATTCTCTTCGCTTCCTATAAATTTATTATATTGAATATTGCATTTGTAGCACTTTCATCTTTCAATAATTTTGTGTTGGGAATTCAGAATTTGTACCATTACTCTTTCAAATATGAACTAAAAAACTCTCAGTTTCCTAGATTATCATTGTTATTGTCATTAACTGGCACATGATTTGTTGACTTTGTTTCTATTTGTTAATAGGCTAGCGGTATACTGGTATGTGAGGCAGGTTGCATTCTGGAAACCTCGACTTCTTTTCTTGATAATGAAGGGTAGTTCATTTCTCAGGTATTCATTATAACATCATGATAATTCTGGGGTTCTGGTTCATTGATGCAAATACAACTTTATGCATTCTCTGCCTCATCATTTATCGGGTTTTCTTTTCTACGAATGATTCCTTTTATATCCTGTTCTTTTTCCCCACCGTTGTAATTTGAAGCGTTTATCAAGGTTTTTCTTCTTCCAAATCCCCGTGAGTTTGTGATTTTTTTGTCTCCTTTTGTGCGATTATTTTATATTTTTTGTGATCTTCTTTTTTTCTTGTTGTAATTCACCTGGGTATCCGGATTGATTTCGTCTTCAATGTTTTATCTCACGTATTAACGTTACTTTTCTTCATCGTTGCAATTTCAGGCGTTTACCATGGTTATTATTTTGTCGGCGGCTCTTGGTTCATCACTTGTCAGCTACTTCGACGCCCGCTAGCAGCTTCATTCTTTGTCGCTCTCACTCTGCTCCACCTGTCCGAGGGTATTTCTGGCCTTATCCCCCATCCTTGAGGTATTATTGAGGCCCTTGTTTTCTTTTAGATTTCTAATTTCATAAGGTATATGTCTCCCAATACTAACTTCTATATCCTGTCTTACAAGTTTAAATATGTTGTTTATATTCATGTCAATATGTGCAGGATTACTCAGTTGAACAAACCCCGCAATTGTTCGGACATCAAATTTTTGTTCGGTTGCCCGAAGCCTACAATTGTTGTGTAGTTAGGCAAAACCTCAGGGTTAATTTTATAATTAGTCCATAAGCTTATAAACTAATACTTGCTCATGCAAAAATATCTGTATTTATCATTTTAGTTTTCAAAATTCAAGATTTCGGAATTGGAAATCAGATTCCGTTTGATAAACAGACCCTAAGCGGCAATATTTTTCTACTGCAGGTTTTGAATGTGTTGTTGAGATTAGCATGGATGCAAACTGTGATGAGTATCACCATTTTTTGTAATGGGTGGATATACTCGGCCCTTTGGTGATTCTAATCATTGCGATAGGATTCTTAACATCCTTATATTCATATTGGATTTATGTGGTTATTTCGGATGGTTTATGTATTTGGATAGTTGTTTGATAACCTTTTATGTATTGGGATGTTTGAATTTATTTTTAATGGGTAACTCTATTTTTAAATATCATATGTAGATTTTTAGCATTTAGAGTGTTGGTAAAAGACATGCGAAAATGTAGCCATTGACCCCAAAAATATACTCTTTATGTGTTGGTAAAAGAATAACATAGTGTAGCCAAAGATATTAAATTGTTTAAGAAACAAGTGTAGCCATAATGATAAAGGGTGTTGCCAACAATATCGAAGTGTTTCACAATTTTATGTTACGTAGTACTAAACAGGTGTAGCCATAGGCCTACAGCTATACTTTTTATGGTGTCGCCACATAGATAACGGTGTTGGCATAGGTCTACAACAACAACTCTTAAGGTGTAGGAACAAAACCAAAAAGTGTTGGCATAGGGGTCTACAGCTACACCTTTACGCAGTGTTACGAGAAACTATAAAAGTGTTAGCGTAGACCCCTATAGTAGCGGCCATTTTTGTAACACCCTCAAATTTGGTCAAAGTGTAGTCGTAGCCTGTTTTTTTTTCTTTTACCAACACTTTTTGGGCTGTGAACACACTTTTTTAGGTGTAACTGAAGCTCATATATGGCGTAGTGTTACTACGAACTATAATAACAACGATGAGAATAAATCCCCCAACACAACGTAAATCCATTGCACCAAATAAACGAACAACTAAGGTTCAAGGATTTTCTCCAAAATGGTCAAGAACACGAATTTACCCGACAATTCATGAAAAATGGAGTTCAAACCATGGATTATGATCAACAAGACTAGATACAAATGATGGAACCAACAAATCTCGGATAGAATTTCGAAATCAAGAAAATCCCCAAATATCCCCGAAATAGGGTTCTAGGATGATTACCTCGATTCAAAGGGAAAAGGATGATTTGATGCTGTTAATCCACACCAAGACCTTGATGATTATGTTGTATGATTGAAGATTAGTGAACTTTCATGACGAATCGCCCCGAGATCCCCTCAATAACTCTGCCCGTCGTATGAGAGTGGAAATGACAAATTCTGCCCCAAAACAGAAAAGGCCACTGCCTAAATACAGCTCCCTAGTTACGGCCGTAACATAATGGCCATTATGACTGTAACACACTGTCCATTACGGCCATTACACACTGCAGGTTACGGCCGTAACCTGCATTCTGGCAGCAGATTCCACTCTGCTGCCTGATCAGTCCCGAACGACCCCCAAAATGCGATGACTCGGAAAATGAGATGAAATGCTTACAAAGGATTCTCAGCAACGAACTAAAGCGCCAAATAAACATGCGATTCCGACATCCCGAAGGTAGGTAAAAACGAGCAGGTAAGCAAGTACCCAAAACTTTGAGAAATTACGAAACGGCCCAAAAGTCCGAAAAATCGTGACGCGAGATTGAATAAAAATTCCGAAGTTCACAACACGGCCACAAATGTTAAATGAACTTGTAGGAACAATAAAGCAACAATTTCGAGCAGGATTTACAAGATTGGAACCTAAATGCGGAAAAGTCACAATAATATGCCTATTAATCTGAAACAATATCGAAACTCGCTCGAATGACAAAAAGTGCAGAACAAGACATGTCCAAAATGTGTCAACGAGCACAAGCGAGTCGCTAGAATCGAAAATACAAGAATGAAAAATACCGGTGTCACATTCTACCCCCTTAAAAAGAAGTTTTGTCCCTGAAACTTAAAACAACGAGAACAAGGCAACAACATAGCTAGCAACAGACCGGAAACCCTCTCAAAGACCTTCTAGAGCCGATCCTGATATCGATACTGAAGTCCGCACTTTGGAAGGATCGGCGACCATCTGGAAAAACCGAATTCTGTGCCCCTCGGATCCACACTTATAACACGTTACTGGAGGGAAAGGACAATGTGCACGAACATGCCCCAGCACATTACAATTGAAACATACCTCCTGGACTTACCAGGAGTCAAAGCTGACGATTTGGAACTCTCAGTTCCCTTCATAGGGCGATGGAACTTCACGGTAAAAAGACTACGGTGTTGCAGTTTAGAAACTCCAACTCCCGAAAGGATATAAAAATCATCAGGCATCCTCTGCTTCTTCAGTTCGGGCATATGCTCAGTCGATGATAAGGCTAGCTCGTATGCTAACGCTCGATTCTGATACTCCCTCCACGAAGTGCAAGTGAATCCCGCCATATATTGGCTAATATCCGGCTTCATCCGCATGTCAAAATGACGGATCTTATATTCCTCTTTCCTCACCTGTTCCTGCACATAGCCGAGTTGTTTGGTATACTCGATGATAGCTTGAGACACAGGTACATCAAAAGGCAATAATATTGGTAATATGAGTTTATTATATTGCTATTATGTGCTTGCCATATTATGAACTAAACTTAAAAAGGCAATAATATTGGTAATATGAGTTTATTGTATTGCTACTATGTGCTTGCCATATTGCAACTTTGAACTTACCGTTACTATATGTAATATGTATTGCTACAATGAAGTTTTGATAATCAAATACCCAATTGACACATTTGGTTTTTTATTAGTCAGAATACTGTTATTATGTCTTTAATATACTGTTATTTTAAATTTATTACATTGCTATTATACGTGATGTATAATTACCTTGTTATACATTGTTAAACATTTTTATTTGCTTTCAAGCGCATTCTTATAATTTTCAGCTATTATTCCACGTGCATAATATTATTGTGCATTATGTGTAATATTTTTTTTATAATTTTGCATTGTTTGAACTGGTTTGACAACTTGTGTAACACCCAAAAATGCGGCTATTACAGTGACGTGGACCCCGTACTGGGACCCACCAGGCGATACCAAAATAAAGATTAAATATATATTACCTTGTGATACCGAACCACAATAAATAGTCACTACTCCGATTAGGAGTTTATTAATAATATGGCCAACGACCTTATTATACACAGGATCCGAAATACAAGTATAAACCATATGGAGATGGAATATACTTCAAATAACAATACAATCGGACATTAGTTTAAATGAAGCGGAATAAAGTAACATTACACGGTTTGAAAATAACCGGACAACAAAAGACTTGGGCCCCTCGAACTAGTATCCTTCGAACCCTTCGCCGTCACCATGCTCTTCCCGTGCCTTGCCTTTGCCTCGACCTAAAATACAACATAAGTATTTCGCCCAAAACACAGGGTCAGATATACATGATAAATGATTCTCCAGACATTATACAATTCATATATATATTAGATCTCAAAGAAAACATCCCGACTATTGAACATACCCCTTGGGCGTATGAATAATCAGTCACAAACCGTCGAACATATCCAATCATACATGGACTATGAACGATCAAACAATATGGCTCAAGATGGACATCACAGTACGCCCGATCCGGAAATGTGTCTGTGTACATGTCCACCCCGTATACGGAATCCAGAATATACGTGTGACAATGTACCTAATTAGCCTCACGAACTACGTCTCGTGTGCACAGTCCAATACGGAAACATCCACGTATGACTATATATGTGCCTGGTCCTACACAATAACCAATAAGCACGCAGATATGATTCCGGATATGTCACGATACAACATGACAACAAATTCAACAAATTACATATCCGATTAAGGATCAAGAAACTCACCGAAGTGACAATAAGGATCAACGAGGTAAACAATTCAAAGTGACGAACTTGGGAGTGCAATCCCATGATAAGAAACGGAATATCATCAAGAACAATATCGAACTACGAATCACAGATTCAATAAGTGTTTCATATACACGAAACGTATAACCATCACAAGAATTCAATCATCATTATAACCAAGCAAGATAACTTGCCTCAATACGGAGACGAGAATAATCCTCCCTTGTCAAACGAACGGACGGTCCTCGACTAATGTCGGTTACTCGAACAATTGACCTTGAATGAAATACATTTCACTCAATAACACATCCATATAATCATCGATATCGAATTCAGTGAGGCGACACCCTAAATTCAATTTGAATAGTTCAACTATCTCAAGATATCGAAATTCTATTCCAAGAACTCTATTTACCTCAATTCATTCTTATGATCGGTTTATGAGATATTCTCAAATACTCGCATGATTCTTTATGAATAAGAATGTATCAAGAACATGTTAAACAATCATTTATGTTCGTTCATATCATCTTATATCGTTTAACTTTTCAAGAACATCACCAATGATCAACAATATCTTCCTAAAAACATTATCAACTTATTATGATGTTCAATATATTCCTAAGGCGTCAATACGACAGATTATCATGAACATATAAGAGTTTGGTTGTCTTCAACAATATCTTTTATCATCTTACAAAGGCTTGGCTAAGCCAAAAACAGAAATGAAGTTGAAGTTTAGGTTCAAGAACAACACTCTAATTTCTAACATTCATCAAGGTGTTCTAATACATTTTTTGTCAACAATTCCATTGATTACACTTAACTATGATGAAACTAAGGATTATTATTGTCTTAATGATGTTAACAATCTAGCAGGAAGAGTTTGACTCTATTAAACATGACCATTACCATCAAAACATCAAGAACACCTCATTCCAAACCCTTAATTATAATATTCATCAATAAGTGTTAAAAAGCTTAACTACAAACATGTGGTTTCGCCAAATAAAATCACGAATTCTCTGCCCTCTGATCGGTTCTGGACAAAACCCGGCTTCCATTAATTCATATAATTCCGCTCACGTGACAACACTATCCCGAGGCTTAACAGCCTCCCACCAATTGGCGGCACCTCTGTCAAGAAAATACTGAGCGATGGGTACTTTCCGTTCTACGGGACAATAAACTACTTCGAACATCTTTCCCGACTGGAAAAACCAACCATCCCAGCCCAATGCATCCGAGGCACCAACGAAACGAGGGGGGATTCATACGAACCACTTCTCATAGTCATTGGTTTTCACCAACATTCTGGGACATATCTGTGTTACATTGAATCGCCTGGGTCAACTGAGTCATCGATGCCGCTGTCTGTTGCAATATAGTAGCATCAACGACGCCAATGCTAGTCCCGGAAATATTCTCTTGGTCGTGCATCTGATCTCCATGGTCGTCTATACTACGGTTACGACCACGACCTCTACCCCTTGGCATACTGAACAAGCACCCACTCAGTCCGATGAAACAACACATCTCAAAACAACACACCATAATGCCGACTCAGCACAACGTATCAACAAAAGGCAACAAATAGTAACATGATAAGAATATCCACTCCGGGTAATTACACGAATATAAAAATTACAATAGCAACAAATGAAACTTACGGTCGTAACTAGCGGATCACATAACCATATCAATGGAAAATAATGACCATTATCGTTACAATCACAGCCTTAATATACTACACATGGTAGCCATTCATTTTTAACATTCTTTTTTAAAACTCCACGAGGTATCCATTTAAATAATAATATTATAAGATCCTTAAGTTCGTATAATTTTCTGAAGTAAGATTGCAAAATATTTTTGATACCTCGAGCTGTTTTACCAAAACTTGTCAACAAAATATTTTAACCGTCTCATTTTGAAATCATTTGCAAAATAATATTTCGGAATGTCAAATTTCTTTGTAAACAACATTATCAAAATAATCATGCCACACGTATCATCATCACCATTAACAACAGACAAGGTAACCACGTGCTACCACGCAATACCATCACAAGTAACAATACGCCAGATAACCCGCGGCCATGCCCCCTTAGCATCGACCCCCCAGAAGTTTCGCCGAACCGTCCCCGGGTAGAAAAACACTCATACTCGCACAGAATATTTCCACATACCAACATTCACTTCGGAATAACAATCACACAAATCACGAGCAAAATCAAACCATGCAACTCAACAATGGGGTATTCACCCAAAATTTTTCAGTAAAAACGGTAATATGTCAATAGGGTACTCACGTCACGCATACACTGCAGCTTAACGCGAGATAAGTCTATATTTAGCGTGTTAATGAGTTGGAATAACTAAACGTTATGTCCAGGTTCGTTAGCCTGCGCTAATGACGAAGTTAGCATTTGTCAACTGACTCATCTCATAAAATATTTCACGTTTGATTTTCATAGTTTAAATCGAGTAAGATTTGTCATCTTTCACTATTTATTTTACGAAAAAAAATCGCGTTCTTGTTTTAAAATATAAAAATTTTATGGCGTGAAAGATTTTTTTTGAAATTGTGCACTCGAGTTATTTGAAATAAATCTGTTAGGCTAAAACCATTTCTAAAATCCTTTCAAACGTGACCAAAGATTAACGACGATATCATTTTACAAAATGTCCCAAAACACTTCAAAACATATTTTTCAAATACCATCGTACAGTTCGTTTGAGAATACAAGGACGACTCGCCAAATATCCAAAAAAAATTCAAAATCTGTACGAACCGCCATTTAATCGCACCGCCAAAATATTTTCGAAAATTGATTTTCTTCAAACATACTCAACTCTATGAAATTTTCAGAAAAGTGTTTTCAAACACGCACGCAACAGACATAATTATCAATAGAAACAAGTTTGTAGCATGTAGCAACAATTAGCCCAAAATAATCAATCCTCGAGCACATACACAGCATTCAAACTCACTAATTCAGCAAACACAATTTATGAACACAAAATTCAAACACATGTCCAAACTATCTATCTGTCTCAACAACTCTACAACACTTTCTGGAACACATCAATGTTCAAGGTTCCGTAACACACTACACCACACGGTGTTCAAATCCATCACTATATCCAGCTCGTTATACACGTAATATACCATAATTATCAAATACGAATTCCATCTCGCAACACGCATGTAATAAAGTCACTAAATACAAGATATAATAGAGGAAGCTTACATCCACAGGTCGCACGAAGAT
Source organism: Orobanche coerulescens (assembly GCA_033398695.1). NCBI lineage: Eukaryota > Viridiplantae > Streptophyta > Magnoliopsida > Lamiales > Orobanchaceae > Orobanche > Orobanche coerulescens. Next base: position 195,811,671 of record CM065807.1, on the reverse strand, counting down.
GATGGCTGCACCACGATACTAATCACGACCGACACCTCAAACGACGCATCGCGACACGACTTGGTCAGATACCATCCGACAAGACAAGACTCGACAATACACGACTCGACCCGACAGCCTAGGTTTCCACAACCTAAACTCTGATATCATATTCCGTAACACTCCCAATCTGGTCGGGAATATTACCGCGCCGCAGACCCTCTCCATGAAGATCTACTAGGCTAGAAACCAAAACAAGACATCACATTACATTCTGACATGGCTGAATAACGAACCATTAGACCGATTTGGTCTTTCACCACAAACATAAAACTTACTTCAAATACATTTCTCTTTCAGAGCTTATACCCATGGGTCAGAAACACTCACAAACTCATACAACAGAAAATACGGCAGCAGAAAGAACAATACACTGAACTGCGGCTAAATGCACCCAAAACTGGCCTTCATGTGATTAGTATCATTCGTCTTCCATCATCCTTCGTAACGGTCCTGTGTTTTGCTCCCCAAGAACCTGCATGTACTTGGACGCAATACAGATATTCACCCCCCGATTACTCGGGGTTAGCAAAATTCCACTATTTTGCTAGTGCAAGTATAAAGCGCAAATACGAGTCATACACCTCATATTCTAAGGATATAATAATCTTGAATAATCAACGAATCAAACATAGAGAAAAACTTCCCGAAATATTTCTACTTAATAAACAATTTCAATCTCTCACCATATCATATAATTTTAATGCCATTCTAGTCAAAGTACCTCTGATAAATATGTATTATAACCCAAGCATTATGGAAAGTCAAAACCTATTGTGATATTCCGGGCATATCACAAAGTTAAAAAAGTGCTCCCATGTTAACCGTGGACCCGACCATATGCGGATCCCTCCGAGACCTCGTCGTACCCTCCCGGAGTGGATAACCCCAATGTTCGTGGACCCAACTATGCGTGGATCCCTTCGAGGCCCCGTCGGACCCTCCCGAAGTAAACATATACACTCTCACTCAGACAATTACAAGACCTCTAATGATCGGGCCTATAAAACATAAAATCAAAGTACTTGCTAGAATGGCCTCCACAATGGGACAACAAAATCGAGATTAATAATATAATCCGCAAACCACGAAAAGCTCTAATACAACACGTAAACAACTGGTAAAGCGTTTTAAGATCTCAGGAGTTTTAGAGGAAAACATTTAGGATCGAGGAACCCTCATCTTTCAAAAATTGCTTAGGGTCACAACCCAAAAATTTATTTTCACAAAGTACTAATCCGACAATAAGTTACAGGGTACACGACCCGAACACCCACATCAACATACGTCCAAGGGTTATTCTCGTTCCATGCTAGTAAGCATGGACCTTAGTTTCCTCGTGCATACCCGAGTGAATAAACCAATGGTAAGCCAACAAAATCGCACATCATCCTGACAACAGTCACACAAACAAATACACATTCCAATCCAAAACTCTAGATCAAGGTAAGAGAGTTTTTATAACCACACAATACAAAGACAACGTATTTCAGTTCACAACTGCATCACATCATTTTCATCGAATCCATTTATTCACAAAGCACGTAAGTGTTTTGAAAGAAAGTCTTTATTCGAAAATATATTGAATATTTATAAAGTTCATCCTAAGTACTCAAACAGACGCACATAATCGATTACCAAACATTAAATCTATGAAACAGGAAATGTATGGTCAAGATACTTGCCTCGAATAGTCGCAAGCACGGAAAACCGGTCGTATTAAGTTGGCACGAATCATTTATGAATCCTTCGACTCCACCGAGCACCAACATGCGATATTTACTACGAACAATAATAACAATGATGAGAGTAAATCCCCTAACACAACGTAAATCCATTGCACCAAATAAACGAACAACTAAGGTTCAAGAGTTTTCTCTAAAACGGTCAAGAACACGAATTGACCCGACAATTCATGAAAAAACATAATTCAAACCATGTATTGGGATCAACAAGACTAGATACAAATGATGGAACCAACAAATCTCAGATAGAATTTCAAAATCAAGAAAACCCCCAAATATTCCCGAAATAGGGTTCTAGGATGATTACCTCGATTCAAAGGGAAAAGGATGATTTGATGCAGTTAATCTACACCAAGACCTTTATGATTATGTTGTAAGATTGAAGATTAGTGAACTTTCATGATGAATCGTCCCGAGATCGCCTCAATAACTCTACCCGTCGCATGAGAGTGGAAATGACAAATTTTGCCCCAAAACAGAAAAGGTCGCTGCCTAAATACAACTCCCTAGTTACGACCGTAACACACTGGCCATTACGGCCGTAACACACTGGCCATTATGGCCGTTACACACTGCAGGTTACGACCGTAACCTGCATTCTGGCAGCACATTCCACTTTGCTGCTCGATCAGTCCCGAACGACCCCCAAAATGCGATGACTCAAAAATGAGACGAAACGCTTACAAAGGATTCCTAGCAATGAACTAAAGTGCTAAAAAACATGCGATTCCGACAACCCGAAGGTAGGTAAAAACGAGCAGGTAAGCGAGTACCCAAAACTTTGGGAAATTACGAAATGGCCCAAAAGTCCGAAAAATCCCGACGCGTGATCGAATAAAAATTCCGAAGTTCACACACGACCACAAATGTTAAATGAACTTGTAGGAACAACAAAGCAACCGTTTCGAGCAGGATTTACATGATTCGAACCCAAATGCGGAAAAGTCGCAATAATATGCCTATTAATCTGAAACAATATCGAAACTCACTGGAATGACAAAAAGTGCAGAACAAGACATGTCCAAAATGTGTCAACGAGCACAAGCGAGTCGCTAGAATCGAAAAATACAGGATTGAAAAATACGGGTATCACATTCACAATTGAGATGTTCTATTCTTAGTTTTATTATTGTCTATACGCTCCGATTGGAACTTCAATAAATATAATCTTTAGTATCACAAAACCCGAAAAGCTGATAAAAATGAAATCAATACACTGAATAAGAAACATAACTTTGTTAAACAAATCTTCCACCCGGTGCTCCTGAATGTCATCGGGAAGGTTACCAACATAAAAGGTTCTGCTCGAGCGACTCATTTTTGCTATACAAAATCAAGCAAACAATGTTTAAAAAATTAAAATTAGCGAATATGAAATTTTACAATTTCAGGGAAGCAACTCAATAAGCAAAATCATAATAAGAAGAGATATAGAAAGCGAAACCAAAAAATCACTAATAGAATAAATGAAACACGAATCCAACCACAAATCAAAGAGAAGAAGGAAGAAGGAGAAATCATTAACAAAGGGGGAGAAAAAAAGGTTGCGATCATACAACAATTTGTGTGATGAATCGATAGAGATGAAAAGAAGATGACAATGCAAGAGGGAAAATCAACACATGTATATTGAAGGCAGAAACGGTGAGCATAGAACGTATGAAAGAAATGTGATATTTACAAACAGCATTTTTGGCATCATCGACATTCCTTCTTTTAATATAGTAGGATAATGACAAGGGGTATCAACTAGGGCCGGGATAGTTCGGTTTCTTGAAGAAAAAATAAGGAACCGAAGTTCCAAATGTGTTATGTAATTCGGGTTCGGTTCCTGACTTTTTTCTGCAGGAACCGAACTTCTAGGAACCGAAGTAATTTTACCAAAAAACCGAAAAAATCGAACCGAAATTTACAGTTCAAAATTTTCAAAAATAACCGAAAAACCCGAAATAAAATTTGTTAGGTTAGGTTTTTTTTAATTTATATAGTGTATAGAAAGTAGAAACATCTAAAATAAAGTAACTATGGGTAGTACGGTTAGCATGGGTTTTAATTTTGTGTTCGGGTATAATGGGTTTTAATTTTTTGTTCGGTTATTTTCACTAATTTCGGGTAGTACGGGTATTGAAATTTTAAAATTACAATAACCGAACCCGAACCCAAAATTTATTGCAGGACCCGAACCCAAAATTTATAAATAATTTTTTTCTTAAAACCCGAACCGAACCGAACCGAAATGTCAATTTCAATTCGGATCTTCGGTTATTCGGGTCCTAAGTCCCAGCCCTAGTATCAACCCCTAGAAAGGCTAAACTAGTAATTGGTATAACCCTAACAAGGTCTTGATAATATTTCTTATTTCTTCTTTATACAAGAAAATGTAGAGCAAAATAATTACATCCTACGAGTTCCATTTAACCGTCTCCTAAATAAAATCACATTATGGAAGCTCCTAGGTGCATTAAGTTCGCAATAACTTACTTGTACTCGTAAAAGCAAGCGCTTCTAATTCGCAAAAAGCTCAGAAACTACATAAAGAAAAAGGAATATGAAAAGTTTGCAATAACTTACTTGTACTTGCCCTTCAAAATGCGTAACATGGGCCAGAGAGCTCACAAGAATCTAACCAATTTCCTGCACATAATTTTGTTGACCCAGCTCAACAACGACCATGGTTGTGTCTCATAGGATGGTTGTGAGGTACCTTACTCAGCTTATGATATGCTGCGTGAAAGAATTAATGTAATACCCGTGATTTTCCCTTTCGGTAATTTTCATTTTTGGTATTTTTTGATATCCAGAACTCGCTTACGAGCGTTTTGATATTTGTATAATGTTTTGTTCTGCGTATTTGGTCATCCCAGTTTGTTTCAGGGCTCTTTTACCCGAATTCGTGTTTTGGGCGACTTATTCCGCTATTTGGTTCATTTCGTGTGATGGTGGTGCGAAACTACGGTTTCGTGTTTCCTATAAGTCGTTTAGCGTGGTTAGATGTGTTGTGAACTTTTATTGCTGTTTTGATCAAGTATTGTGTTGGATCATTCCATATTATTTCAAAGTTTTGGGTTTCCATTGCGTTCATTCTGTTTTCGGATCATTTGATGTTCCGTCGTGTTGGGATTTGATGTGAATTCACCATACTAGGGTTTGTGATAGTTCATTCAGGCCTTTAAATGGTTGGGATTATACGTCGATCGATTATATCATGTTTGGGGGTCGTTTTTCGTCATTTTTGGGCCCGAATAGTGTGCGCCGCGGCTGAGGAGTGTGCGCACTTTACACCTTGTGTGTTTTGTCTTTGGGCAGAACATGCCAGCGGGCCGCGGCCTCTCTGTGGCGGGATGCGGTACTAAGCGATCTTTGGGAGGCATTTTCGGCTACGGGCCACGGCACAGTCAATCCGTTCCATGGCACGCAAAGCTGTTTACCCCTTTTTCAGCGGGTTTGTGAGGGGAGAAACTCATTTCATCCCCTACCCTTTTCCTCTTCTCCTTGGGCGAATTGTGGGCGATTTAGCATCATCAATATTAGAGATATCATCTTCCTTGAGCTCTTGGTGTTGATTAACATCATCAATCCGTGTTCTTTGTCTTTGATTCGAGGTAATCATCTTGTAAACCCTTCCTTTATATTTCGTGAATCTTCAAGATTCGGGTTGTTCTTCATGAATCGTGGTGTTATAAATCATCAATCGGTTGTATTGATTCTCTCCCTATGATATGATTCGTACCTCTTGTCGTATTCAGGTTCGAGTGATGTTCTTGATGTTCTTGGGGAAGTATTGAACCCCAAGTGTTCGATCTTTTGTTTCTACGAATTCTTGTTGGGAATTTCGCATATTTTCCATCCTCCTTGTGATCGACTTCATAGTAATTATGTTGTTCTTGTGTTTTCACCCTAGTTGGAGGATTCGAGGGTTTCCGGTCAAGCTTTTCCGTTGTTTCGTGTGCTTTAGACTTGAGGCGAGTATCTAGTCTATATTCCTTATACCTTGAGAATGTGATTTGTCGTGAAGTTAACATGGACTTGTTAGTGATTGAATATTGAACCATAACTTACTTTTAAATGAATATGTGATTTCTATGAAAGTAATTACGAATGTAAACTTGAGTTTTGCGAAGAATGATAATAACCATTTCATGTTATTTTGTGCTTAAAACGGGTAATAAAAATGAGTAGTTATCCGAGAAATTATGGAATCGCGTAATACTTGCATTATTCGCTCGTTAGCCTTTTTCTTGAATGATGGTGTGCTGTGAATGTTGTGCCTCTGTGGAAGTTATGATGCATTAACTTATGTGTTACGTGTTTGCGGTTGTGGTGAATATTGTACCTTTGTTGTTGGTGAATTGAGATGTTGCCCGGGTAGGGACCCGTCGAGGCCTCCGGAGGCGCATGCTTGCGATTACGGCCAAACGTTACGATTTGGCAATAAGGTTATCAATTCGGGTAGATTTGGAGAGGGCTACGAGAATCGGCACTTGCGAGTGCGATGACATGATAACTTATGGGCGTGCTTGAATGATATTATCCGGGTAGGGTCCATCGAGGCCTCCGGAGGCGCGTTACTTGTGAGTACGTCCAGACGTTACGAGTTGACCATAAAGTTATCTAGTCGGGTAAGTCTGGAGAGGGCTCCGAGAATCGTCACTTGCGAGTACGATGTCAAGATAACTTATGTCAAGGATCTGCGACGTGTAATGTTCCTAAGCGGATTGGGGGTGTTACATAGATGGTATCGGAGCTTAGGTTTGCGAAAACCTAGGCAGTTGGGTCTAGTTGGGTCTTGTTGAGTCGTGTCTTGTCGGAGTCATGTTTTGTCATGTCACCCGGGTGAGCAATTGTGAACAAGCATGATCATTGTGATCCGTTATGACCAATTGTGATTCATCGTGATTAGTATCGTGGTGCAGCCATCATCTCCGTATGGCCTGTGGACGTAAGTCTCCTCTTTTAAGCGAGGTATTGGCATTTCATGATTTCCTGTATGTACGATGATTGTGGTGTGTAATTTTGTTTGTGTAGTACTGTGAAATGAAATCCGTGTTTGATACTTGTGGTATATCGTGTGTATATTGAGCTGAATGTATTGATGGTTAGATACCGATTGTTGCAATACGATGTGAAAACTATGAATCTTAACATGTTCCAGAGAAGGTATCGACGGTAGAGTTCGTGAGGAGCTCAGATGGGTAGTTTTGACGTATGTTTGAACTTGGTGTTCGTGAATTATGTTTGATTGAATTTGTGATCTCGTTTCCGAGTGGGGCATGTGGTTTCAAGTTCGATTATTTTTGGATAATTGTACTTATGTCCGCTGCGTGTAGGTTTGAAAACAGTTTTCTTAATTGCAATTATGAGCCTGAGTATGTTTGTAAAGAACCGATTTTTGATAATATTTCGATGGTGTGGTTAATCAACAGTTTTGCATGGATTTTGAAAATGGTTAAACTTTGACGAGTTAGTCTTGTATTTTCAAATGAAACCTTCAGACGGTATCTGAAGTAGGCGTTTTAAAGTGTTTTGGACATTGTAAAATATTACCGTCATTTTGGTTATGATCGAAAGGATTTTGGGAGGTTTTGCTAAGATTTGAAAGTTTCGCTTCGAAACGGAACGGGATGTTAATGATTTTAAAAAAAAAATTCTAAGACTGAGTCCCTTCCATTTTATGGGGAATGACAAGTCTTCTAAAATATTTTTCACACTTTTCAAAATTTTCAAAATAAGAAATCCTTGATCCGTTTCACGAAGAAGTGATAATTACAAACATTTTTGTTGTTTGGGAAGGAAATTCCATTTTTTAATATGTACGTTCGGAAATTACGTTTGAGAGATACATGTGTTGACTAATATCATTTCTCATGTTGATGATATTTAAATTGTGGTCATTAAACTATTTTTCATGACTATTGTTAAAAGGTTTGAACTTTGATAAACTTTGGAAAATTCAGTGCTTTAACTCAAAAATTTTGACTTGAGATTTTCAAAAGTTCAACTAAATTGAGATGTTCTTGGTTATTGGTAAATCGATGAGTTTGGTCAACTTTAGTGTGAGGTTTTATGACTATTTTATGAGAGTTTGGCCTTGTTTCAAAATCGGTGAAACAGTTGAGAATGGTTCGAAATTTGAATGATATTGTCATGTATGCGGTGATAGCCGCGCTTGATGCCTTGGGCATGTGCTAAATGTTTCGAGTGGGTTACTCGTGTGCTTGATTCTAGTGTGTGATGACTTGGTAAATGTTATTGTCGGAAATATTCATTTCCGAATCTATGAGAACTATGAGATATGAGTTATTGCGTGAACACTCTCTGGTAACTCTTGTTAGCAAGAATGTTTCTGTGTTTCGCAGTGTGCCTTGTATGGACCCTCTTTTGTGATTGATGTTATGTGTTGTTATGTCTCGTTTTAACGAACGGTTGTTCAAGTTTAGTATGTCGAGGGCCAGAGGTCGGGGCCGTGGCAATCAGTCACGCGATCAGGATCATGCTGCCGGTGACGGCGTTGGTATTGGTGTTAGTACTATACTTCAGCAGGTGGCAGACCAGATGACTCATTTGGCCCAGGCCGTTCAGCGTATCACTACTGTGACTAAGAACGTTGGGTCGACTCAGTGGCTTAGAGAGGTTGTTCGTACGCGTCCTCCCCGTTTTGCAGGCGTAGGCGATACTTGGGGCTGGGACGGTTGGCTTTTCCAGTTGGAGAAGATTTTCAAGGCGATTGGTTGTCCAGAGGAACGGAGGATTCATATCGCTCAGTTCCTCCTCGATAGTGATGCTGCTGATTGGTGGGAGGCCGTTGAGCCTCAGGATCATGTTGTTACTTGGGAAGAGTTCAAGAAGTTGATAGAAGCGGAGTTCTGTCCGGAGCCGATCTGAGAGCAGAGGATCCGAGATTTTTATCTAGCCGAGCTGCAGGATATACCCGTGTCGCAGGCTATTATTGATTATAGTCGACAACTCGCTTACATGAAGGGGCACATGAGATCAGAGATTTGACAGTACATGTCGGGTTTCACTTGTGCTACCTTGAGAGAGTATCAGAATCGATCCATGACATACGAAATGGCATCATTGTCTACTGGGCCTTTGCATGAGCCGAAGAGGCAGAGGACGTCTGGAGATTTTTCGGATAGTGAGGGAGTCGAAACTTCTTCTCGTCGAGTTTCGCGTAGTCCTTCGGTGAAACCTTCATTTTCTTTGTTCGGTGGAACCAAGAGTTCCAAGTCGTCTTCTTTGACTCCTAATCAGTGTAATACCCGATTGTAAATTCATTCATTATCATTCAGTTAATTTTCATTCAGTAATATTTCACTGAGTAATAATCATTCATCATTTATGTTCGTTCATCGTGTTCACTGTTTGACGTACTTGGAATCCTGGATCAGTTATCATTCGTCTTTCTACCTTGTTTGAGAATTGAGCCGAGTTTATCTTCATCGTCAACTTTGTGGTGGACTGTGCGTGAGGAGTAGCGCACGCTACGTACTCTTTTTAGCGCGCGCTAATTGAGTACAGGTAGCGCACGTTAACCTCTTAGTATTAGCGCACGGTAATGCATTTGGGCAGACAGTCCAGAAGGCACTGGACTGGATTTGGGGTTTCAGCAGTGCACGCTACTGACTTTTGACTAGCACGCGCTACTTGTGTAATTGTGTCAGGCAGTCCAGTAGGTACTGGACTGATTGGGAATTTATAGCGCACGCTACAATTGGAATATAACGTGCGTAATGGTGATTATAGCGCACGCTATCCGAATTCATCAGCACGCGCTAGCGTATTGGAATAGACAATCCAGTTGGTACTGGACTGAGATGGGAGATAATTAACGCACGCTAAGGTCACCAGTGTAGCACACGCTAAGGCTCAATCAGGCCTGGGGACAGTAGATTCTGGACTCCAGTTTCTGGGCACCAACTTTCAGGTAGCGCACGCTAACACAAGGTTAACGTACGCTAAGTAGGAGTCGTTAGTGCACGCTACCAAGTACGTAGCGCACGCTAAGGAAGCAGGGAGTGGGTACTGGACTAACCGGTATGCCCGCTAGTGCATGCTAAGCATCAGGGGTTAGCGTGTGCTAAACCGCTCAGGTATAAATTGGACAGTTCAGTCAAGTTTCGTCATTTTTCATCTCACGATCTGGAAAAATCTTTTCGAGCTTCACTCACCTATCATCACCTTCAAGCTTCTAAGTCGGATTAATCATCACCTAATCCTCTCCAACACATCAAATCAAGGTAATCATTTCTTGAATCTAGAATTTCGGAGTTCGAGTGTTTTCCTTCCGATCTCTTCATGTGAGCTTGCTATGATGTTGTAATATGTTAGATATGGATTATCTACCTTAAATACATGTATTCCTATGGATTTATTGGTGTATATTTCGGATTTGATGAATATCGGGGGATTTATTCAAGAACCCGTGGTGGTTGACTTTGGTTATTTCGGGGGTTTCCGTTTGATGTTATCGTAAGCTCGATTTGAGTATTCCTATTGGATTATCGATTGTATTGATAGTGCTTTGTTGGATTGAATCATTCTTTAGAGGTTAGTGTTCGATACAATTGGGATTAGTTGTAAATAATGGGGGATTGTTTACAAAGTGTTTGTCGGATTGAATCATTCTTTAGAGGTTGGTGTTCGATACAATTGGGATTAGTTGTAAATAATGGGGGATTGTTTACAAAGTGTTTGTCGAAATGCCCCAATGAGTTTGGATTTGTGGTATCGACCTCTTGTAGTGGTTATTATCATAATTGATACGTATATTAAGCGAGTTGTTGGTAATTGTGTTATTCAAGTTTGTTCGAGCGACCGATATCTCCATTAGAGACGTTTGTTCGTGAGAAGACATTTCATCACCGGTGTTGAGTAAGTTAATTCTTACTCGGTTAAAGGGATATTCATTCCTTACGTTGTTGTTCTTTCATACATGTAATTCACTCATAATATATCATTCATGTCGAGACTTGTAATTATCAACTAATCATGTAAATCACGAGGAACGACGGTTCCAAATCATTTCATTGAATCTATCACTCGTTGTATCATTATTTCATCTCGGTGAGTCGTTCTTGATCCTTGTCGGATTTTATTCATTATCTCTCATCTTGGTCGTCTTTGTTCTTGTGACCTTCCGGGATTGTATTGCGTGGCCGCGTATGTGTAGAACTTTTAGTGGGTTACACCATGGTCATGTGTATATGCGGGACTCCGGACACATTGGACTGTGCACATGGTAAAGTACCTCCGTGAGACTAATTAGGCCAAGTAGCAGGGTGTATATGCGGGACTCCGGACACTCGGCTACTTGTGCAATTGCATATTCCATTCAGGCGTACTATGATGCCCATCATTCAACTCTAGTTCTTAATTCACTCATGTGATTGTTGTATATTGTTCAACTCTTGAGGATTGTTGTTATGTGTAACTGATCCCGTTGGGGATATTGTTTTTAAGTCATGGAAAGGCAAAAGCACGGGAAAAGAACGTTGACGGTGAGGAGACCCAGTGATACTAGTAGGGGGGCCCAGTGTCTTCATTTCGTTCATGTTTCCTTGTTATGTATTTTTTTCCGCTGCACTTCCTTTTGGATTGTCATTTGTTCAGTGTTGTATATTTTATCTTCATATAAAATATACATGTATTCAATGTTCCCTGGGTGTGTTGTATTTGAAACTCCTCATCGGAGTAATTGATGATGTAATGTGGTTCGGTACTACATTTGTATTGTGTAATTCATTAATTTTCATTCGCCTGGTGGGTCCCAGTCAGGGGTCCATGGTGTAATATCCGGATTAATTATTATGTATTTCATTTATTGTTGAACCCTGTATTATTCAGAATTGTGATCTCGATAATTGGAGTATGATATTTCTCATATTTGTATCCTTGTACATGAGTATAGCGACATGTAAATTTTCTCATGCAAACACGTGATAACGTACGCTAAGAATGTAGCTTAACGTACGTTATTGGCTAAAACTAGCGCACGTTACGAATGAGGAATTACGTGCGTGAGGCAGTCAATTATTGAGCTAGGCGGCTAGCACATGCGCCAACCAGACATGGATCCGGATAAGATTCCCGTGGGTGAACCTGGAGAGTTTTGGAGTCAACGCTAATTAGCGTGCGCTAAGGACAATAAGATAGCGTGCGCTAATCAGCTAACGTGCAGAAACATTATATAAGGGACAACACCCTCATTTCATTTGGTTTACGTTTCCTTCACTTATTCTTCGTTCCTTGGAAGTCCATAGAGCCTTCCCTACTTCTTAAACACATATAGACCACCCCTACGTGATCATTGAAGATTGGATGTCACTTGTGATTGATCATTGAAGTGGAGAAATATCTTGATTTGGCAAACAAGCATCTAGAGTTGGATTCTACTAATTGTCTCGGTGTTTTCTTCATCTTAAGGTATGTTAATACTACTTCCTACCTTGGATTCGTTTTATCAAGGATATGATGATTATGCTATCAAGATCTTGGGTTCCATTGATGAATTATCCAAACAACATCATGTTTAGAAGTTGGAATGTTTATGCTTAAGATATCATCGTTGGAAACATCATGATTAGCATCTTACCACGTCGAATGATGAGAGAAATATTCTGAGATTGATTATCTGTATTGATAACGTTACCATGTTGGTCATAGACGTAAAATTGATATCACTTTTGTTAAACGGACTTAGGAAAGAACCATTGAAGAATGCATCCTTTCTTACAAGTTGGAATTGTTAGTTCATCTTCATGGTTAAATTGGGATGTAATGATGATATTGGAATCTTGTGCATCGACCTTAAGAACACCAAACTTCCATGAGAATTGTAATCAAGATGGAATATAGTGTTGTGATGATTATACGTATCCTTATATCTCGAAGATGTTTGAATCCGGGAGATCATTCGGAATAAGATGAACGTAATACAAATGGAGATAACGTACATTAATCACTGAAGATTTCATAAGCTTCATTACAGTTTAAACAATCGTCTGCCCAGGGGAAAAACTGTCATACGTGTTTAGCGTACGCTAAAGCTACGTAGTTAACGTACGCTATCGGGCATAAGTTAACGTACGCTACGCTTGGAACGTAACGTGCATTATATCATTAGATGAGTCAAGTCGACTGATCAGAGAGGAACTGTCAATACATAGTTAGCGTACGCTAAGACCTTGTTGTTTACGTACGCTAATGAAGTAGGCTTAACATACGCTACCAAAGGTACGTAACGTACATTAAGCAAGTCAAACAGGTTACATTTTATGAACTTCCGACCGTAATTTGGATTGTTAGATGTTCGTATGGCTTGAGATGAATTATATATTATTTCTTTGGTTAAGGTTCGAGCTTAGCAACGTGATTGATCGAAGGGGACGACCTTCGAGTGTTTTGATATTCGTGGAAGCTTTATTCTTATCATCGAACCGAGGCAAGTACTTTAATTAGAATTGTTTATATTGTGTCAGTTATATTATGATTGTATTATGTACATGCGTTGTGATTAAATGTCCACCATGCGTTGATCCGACGGGAATCATCATGGGAATCTATAGCTATGTGCGCTGGATCGTTGGACAGGTAGTTCCACCATGCGTTGGTCCGACGGGATCATCATGGGAATCTATAGTTGTGTACGCTGGATCGTTGGAATACCATCAGTATGTTGAGACTGTTATGATGTGATGTGTGTTGTTGTTATTTCTCGTTGGTGAAACTCGTTATGATTATTGTTGATTACATCACTGTTGTATGATTATTGTACTTGTACTAGCATTGTTGTGCTAACCCTTTCGGGGGTGAACATTTGTCTATGTTCAAGATCCAGGAGAGCATGGAAACAACCACTGGAGCTGCACGACGACGAAGGTGCAGAGTGATATTCCGGACGGGTGTATTTGTCTGTTGTTTGTGTTACTTTTAATAAGTACTCGAGTATGTTGTCGTTGTAATAATTGATTTCGGTGATGTTCCTCCTTTGGATATTGTATTTTCGGTATTGATTCAGAACTATTGTATTCTTATGTCAGTTACTTGTATATGTTGGTATCGGTTATCATAGTTTCTTTCCTTCAGCCTTGTAAGTTCTTATGTAAAGGATTTACGGCGCTGTAATATTCCTGAATATATCGGGAGTGTTACAGAATATGGTATCGGAGCTAAGATTATGGATATCTTGGCTGTTGGGTTTAAATAGGGGTCATATATGTCTTTTGAAGTAACCGACTGCGAATAACATAACTGTACTGCCTACGTCTTCGTGCGGGCGTTGGTTGTAAGTTCCTAAACTCTATCTCATCCTTTACATGTTATACTTCTTTGTACTTGAACGGTATTGTTTCCTGTATATTAAGTATTTATGCTTACAGTATGTTGAGAAGTGGATGTGGACGTGGTCGCGGTCGCGGACGAAGGAATGCTGAAAGAGAAGCTTCGCCTTCTAATCAGGCCAGCCACAGCTCAGGCGAGACACAGAGATCTATTAATAATGAACCGTAACCTGCTGTGCCAGAAATCCTTCGTCAGGTGGTGAACCAGATGACTCAGTTCGCCCAGGTCGTGGACCGAATACAGGTGGCGGTAGGATTACAACAGGGAGATGGACAACAAGGGATCCCAGACATGGGGAATCGAGGCGACCGATGGCTGAAAGAGGTGGCAAAGATGCAACCACCCAAATTCGATGGCTTTTCTGAGACACCAATGTGGGATCACTGGTTAAAGGAACTAGAGAAATTTTTTTCCGGAATTAATTGCCTAGACGACCGGAGAGCCTCTATTGCCCAGTACTTTCTGGTAGGGGAAGCGTCCGAGTGGTGGGAAGCCATCCGGCCTATAAATCATGATGCTGACTGGACAGAATTTAAATTGATGATGGAAGCTTCGATCGCCCTTATCCTGTAAGGAAGCGAGTTCGGGATTTTTCTCCGCCTGACCATCGACGAGCCAAGTATCCTGCGATTAAGACGTTTAACCAACAGATGGCATTTGTTCGACACCTGGTCAGAACAGACGCGGAAATGATGATCCATTTTGATATGAGGATGAAACCAGAAATCCAGAGGTACATGTCCAGTTTTGAATGTACCACTCTTCGTCAATATCAGGATAAAGCATTGGCGTATGAGATCAAAGAAGCAGCGATGGAAAAGTTTGCAGAATCCAAGAAGCAGAAAGTCTCTGGTAGTTTCACAGAGCACAAGGGCAGTGGGCCCCGCAAGGCCCAGTCATCCTTTCACTCTTTCAAGAAACCTCCGCACCCATCTAAGAGCGGAAAGAATTTCGGAGCAGTGTCAGCCACGACGGATACATCTAGGAAGTGCTTTAACTGTGATCGCCCAGGTCACCTTTGGCGTGATTGTCTCCGTACTCCAGTTACATGTTTTGATTGCGGGCAGGAAGGGCACTGTGCGATATTTTGCAAGGATGCCACAAAGTTAAATGGAAACCGTACATCTCAGCCATCTCAAAAGGAATCAAGTAATCTGTAACACCCCAAACTAGGCGGATATTACAGTGCCGTGGACCCCCGACTGGGACCCACCAGGCGAATGAAAATGAATGAATTACACAGGTAAATGTAGTACCGAACCACATTACAACATCAATTACTCCGACGAGGAGTTTTATACAACACACCCAGGATAAAAGAGAATACATGTGTATTTTATGTGACGATAAAATACACAACACTGAATGAAATGAGCATTCAAACGGAATGTCTGCAGCGGAATAAATAGAGAAAACACAAATGACTGAATAAATGACCAATGCAGTGGGCCCCCTACTAGTATCACTGGACTCCTCGCCGTCACCGTGCTCTCCCCGTGCCTTAGCCTTGCCATGACACAGCAGATCCCCAACGGGCCGATTACACGTAACAACAATCCTCAAGGGTTGAAAATACACAATCATGATATATACGAAATTATGAATTATTCTCAAAACATACGCAATCAAACATGCTATATGAATTGACTAATCAAGACGCTCAAAGGAATGGCGCCACACTACGCCGGATGGAAATGTGTCCGTGCACAAGCCACCAACGATCAAACACGCGTGGTCTTGTACCTAATCGGTCTCACGAGCAATCGACTCGTGTGCACGATCCAATGTGAGGCCTCCAACCAACACACGACTATAATGTGCCCGACATGAAAATCCTACACATACCAACCGCACGCCAAGATGACCTAATGCCACAATATGACAAAAGTGACAATGAAAATGAATAATGACTCACCAAGATTGAATGATGGTGAAATGAATGATAGCTCAATGAAATGATCGGAACCGTCGTTCCTTATGACTGAGGTGATTAATTGATAATGACGAGTTTTGATACGATTAATACAATGATGAATGAGTTATGATTATGAATGAACAACGACAAAAGGAATGAATATCCTTTTAACCGAGTAAGAATTAACTTACTCAATACCGATGATGAATGTCCGTCCACGAACAACGTCCTAAATGAAATATCGGTCGCTCGAACAACCTTGAACAATAATAGTTACCAACAACCGATCAATACATGAATCAAATACGATCATAACCGACCCAAACGTCGATACAATAATATCCGAACTCGTATGAATCGAAACCAACTTCAAGATGAGTATTTCAAACCATCAAAACACTTACAAGGATATCAATAATCCATTAGGAATCCATAACTCATGATTACAACAACATCAATCGGAAAATCCCCAATTAATCAAGTCAACCCCAAGGGTTCTTGAAATAATTCGAAAATAACCGTTTAAATCCGTAGGAATGTGTTTATCAAGTTAGATAATCCATAACTAACATATTCCAATGATAATCCAAGTTTACGAAGAAATCGGAAGGAAAACCCAAAATCCGAAATTCTAGATCAAGAGTTTAATACCTTTGATCCGATGTGATGAAGATGATGAAATGATGATCAATCGAAAGATGAGCTTGAAGATGATGATTGATGATTACACCTCGAAGAATCTCTCTCGATTCGCTCCAAGCGTCAAAACCAACGAAAGAATGAAATGGGATGAAAAATGACGAACTCGACTAAAGCTGTCGATTTATACTCATTCCAGGTTAGCGTCGCTAGCCTTGTGCATAGCGTGCGCTAACGAGTAATTTGGGTAGTCCAGTACCCCTGTCCGAACACGGTAGCGCGCTACGTACCTATTTGTAGCGTGCGCTACGGCCATACTACTAGCGTGCGCTAATATCCATTGTTAGCGTGCGCTAGCGAAATATTCGACGCCCGATCGGGAGTCCGAAAACCGTCTGCCCTCGATCGACCTCGATAGCGTGCGCTACAACCATTGTTTAGCGTGCGCTAAAATATCGATTGCGTCGCTACCAACAACACATAGCGTACGCTATGAATGAATTGATGCGATCCGGTAGCCCGGGCTCAACTCGATCCGCCTAGCGCGCGCTACTCCACACATCTAGCGTGCGCTACTACAACCCGTTAGCGCGCTACTTACCACTCGTGGCGTGCGCTACAAATATTCTCACTGCGGTCCGGTACCTTACGGATCGCAGCCAAGGTAGCCTTAGCGTGCGCTAAAGCTTAGCGGTAGCGTGCGCTACCTATACCCAATTAGCGTCGCTAAAGGAGTATGTAGCGTGCGCTACTCCTCAGGCACAACTTGCAACGAAAATGACAATGATGATAAACACGGCACGAAACTCCGATCAGATTAGTGATGAATGACGATTGATACACGATACAATTACTCTGAATGATAAATACCATGACTGAATATGAGTGACAAATGATCAATGATGAGTGAAATTACTGAGTATCAATTTACTGAATGATAATTACTGAGTGATAACTGGGTATTACATACACCCCCCCTTAAAAGAGTTTCGTCCCCGAAACTAAGGGTCAAACAACTCGGGATAACTCTCCCGCATTCTATCCTCGGTTTCCCAAGTAGCCTCTTCGACTCCGTGTCTAGACCACTGAATTTTAACCAAAGGAATCGTCTTATTCCTCAACTGTTTGATTCGCCGCTCCAAAACTCGTATAGGACGTTCCTCATATGAATGATCGTCGGCGATCTCGATTTCGTCGAACTGAAGTATGTGACTCGGGTCGGCAACATACTTCCGCAACTGAGAGACATGAAACACATTATGAATTCGGCTCAACGCCGGAGGTAAAGCCAATCGATAAGCTAACTCGCCTACTCGATCCAAAATCTCAAACGGTCCAATGAATCTCGGACTCAGTTTCCCCCTCTTCCCAAAACGGAAGATACCACGACTCGGGGATACCTTGACCAACACATGGTCGCCTGCCTCGAACTCTAAAGGTCGACGACGGTTATCTGCATATGATTTCTGTCGACTCTGAGCTGTCAACAAACGACTCCTGATCAAAGCTACCTTCTCACGGGCGGCTATAAGCATATCGGGCTCGGTGCCGATTGATTCTGATAAGTCGTCCCAACACAACGGAGATCGACAACGACGACCATACAAGGCCTCGTAAGGTGCCATCTTAATCGAAGCATGCCAACTATTATTATACGTGAACTCGATCAATGGTAGTTGGGCTTCCCAATCGTCTTTCCAATCGAGGACGCATGCCCTCAACATGTCCTCTAAGGTCTGAATGGTCCTCTCTGATTGTCCGTCAGACCGAGGATGAAAAGCAGTGCGAGATTAAGCCGAGTTCCCATAGCACGATGAATCGATTTCCAAAAGTGCGACACAAACCGTCCGTCACGATCGGAAGCGATACTTTTAGAAGTACCGTGAAGTCGACTATCTCTTTGATGAACAGTTGAGCGAGTCTCTCGGGACCCCATGTCTCCTTGATCTCAAGGAAATGAGCTGATTTAGTTAAGCGGTCCACGATCACCCGGTCGTGTTCATGCCACGACGACTCGTCGGCAAACTCGTGATGAAATCCATAGAAATGTCTTCCCACTTCCACTCGGGAATAGGAAGAGGTTTCAAAGATACCACTTGATCGCCGATGTTCAATCTTAACTTGTTGTGAGTTAAGCATCTCGAAACAAATTCTGCGACTTCTCGCTTCATATTACTCCACCGGTAATTTTGTTTCAAGTCCTTGTACATCTTCTTTGGACCCGGATGAATGAGAATAAGGGTAGCATGAGCTTCTCTCAAAATAGAGTTTTTCAACTCGCCATTCGCGATACGCACAACCGATTCTTAAACCTCAAAAGTCCATCCTCGTGGACCACGAATCCGAGGCTTTCCTGAGCCACATCCTCTCGGATGCGCAACAATGATGGGTCGAACCACGATTCTCTCGGATTTTCTCCTCGAGTGACGATGAAATCTCTAACATGCAAAGCCCGAACTCGCGAAGCCGGACCTCGATCTCGGGTCTAAGGAATTCTGTTGGAGCTCCTTCGAATCAAGCAGGCAAGCATCTCCTCCTCCCGGACTTACGACTCAAGGCGTCGGCGACAACGTTCGCCTTGCCGTGGTAGAGGATCTCGATATCATAATCTTTGATTAATTCCAACCACCGTCTCGACGCATATTTAACTCCTTCGAGTAAATATATACTTTAAGCTCTTATGATCGGTGAATATCGGCGGAGTAACGCCATAAAGATAATGACGCCAAATTTTCAAAGCGAACACCACTTTGCTAGCTCCAGTGCGTGGGTCGGATAATTAATCTCGTAAGGTCTCAATTGCCGTGAAGCATAGGCAATAACCTTCCCGTTCGCATGAGTACACATCCGAGACCTGTCCGACGCATCGCTATAGACCACAAATCCTTCCGTCCCTGCGGCAAGGAAAGTACAGTCTTGACATTAACCGGTTCTTGAGTTCCTCAAAACTCGTTGACACGCGTCGGACCACGTGTATTTCTTATCTTTCCGCAAAGGTTCGTTAAGGGTTGAGCGATTCTAGAAAATCCTTCCACAAACCGCCGATAATAACCCGCTAATCCGAGAAAACTTGGATTTCCTTAACGTTCTTCGGAGGTAGCCAATCCCGAATAGCCTCCGTCTTCGAGGATCGACACGAACTCCGTCGATGAAATTACATGTCCGAGAAAAGTCACTTCGGACATCCGTAACTCGCATTTGGAAAACTTCCCAAAAAGTTGCTCTCGCCTCAACACATTGAGCACTTGATGAAGGTGAAACTCGTGTTCCTCCCGGTCACGAGAATAAATCAAAATGTCGCCGATGAAGACAACAACAAACCGATCCAAAAAGTCGATGAAGACTCGATTCATTAACTCCATGAATACCGCAGTGCATTAGTCAAACCGAACGGCATAACCACAAACTCATAATGACCATAGCGTGTTCGAAACGCCGTCCTCGCGATATCCGACTCTCGAATCCATGGCGATGATATCCGGATCTTAAGTCGATCTTGGAAAATCTGACTCCACGAAGTTGATCTAAGAGATCGTCAATACGGGGTAAGGGATACTTATTCTTGATCGTCACCTGTTCAACTCCCGATAATCAATACATAAGCGGAATGAACCATCCTTCTTCTTGACAAATAACACGGGTGCTCCCCACGGGGACGCACTCGGTCGGATATAACCTTTCTCGAACAATTCCTCAAGTTGGTTCTTTAATTCCCGCATTTCGGTCGGGGCCATCGATGCGGTGCCTTCGATATCGGGGCGTGCAGGCTCAACTCAATCGTGAATTCCACATCCCTCTGTGGAGGCAAACCTGTAACTAAATGCTGAAAAACATCGGCATATTCCCTCACCACCGAATATCCGTTAACATCTTGATGATTTCTCGGTTTTGGCCATATAGCACCAATAACCGGCACACCCGATTGAGTAATCTTCGCTTTCATCAAATTAATGACTTTACGAGCAGTAAGGATTACCTCCTGAAACACACATTCGACTCCATAAATCGAAATGATAGTGACCAAACGCTTTCGGACACTAATGATGGCATCATGACGATCCATCCAATCAATACCCAAAATGACGTCGTCCCTCGGTAAATCTACTACGATTAGGTCCGGCCATACCACGACCATGAAGCTGAATCGGACAATTCTGAATCTCACGGTTACCGATAATTCGTCTACCATCAGGTAGGCCAATGACATAAGGCTCACAACTAGTAGCACTACCCAGACGTAGTCTACTCAAACATGACTCGGAAATGAATGAATGAGATGCACCAGTATCAAAAAGGGTACACACAGGTTGAGATAGAATATCGAGTGTACCTGAGATCATTCGGGCCTCGGGATCATCGGTCTTCTTCATTTCATAAATTCGGGGCTTGCCGGCCCCCGAACCGGACGCTCCCGTCTGATAGCTCTTGGCTCCGCCTTTAGCTCCTGTCGTCTTGAACGATGCTGACTGAGTGACCTGATTCTGCACCCCTGAATGACCTGGGGCTTGAGATGACGCCGGAGTGGGTTTAGAGTCCCTACGGCAAAAACGGGCCCTATGCCCAGCAATCCCACAGTTGTGGCACGTGATGCATCGCTTGACACTTGGTGCTGAAATGACCTGTTCCTCACAGTTGAAATGTGATGGCCGAACTGCCGCTCGCGACCGAGATTCCGCGGGTTTAGACGCCGTGGGAGGTCGCTCGTAAAGTAGAGCGCACGCGGTTTCTTGAAAATGGCACGACTCGTCGATCGACACGTTCTTGGACTTCTTGCTAGCGACGAAGGTTGCCGCTTAGCAATTTCTTAGCCGTAAGCTCGTAAGTAAGAGCTTTCTCAATGAATTCACCAACGTGGTGCAATTATGATTAAGCAAATCAAGTCTCATACGGGGTTTCACCTCTTTGAAATACTTGATCTTGTCCGCTTCTGAGTGAATGATAGATGAGGCGAACGGAAGAAGATCCTGAAATTTTTCGGCGATGGCGAGAACATCATCATCTGCCGAAAGGTCGGGAGTGAGTAATTCCGACAATTTGGCCTCCCTGAGTGGGGCCGGATAGTACCTCTCCATCATGAGAGTCTTGAACTGATCCCAAGTACATGATCCGTCAGTGGGCTTCAACGATAACCACCATGAGTGAGCGCTCTTACCGAGGTAGTAAGCCGCAACTGAAACTTTATGCCCTTCAGGGCAATCCACCATAGCAAATAACTTCTCAAAATGCTCAAGCCAGTGAACAATGTCCGCCGGCTCAGATGAGCCCTCAAAAGTAGGTGGTCGCTGGCGAGAGATATCGCTAATGATATTGCTTACACCCCTCTCTTGCCTCTGAGGTGGCGGCGGAGGAGCCTGCTGATTTTGATTGACGGAGTTATGCATCGTCTCCATCAACTGAGCCATCTGAGTCATTTGGGCCATCATGCCCTGCATAAATGCGAGTGGGTCGACCCGAACACCCTCTGACTGAGCCGTGTCCCGGGTACGACTCCCTGACAGTGAATGATTGCGTCCAGGTGAGTGAGTGGCAGCGTCGCTGCTCGATGAGTTAGCATTATTCCCGGCATTTGCACGGGTATTCGCACGAGTTCTCGGGATTCGGCCCGCTCCACGGCCTCGTCCTCCACGTCCTCTGCCAGCCCTTTCCATACTGAAGTGGAAAGTCATATGATGGTTATATATCTCGCATGAGTATCACATTATGATTATATTATGAAATGATGAAAATGAGCATACGCGCTCAAATACAGCGATTACATGAATGATTGATTGACGTGACATGATTTCTGATGAAATTACTGAAATGATTATCTTGAACAATTTAACAAGACTGATGATATGATCTTCAAGATCAACAACTGAGTAATGAAATGAATTGAGTGATTAATGAGTTAACATTATCGACTTGATCACAATTGAAATTGATGAATGAGGATTGTTAACTGATGAATTATGAATGAATGATTAATGCCGAAATTATACCATGGCATTAGAAATCTTACAGTTCTTGGTCCGATTGGCTCGGCATTTGCACAGTCACACATGACGCGAAAGTCCAATGATACTAGTCCGATAACGATGATTTCAAATGAGACATGACTTGGAGGGTAGTATTCAAAACCACGCTCCGATACCAACTCAGAACACCCCAAACTAGGCGGATATTACGGTCCGTGGACCCCATGGGACCCACCGGGCGAATGAAAATGAATGAATTACATGGGTAAATGTAGTACCGAACCACATTACAACATCAATTACTCCGACGAGGAGTTTTATACAACACACCTGTGATAAAAGAGAATACATGTGTATTTTATGTGACGATAAAGTACACAACATCGAATGAAATGAGCATTCAAACTAATGTCTGCAGCGGAATAAATAGAGAAAACACAAATGACCGAATAAATGATCAACAGATCGGGGCCCCCTACTAGTATCACTGACTCTCGCCGTCACCGTGCTCTCCCGTGCCTTAGCCTTGCCATGACCACAACAAGATCCCCAACGGGGTCCATACGTAACAACAATCCTCAAGGGTTGAAAATACACAATCATGATATATCTCAAATTATGAATTATTCACAAAACATACGCAATCAAACATGCTATATGAATTGACTAATCAAGACGGCTCAAAGGAATGGCGCCACACTACGCCCGGATGGAAATGTGTCCGCACAAGCCACCAACGATCAAACACGCGTGGTCTTGTACCTAATCGGCCTCACGAGCAATCGACTCGTGTGCACCCAATGTGAGGCCTCCAACCAACACACGACTATAATGTGCCCGACATGAAAATCCTACACATACCAACCGGCACGCCAGTATGACCCGGAATGCCACAATATGACAAAAGTGGCAATGAAAATGAATAATGACTCACCAAGATTGAATGATGGTGAAATGAATGATAGCTCAATGAAATGATCGGAACCGTCGTTCCTTATGACTGAGGTGATTAATTGATAATGACGAGTTTTGATACGATTAATACAATGATGAATGAGTTATGATTATGAATGAACAACGACAAAAGGAATGAATATCCTTTTAACCGAGTAAGAATTAACTTACTCAATACCGATGATGAATGTCCGTCCACGAACAACGTCCTAAATGAAATATCGGTCGCTCGAACAACCTTGAACAATAATAGTTACCAACAACCGATCAATACATGAATCAAATACGATCATAACCGACCCAAACGTCGATACAATAATATCCGAACTCGTATGAATCGAAACCAACTTCAAGATGAGTATTTCAAACCATCAAAACACTTACAAGGATATCAATAATCCATTAG
Organism: Orobanche coerulescens; assembly: GCA_033398695.1. Taxonomy (NCBI): domain Eukaryota; kingdom Viridiplantae; phylum Streptophyta; class Magnoliopsida; order Lamiales; family Orobanchaceae; genus Orobanche; species Orobanche coerulescens. Next base: position 195,787,674 of record CM065807.1, on the reverse strand, counting down.
GAATCCATAACTCATGATTACAACAACATCAATCGGAAAATCCCCAATTAACGGAAGTCAACCCCAAGGGTTCTTGAAATAATTCCGAAAATAACCGTTTAAATCCGTAGGAATGTGTTTATCCAAGTTAGATAATCCATAACTAACATATTCCAATGATAATCCAAGTTTACACGAAGAAATCGGAAGGAAAACCCAAAAATCCGAAATTCTAGATCCAAGAGTTTAATACCTTTGATCCGATGTGATGAAGATGATGAAATGATGATCAATCCGAAAGATGAGCTTGAAGATGATGATTGATGATTACACCTCGAAGAATCCTCTCTGATTCGCTCCAAAACGTCCAAAACCAACGAAAGAATGAAATGGGATGAAAAATGACGAACTCTGACTAAACTGTCCAATTTATACTCATTCCAGGTTAGCGTCGCTAGCCCTTGTGCATAGCGTGCGCTAACGAGTAATTTGGGTAGTCCAAGACTTCGTCCGAACACGGTAGCGCGCTCTACGTACCTATTTGTAGCGTGCGCTACGGCCATACTACTAGCGTGCGCTAATATCCATTGTTAGCGTGCGCTAGCGAAATATTCGACGCCCAGTACTGGAGTCCAGAAAACCGTCTGCCCTCTGATCTGACCTCGATAGCGTGCGCTACAACCATTGTTTAGCGTGCGCTAAAATATCAGTTGCGTACGCTACCAACAACACATAGCGTACGCTATGAATGAATTCGATGCGATCCGGTAGCCACCGGCTCAACCTGATCCGCCCCTAGCGCGCGCTACTCCACACATCTAGCGTGCGCTACTACAACCCGTTAGCGCGCGCTACTTACCACTCGTAGCGTGCGCTACAAATATTCTCACCTGCAGTCCAGTACCTTCTGGACTGCAGCCAAGGTAGCCTTAGCGTGCGCTAAAGCTTAGCGGTAGCGTGCGCTACCTATACCCAATTAGCGTACGCTAAAAGGAGTATGTAGCGTGCGCTACTCCTCAGGCACAACTTGCAACGAAAATGACAATGATGATAAACACGGCACGAAACTCCGATCAGATTAGTGATGAATGACGATTGATACACGATACAATTACTCTGAATGATAAATACCATGACTGAATATGAGTGACAAATGATCAATGATGAGTGAAATTACTGAGTATCAATTTACTGAATGATAATTACTTTGTGATAATTACTGAGTGATAACTGGGTATTACATAATCAGCATACGCAGCAAAGTGTTCAACTGCCTCAGAATTTCGATCGAGGCCGAGGCAGAGGACAGTTCGACCACAGAGGAGCCTCGAGTGTCGGATCTGCTCCACCACATCTGTATGAGATGAGGAGAACAGACGATCAGGATGCTGCTGTCGCATCTGGTACTGTTCAGATCCTTTCCCAGCCAGTTAGCATTTTATTCGATACAGGAGCTACGCATTCATTTATATCCTTGTCTTGTGTAAATCGTTTGAATATTTCTAGTTTTCATAATTGTGAACCTTATGTTATGGGTTTATCGAGCGGAGAGAGGATTGTTGGAAACTTAGAAACTAGAGATTTCCTTGTATCATTTGGAGGCAGAGAGTGGCTCTCAAATCTGATTGTGATAGAAATGCAAGGAGATTGACGACATCACTGATTTTAACACTTCCACAGGGAACTGGAGGATTCATAGTTTACAGTGATGCTTCAAACCAAGGACTCGGATGTGTATTGATGCAGAATGATAAGGTGATCGCCTATGCGTCACGACAGCTGAAACCTTATGAAGTGAATTACCCAACGCATGATTTGGAGCTGGCAGCAGTAATTTTCGCCTTAAAAATTCGGAGACATTATCTGTACGGGACTCATTGTTAGATTTTTATGGATCATAAGAGTCTCAAATACATCTTCAGTCAGAAAGAGTTGAACATGCGGCAAAGGAGATGGCTGGAGCTGATTAAGGACTATGACTTGGAAATTCTTTACCATCCAGGCAAAGCGAATGTAGTTGCCGATGCAGTTAGCTGCAAGCCTGTTTCTATTTATATGATGGAGACTCTGACCTCCTAGCCCGGCATTCAACGAGAATTAATTCACGAAGGAATTGAAGTATGGTTGTAAAGAGTCCAAGGACAACTGTGTGAGATGGAGATAACGTCCTCGTTAACCAAAGAAATCAAATCTAAGCAAGTAGAAGATTCTCTGATAATTCGGTTACGTGATGAAGTGATCAGGGGAAAGGCCCCAGGATTTGTAATTCATGATGATGGAGTATTGAGGTTCCAGAACCGACTTTGTGTTCCCAATGTCGATGTTTTGAAGCAGACAATTATGAAGGAAGCTCACAGTACGCCCTATTCTATCCACCCGGGGACCGGTAAGAAGTATAAGGACCTGAAACAGAAATTTTGGTGGGGCAACATGAAGAAAGATGTAGCGGATTATGTCTTTAAATGTTTGACTTGTCAACAGGTTAAGATCGAGCATCAACGACCCGCAGGAATGCTGAAGCCACTCCCGATTCCTGAATGGAAGTGGGAGGACATCTCAATGGACTTTATCACTAGTATGCCGAGAACAAAGACAGGAATGAACATGATTTGGGTGATAGTTGATCGTCTAACCAAATCGGCTCATTTTCTAGGCATTAAGGACACTTGGGGACCCGAGAGGTTAGCACGAGTATTTATTTCAGAGATAGTTCGATTGCATGGTACGCCGAAGACCATTATTTCTGATCGAGACGGCCGTTTTGTGTCTCATTTTTGGAAAGCAGTTCATAAGGCCTTGGGGACTGAGTTGAACTTCAATACAGCTTATCATCCACAGACGGACGGACAATCCGAGAGGACTATTCAAACGGTGGAAGACATGCTGAGGGCCTGTGCCTTAGATTGGTCAAATGATTGGGAAATTCATCTGCCGTTGATTGAATTCACCTACAACAATAGTTGGCATGCTTCCATTAAGATGGCACCGTTTGAGGCATTATACGGGAGGAGATGCAGATCGCCCCTATGTTGGGATGATTCATCAGACTTGATCGGAACGAAACCAGAATTGATTGTTCAGACACAATAAAAGATAGCTTTGATTCGCGAAAGGCTATTGACTGCCCAGAGTCGACAGAAATCTTACGCAGACATACGCCGTCGCCTATTGGATTTTAGTACTGGAGATCACGTACTTTTAAGGGTTTCTCCTACTCGGGGAATCTTTCATTTCAGAAAAAAGGGGAAATTGAGTCCGAGATATATCGGACCATTCGAGATTCTTGAGAGAGTCGGAGAGTTGGCTTATAGATTGGCATTACCGCCGTCATTGAGCCATGTTCATAACGTGTTCCACGTATCCTAGTTACGGAGGTATATACCAGATCCTAGTCATGTTATTGATTTCAGCGAGATCGAGGTCGCTCAGGATGGCACGTTTGAAGAGAGACCGATCAGGATACTTGAGAGCCAAGTTAAGCAATTGAGAAACAAACCGATCGCATTGGTCAAGGTTCAGTGGTCATGCCACGGAGTGGAAGAAGCCACTTGGGAGACGGAATAAAGTATGAAGTCCAGATATCCAGAATTATTTTCGTCTTGAGTTTCGGGACGGAACTCCTTTTTAGTAGGAGAGTATGTAATATCCGGATTTATTATTATGTATTTCATCTGTTGTTGAACCCTGTATTATTCAGAATTGTGATCTCGATAATTGGAGTATGATATTTCTCATATTTGTATCCTTGTACATGAGTATAGCGACATGTAAATTTTCTCATGCAAATACGTGATAACGTACGCTATGAATGTAGCTTAACGTACGTTATCGGCTAAAACTAGCACACACTACGAATGAGGAATTGCGTGCGTTAGGCAGTCAATTATTGAGCTAGGCGGCTAGCACATGCGCCTACCAGAGATGGGTCCGGATAAGATTCCCGTGGGTGAACCTGAATAGTTTTGGAGTCAACGCTAATTAGCGTGCGCTAAGGACAGTAAGATAGCGTGCGCTAATCAGCTAACGTGCAGAAACATTATATAAGGGACATCACCCTCATTTCATTTGGTTTACGTTTCCTTCGCTTATTATTCGTTCCTTGGAAGTCCAGAGAGCCTTCCCTACTTCTTAAACACATATAGACCACCCCTACGTGATCATTGAAGGTTGGATGTCACTTGTGATTGATCATTGAAGTGGAGAAACATCTTGATTTGGCAAACAAGCAACCGGAGTTGGATTCTACTTATTATCTCGGTGTTTTCTTCATCTTAGGTTATGTTAATACTACTTCCTACCTTGGATTCGTGTTATCAAGGATATGATGATTATGCTATCAAGATCTTGGGTTCCATTGATGAATTATCCAAACAACATCATGTTTAGAAGTAGGAATGTTTATGCTTAAGATATCATCATTGGAAACATCATGATTAGCATCTTACCATGTCGAATGATGAGAGAAATATTCTGAGATTGATTATTCGTATTGATAACGTTACCATGTTGGTCGTAGACGTAAAATTGATATCACTTTTGTTAAACGGACTTAGGAAAGAACCATTGAAGAGTGCATCCTTTTTTATAAGTTAGAATTGTTAGTTCATCTTCATGGTTAAATCGGGATGTAATGATGGTATTGGAATCTTATGCATCGACCTTAAGAACACCAAACTTCCATGAGAATTATAATCAAGATGGAATATAGTGTTGTGATGATTATATGTATCCTTATATCTCGAAGATGTTTGAATCCGTGAGATCATTCGTAATAACATGAACGTAATATGTATGGAGATAACGTACATAAATCACTGAAGATTTCATAAGCTTCATTACAGTTTAAACAATCGTCTGCCCAGGAGAAAAACTGTAATACGTGTTTAGCGTACGCTAAAGCCATGTAGTTAACGTACGCTATCGGGCATAAGTTAACGTACGCTACACTTGGAACGTAACGTGCGTTATATCATCAGACGAGTCAAGTCGACTGATCAGAGAGGAACTGTCAATACATAGTTAGCGTACGTTAAGACCTTGTTGTTTACGTACGCTAACGAAGTAGGCTTAACGTACGCTACCAAAGGTACGTAACGTACGTTAAGCAAATCAGACACGTTACATTTTATGAACTTCCGACCGTAATTTGGATTGTTAGATATTCGTACGACTTGAGATGAATTCTATATTATTTCTTTTGTTAGGGTTCGAGCTTAGCAACATGATTGATCGAAGGGGGCGACCTTCGAGTGTTTTGATATTCGTGGAAGCGTTATTCTTGTCATCGAACCGAGGCAAGTACTTTAATTAGAATTGTTTATATTGTGTCAGTATTGTGATTGTATTATGTACATGCGTTGTGATTAAATGTCCACCATGCGTTGATCCGTCGGGAATCATCATGGGAATCTATAGCTGTGTGCGCTGGATCGTTGGACAAGTAGTTCCACCATGCGTTGGTCCGACGGGATCATCATGGGAATCTATAACTGTGTGCGCTGGATCGTTGGAATACCATCAGTATGTTGAGACTGTTATGATGTGATGTGTGTTGTTGTTATTTCTCGTTGGAGAAACTCTTTATGATTATTGTTGATTACATCATTGTTGTATGATTATTGTACTTGTACTAGCATTGTTGTGCTAACCCCTTCAGGGGTGAACATTTGTCTATGTTCAGGATCCAGGAGAGCAAGGAAACAACCACTGGAGCTGCACGACGATGAGGGTGCAGAGTGATGTTCTGGCCGGGTGTACTTGTCTGTTGTTTGTGTTACTTTTAATAAGTACTCGAGTACGTTGTCGTTGTAATAAATGATTTCGGTGATGTTCCTCCTTTGGATATTGTATTTTCGGTATTGATTCAGAACTGTTGTATTCTTAAGTCAGTTACTTGTATATGTTGGTATCGGTTATCATAGTTTCTTTCCTTCAGCCTTGTAAGTTCTTATGTAAAGGATTTACGGCGCTGTAATATTCCTGAATATATCGGGAGTGTTACACACGACACTATAATATCCGCCTAGTTGAGGTGTTACAGAGTTGGTATCGGAGCGTGGTTTTGAATACTACCTTCTGAGTCATGTCTCATTGAAATCATCGTTCATCAGACTAGTATCATTGGACTTTCTCGTCATGTGTGACATGTGCAAGATCCAAGCCCCTCAGACCAAAGGACAGTAAGATTTCTGATGCCATGGTATAATTTCTGGCAATAAGAATCACTCATTCATCATTCATCAGTCAACAATCATTAATCATCATTTTCATTTTGATCATGTCGATCATGTTAATTCATTAATCATTCAGTTCATTTCATCACTCAGTTGTTGATCTTGTGGATCGTTTCATTAATCTTGTTAACTTGTTCAAGATAATCATTTCAAAAATTTCATCAGATAATCATGTCATCTCAGTTGATCCTCCATGCAATCATGCTGTTAGAGCGCGTATGCTCATTATTATCATCTCATAACTCAATCATAATGTGATATTCATGCGGGATCTATAATTATCATGTGTTCTCTACCTTTAGTATGGATCGAGCTGGTAGAGGACGCAGGGGAAGAGGCCGCGGTGTGGGCCGAAACACGGGAGCTCGAATGAATACTCATGCGAACGTGAGGAATAATGTTAACTCATCGAGCAGCGACGCTGCCACACATTCACATGGAAATAATCCTTCACTGTCAGAGGCACACATTTCGAGAAATTATTTGCTATGGTGGAGTGCCCCGAAGGACACAAAGTTTCAGTCACTGCTTACTATCTGGGTAAGAGCGCTCACTCATGGTGGCTATCTCTGAAGCCCACTGACGGAGCTTGCATGTGGGACCAGTTCCAAACTCTCATGATGGAAAGATATTATCCGGACCCACTCAGGGAGGCCAAGCTGTCGGAGTTACTCAGTCCCGACCCCTCAACGGAAGAAGATGTTCTCGCCATTGTCGAGAAATTTCAGGAGCTACTGCCTTTCGCCTCATCTATTATCCACTCGGAGGCGGATAAAATCAAGTATTTCAGTAAGAGGTTGAAACCTCGTATGAGGCTTCAATTGCTTAATCATCATTGCACCACTTTGGCCGAATTCATCGAGAAGGCTCTTGCTTATGAGCTTACTGCTAAGGAGATTTCTAAGAATCAAACTTCATCTTCTGGCAAGAAATCGAAGAAGCGTTATCCGTCCGAAGGCAGTCAGGCCACTTTCAAGAAGCCCCGTACGGGCTCTACTTTTTCTGAGCGACCTCCTACGACACCTAAACCTGCGGAATCTCAGTCCCGAGGCCATCACCTGTTACAACTGTGGTGAACAAGGCCATTTCAGCACGAAATGTCTGAGGCAGACTGTCACGTGTAATAACTACGGGATTGCGGGGCATAAGGCCCGTTTCTGCCGAAGGGACTCCAAACCCACTCCGGCGACATCTCAGGCCCCGAAACAGTAAGCGGTTCCGAATCAAGCCACTCAGTCCACGTCGTTTAAGACGACAGGAGCTAACAAAGGTGGAGCCCACAACTATCAGCCAGGAGCATCCGGGTCCGGGGCTGGCAATCCCCGAATTTATGAGATGAAGAGAGCTGATGATCCGGAGGCCCGAATGATCTCAGGTACACTCGAAATTCTATCTCAACCTGTGTGTACCCTTTTTGATACTGGTGCATCGCATTCATTCATTTCCGAGTCACGCTTGAGCAGACGTTATATGGATAGTGCTACTAATTGTGAGCCTTATATCATTGGAATACCTAACGGTAGGAGAATTATCGGAGATCGTGAGATTAAGAAGTATCCGATTCAGCTTAATGGCTGTGTGTGGTTGGCAGACCTGATCGTAGTAGATTTACCCAAGGACGATGTTATTTTGGGTATTGATTGGATGGATCGTCATGATGCCATCCTTAGTGTTCGTAAGCGTATGGTCATTATGAATTCAGACGATGGGGTCGAGTGTGTATTTCAGGGGGGTAACCCAGCCGTTTTGGAAAAGTTATCAATATGATGAAAGCGGGGAAATTACTCAATCAAGGGTGTGTTGGTTATTGGTGCTATATGACCAAAACCGATAAATCATCGGTGTCATTGGCGGACATTCCGGTAGTGAGGGAATACGCCGATGTATTTCCAGACGAGTTATCCGGTTTGCCTCCGCAGAGAGATGTGGAATTCACGATTGAGTTGGAGCTTGGTACATCTCCAATATCGAAGGCACCATATCGTATGGCCCTGACTGAAATGCAGGAACTGAAGAATCAACTGGAAAAACTGACCGAGAAGGGTTATATCCGGCTGAGTGCGTCCCTGTGGGGAGTGTTGTGCGGCGATTAATACGCCTCGGAAGAGGCGATCACCTCAATCGTGATCGGCTGCCAAGAAGCATCAACAGCCCGCCAATGGGCACAAAGGCCGGTCGGCCCAAGTCAAGTGTCAAATAAACCAAAGGCAGTCTTACCAAACAAATATGTCAGATCGAGATCAAGTACCGAGCGATCGACGTCCAGGGCAATCGTCTTTAGGTACCTAGCGATCGTCTTACAAGGCGATCACCTTCAGTTCCCATTTAAAGACGACCGTATTATGCCGCACATAAAGCCGACCTCCGTCAAAGTCTACGAAAATTGAATCTCGGGAAGAAGGCCCACATGCAGACCCACAAACGGCGCAGCAGAAAAAGGCTTTTTTAGTGACAAGGACAGCCTCAGACCTACCGACAAGACCCGCAAACGGCGCCATAGGAGCAGGCCCTGGTCACGCAATGGACTAGGTGGGACCTCACAAGACCGAGTCACGGGGCACGTGTTGTTTTCTCATTGGTTCGCACGGTTGGCTACCTATAGCAGCCGCGGACTTTAAGGAAACCGACCCATGTGCTGAAACGATCGCCCCGGCCGCCACTAATGGCGTGTCAGAAGCTTTAAATGAGCATTTAATGCAGGAAAGGCCATCGCCCGTTGGGATTAAGACATCCCAACTACCTCCTCTTCTATAAATAGGAGACTTCCAGCATTTGGGAAAAAGAGAGTTCAGTTCCCCTCAAGAGAAATCCCAGAGATAAGAAAGACGTTCGGCAATAACGAACGCTTACTATATTTAATATTTGTAACAAGAACTCACAGAGCATTAACTCTTGTTCTTCCGACAATCATCAGCTCTTAAGCAGCTAAACCTCTAGGGTTATTACACTCATTGTACTCGCACTAAAACATTAATAGTTGTACTCCAAAGTTTTATTATTATTAATAATATCTCCCGAGAGCATTCAAGCCTGGGATTAACAATCCCGACAAATCTTGTGTTATTTTCATTCCATCGCTCGTGCTCTTGCATTTTTTTGTTAGTCACCCATGGTCATATCCAGCAAATCATTACGAATAATATTTTGGGTAACAACAATTGGGCTAGAAGGAGGGCACCCTTATTTTCTATCCGACCGTTTCGAAGAACACTCACTGTTCTCCGGAACATATACTTGAAGAAACACTCACTGTTCTTCAAAGAAAAACCCTCGTGATAATGACGTCTGCCACCACCTCGAAGAGAGCCACCTTATGGTCCGTCGGACGCCTTATTCCGTCCCAAATCGAGTCCCAACCTACGGCAGAAGGCAGCTGCGGCGACGCCAGACTCTCACTCCCGCCCCCGAGGGATTTCCCCAGCCTCTCACTCGATCAATTCCAAACCGCGGAACAGATCGAGGAGGCCATGACCATCCTGAGGGAGCTACGGAGAGCATGCGATGCGCCCACTATTACCCCCTCAGCCATCCGCCGCGTGGGCAAATGAAAGCTCAAGGGGTTATATGTCGAGCAATCGTCAGAAAGCACCGATTCACGAGAAAAGGCACTCGCGAGGAGGGACAGTTCCGTCTTCAGCTACCTAGGAAGTGATCCTTCATGGCAACCTGGCCATTCTGGCCCCAGCCATGAGACGTCGGAGTCCGTATCCGCCACCAGGAGTTCGGCATATCCATCTCCCAAAAAATAGGTCAGCCATTTGGCTCCTACTCGCCGAAAAATCGAGATCGGCGGCAAAGACCTCGTCGCCTACAATGGAGACAGGAGATCAGTACATGATCGCCTCGGCTCCCGCTCCGAGAGCCAGACGGCGAACAGCCAGGCTACGGCGATGGCCGCAATGCAATGCCAGCTCGACGATATGAAAGCACTCCTAGAAACTGGGGCAGGCGCCAAGAGAAAGGTCGTCGGACCAACTGAGCCGCTCGCGGTCCAGATCGAGCTTGCCCCCGTGCAACCAAAGATCGCTCCTCCTCAAACACCTATGTATGAGGGGAGATCGGACCCCGAGACTCACTTAAGCAAGTTCCGGATATACATGACCAGATACGGGGCGTCGGACGCGACGAAATGCCGAATGTTCCCATTAACATTGGGCAATCTTGCCTATAGGTGGTACATCTCATTGCCACCACGCTCAATTAACTCCTTTGAAAAGCTGGCGACTTCACGTCGTACTTCACCGCCAAGGTCGCTCGTCCAGAAGGTCCCCGCCGCATCATGAAGATCAGGCAGGGGAAAGACGAGTTTGATGAAGATTACATCGAATGGGTGGATGAAATAGTCCTCACCGGCGAGCCCATAAGCGACGAGCTCGCCCTCTACTCAGTCCTGGGGGGATTCGATGGTCTTTCGCCCATGTTCAGGCACCTCACAAAGGACATCCCCGACCTACGCGACCTTCCGCGCCAAGGCCGCCAACTTTCTGGCCAGGCAGAGGTTGCTCACCCTTCGCCTAGGCGAGGGGGCAACCGGAGAGAGGAAGGCGCCATCTCCCATCCCAAAGAAGGCGATCGCCAAACCCAGAAAGGCGGTCGCGAAGCTACCCGGTGAGTTCAAGGCCTTCGAGGATGTGGAAGTCCAACTCCTCCGCAACCTCAATCTATCTCCGGCCCATATCTTCAACGCCATCAAGGGGCGCGAATGGCTAAGAAAGCCAAATACGATGAGGGACAACGATCATTTGGACCGCACTAAATTTTGTGCCTACCACAAAAGTCCCGGCCACAACACCAACCAATGCCGCGACCTCCTCAGACAACTCTAGAGATTGTTCGAGGAAGGTAATCTGGACAGTTTAGTAACCAAGCCGGAGCCCCGGGCAGAAAGGATCGGGGGCCGCGATCGGCGACAGAACAACGACCGTCAACCTCCCAATCCGATCGCCAGAATCGAATGAAACGAGCTGGAGGACTCAGATGAGTCGATCCCTCTAATCAACCCCAGCGGCTGGGTCAATATGCTTCAATCAAGAGGCGGAAATCTCGGAGGTCTTTCCCCAGTTTCCACCATGTCAAACAAAAAACGGAAGGCCGAGCTGAGGGCGTTCGCTGGAGTCGACGTCGTGGTGCCCCCAGAGCCAGCCATCTCCAAAGATGCACTCATCTCCTTCTCCAACAAGGATAGGGAGGGAGTGAAGTTCCCCAAGGGAGATGCCTTGGTGATCTCTGCATGTATCCTTGGGCAAACGGTCGACTGCGTGTTGGTTGACAACGGGAGCTTTTACAACATAATATACAAGTCTGCTCTGGACCAGCTCGAAAACCTGACCAAATTCATCAATCCATTTGAAACCGTGCTTCAAGGGTTTGGCGACAACACGGTCAAAGCCTATGGAAGGATCAACCTCTCCGTCGAGCTAGTCTGATGTTACGATCCTAAGGTTAAGATCACTAGGAACCTGAACTTTGTAATCATAGACATGCCCAGCATCTATAATGGGTTCCTAGGTCTCCCCTTTCTAGAAACCTTTGAGGCGGTCGCCTCCTCTTTCTTTTATTGTATCAAGTTCCCCACTACCGAAGGGACAGTCGGTACTGTAAAAGAAGATCAGCTAATGGCAAAGAAGTGTTTGAACTACTATTGTGTTGTAGCTTTTCCTCTAAACGTTTCTTGTCCTATTTGTAACACTGGGACGATCGACAACCAACCAATGGAGATCGACGATCCAAACACCTCATACCAGCCCAACTCAGAAGACGGCATCTCACATCGATTGTCGGACGACATCGAACTCAGGATCGGCTTCGAGCCAAGCCTCGATGTTGATCCAAGGATCGAGTCCGACGATTGCTCCAAACGAGAAGCGACCGTCCCCACCGAAGAGTTGGAAAGCATAACAATCGATCCGGCTCGCCCAGAGCGGGAAGTGCAGATTGGCTCGAGCGTCGATCCCGAGATAAAAGACGGTCTGATTAGTTTACGACGAAAGAACATCGGAATCTTTGCCTGGTCGCATCAAGATATGGTCGGCATCAATCCTGAATATGCTTGCCACTATCTAAAGATCGACCCGGCAAGGAAGCCTGTTCACCTAAAACGTAGGAAATTCGGTCCAGAAAAATATGCTGCGCTAGATGCAGAAGTCAAAAAGCTGCTCGACAATAAACTGATCGGGGTAGCTACCGATGAGCCACAGTGTGTGGCCAACGCGGTGCTCGTCAAGAAGGCGAGCGACTCCTGGAGGTTGTGCATCGATTTCACCGACCTCAACGCGGCTTGTCCGAAAGATCACTTTCCAATGCCTTACATTGACCACTTGGTCGATAGCACGGCAGGTTGCGAAATGATGTAGTTTATGGACGCCTTCGCCGGATACCATCAGATCCCAATGGCGGAGAAAGACGTAAAACACCATCATTCCAAACGGAAAAAGACGTGTTCTTTTGGGTCCAAATGCCGTTCGATCTTAAAAATGCGGGGGCGACCTACCAACGCCTAGTCAACGGGATGTTCGCCGATCAAATCGGCAAAACCATGGAGGCTTACATTGACGACATTGTGGTCAATAGCCTCAAAAAGGAAAATCACCTCAAAGACCTCGCCGAGACGTTCGCCATCCTCGAGAGTTTCAACATGAAGCTGAACCCCAAGAAATGCAACTTCGGAGTAAGCTCCGGAAAATTCCTGGGGCACATCGTGAGCCAAAGGGGGATCGAAGCGAACCCCACAAAGATCAAGGCGATCATCGACATGCAAGAACCACGGAATGTCAAGCAGGTGCAATGCCTCACGGGGTGTTTGGCAGCCCTTAATCATTTCATTTCGCGGCTCGAAGATAAAAGTAAGCCTTTGTTCGCCACCATAAAGGATAAAGAAATTGTGTGGACGAAAAAAAGTAAAATGGTGTTCGCCAAAATCAAGTAGTATCTTTCCAACCACCAAATTTTGGCAAAACCAATCCCGGGCGAGAAGCTGTTCCTTTACCTGGCAGCCTCGGAGGTCGCGCTGACCGCAGTATTAGTGCGAGCAGAGGGTCAAACCCACTTGCCGATATACTTCGTTAGTCAAGCGCTACATGACGCGGAGACACGTTACACCCCTCTGGAGAAGCTCGCCTACGCACTTGTCATGAGTGTTCGTAAGCTGAGAGCCTATTTCTTCGAACACCAAGTGGAGGTTCTGACGAGTCTTCCTCTAAGGCAAGTTCTACACCGACCAGACACCAATGGGCGACTCCTCAAGTGGTTACTAGAGATCGCCTAATACGGTGTCACGTATGCTATTCGCACGGCGATCAAGGGCCAAGCGCTGGCGGATTTTGTGGTGGAATTAACTTTCCCGCCTATCCCGACCCAAGTCGGCCGTCCTGCTTGGAACCTGTTCGTAGATGGCTCATCGACCAGCTCGCGAGCGGGGCCGGGGATTGTCCTCATCTGCCCCGACGACCAGAGTTTCACAAATGATGTGCGTTTCGATTTCCGAGCCACCAACCTCGAAGCCGAGTAGGAAGCCTTAGTAGGCGGGCTCGATCTAGCACTCGCCATGGGCGTTCATCGCCTTCACATATTCATGGAATCCCTCTTGGTCGTGAACCAAGTCAAGGGATAATATGAGGCGCGCTGTGAACAGATGATCAAATATCAATAATTGGTCGCCGAAATGTGCACAAATTTCGATGAAGTGCTGATCGAGCAAATCCTGAGAGAGCACAACTCCCAGGCCGATGCCCTATCCAAACTCACATCGTCGGATGGGGAAGTGGATTTCTCTAACATCCAAATAACTAAATTGGTAAGATCGGCGATCGACAAAAGCTTGATCGCCACAGTTGCCATCGCCGAATAGAACTGGATGACTCCGTTCATTGAATACTTGAAGGACGGAATGGTACCCACAGATCGGGTCATGGCTCGCCAGCTTTAGCTCCGAGCGACCAGATACACCTTCTTGGACGACCGGCTTTATAAGCGAGCTTTCAGCCTTCCCCTCCTCAAATGCATTACGCCGGAGGAAGTCCGACTTGTTTTAGCCGAAATCCATGACGGGATTTGTGGAAATCACGCGGGAGGGCGAGCCCTCATCCACAAGACGACCAGGCAAGGTTTTTTCTGGCCTACCCTACGAAAGGACGCGATCGCCTATGCCCGATCTTGTCACAGGTGTTAAATAATGGGCCCGAACATCAAGCTCTCCCCTGAGCAGCTCACCTCTATGTATAGTCCGTGGCCGTTCGCCCAATGGGGCATCGACCTCATCGGTCCTTTGCCTACAGCACCGGGGGGATGTAAATTCGCCATCGTAGGGGTCGATTACTTCACAAAATGGGAAGAGGCCGAACCACTCAACAAGATCGGCTAAGAGCAAGTAATTAAGTTCATTTGGAAAAACATCATCTGTCGTTTCGGTCTACCTCAGGCTATCACCTTCGACAACAGAAAGTAGTTTGACGGTTTGGAAGTTATACAGTTCTGCAAGAAATGGGGAATAAGAAAGTTGTTCTCGGCCCCTTACCACCCTCAAACAAACGGACAGGTAGAGGCTGTAAACAAGATCCTCAAGCACACGATCAAATCCAGACTCGAATCCAAGCAAGGGCGCTGGGCGAGCGAGCTCCCAAATGTTTTTAGGTCCTACCGAACAACGACAAGAAATTCAACCAGAGAAACCCCATTCACCCTCGCTTTCGGAACAGAAGCAGTAATCCCATTGGAGATCGCCGTCCTCAGCCACCAAACTGCACAACAACTGACGACGGACAATGATGTAGCTCGGCGAATCGACTTGGATATGCTCGAAGAGCGACGACTGGCCTCGGAAATGAAGAACACGATCCACAAAAGGAAATCCGAAAAGTTCTTCAATTCAAAGGTCAAAGAAAGGCGATTCCAAGTGGGCGACCTAGTCCTAAAGAAGATCCAGACCCACACGGGAGAATTTGGTCAGAACTCGGAGGGCCCGTTCAGAATATCCAAAGGAGCCTACGAGCTCCAACACCCAGACGGAACTCCGGACCAATATCCCTGGAACGTCGTCCATTTGAAGAAGTACTATCAATAAAAACACCATATATTCATTTACTCAATGCGCAAAGTGCTTAACGAGATTTTCCAATTCTCCCCAAGTGATTTGCTTCGGCAAAACAAACCAAAGGCTACTGCCTGAGCAACGCCTCCAAAAAGAAGATGACTCGCTCGCCCTCTAAAGTTCATCATCTCACATGATTGACCTGGGCAAGCGATTGCCTCCCCCAGCACAACGTATACCATCGAGGATCGCCATCTAACATGACGATCCCAAGTATAAAAGTGCAGCCATGGTTGGGGAGGTCGATGGAACCGACAGCCCGTCCATGCAAGGTTCCTTTGGGTGAAGATCGCTCGCCCTTTCATTTAAATACGAGGCGGGCGTAGCCGAAGGACCCTCCAAAACAGATCTGTGGACACGCTCGCCCGCCCTCAACGGCCCATCATCTAACATGGTGAACCCGGACAATGCGACGCGTCCCGCCCCCCGTCACAATGTATGCCCTTGAAGGTCCGCCATATAACATGTCGGTCCCAGGCAGAAAAGTGCTAACAAGCCACGGTCGTGAAGTCGATTCATCCGACGGCGCTCCATGCAAGGACTCCTCCAGGGTGAGATCGTCCGACCCATCGCTACATTGCGAGGCAAACCGAAGCCTATGTACGGCATGGAAGAAGACGAGTCGCGATACTAATCAAGAGTTAAGGGTCCAGTTTGATGTTGTTGTGTTGTTGAGCTTATTTTCAGTCTTCCGCTGTATTGTATTTTGACCCCTACGTGGGTATGTACAATAATAAGTTTATTTTCTAGTTGATTTAATTGTGAGACATCATTGGTCAGTGTAATTAATATTTGACCTTACCGGTCGGTGTTAGTAAGTCGTTTGACCTCAGCCGGTCAAACGTTGTTCGTGTCGTGGTTGTTAGCCTGGTAGATCCTTATGAAAAAGGGCCTACGGCATGTAATATTCCCGATGGATTCTGGGAGTGGTACAGATTCCACATTGAGCTTCTACCATTTTTAATAGACTCACCCAAAACTTTATTATTGCAGTAGTTGCAAATGCACAACAATTTATCTCATATTTCTGTTCCAGGAAGGTTACACTTTGTATGACTCCAAAGAATACTTTTGTTAGTAGACTGCTTCCTCTTCTGTCCAATCATGATAGCAACATTGCTTTGATATGTTTCCTGAGTAGCAGCTGAAGTAGAGCCTCCGCCGATTGAACATACAAGCTGCTGTAAACCAGCATCATTCATATCAGAATTGATATTTGGGCTTGAGCTGTTTGGATGACTATGAGTGGATCTTGTTTGATGCACTGTCATGGTTAATTTACCTGATGCATATGCAAGAAATCATTCAATACATTGATATACACTAAGGGTCTTTTTTAATTTTTTGCTGAGTAGTCTGATCCATCTGATTGAATTAAACAGTATTGTTGTGTTTTTTTTTGGCTGAATCAATGAGCTGAACAACAAAAATAACTATTTTACCCCTCAATATAACAAACCTTAATTTCATAACATTGAACAAACTTTAGTTTCATAACAATCAACAAATCCTAATTTCACAACAATCAACAAACCATAATTTCATAACATTGACAAACCCAAATATTCAAACCTTAATTTGAAACAATCTAATTTGATAACACCAAGAAAAAAAATCAGAAACATCGAAGGGGAAAGAGAAGACTACCATCTGGGCCGCTGCATCTGTGGTAGTGTTGAATGGCAGGCTAACAAGGATATTGACCAACACACGGTGGTGGTGATGAACGACCGATGAGGTTAACGAACGGCCGACGATGTTGATGAACGGCCGTGATGCGTCTGCTGAGTCTGGTGACGGCGATGGCGATGGTGACGATCATTGACGGTGACGGTGGATGATGTTGACCGTGACAGTGATGCTGAGTCTGGGAGAAAGAAGAAGCGACTTGGGTGGGGAAAGGGAAGAGGAAAGAAGAAAAGGGAAGAAAGAAAAATAATAGTATGTTTGGTCTTTTTTTTTGGCTGAATGGGGACAACACCTCATTCTCAGCTTATTCAAGAAGTCAAAATTCAGCCCATTAAGCAAAAAGTAAACAACTCTACTCAGCTGACTGAATAAGCTCATTCAGCCAGTAAGTCCATTTGATTGAAAGTAAACAGTCCCTAAGATACTTGTGCAGAAGAGCCTACATAATCCCAAATTCAAGCCAATATCTTTTATTTCTATAAGAGTAAAACTAGAATTGAAAACCACAACAAAACCAAGAATTAAAATAGAAGAAAACCACTTCTTGCCCACATCTTGAATTATAGATGAGTAACGACCTGAAATGGAACATATTCATAGTCCGTGCGGGTTGTTGAACCTACGGAGACACGTGACAGTGGATCACAGTGTCGGAATTGATTATGTTTGTTTAATTATGCGTGGTGTAGTCCGTGCGGGTTGTTGAACCTACGGAGACACGTGACAGTGGATCACGGTGTCATGAGCATGATTATTTTCAAATCAAAGTTTTGAAAGGAAAAGTTTTATGAAAATGAATGTTGGACCGAGTCCTAAGCTTGAATAAATGTTTCCCATATTGTAAACTGCTGAGTTATGAAACAAGATTTGGGTTAAGGCCCTAAAGTTTTTCGAAAGGTTTTGTGAATCAGGACTTGAGGTCTTAAAGGTTTTGAAAATCTAAAAAAAATTCCCGAGATGATAATCTTATTTTCGAATGCTTCATAGCTTATCTTCCCTTGTGAAAACCTCCCGGGAATATTTTGATACTTGATTATTATATTGGATTCACGATTATTATTTGCTTGTTACATTTCGTATGATTTGATACTTGCACTAGTAAAACAGTGGAGTTTTACTAACCCCCGAGTAATCGGGGGGTGGATGTCTGTTTTGCGTCCAGGTACATGCAGATTCAGGGGAGCAGTCACAGGATTGGCACAAGAGGATGACGAGCTGCGATACTAATCAAGAGTCGAGAGTTGGTAGAGTTTGGTTGTATTGTTAGAGTTGATTAAGTCTTCCGCTGTATTGTGTTTCGACCCCTGAGTGGGTAATGTTGTTAGTCAGTTCTGTTGATAGAGTTGTGTGACCTCATCGGTCGGTGTGTTTATGTGTAAGTGACCTTAACGGTCTGTATTATTATATTATTTGACCCTGGTCGGGCAAGCATTTGGTTGTTTATGGATGTTTAGCCTGGTAGATCCTTGTGGAAAGGGTCTACGGCGTGTAATATTCCCATACGGTTTTGGGGGTGTTACAATATGCACGACAATATTTATAACATCAATATGTAAAACAATTAAGGCACTTGCCTTGATTCGAAGACAAGAATGATACTTCCACGAAAAACGGAACACTTGAAGGTCGCCCCTTCGATCAATCACGTAACAAGCTCGAACCTTAGACAAAAGAAATAATATAGAGTTCATCTCATGTCGTACGAACATCAAACAATCCAAATTATGGTCAAAAGTTCATAAAACGTCATCTGTCTGGCTTGCTTAACGCACGATACGTATCTTATATAGCGTATGTTAAGGCTACTCGTTAGCGCACGCAATTATACGAAGTCTAGGGTACGCTATATAAGTATCAGCAGGCCCTCGCTGATCAGCCGACTGACTCCTCTAATGATTTTAACGTACGTTATGTACCAAACGTTGCGTACGTTAACTAAGCCGGATAGCGTTCGTTAGTCTACATAGCTTAGCATACGCTAAGCGTGCATGGCAGTTTCACTTCTGGGCAGATGACTGTTCTAACGGTGATGAAGCTTACGAACTCCTCAGTGATTTACGTACGTTAATCGTCTACATATCATAAACTTATGAATAATCTTACGGATTCAATCATCTTTGAATTCAAGGAAATGAATATCATCACAACTCTAATATTCAATCTCGATTATCATTCTCATTTGAAGTTCGGTGATCTCAGGTTGATGCACTAGATTCCATTACCATTATCACATTCAGACTTAATCTTAAAGGTGAACTAACAATCCCAATGAAAAGATACAACCTAAGATGGTTCTTTCTTAAGTCCTTATAACAAAAGTGATATCATCTCCAAGTTTACGATCAATATGGCAACGTTACTCATACGGATAATCAATCTCAGAATATTCCTCTAATCATTTGACGTACTAGGATTCCAACTACGATGTTTTCAATGACGATATGATAAGCATAATCATTCTGACTTCTAAACATGATGTTTGTTTGAATAATTCATCAATAGAACTCAATATCTTGGTAGCATGATCATCTTATTCTCAAGAACACGAATCTAAGGATGGATAGAATTGACATACCTTAAGATGAAGAAAACACCGAGTCAAAAAGGTAGAATCCAACTCCGGTTGTTTGAATGTCAATCCAAGGTGCTTCTCCACTTCAACGATCAATCACAAGTGACATCCAATCTCCAATGATCGAGTAGAGGTGGTCTATGTGTGTTTAAGGAAGATATGAGGCTCTTTGGTCTCTCAAGAACGAAAGACAAGTGAAGAGAATGTAAACCAAGTAAAATGGGGTGCTGTCCCTTTTATAACATTTCTGTTCGTATGTTATTTAGCGCACGCTATCACAGTATCCTTAGCGCACGCTAACAAGCATTGACTCCAAATCTGTCCAGGTTCTCCCGCGGGAATCTTATCTGGACCCATGTCCGGCTGGCGCATGTGCTAGCCGCCTACCTCAATAATTGACAGCCTAACGCAGGCAATTCTTCATTCGTAGCGTGCGCTAGTTTTAGCCGATAACGCACTTTAAGCTACGTTCTTAGCGTACGTTATCACGAGTTTGCATGAGAAAATTTACATGTTGCTATACTCATGTACAAAGATACAAATATGAGAAATATCATACTCTAATTATCGAGATCACAATTCCGAATAATACAGGTTTCAACAACAGATGAAATACTCAATAATAAATCCGGATATTACATTATATTCAAACAAGTATGGTATGTCGGATCATTCAGTGATGTGTGTTGAGTAGACGGAATTGTTGTTCGTTGACGTCCAGCAGCGAGTTACGGCCGTAACATGTTTGCATTACGTCCGTAACATACGTTCGTTGTTTTCAGGATAGTTCGGACAAAGAGGACTTACGGCCGTAAAGGTTGCGGCATACGGCCGTAAGTTGAAGCAGGTACGGCCGTAAGGCTTGGCCGGTTACGGCCGTACGAGTCAAACAGGGTGTTCCGGTCAGTTTCGACAAAGGCTTCATACGCCCGTAAGTTTTGCCGAGTACGGTCGTATCAGTCGAGTTACACCCGTAAGGCATGTGCGGTTACGGCCGTATATATGTCGGCAGATTTTCGACGAGGTCAAGTTACGCCCGTACGAGATGGCTGGTTACGGCCGTAAGGCCGTTGACTTGGGGATGTTACGGCCGTAAGTAGGCTGAGTTACGGCCATAAGAATGGCAATACTTAAGTACCTGGACGGGTTTTTGAGATCATTTTTCTCATTTCTTCACTTGAGTTCCGAGAGAGAAGTTCTTGGGAGAGATTTTCTTCATCACATCACTTGGATAGGAGTGTTCTAATCATATATCTTGGATTGGGAAGCTTGGATAGTTGATTTAACACGAATTCACCGGATCGAAGTGTTTGAATCTTCAAAGGTAAATTCTTCAACATCTTAGATTTCGATTTTAAGTTGGGATATGATGTTTTGGATGTGATAATCATGATATATGAAGTGATATACATGTGATAATGAATTGTTAGGGATTATCATCGGATTATTTGGGTTTATTAACGAACACCTTGAATATTGATTTGGATTTGGGGGTTTTCGATTAGATGTTGTTGGAATCTCAAATTGGGAATTCCTTTTGGATTATTGATGGTGTTGAAGATGTTTTGTTGAATTGAAACACTCCTTGGAGTTGATCGTAAACAATCGAAGATTGGTTACAACGTATTTGTTATAATGCCCCAATGAACTTGGTTTTGTCATATCGACGTTTTGAGTTAGTTATAATCGTGCTTGATACGTATATTGAACGGATTGTGGGTAATTGTGTTATTCAAGGTTGTTCGAGCGACTGACATCTCATTGTAGGACGTTTGTTCGAGGAAGAACATTCTTCACCGGCGTTGTGTAAGTTAATTCTTACTCGGTTAAAAGTATACTCATTCCTTTCGTTGTTGTTCATTCAGAAATCATAATCATTCATAGTGTACTAATCATGCTGAGACTTGTAATTATCAAAATAATCATTTCATTCACGAGGAACGATGGGTCCAATCATTTCAATGAGCTATCATTCATTTCATTATTATGTCATCCCGGTGAGTCATTCTTGACCTTTGTCGTATGTTATTCATTAATGCTCATTGGTCACTTTTGCTCTTGTGGCCTTCTGGGTTCATATTGCGTAGCCAGGTGGGGATGTGTGGAATTTTTAGTCGGGCACATGATAGTCATGTGATCGGGTTCACCGACACAATGGACTGTGCACACGATAACGTACCTCCGTGAGACTAATTAGGTACAAGGGTGGGTGTGTCCGGACACTCGTCTTGTGCACTTGCACATACCATTACGGGCGTACTATGATGCCCCTCTTCAATTTAATTTTATAATTAAGATATATCATGATTGTGTATATTCAACTCTTGAGGATTGTTGTTCTGTGTAACTGACCCCATTGGGGAGATGTTGTTTTCAGGTCATGGCAAGGCTAAAGCACGGGAAGAGATCGTTGACGGCGAGGAGTCCCAGTGATACTAGTAGGGGGGCCCAGTCCTTTTTCAGTCATTCGTGTTTCTTCATTTATATTTCCGCTACAGATTTCCATTTGGATATTCGTTTTCATTCAATGTTGTATATTTTATCTTCATATAATATATACATGTATTCTGTGTTTTCCTGTGTGTGTTGTACTTGAAACTCCTCATCGGAGTAATTGATGATATAATGTGGTTTGGTACTACAATTATATTATTTAAGTCATTAAGTTTCATTCGCCTGGTGGGTCCCAGTCAGGGGTCCACGGCACTGTAATAGTCACCTAGTTAGGGTGTTACACTGTCCGATTCTTCATGGCGCTTCAGGTATAGAACTTTTAGTTTTGGAAACAAATTGTTCTGCTACTGTATTTTCTACTTCTAGGATACTGGATTCTGGTGCTAGTTCTTAAATTTGTACCGTGAATCAGAATCTGGAACAAAGTAGGAAGCTTGGAGATGGGGATGTGATGGTCACTGTCGGAAGTAGGCATAGTATCGAGGCAACCGACATAGGATCACTACTTTTGGATTTAGAATCGGGATTTTTTTTTAGAAGATGTACTTGTTTTGCCCAAGGGGCATAAAAACATTGTATCCATTCCGGTCATGGATCGGAAAGGCTTTTTATTTTTTATTGGTGATGGTTCCTGTAAAATTTATTTCAGAAATAAACTAGTGGGCACTGCTACATTGTTAAATGGACTGTATCATCTAAACCTCACTAACAAAGTCGTTGGGAATACTATGACTAGGAAGCGTGGTAGGGATGAAACCAATCAAGTTTTGAAATGGCATCTTAGACTTGGTCATGTTGGTCAGACCACGGTTTACAAAATGGAAAAAGGATGGACTTATGGGTCCATAGGGATCGGATCCCTTTCCTACTTGTGAATCTTGCCTTAAAGGCAAAATGACTAAGTCCCTCTTCACAGGGACCTTTGAAAGAGCCGCTGATAAACTGGGATTAATCCATACCGACGTATGTGGTGCTTTGGAAGCAAAGACGTCATCGATATCGATGCTTCATTACGTTTACAGATGATCATACTAGGTACGATTATGTATACTTAATGAAACATAAATCCGAGGCCTTTGAGAAATTCCAGGGATTTAAGGCCCTAGTCGAGAAACAAACTAGAAACCATATCAAAGCACTTTGGTCGGACCGAGGTGGCGAGTATATGAGTACGGAGTTTGACGAGTTCCTTAAGGAACATAGAATAGTATCACAACTAACATCTCCAGGCACGCCTCAGTTAAATGGTGTGTCGAAAAGAAGGAACCAGGCCTTGTTGGACATGGTCCGTTGCATGCTAGGTTATGCTGACTTACCGATTTACCTGTGGGGGTATGTGCTCCTGACTGCTGCATATATCTTGAACAGATGTCCTTCCAAATCCGTTCCTAAAACTCCATATGAGATGTGTGAGGACAAGAAACCAAGTCTAATCATATTAGGATTTGGGGATGTCCCGCCTATGTCAAGAAAACTAAGGTGGACAAATTGGAAGCGAGGTCCATAAAGGGACATTTCATTGGATTCCCATCTGGGATGATGGCTTATCTATTCTACATACCCAAAGATCGAAAGATCGTTGTTGCTTTGCATGCACACTTCCTGGAATATGAGTTCATTTAGGAAGGCGGAGCAGGTAGAAATGTTTCTTTGGAAGAATACAATGAAACTCCTCAGGAGACACCTGTGTAAGAAATTGGAACCGAACCTTCTGAAACACAAGTACAACCACCTCGTAGGTCTATTAGGGTGTCTCAATTACCTGAGAGGTATAGTTTTATGCACTTGGAGGAACTGGGTTTACACGAGGTTCCAGGTGATAAACAAGAGACCGACCCACGACCAATGACCTAGCAATGGTGGATGTAGACTCCATGAAATGGACTGTAGCAGTCTTCATGTAGTTGAAACCTTCGTTTTGACGAGACAGTCAAAGAGTTTGACTTCGTGCAAAATGAAGAGGAACCTTGTGTATACTAGAGGGTTAGTGGGAGCAAGATCACATTCTTAGTACTATATGTAGATGACAATCTACTAATAGGAAATGATGTGGGAATGCTCAGTTCTATGAAAGCTTGGCTTTCGAGTAATTTCTCTATGAAAGACTTGGGAGAAGCAACCTATATTCTTGGTATTCGACTCTACCGGGATAGAGCGAAGAGAACAATAGGTCTTTCCCAAGCCCTCTATATAGATAAGATCTTAAAACGATTTAAGATGGATGATTCTAAAAGAGGGTTCATACCGATGCGACATGGAATAAAACTCTCCTTGAAGATGTGCCCTCAAAGTGAAGAACAACGAAAGGAAATGAGTAATATACCATATGTTTCGGCCGTGTGTAGCCTAATGTATGTTATGTTGTGTACAAGACCTGATATTGCGCATGTTGTAAGCGTGGTGAGTAGGTTTCAGGCAAACCCAGGTATGGAACATTGGACTGCCGTAAAGAACATTCTCAAGTACTTAAGAAGGACTAGAGATATGGTTCTGATGTATGGCGGTGAAGAACTGAGTGTAATGAGATTCACTGTATTGAACTTCCAAGGACAGAAAGACGATTCTATGTCTACTTCTGGCTACATTTACTCTTAATGGAGGAGCAGTATCATGGCATAATGCCATGTATAACGTGACCGCTGGTTCCACCTGTTAGGCTGAGTATAAAGCGGCCTCGGAGGCCTCCAAAGGAAGGATTTAGAAGTTACTGGGTAAACTTCTCGTGACACCTTGTGCTGCACTGCCAGAGCGGTAGCACATGCCTTGGAGCCAAAGTTTCATAATGGTACCAAACATATTGAGAGAGATTATCATCTCGTAAGAGAATTTGTTCGCAAATAGATACATTGTGCTGCATAGAGTAGAGTCAGCCGACTACATCGTTGATCCGCTGACCAAGCCACTTTCTCATATTATCTTGGAGCGTCATCTGGAAAACATAGGTATTAGATACCATAGTGTGTGGCATTGAGTGCAAGTGGGAGATTGTTGGGAGTATGACCTCGAATGTCACTCATAGGATGTTGAGTGGGGGCATTATACTTGTAATTATGTAAATCATTTATATAGGGCAATGAATGTTTCTTTATTTACTGGTAGTTACTGACATTCCTAACTCGTAAATATATATATAGAAACTAATCCGTGTATTTGAGAGCAAAACGTTCCACTCCTTATTGGATAAGAGGGTAGGCACTGGAAAGGTTTATAGCTCAAATACTTAATCGTTCGCAAGTTGATGAAACTTGACTGGGCGTTAAGTTTATGTGAAGACTTGTATGACGTGTTCTTTGACATGGAGAGTGCCTGTCGAACACTAATGGTTAGTGGGAGCACACGTTATAGGTATGCTAATTGGATTAGTATACTCGAACCGACTCAACCCCGATTCGTCACACGGATTTCACTCCGGGACAGTCAATGATGGAATCGAAAGGTTGTGATAGGTATTCGTGAACCTTCGACTTGAGGATTTAGTAGGGATGTGCTTGTGACGTCAAGATTTTCATTAGAGTAGTTCGACCTTGTAAACCGGGAGGCGGGGGTCAACCTCGATGTGCATTTTGACGGGCAAGTAGCAGGTCCTACTGAATACCAAGATAGAATTCTTTCTCCCGTTAGTGAGCGGGTTATATGTCCTATGCGGTTATTGGCAGATGAGATCATAAGTATTTGGCCAAAGCATTGGAGCAAGTTGTATTGGATACACGAGAGCTCGATGATCTCGATTTGCATTAACGCATGCATAGCGTCAAGTACAGATAGGGTTTGACTGACCGTGACCCTATAACTTGATCGGAATATTTGAAAGAAGGGTTTATATGTATACTGGTATTCACGAAAGAATGGTTCTTGAATGATCCCATCATTCGTTCTCAGTTGGGGTACAGTGTAGGCCGCCAGGCTGGCTAGGTGGTGCTACTAATCTTTGGTTCCTCCCATTGCTGACTGAGACGGACCTACCGAGTCGCGCAATAGGATTGACGACGGAATGAATTGAGCTTAATCCCTCATTATGAATATTAGATATTGGATATCTAATTTGGGACATTGGATGTCTAAATTGATTTATCGGATAAATTAATTTACGGCCTAATGAATTAAATAAATTACCGGGAGATTAATTTAATTCATAAATATAATTATTTCTTAGAGAAATTAATTATATTATTTTGTATTTAATATGATTAATTAATTGGATTAATTAATTGATATAAATACATAAGAATGGAATCGGAGTTTATCTGTTTAGACTCACGGGAGTCTGAAACGGATCGAACTCATTCGATACCTTCTAGATGGTCGCCCCCCTTCACCAACTCCCTCTTGGTCTTTATCTCTATTTTAATAATGGAAGACCAAGACTTGAGGGGACAAGATATCAAAGTGATATCTCATGTTGGTGATTTGTGTTGAATAAGAAGTAGAAGACTATCTCTTTTAGGATACCCTTGGAAACCTCACGGTTCTAGCAAGAGGAAAGAGAGAGAGAGACTTATTTTGGTCTTCTTCACAATCTTCTTCTTCATTCATCTTCTTCATAATTTTCTTAGAGAAATTTTGTGAGGAAATATTGAGAGATATAGATTAAACACTTAAAGTGTTGTAATCTTGATTAACAAGCTCCTACAAACTTGCTCTAGTCGTATCCTTGGAGAATAGAAAGGTGTTATCATTTTGGTCGTTGCTCCGGTGCGTGGCAAGTAGAGACGCGGTATTTTCGGTGTTGGATCATCCAAGAGCTTGGAGCGGATTGGATCGTAGGGAAACAATTTAAAGCTTGGGGAATAGCTCAAGAGAAGGATACCATTTAATCAACGGACTACAAGGGTATGTTTTCTCATATCTCTTGTGTTTCGTATTATATTCGTATATACGTAGCTCGATCGATCCTCGTAGGGATTCGGATCGAATTAATTTTCATTTTACCGCTTCCGCTGGGCCTTCGTTTTAGGCACTGAATCCCAACAGATTCTCCGTTGGGCACTTGTTCTAACCTGTTGAGCAGGTATTGATCGTATGCCATGGGCATAGTGTTTCACGAATAGTCAGTTCTTACCTTGGTTTGTGAGCATCTCGTATTACCATTGTTGCACTGTTTTTTACTTTGGATGCATATCATGTTGTACATGTATTTGATATTCATTATCTGGATGACTGACCCCGTGAGGGCGGAACATGTTCTCATGTTTCAGGTGTTTGCGAGGAGAAGTTGAGACACAGGGGCATGATGATGGCGACGAGGCATTCGAGCGATACGAGTCCCGAGTTTCTCCCCTTTTTAATGAAGACAAAAATATATTCGAAAGCAAGTAAAATTGCTACGAAGCATGTTGAAGTAGCTTTCTTGCTAGCTTTGCCTCTCAGTGGATGTAACTAGCTTTGCTTCATGCTTTCTTCTCTTGAAACCAATTGTGTAGCATGTAACACCCCCAAAATCCCATTGGGCTATTACAGTGCCGTGGATCCCACACCAGAAAATTCACCAGGCGAACACA
Organism: Orobanche coerulescens; assembly: GCA_033398695.1. Taxonomy (NCBI): domain Eukaryota; kingdom Viridiplantae; phylum Streptophyta; class Magnoliopsida; order Lamiales; family Orobanchaceae; genus Orobanche; species Orobanche coerulescens. The sequence goes on along the minus strand of CM065807.1, from coordinate 195,760,164 downwards.
ACCAAAATACATCAAACTGACCGAAAAGGAAAATCACAGTCCATTCTATGATATCCGACACAATAGCCAATGTGGAATTTCAATGAAAATGATGGGCCTACGTGGCTAAAATAAAAATACAACATCTGCGAGCCTTGCTCGGATAACACAAAATAACAAAAACTGACAAACTGGGGAACACTCCAAACTGACTGCCCAACATGGACGTCCGTTCTTAGCCACTGCACTAGCATTAATTGATGTGGATCGAGGAGAATTAACGATTAGGACGCATAGTCAAAATGTTGTATTTTTGATGACTCCTCCCGATAAAATTGCACGTAAACCGGATTATAAGAGCTCGTTGAATGATCCGGGATAAAGGAAATATGCGTCTGGCTAAAGACGTTAAATTTAGTGCTGGTTGGGAGGCAACCCAATGGTTCTTGTTAGTTTATTTTGTTCTTATTCGCATTTTATTTCTATTTTTACTTGATGAGGAACTCAATGCCTCAATCAGAATGTCAATTCGTAGGAAAAAGATCCGGAGACCAGAAGCGCACTATCCAGGCTAGTACGACACGGGCCGTGTCATTCGACACGGTCGGGTTGGCCATCCAGACGTTTTTTGAGTCTCTGGGTAAGTATGACACGGGCCGTATCATTTAACACGGTCGGGTCAGGTGGGCAGACGATTTTTGGCAAATCTGAGCAGTTGTGACACGTGGCATGTCCAACAAGGCCACTTCCCTCCGCCCAATCAATATGACCGGTTGTAAGTATTTCTTGACCCAAGTTTTTATTGCTTAAATAATATACCTCCTACGTGTGTACATTCTTTAATTCAAGTTTGGGGGGAGATATTGGGTCAAGATATACTTATATTGTTCGTTTATTTTTTTTAACACCTTGTTTTGTTTGTTTATTTTATTATTTGTTTGTTTCTATTTTTTTCCGAATTTTAGTGTGAATATTTGCTTGGATTTTGGTGTGGATTGTTGTTTTTGAACTTGGTGTGTTTTGAGTATCATGTACTTGGATGAAACTCGAAATAATGAACTCTTGTCTTGGATACCTCGGGATTTATTTTGTTATTTTGATATGCAAATCGAGGATAATTTGAAGAGGAAACAATTGTAGAATAATCAAAAGGGGGTGAAATTGAATAAATAGTTTAATACCTTGGAAATATGAACAAATCTAGATTGTGAGCTTTTGAGCCTTCGTGCATCATTAAATATGCAAGTTTCATTCTCGAGTGTACCATTCATGTTTTAAGACTCTAGAACTTGCCCTGGTATCTTATTCGAAACTACAAGTGTGTGTGCAAATTAGTGAAAATAATTTTAGGCGATTTTTATTGGCAACCCTTCAAACCTTTTGGCCAACCCGAAAATTTATTTCCCTAGTTAGCCCGATTGAGCTTAAAGCCTATTTCTTGTTAGCCACATTATGAGCTTTCCATTTCATTATAAACTTTTGTCCCTATACTTGAGCTTATTAGAACAAATTGGCAAAAGAATGAAAAGATGGGTGGAGGCGATGGGGAAGATTGTTGGTTCAATTGCAATGAATTACATCCTCCACAATTCCCTTTGGGTAAACTAAAGATCGATCTATGAATTGTAACTCACTGGAGATGGTCTCAACTCTCCTAATCCAAGTATCCTGAAAATAGATAAAGGCAATATATTGACACTCGAACCATGATCACAAAATACATCATTTAATAAACAACCGAAATAGAGCAAGAAATTGAAAAACTCCTTGGATCCTTAAGCTTAGTCGGTAGGCGTTCCAATTCTTTTTTCTTTGATGCCATGGTTTGCACGAAAACCGCAAAATTTTTCTTCTCCTCGATATGCTCAATATCGGGCCGCTCCTTCACCTCATTCATGGAAACTATCAAATCAACTTTATTAGACAACACGGTTTCATCTTCGTTTTCATTCTCTGATTCCGGTAGCTCTTCATTCACATTATACGAAAAAATAGCATTGCATTGTGCTTTTGGATTTTCTTCAGTGTTGCTTGGAAATTGGCCCTTTTGATGTTGGCTCCCCACAATCTTAGCCAATTGACCGATTTGTGTTTCTAGGTTTCTCATTTGAGCTCCAACGGTGGTTGCTAATTGAGTCACATGATTTTCAATCCGATCAAGCTTTTCTTCATCTCGGGTAAACCGACTTTTTGTTTCCATCATAAAAGTAGCCAAAATATTCTCTAGATTAGAATTTGGCTTGGACTCTTCGATTTCAAGACACTTACGTGCTTTGTGAATAAATGGATTATATGAAAATGATGTGATGTGGTTGTGAACTGAAATACGTTGTCTCCGTATTATGTGGTTATGAAAACTCTCTTACCTTGATCTAGGGTTTTGGAATGGAATGTGTATTTGTTTGTGTGACTGTTGTCAGGATGATGTGCGATTTTGTTGGCTTACCATTGGTTTATTCACTCGGGTGTGCACGAGGAAACTCCGAGGTCCATGCTTACTAGCATGGAACGAGAATAACCCTTGGACGTATGTTGATGTGGATGTTCGGGTTGTGGACCCTGTAACTTATTGTCGGATTAGTACTTTGTGAAGATAAATTTTTGGGTTGTGACCCTAAGCAATTTTTGAAAGATGAGGATTCCTCGATCCTAAATGTTTTCCTCTAAAACCCCTGAGATCTTAAAACGCTTTACCAGTTGTTTACGTGATGTATTAGAGCTTTTCATAGTTTGTGGATTATATTATTAATCTCGATTTTGTTGTCCCATTGTGGAGGTCATTCTAGCAAGTACTTTGATTTTTTATGTTTTATAGGCCCGTTCATTGGAGGTCTTGTAATCGTTTGAGTGAGAGTTTATGCGTTCACTCCAGGGGGTCCGACGGGGCCTCGGAGGGATCCACGCATGGTTGGGTCCACGAACATTGGGGTTATCCACTCCGGAAGGGTCCGATGGGACCTAGGAGGGATCCGCGCATGGTCGTGTCCACGGTTAATCCGGGAGTACTTTTTTAACTTGGTGATATGCCCGGAATATCATAGTGGTTTTTACTTTCCATAATGCTTGGGTTATAATACATATTTATGAGAAGTACTTTGACTAGAATTGCATTAAAATTATATGATATGGCGAGAGATTGAAATTGTTTATTAGGTAGAAATATTTCGGGAAGTTTTTCTCTGTGTTTGATTCGTTGATTATTCAAGATTATTATATCCTTGGAATATGAGGTGTATGGCTCGTATTTCCGCTTTATACTTGCACTAGCAAAATAGTAGAATTTTGCTAACCCTGAGTAATCGAGGGGTGGATGTCTGTATTGCGTCCAGGTACATGCAGATTCTTGGGGAGCAAAATACAGGACCGTTATGAAGGATGATGGAAGACGAATGATACTAATCACATGAAGGCCAGTTCTGGGTGCAGTTAGCCGGAGTTCAGTGTATTGTTCTTTCCGCTCTCGTATTTTCTGTTGTACGAGTTTATGAGTGTTTCTGACCCCTGTGTGGGTATAAGCTCTGAAAAAGAAATGTATTTGAAGTAAGTTGTAAGTTTGTGGTGAAATACCAAATCGGTTAATAGTTCGTTATTCAGCCATGTCGGAATGTAATGCGATGTCTTGTTTTGGTTTCTAGCATACTAGATCTTCATGGAGATGGTCTTCGGCGCTGTAATATTTCCGAGCGGATTGAGGGTGTTACAGTGAATACTACCTAGAAATCTTGAAAACATATGTCATGCTGTCTCCGACTTGAACTTCATATTTGCTTGCTTCTAGTGCACGAGCGTCAAGATTAGAAGAAGAACCAAAGGCAGATGGCTGACGGAAGCTGAATGAAAAAAGGGGCAAGTCTTACATTATCCAATCAAATTACTAATAACATAAATCCATTCAAAAGAGGGGAACACTAAGTTATTTAATCCAAAACTCAAAAAAAAAATGACAAATAAAAACATAGGTACTTAAGTTGATTTTCCAAGAAAGAAGTAGAAAAAGACCTTCCCTTTCTTGGTGAACATGAATGCACTCAATCTTCTGAACTCCCATTGAAGACAGGTATAACATGTACAAGACAAATTGTATCCAACAAATAGATGAGATTAAGAGATATTTGCTAAAGAGTGAGGGACATAAGAGGACAAAAAATTGTTGAATCACAATTGATAAAATGTATGGATATATGACAAATATCTGAAATATGAGCCTCCCATTAGAATGAAAATAAGTTGCCGGAAGAAAAGACATGAATATCTAGAATTTCGAAATGATCCATATTTTGCAGTGCAAGAATACAACGTGAACTGCAATAAACACGAACTTTAATAAATTAGAAGTACACGAGCTGGTGTTCCAACACAGCACGGGCAACCAAAAAGAGCAGCTAATTATACGAAACTGAATAGAACAACGAGTGAGTTTGAATGACCTATAATGACAATCAATTACAACAAAGTTCAAAGAGTTATTCATACCTTCAAATAAGATAAAAAGAAGGGCAAGACGATAGCCTGAACTACATTGTGGCGAAATCAGTAGGAAACAAAAATATAGACGATCTATAATAACAACTAAACAAATTCTATTTCATTCTTCCTCCTTACATCATCATGTTTATCATCACTCTTATCTGAGCTAATTTTTGCCTCGTAATGGTATGTTTCAGCAAACTGAAAATGAAGATGGAAAGAAACAAGACCACAGGGATTCTCGAAAACATTTCCCTCCAAACTTGAAAAAAATAGAGAAGAGTTATCAATCAACCAGAAGCAAGAACAATAAATCCATCAGAAACATGAAAACCTAAATTAACATGAAAATACAGAAATTAAAAAAAATGAAAAAGAACTACATAATGCGATAATAAACCTGTGAAAATACCGATTGGGCAGCATGGTGATGGTAGAGGAGACAGCGACGACGTTTGGTGGTTGATTCTTTAAGCTTTTGTTTATGCTCCGGGAGTATCTTTATGGAGTTGTCCTAACCTTAAATGAAGATAAGAAATTTAAAAGATAAAGAATGGTGAGATTTTGCAAGTCTGGTCTGCCTATCGATGTCAGTTGAGTAACTACACTGGTTGATTAGCAAGGTTAGGAAAGACAGCTTGGATGCAAGGGCTGTCGGGCCTATTGGGTGACCGATTGATGGCTCATCAATATGTTTGGTAGTCCCTTTTTTGGGAACCACCAGGCTAAACAAGAATTACCACTCGACTAACCGTCTCGGTTAGCGAAAAAACATACATTACCAATACGAACATTAAATAAGACGCCCGGTACAACCGGCGAAATAAGCATCACCTGACAAATATAACAACTTACAACGATACAAACCACAATCCGAATGAAAATGCCTAAGTACTCGCGAGTAGAATCTATAAGTTTATAATTTGAAAAACAATCATATAGAAAAGGACAACAGAAGTAAAGGGACTCAAATGCACATGTCAACGACCCTGGCCATTATCCTCGTACTGTCCCAGCACCCGCTCGTCCGGCTGAACATAACTAGAAATTCATACAAAGAATTTCTCCAAAACGGGTCCCCAAAGGGGTTAGCAATTACGCTAGTACAAGTAATCAAGACAAATCATTCGCTTATACATTTCATAGTACATGCACCAATTCAATTTCAAAACCAAAACCAGACATGTCTTTTCCGGAAAACAAACAGTCAATAATCAATTTGCCTAGGATCGGGGCTATACCACTGGTCCCACTCGAGGCCTCTAAGGACCCTCCCGAGCTGGCCATATCATAAAACAAATCACGCACAGGCATCACCTAGGACCGGGGCTACACCACTGATCCCACTCGAGGCCTCTAAGGACCCTCCCGAGCTGGCTAGTGAATCAAACTCGTGAATCCAGGGCTAAACCATTGGATTCCCTCGAGGCCCCGTTGGACCCTCCCGAGGTGAGAAAAGCACACACAAATACATCACCATTTCATGTTAAGCATAAAGTGTAACACCCCCAAAATCCGATTGGGCTACTACAGTGTCGTGGACCCCACGTCGGGAGATCCACCAGGCGAACACGACTAACATACATCAATCTGACCAAAAAGGAAAATCACAATCCCTACTATGATGTCCGACGCAATATTCCGACGTGGAATTTCAACGAGAAGGGTGGGCCTACATGGTCAAAATAAAATATAACAACATCCACGATCCTTGCTCGGATAATACAAAATGACAACAACTGACGAAACTAGAGTACTCCAAACTGTCTCACTGACATGAACACCAACACAACTCGGACTAGTATCGCTCAAATGCCTCGTCGCCATCGTCATGCCCCTGTGTCTCAACTCTCTCCTCGCAAGCACCTAAAACATGAAAACATGTTCCGCCCCTACGGGGTCAGTCATCCAGATAATGAATATCAAATACATGTACAACATGATATGCATCCAACGGCAGAATAAACAGTACAATAACGGTAATACGAGATGCTCACAAACCAAAATGTGAATCGAGCATTCGTGAAACACTATGCCCACGGCATACGATCAGTACCTGCTCAACAAGTTAGAACACAAGTGCCCAACGGCGAATCATCAATACAGAACACAACAATGAACTACCCAAAGGTAACCCAAACCAAAGCTGAAATAAATACAAATTCATGATCGGACGTTATTCTTTAAGTATAGATAGAGGGATCCGAGGACGTGACAAAGTGGGTAGAGCGAGCCAGAACCCAAATCCTCATGTCTATGCACGTGCGGATGCCGAGACGAATCAGAGTTCGGCCAGTGGTGCTAACTACGTGACCGGTTCTCCTTCAGGACGTCATACTCGAGAAGTTGATCAGACTGAGAGTGGACACATCGACCTTTTCTTGCTTATGAGGGGCATGATGGCCCAGATGACTCAGATGATGCATATAGTGGAGACCATGCAGATCTCGATGGTTCGTGGTCCACCGGAGCAGGGATTCCAGGTGCCGTTTCATGGGCAGACTGGGGGAGTGGGGGTCAGATTGTTGGCGATGTCTCTCGTCAGAGGCCGCCTATTATTGAGGGTTCGTCGGAACCAGTTGCCTTTGTTCATTGGCTTGAACATTTCGATAAACTCTTCGACGTGGTTTAGTATCCAAAGGAGAGTAAGGTGCAATGCCCGAAGGCTCCAACAGAAATACCAAAACATCACAATGGCCTGAAAGCCCTCAGTCGAAGCTGCCAAAATATCACAATGGTCTGAAAACCACTCAGCCGAAGCTGTTAATCATCACAATGGCCTGAAAGCCAAACAGCCCGAAGCTGTAAGTCATCATAATACAGATCTCAAAGAAACGAACCCAACTGTCGGATATACCACTCAGCGTATGAACAACCAGTCGCCAACCGTCGAACATATCCAATACAACATGGACTATAAACGACCAAACCAACAAGGCTCAAGAGGGACATCACAGTATGCCCGATCCGGAAATATGTCCGTGCACATGTCCACCCCGTATACGGAATCCAGAATATACGTGGGACAATGTACCTAATTAGCCTCACGAACTACGTCTCGTGTGCACGGTCCAATACGGAAATATCCATGCATGACCATCGTGTGCCTGGCTAAAAATCCTACACATAACCAATCGGCACGCATATATGATTCTAGATATGTCACGATGCAACATGACAACGAAACTCAAAGGATAACACATCCAATACGGATCAAAAAAACTCACCAAAGTGGATGATGACACACGGATAATGAAAGATCGACACGACCAATAATATCCAAAACAACCATCCTGAGATCACAATCCCTAAGGACCGATTAACGCAATCAACAATCACAACAGAACAATCCTGGAATCCTCAACCCTCAACGATCACAAAATTACCGAGTTTACAAGAATGATAGTGTGCTGCCTTGCGTCGGTCAACACAACAACAATAACTCGCGGATGGACACCATCCACGGTGGTCCCAACTCAAATACCTCGACTGTCTCAGAATGGCCAATCGATAACGACACGACGGATGGGAACTCTCTTCGATAATCCAAATTCAATACCTTACCTTAGAATGGCTCATCGATAACAACGACACAATGGATGGGAACTATCCTTGATAATCCCAATTCAATACCTCGATTACCTTAGAACGGCCAATCGATAACAACGATACACCGGTTGAGAAATGTATTCGACATTCCCAATTTAATACATCGATTACCTTAGAACGGTCAATCGATAACAACGATACAATGAATGGGAAATGTCTTCAACAGTCCTAATTCAATACATCGATTACCTTAGAACGGTCAATCGATAACAACAATACAACCAATGGGAAATGTCTTCGACAGTCCCAATTCAATACATCGATTACCTTAGAACGGTCAATCGATAACAACGACTCAATGGATGGGAAATGTCTTCGACAATCCCAATTCAATATCTCGATTGCCTTTTGAACGATCAATCGATAACAACAATACCATGGATGTCTCGACACCTTTAATCGGTTACCGATAACGAAGATAATAATCGAATATGTCAATGCCTTCAATCGGCCAATACAACATCAATAACGAAGCACCAATATCAATAACAATGATCCCAACTATGTCTTAAATCGACATCAATATCAACAACAACAATCGATACATCGATACCGCGAACCGGCTATCGACAACAATATTACCAACAAGTATCGCAATGCCTTGAACCAGCCATTTACGAACAACAATAACACTTGGCATAATTTGCCGAAGGGTGTCATATCAAACAATCCCCTGATATCAACAAAATCATAAAGAGACCGAGTCTTGAAATGATACACACATTCATACACATATATGATAACATTAATCTCATTGATTAGTACAAGTATAAAACTTGCCTCAAACCGAAGGCAAGAAAGTCCTTCCACGATCAACATCCTCCCACGAAACGACAAAAGGCGTCTTCCGATGATCACCAGCACTCGAACAACCTTGAATGAAATACGATTCATTCAATAACAAAAAATCAATAGAAAACAACACCAAAGACGACCCGATTCGATCACGAATCGATTAAACTCCACAAACGAATACCATAGTCCTCAACTATGAATTATAACATCCTCCAACATCTCAATGATCAATATGATCAAACGTTATTAACACTTGTGAAAACAATTCAAAAAGAATCACTTGATAACAACATCAAATTGATCCTCCTACAATGATAATATCCTCAATATTATCACTATCACCTCAAGAACATCACCAAAATAACAAACATGATGTCTAAACAATAATCAATCACCAATTCATCATGAATTTGGATTAATCAACAAGATTAAATCAACCATTTCAAGATTATGATAATCATTACATAATTCATCATAATTCCTTACTAAAATGGTTAAAATCTCCCCAAGAAACACAACATCAACACCAATCATGTCAAGACTATGTTAATTATATAACAATCTTAACATAATCCTTCCTATACATGATTGTAACCTCCAAACATTCTAAAACATCAAGAACAACTCCTCCTCAAGACACAACCATCAGGTTCTTCATCACAAGTTGTAAAAACTCATCAAGAATCATGATATACTCCAACAATCACCAATTATACGAGGAAAACAACAACAACATCATCATCATGCTCAAAAATCACTTGTAGAACAAGAGATTGAGATAACTTACCAATGAGGAACAAGAAGAATTCTCCAAACACCAAAGGAGCACCAACTAGCTTCCAATTCCAAGCTCCAAATCAAGTTATGATGATCAAAACATGTTGGAATAGGCTAAATATCAAAAACAAGTCCAGAGGGACGGTTTTAGAGAGAGAAAGGAGGTTTTGGTTCGTGAAGAAATGAAATACGAAAACAAAATATATAAACCGACAGGCTCATTACGTACGCTATACACCAAGCCTAACATACATAAGGACTATTACGTACGCCATACCGCGTAATGCTAGTCCAGAACCGACTGACCAGAAATACAAAGATCTTAACGTACGTAAACAACCCCCCTTTTACGTATGTTAACAAGTTGCATAGATTACGTACGTAGATCTCTCCTCCTAACATACGTAAGGATCCGTTGATAACGTACGTAAGGATCCGTTGACATCGAGAAAGGTTCCTACAACCGACCACTCATTATGTACGTAACCATATAGGTTTAACGTACGTAATACCCATCTCATAGCGTACGCAATGCTACACATGTAGCGTACGCTATGGCTATATACTTGGCCAAAAATCCAAACTCCCCAAGCAACATCCAAACGACGAAACCAAACCAACGACAAGTATAAAATTTCGATTCCGAAATATCCCAATACAATATACATTGTATCAGTCAAATACAACAACCCTTGTACAATTCCAAATGAATATGTACAACACAAAAGTAACACAAAAAAATTACCCCCGGATATTACATACTCCCCCACTTAAAAAGAGTTTCATCCCCGAAACTCAGGGTGCACAATTCGGGGTATAAGCTATCCATCAGGATCTGAAAACAATATCTCTAGGAATACTCCTCAATACGAACAACTCCGTCTGACTAACTGGGCCAACCCCTCGGGTCCCCGCGTCTCCCCTGCCCGAACACGGCGAAAACCAAGTGATAAAAACACTCAACCCAGTGCGAGATCAGCCGAATCATAACTCCTCCGCCAGAGACTAGCCAGAAAGTCGTATCACCCGCATGACTCGTAACACCGGCGTACACACCCTGCGGGAGCCGCCCATTGAACATGTCTACAATCATCGATGTACACTTCCCCATTCTCGTTGGTATCGGACGCCCATGCAAACACTAACTCACCATATCAATCGCACGCCCAAGTCCTCACGACTTGACGTCTCGAATCACAATGAACAATTACCCAGATTATCACAAAATCTCGGGTACAACACCAAAAGGAAAGAAAAACACATCAAACGACCTAAAATCTCAATATTATCACATACTATCGTTACAAGATAGATCAACAACAAATGATTGACAACCACAATACCATAATACAAATTAAGTCAAACATCAATCCGAAAACAAGGAAAAAGTGCAAATCAAGGCTACATCTCAAATGTACCCAAAAGCAACATCCTCCAGATCATCGAGATCCTCGATCTCATAGACTCAAGGAAGACCCAAACCTAAACTCGCTGCTCCTCCTCGGCTGTCCTTACCTCTGGCTCCCGAAGCCTGATAGGACCCCTTGGATGAAGTACGGACACGAGTAACAAAATCTCTCGAGGCCCGTGAGCTCTATCGAGACCTACTGGCACTAGAACTCCTGCAGTATTTCTGAAAGTGTCCCTGCCTCCCACATGAACGACAAATAAAAGTCGGCACTGTACAACGGGTACTAGCATGCCCCGCTGAATCACAGTTAAAGCAAACAACAGTCGAACCCGTCGCCTGAGAAGAAGATGCTTTCCCAGCACGAAGATGACTAGAAGACGACATTTTGGACATCGGAGCCCGATGTCCCTCTGAACGAACCGGCATCCTAGTCCTCTCACCAGAAAAAACTGAAGGGTGCCTCCGAGCAAGCTCCTTGATCAAAAGCTCTGCTCCAAGAGCCTTCTCGATGAATTCACCAAGTGAGTTACAATTATGATTAAACAACTGCATCTTCAACTGCGGGTTTAGCCTCTTGCTAAATACTTGATCTTATCCGCTTCAGTACGGATAACAGACAAAGCAAACTGAAGAAGTCCCTGAAACTTCTCAGCAATAACAATAACACCCTCGTCCTCGATGGATTCGGGGTTCAAAACCTCTGACAACTTGGCTTCAAGAAGTGGAGCCGGATAATACCTCTTTAACATGAGAGTTTTGAACTCGCTCCAAACACAACCACGATCGGTGGGTTTCACAGAAAGCCACCAAGAATAAGCGCCCTTACTCAGATAGTAAGCCGCGACTGACACCTTACTCTCCTCCGGATACTAAGCCACATCGAAGAGTTTATCGAAATGTTCAAGCCAATGAACAAAGTCAACTGGTTCCGACGAACCCTCAATAATAGGCGGCCTCTGACGAGATACATCGCCAGCAATTTGACCCACTCCCCCAGTCTGCCCATGAAACGGCACCTGGAATCCCTGCTCCGGTGGACCACGAACCATTGAGACCTGCATGGTCTCCACTATATGCATCATCTGAGTCATCTGGGCCATCATGCCCCTCATAAGCAAGAAAAGGTCGATGTGTCCACTCTCAGTCTGATCGACTTCTCGAGTATGACGTCCTAAAGGAGAATCGGTCACATAGTTAGCACCACTGGCCGAACTCTGATCTGTCTCGACATCCGCACGTGCATAGACATGAGGATTTGGGTTCTGGCTCGCTCTGCAGCGTTTACCCACTTTGTCACGTCCTCGGATCCCTCTATATATACTTAAAGAATAACATCCAATCATTAACAAGGCTCAAATACGCCTCACCGGCCAATCCAGAATGCTAAGCCAATAGCCAATCACGAGTATACATACACAACAGATCAATAATCACATCAATCATGCTAATCATAGCCAACACAAAGCCCACACGCTACAAAACAAATATTCATGAATCAATCGCAACACTAATATTATATACAGGTTTCAACAAAACATGTATAATCAATGACACAATGAATATATGAACATAAAGAGAATCGAGTCCTTACACAGGTCACAGGTCTTGCGATACTAGTCTTCACTAACAACGACTCGATTAAAGAATGACTCATACAGTCGTCCAACTATCACGACTCACAAAACCTGACTGTCCAGATTGTCATAACCTGACAGTCCCACTACTACCGCATCGGTAGAGCCACATAACTCACATATCAGGGTATCTCACAACCCAATTCTCTGATACCATCTTCTGTAACACCCCCAAAATCTGATTGGGCTACTACAGTGTCGTGGACCCCATGTCGGGAGATCCACCAGGCGAACACAACTAACATACATCAATGTGACCAAAAAGGAAAACCACAGTCCCTACTATGATGTCCGACGCAATATTCCGACGTGGAATTTCAACGACAAGGGTGGGCTTACATGACCAAAATAAAATACAACAACATCCATGAGTCTTGCTCGGATAATACAAAATGACAACTGACGAAACTAGAGTACTCCAAACTTTCTGACCGACATGAACACCAACACAACTCGGACTAGTATCGCTCAAATGCCTCGTCGCCATTGTCATGCCCCTGTGTCTCAACTCTCTCCTCGCAAGCACCTAAAACAAGAAAACATGTTCCGCCCCCACGGGGTCAGTCATCCAGATAATTGTAATCCCCGAGAATTTTATTCTGATTAATTTGAAATATTTCTTTTTAGACCGAAACTTTCTCGGTATTCGAGCGTTGGTATTATTTTTCTCGACAATCGATTTTGTGTTTATGGCCATATGTGGTGATTTGTTGTATATTATTTTCATTTCGGATCGATGTTGTTGTCCGCGAGCATTTCGTCGTGTTCGTTCCGTGCATTTTTAGGAATCGTGTCGTCAGGCCACAGCAGTCGGGCGCTGGCCGGGCAGTTGTGGTAGGAACCGGCATTACCGCTGGCGCTGGACGGACGGGTGTGGCAGGGACCGACATAGCGCACGCTACTGCTGGGAGACTGTGCGTGCTAACCGGCAGGCGTAGCGCACGCTATTCGGCAGCCAGCGCACGCTACTTGGGCCGGGCAGTGAGGCCTCTGTGATTCTGGACTCCGGAGGGTTGGCGGGTAGCGCACGCTACGGCCGGTCGCTGCACGCGCTAACTGGAAGGCGTAGCGCACGCTACTCGGCAGTCAGCGCGCGCTACCTGGGCGAGGGGATCAGTCCAGGAGCCTCTATACTGGACCAAGGCCGGCCCGCTAGCGCATGCTGCCGGCACGCTAGCGCACGCTAGGGCGGTCTGCTTATATATTTGACCGAGCAACCCTGTTTCAACCCATTTTTCATTTCCTTCTTTTCTTTCCGCGGACATAGGTTTTGAGAGCATGGAGGCATGTTGTTGAACAACAAATCCATGAAGTTCCTGAGTTCATATCATTGATTGATCATTCCATAACATCCTTCAATCGACCGAATCAAGGTTAGTTTTTCCTAAAATCTAAACTTTGGGAAATTTTGGGATCTTGATAGATTTCATCCGTTTGAGCCATATAAACTTAGATTACTGATGGATAATTGTATATTAAGTTGTATTCTATCAATTTCATCATCTTTCCACGGTTTTGTCATGTCCGATTCGTCGTTTATATGAGTTTTCAATTGACGCCTTCAAGGTGCCTGGGAAAATGCCGCTGAGGGAGATTCGGTCGGTTTGCGATGTTTTTCCACGTGTGATTGATTGTTTATTTGATGGTATGATATTAGGTACGAATTCCCTACAAAAATCTGGTGTTGAGCCCTTCCGATCGTCGTTTTCATTGGAGTTCTGGATTTTTCAAATCGACCGTATTTTCGGAGTATTCGCGACAGATTACCAAGGCAAGCACCTTGATATATGAATTATAACTATGTGAAATCATTGTTGCCGAAGTGTCTGAATTATTTTACGAATATACATATACATATATATTTATATGTTAAATATATGTATGTATATAGATATGCGTATATATATGTATGTATACATGTATATAGATAAATACATACATGTGTCGGTGAATGCCGAGTGATGAATGCTAACACTAGTTGACGTACTCAAATTGGGTCGATGGATGAACCATATTTACAGATATAATATAGTAAGGTTATATATATATATATATATATATATATATATATATATATATATATATATATATTCGGTTGAGTCGCAATATAGGGGTATATGTGCGGCGTTGGTTGGTTATGCCTGAAGGCTTATTGTGAATGAGTTTTGATTGATAATGTGCGTGTTATTGTTTATTTGTGTGGTTATGGACTGGCGGATAAATTGTGTTACTTGGTGTACTGAGTTGATAATTATTGTAATGTTTGTCTGTATGCTTGAAACAATGTGGATACTTGTTGTGAGAAATGTCGTATACGGGAACCTCTGAGGGCGGGGCGTGTACTCCGGCCTGGTGTACGCTGCAATGTGCGGCTCCATATTATTGGTGAACACCGGTGTTACCTAATGCGCATGCAAGGGGCGGCTCTTGTTGGAGTGATCGCCGGCGCGGTGACATGTTCAAGGGGCAGCCAACATAGTGGAGTGAACGCCGGTGCACAGGTGTGCAAGGGAGGTGCCTGGCAGGCTTATTGGTAACGGATATTTGAGTTATAGCTAAGACCCCGTTACCAAATGATTTTCGTAATTCAAAGTTCTTGCAACTCGCTTTAAAATGTTGGTCTTGATGTAGACCGCGATTCGTGTTTCTGAAAGTTTGTTTCAACTTGTTTTAAATGTTGGTATCTGGGTTAATTAACCAAGGATATTTGACGAGATCTCCGTGGGTTAATTAATCAGGGGTCTTGAGCAGGATTTGTCGAATGAGAGGCTGTGACTTTGATTGTACTGTGATGATTATTCTGTGTATTGGGTCGAGGACCCCGTGGGATGTTGAGATTTGATCTCGTGATGATATTATTTGGATTGGACCGAGAACCCCGTGAGATGTTGTAATGATTCGCTTGTGATAGTGTTTTATAAATTGGGTCGAGGACCCCGAATAACGTTGTAATGGTTTTCTTTTGGGTCAAGGACCCGAGAGCTTTTGAAGTATTTTCTAAAAGTATTCCCATTCGATTTTCAATACCCCAATACGGCCCGAGTCAATAATAATGTTTTCAAACTTTCTTATCAAAATACTTTTCCTTTTATAAAAAGGGATTTTTCAAACTAGATCTTCTGACTCCTTGGGCTCGTTTAAAGTTTCATTGGTGTTATGTTCCGTAAAGAGAATATGACTATGTGATTATATTTCACCGTGTGTATGCGAGTGCTATTCTGTGTTGACTATGGGAATGTATGGTTTGTGTTGAGGCTTCGCGGTTGTTGTGTTTTTTGTTGTTATTGTTCGTATATTATGTACTTGCACTAGCAAAATTCCAGTTTGCTAACCCCCGAGTTTTCGGGGGGTGGGTGCCTGTTATGCGCTCAGGTTTTGGTAGCTCGGGAGCAGTGACGGGATTGGCTTGGAAGGAGATGGAAGACGACGATGCTAATCACACAAGAGTTAGAGTCTTTTTCTTTTGTTTCATTTTGGTTGGTATTTCTCTTTCGGTCGAGTATCCACCCTTTCATGGGTGTAGTTTTCATTCATTAAATTAAGTTACCATTCCTTTCTGTGTTCAAGTTTATTATTGTCATTGAGAAGTAAATTTAGTTAGTTTCTGAATTGTTTAATGACCTTGTCGGTCTGCTTTGTAATTAATATTGACCCCGGTCGGTCAATCATTGAGTAGTCTTTTGAAGTTTAGCCTGGTAGATCCTTGTGATAAGGGTCTACGGCGTGTGACATTCCCGGTCGTATTCTGGGGGTGTTACATATATGGTATCAGAGCTTAGGTTTGTGAAAAACCTAGGCCGTTGGGTCAAGTCCATGTCCGGTGTAAGTCGCGCGCATCAGAGTTGTGATTAGTATCGTGGTTCCGACATCATCTTCAGGTAATCCGTGATGGTAAGTCTCCCGATCATAAGTCCCTTTATATACGTATTTGATTATATTGTGCTAATGTATTCAATGTGAACTAGGGATTCGAACTTGTTGGTGATATTATTGTTTTAGGATATAGCATGCGTATACGGTCCGAGTAAAAATGGTTATGTAGTATGCTTCAGAACTCGAGCATATTTATTGGTTTCTAAATTTCATTAGAGTAAATCTTTGAGTGTTAATTTTATCCGCTGCGTGAGTATTTTGAGATGCCTTTTGGTATCTTGCAAACCGAGTTCTATTTCCTAAAACAGATTCCCTAAACCGAGTTTTGATATTTTGGTCTTGCACGTTTTGATGGTATTCTTATGACGGTATTTGATATTTTATAAATGACTTTTGTGAGTATTTGGAAATATTACCGACATCGGCCTTTTTGGCATTTTGAACATTTTTAAAAATAATTTTTAGCCTGGTGGGTTCCGGTGCGGGGCCCACTACGCTGTAATATCACGAATATTTTAAAGTGGTGCTTTGAAATTTTCTAACATTGTGAAAAGCCATGATTTAATGTCGTCATGTCAAATGGTCACGTATCTCAGTGAAAAATTCTTTCGAATAAACATTTTGGTAGAAGAGGAAATATTTTCAAAATTGTGGTATTTGGGACTCAACACTTTTGAAATATTTCAAATTACTTACAATTCAATTTTCTGTTTTTCTTTTATACACTACTCGAAAATAATTTTTAGAGTCGTTGTATAAACTTCCTCTTCCGAAATAAAAGATAGTATTTACAAGTCTTGGGCGTAACGTGACTAGCCCTCTTTTTCAAAAATTTGTTTTCATTAAGTGCATACATATAATGATCGTCCTCGTCGAAGGACTCGAAATTGACTTCAGAAAACTTTGTGCTTTACGATATTACCGTTATTCTAAGGATGCTAACTAAACCTCGTGTTGATAATTGTGGTATATTGTACGACTGATAAATCAATATTGTTGAACGGTATTATCTGCATTAGTATGTCGAGCCTCGGCGGACGTAGACGTGATAATGGAAATGGAATTGGCGAGGTGGTTCGTACGACAACGATTCATGCTACGGTGAAGGAGTACCAAAATCAAACGATATCCTATGAAATCTCATCAGTAGTCGAGCCCACGAGCAAAGCGAAGAGACCGAGGACATCTGGGAAATTTTTGGTCGGTGAAGAGTCTAAGGCTCCCAAACCCCCACGTCGTTCGAACGCATCGTCTTCGCGATCGGGAGTAAGCGCTGGGAATCCCAAGCCAGCATGGGTGACTCTCGATAAGAAGAGAAGGTGCTTCAACTGCAACCGTCAGGGACATGATCGTGCAACTTGTCCCTTTCCACTCTTGACTTGTTACCGGTGCGGGTGTGAAGGTCATCGGGAGAAACACTGTGAGATAGTTTCCGAATTGACAAAGAATGCTACCCTATTGGAGAATAGAACAACTGACCGGAGAGTGTCCCGAAACCCTATGTTTCCTTCTGAAGATTCTAGTATGGGAGAATGAAGATCTTGTACTGTGTCTTAATCGTTGCTGGTTCCAACAATCGTGACTTCGATCATTTTTCATTTCATTGCTTTACGTTTCCAACTCTTGTTGTTCTAAGTTTTGGGGTCGTAATGTCTTTTTAGTATGGGGGAGTGTATTACCCGTACTTTTCTTAGTATTTCCGGTATTGTGTGACCTTTCATTGTTGGTAATTCAATTGTGATCCTCTCGACGATTTTAAACTACCATGTTCTACCTAGCCTACCGTCCTCCGAATGAATTTCAGATTTGTTTTGTCAGACTCCATGGATTATTGTGGCCTTTCCACATCTGAACTTAATCTTTGCGAATTTTGTTCGAAACTATTATTCTCACACGTGCAATTAACATTTCCGAATGTATTATGAACTTGGATGCATTTGGTCGAGTTCGAAACATGGTTTCAGGACGTCTGAGCCGTTTTGTGATTTTCTTTACTCTTGGAGCTTTTGTCTCCAAATTCATACTCCTCCACCTCGACTTACTCATGTTCACGTATATTTTATCGCCTCGACTCACGTACCAGATGCTTTCTTAGTCAGCTCATTATATTTCAAGGATTCTCACGTTCGCGCATTGCTCGTGACGTTTTGGGCTGAGAAAAGTAGTTATTTCCTTGATTGTTCCGCCGCTCCCTATTTTAAGTTTCGGGACGAAACTTATTTTAAGGGGGGTAGAATGTAATACCCGAGATTTTTATTCAGATTAATTTGAAATATTTATTTTTAGACCGAAAATTTCTCAGTTTTCGAGCGTTGGTATTATTTTTCTCGACAATCAATTTTGTGTTTATGGCCATATGTGGTGATTTGTTGTATATTATTTTCATTTCGGAACGATATTGTTGTCCGCGAGCGTTTCGTCGTGTTCGTTCCGTGCATTTTTAGGAATCGAGTCGTCAGGCCACGGCATCCAGGCGCTGGCCGGGCAGTTGCGGCAGGAACCGGCACTGCAGCTGGGCGCTGGCCGGACGGGTGCGGCAGGGACCGGCATAGCGCACGCTACTGCCGGGAGACTGCGCGCGCTAACCGGCAGGCATAGCACACGCTATTCGGCAGCCAGCGCACGCTACCTGGGCCGGGCAGTGAGACCTCTGAGATTCTGGACTCCGGAGGGTTGGCGGGTAGCGCACGCTACGGCCGGTCGCTGCGCGCGCTAACCGGAAGGCGTAGCGCACGCTACTCGGCAGCCAGCGCGCGCTACCTGGGAGAGGCGATCATTCCAGGAGACTCTGGACTGGACCAAGGCCGGCCCGCTAGCGCACGCTGCCGGCACGCTAGCGCACGCTAGGGCGGTCTGCCTATATATTTGACCGAGCAACCCTATTTCAACCCATTTTTCATTTCCTTCTTTTCTTTCTGCGGCCAGAGGTTTTGAGAGCAAGGAGGCATGTTGTTGAACATCAAATCCATGAAGTTCCTGAGTTCATATCATTGATTGATCATTCCATAACATCCTTCAATCGACCGAATCAAGGTTTTCCTAAAATCTAAACTTTGGGAAATTTGGGGATCTTGATAAATTTCATCCGTTCGAGCCATATGAACTTAGATTACTGATGGATAATTGTAGACTAAGTTGTATTCTATAAATTTCATCATCTTTCCACGGTTTTGTCATGTCCGGTTCGTCGTTTATATGAGTTTTCAATTGACGCCTTCAAGGTGTCCGGGAAAATGCCACTAAGGGAGATTCGGTCGTTTTGCGATGTTTTTACTCGTGTGATTGATTGTTTATTTGATGATAGGATATTAGGGACGAATTCCCTATGAAAATCTGGTGTTGAGACCTTCCGATCGTCGTTTTCATTGGAGTTCCGAATTTTTCCAATCGATCGTATTTTCGGAGTATTCGCGAGAGATTACCAAGACAAGTACCTTGATATATGAATTATAACTACGCGAAATCATTATTGCTGAAGTGTCTGAATTATTTTATGAATATACATATACATATATATTTATATGTTAAATATATGTATGTATATAGATATGCGTATATATATATATGTATGTATATATGTATATAGATAAATACATACATATGTCGGTGAATGCCGAGTGATGAATGTTAACACTAGTTGAGGTACTCAACTTGGGTCGATGGATGAACCATACTTATAGATATAATATAGTAAGGGTATATATATATATATATATATATATATATATATATTCGGTTGAGTCACAATATAGGGATATATGTGCGGCGTTGGTTGGTTATGCATGAAGGCTTATTGTGAATGAGTTTTATTTGATAACATGTGTGTTATTGTTTATTTGTGTGGTTATGGACTGGCGGATAAATTGTGTGACATGGTGTACTGAGTTGATAATTGTTGTAACGTTTGTCTGTGTGCTTGATGTTTGAAACAATGTGGATACTTGTTGTGAGAAACGTCATATCCGGGAACCTCTAAGGGCGGGGCGTGTACTCCGTCCTGGTGTATGCTGCAATATGCGGCTCCATATGATTGGTGAACGCCGGTGTTACCTAATGCGCGTGCAAGGGGCGGCTCTTGTTGGAGTGATCGCCGGCGCAGTGACATGTTCAAGGGGCGGCCAACATACTGGAGTGAACGCCGGTGCACAAGTGTGCAAGGGAGGCGCCTAGCAGGCTTATTGGTAACGGATATTTGAGTTATAGCTAAGACCCCGTTGCCAAATGATTTTCGTAATTCAAAGTTCTTGCAACTCGCTTTAAAATGTTGGTCTTGATGAAGACCGCGATTCGTGTTTCTAAAATTTTTGTTTCAACTTGTTTTAAATTTTGGTATCAGGGTTAATTAACCAAGGATATTTGACGAGATCTCCGAGGGTTAATTAATCAGGGGTCTTGAGCAGGATTTGTCGAATGAGAGGTTGTGCCTTTGATTGTACTGTGATGATTATTCTGTGTATTGGGTCGAGGACCCCGTGGGATGTTGAGATTTGATCTCGTGATGATATTATTTGGATTGGGCCGAGAACCTCGTGAGATGCTGTAATGATTCGCTTGTGATAGTGTTTTATAAATTGGGTCGAGGACCCCGAATAACGTTGTAATGGTTTTCTTGCAAATTATTTTCCACATGTTGAGTTGAGGACCCGAGAGCTTTTGAAGTATTTTCTAAAAGTATTCCCATTCGATTTTTAAAACCCCAAGACGGCCCGAGTCAATAATAATATTTTCAAACTTTCTTATCAAAATACTTTTCCTTTTATAAAAAGGGATTTTTCAAACTAGATCTTCTGACTCCTTGGGCTCATTTAAAGTTTCATTGGTGTTATGTTCCGTAAAGAGAATATGACTATGTGAATGTCTTTCACCTTGGGTATGCGAGTGCTATTCTGTGTTGACTATGGGAATGTATGGTTTGTGTTGAGGCTTCGCGGCTGTTGTGTTTTGTGTTGTTATTGTTCGTATATCTTGTATATTATGTACTTGCACTAGCAAAATTCCAGTTTGCTAACCCCCGAGTTTTCGGGGGGTGGGTTCCTGTTATGCGCTCAGGTTTTGGCAGCTCGGGAGCAATCACGGGATTGGCTTGGAAGGAGATGGAAGACGACGATACTAATCACACAAGAGTCAGAGTCTTTTTCTTTTGTTTCATTTTGGTTGGTATTTCTCTTTCGGTCGAGTATCCACCCTTGCATGTGTGTAATTTTCATTCATTAAATTAAGTTGTCATTTCTTTCTGTGTTCAAGTTTATTATTGTCAATGAGAAGTAAATTTAGTTAGTTTCTGAATTGTTTAATGAACTTTTCGGTCTGCTTTGTAATTAATATTAACCCCGGTCGGTCAATCATTGAGTAGTCTTTTGAAGTTTAGCCTGGTAGATCCTTGTGATAAGGGTCTACGGCGTGTGACATTCTCGGTCGTATTCTGGGGGTGTTAGAATAATGAATATCAAATACATGTACAACATGATATGCATCCAACGGCAGAATAAACAGTACAATAATGGTAATACGAGATGCTCACAAACCAAAATGAAAATCGAGCATTCGTGAAACACTATGCCCACGGCATACGATCGGTACCTGCTCAACAGGTTAGAACACAAGTGCCCAACGGCGAATCATCAATACAGAACACAACAATGAACTACCCAAAGGTAACCCAAACCAAGCTGAAATAAATACGAATCACAATGCCCGAAGGCTCCAACGGAAATACCGAAACATCACAATAGCCTGAAAGCCCTCAGCCGAAGCTGCCAAAATATCACAATGGTCTGAAAACCACTCAGCCGAAACTGTCAATCATCACAATGGCCTGAAAGTCAAACAGCCCGAAGCTGTAAGTCATCATAATACATATCTCAAAGAAACGAACACGATTGTCGGACAGACCACTAGGCGTATGAACAACCAGTCGCCAACCGTCGGACATATCCAATACAACATGGACTATAAATGACCAAACCAACAAGGCTCAAGAGGGACATCACAGTACGCCCGATCCGAAAATGTGTCCGTGTATATGTCCACCCCGTATAGGAAATGTCTTCGACAGTCCCAATTCAATACATCGATTACCTTAGAATGGTCAATCGATAACAACGACTCAACAGATGCGAAATGTCTTCGACAATCCCAATTCAATATCTCGATTGCCTTTTGAACGATCAATCGATAACAACAATACCACGGATGTCTCGGCACCTTTAATCGGTTACCGATAACGAAGATAATAATCGAATACGTCAATGCCTTAAATCGGCCAATACAACATCAATAACGAAGCACCAATATCAATAACAATGATCCCAACTATGTCTTAAATCGACATCAATATCAACAACAACAATCGATACATCGATACCGCGAACCGGCTATCGACAACAATATTACCAACAAGTATCGCAATGCCTTGAACCAGCCATTTACGAACAACAATAACACTTGGCATAATTTGCCGAAGGGTGTCGTATCAAACAATCCCCTGATATCAACAAAATCATAAAGAGACCGAGTCTCGAAATGATACACACATTCATACACATATATGATAACATTAATCTCATTGACTAGTACAAGTATAAAACTTGCCTCAAACCGAAGGCGAGAAAGTCCTTCAATGTATAACACTTGTGAAAACAATTCAACAAGAATCACTTAAGAACAACATCAAATTGATCCTCCTACAATGATAATATCCTCAATATTATCACTATAACCTCAAGAACATCACCAAAACAACAAACATGATGTCTAAACAATAATCAATCACCAATTCATCATTAATTGGATTAATCAACAAGATTAAATCAACCATTTGAAGATTATAATAATCATTACATAATTCATCATAATTCCTTACTAAAATGGTTAAAATCTCCCCAAGAAACATAACATCAACACCAATCATATCAAGACTATGTTAATCATATAACAATCTTAACATAATCCTTCCTAGACATGATTGTAACCTCCAAACATTCTAAAACATCAAGAACAACTCCTCCTCAAGACACAATCATCATGTTCTGCATCACAAGTTGTAAAAACTCATCAAGAATCATGATATACTCCAACAATCACCAATTATACGAGGAAAACAACAACAACAACATCATGCTCGAAAATCACTTGTAGAACAAGAGATTGAGAGAACTTACCAATGAGGAACAAGAAGAATTCTCCAAACACCAAAGGAGCACCAACTAGCTTCCAGTTCCAAGCTCCAAATCAAGTTATGATGATCAAAAACATGTTGGAAGAGGCTAAATATCAAGAACAAGTCCAGAGGGACGGTTCTAGGGAGAGAAAGGAGGTTTTGGTTCGTGAAGAAATGAAATACAAAACCAAAATATATAAACTGACAGGCTCATTACGTACGTTATACACCAAGCCTAACGTACGTAAGGACTATTACGTATGCTATACCGGTAGCTTAACGTATGTAATGCTAGTCCAGAACCGACTGACCAGAAATACAAAGACCTTAACGTACGTAAACAAACCCCCTTTTACGTACGTTAACAAGATGCATGGATTACATACGTAGATCTCTCCTCCTAATGTACGTAAGGATCTGTTGACTGCAATAATGAGATCTGATAGAAAGATTCCCGACCCTATAGCCGAAAGTTGACATCGAGGAATGTTCCTACAACCGAGCACTCATTACGTACATAACCATATAGGTTTAACGTACGTAATACCCATCTCATAGCGTACGCAATGCTACATATGTAGCGTACGCTATGGCTATATACTTGGCCAAAAATCCAAACTCCCCAAGCAACATCCAAACGACGAAACCAAATCGACGACAAGTATAAATATTTCGATTCCGAAATATCCCAATACAATATTTATTGTATCAGTCAAATACAACAACCCTTGTACAATTCCAAATGAATATGTACAACACAACAATAACACAAAAAAAATTACCCCCGGATATTACATAAAGGTTTCCAAAAATACTTGCCTTGAATAATTGACGACGATAAGAACGGAAAGGAAATCAAGCGCGACCGCTAGGAACCGATGAAACCGAACCTAATGATTCGAAGAATACAATCACAACCATCTCTAAACGAATACGGAAATGTAATACACCCGAAAACCCACCTACGATTCATGTAAGTTCATACAAAAACAACAACGTGGGCGGATCGCAAACGAACCCTCTCGATTTCACAAATATCATGAAACATACCATGAACATGTAGGGAAAACAAGGATACCAACAAGATTAATCATATACATCATAAATTAATCAACAATACGGAACGAATCAGACAAAAACTCAAAAACCCCAAGTTTCCCAAAAATAGGGTTCTCGGAGATTACCTCGGATTAAAGACGAAGAACATGAATAGATGTTGATAATACACTCCAAAAACTCGAGGAAGATGATGGATCGGAGTTACAAGGCTTCAAATCGCCCGGAAATGCTAAGAAATCGCCTGGAGGTCGGAGGGGAAGGGAGGAGAAGTGAAAATGACCGAAATCGGTCAACTCCTGGGTTTATAAATCCAGGCCGCGTTACGTACGCTAGCCACAGGCAGCTAACGTACGTTAGATGGTTAACGCACGTAAGCCCTCCTGTCTTACGTACGCAAGGCATGGGCAGGACCTCCTGTCAGAAAATACATGGGCCATTACGTACGTTATGAGAAAGCTCTTACGTACGTAATGATCCACGCTAACGCACGCAACCACACTCGTAGCGTACGTAAGGGGCTGGAAGAACCCACTTCCCGATTTCCTACACACCATTACGTATGTAACTCGCTGAGCTTAACGTACGTAAGGTTCCAACTTAACGTACGTAAGGCATACCCATAGCGTACGTAAGGGCCAGCAGAGCCTATTGCCCAAATCATCTGAAATGTACGATACATGATCGAAACGCCAAACTAAAGCTCGCTCACAACATACATAATAACATGGTATGGATCTGCGGCAACCCCGAAACAGCAGTTCCGAACAACGATGATGAGAATCGAACGAAATAGCGACGGAAATGACACTAAACACGGAATTGAGTAAAACAAGTCCAAAATAAACTCGGATGACAAAAGTCCAGTATTAAATATTCTCGAACCATCAATATGGTTACAAGCGAGTTGCCAAAGATGAAAAATACACCAAAAATGAAAATACCGGGAAAAAAAAATGCGGATATTACATTTGCACTGCAAAATAAGGATCATTTCGGAATTCTAGATATTCATGTTTTTTCTTCCGGCAGCTTGTTTTCATTCTAATGGGAGGTTCATATTTCAGATATCTGTCATATATCCATACATTTTATCAATTGTGATTCAACAATCATTTGTCCTCTTATGTCCCTCACTCTTTAGCAAATATCTCTTAATGTCAGCTGTTTGTTGGATATAGGTTGTCTTGTACAAGTGGTACCTATATTTCATGGGAGTTCAGGAGATTCATTACATTCACGTTCACCAAGAAAGAGGTCTTTTTCTACTTCTTTCTTGAAAAACCACCTTAAGTATCAAGGTTTTTATTTGTCATTTTTTGGGCTTGGGTTAAATCAGTTAGTCTTCCCCCCCCCCCCCCCCCTTGATGGGAAGTATGTTATCCATAATTTGATATTTTAAGACTTCCCCCACCCCCCCCCTTTTTTTATATTCATCATCCATCCACCACTTGCCCCTGGTTCTTTTCCTAATCTTGAAGCTCTTGCACTCGAAGCAAGCAAATCTGAAGTTCAAGTTGGAGACAGCGCGACATATGTTGTTGCTAAGATTCCTAGGTAGTATTCACAATTGAGATGTGCTATTCTTGATTTTATTATTGTGTGTATGCTTTTATTGGAACTTCAATAAATATAATTTTTAGTATCTAGACACTTAATAATTTATCATCATACACAATAATCTATCAAGACTCATTTTTTCCAAGTACTTTCTGTTATTTATTGGTGATAGTGTATTTGCTCTGATCCGACTATGATTGCCACCTCATTTATTTTGACACTTGATTGCCATTGTATTTCGGGACATAAATGAAAATTATATTGCATTAAACTTACTTTGTTTGGCTTTTGTCTACGATTCCTGACATATCAATAAATTTTTTTGAGAAGTTGCAAAATTTCATACTTCAATGGAATTACAGTCATACATGGTGTGAAACATGTGATTATTGTTCCTAGTAATTGACAATTTAGGCCCATGCATGCGATTATATTTTCAACTGTTGACAAGCCAAAGCTCTTGAGTCAGGTATTTTTCTGGAAGTGCTATAATGATCAGCAAATGGTTTATTGCTTGAGTAAATTGATTCATGAACTTCTTTTTGTCAATTGATGATGGTTGTACTATTTTTGCTATCATTATTATTCATTTTAGGGAGATGTAAATCTGAGTACATTGGAATCATTTGGCACGTTATCAAAAACTTTTAACTTTCTCGGTGAGATAGTAGGTGTAGGCAATCTAACATAAAATCTTATGCTTATAATCATAACATAAGCTCTTTTGGTATGTCAGCTTGTGATTCTGTAGGCTGTTCGTCATTGAATCTATATATGACCAAATTGAGTGTACAGTTTTACAACAACATGCATATTACTTTGGTTTTGTCCTGCGTGGAGTTCTTCTGGATAAATATAGAAAAAATAGTTCAAGTTTCAAATTCATTTTTTTGTTATGTTCAGTAAGTGCTTGTATTTGATTGTTTGTTTTTAAAATGAAAACTGAAGATGTCTATCTTATGGATGGTAATAATCAGATTGACTGCTGGCTGCAAATGTAAATTAATTGAGTGAACATTCTTTATGGTATTGAGTCCAAATAATTGGGATATCATTAAGAGTTAAACATTTTAGAGATTTTTAGCATTGAAGGTGTTACTACATTCTCTTTTCATTTGTTCATTTGAGGAGTTCTAGAATATAGTTCTTTTGGCATGTTTCTTTAAACATAAATAAATATAGTTCGAGCCTTTATGGATCTGATTTTTTACTGAATATGAATATAACTCGTAATTGACAAGAGCTGTGGGTATAACATAGTTTTGGCCAAGATAATCTCTACACACCGATGGGGAAATGAGTAGCTTATTTATGTGTTTTGTAGATGTACATTCTGTTTTCTTAATGTATGATTAAAAAAGTACCTAATCAGTCAACTTTACTATGATGGACATTGCAACTGACCTCTTTGTTCGCTGAAATTGGGCTGAATATCCAAGAAGCACATGCTTTTTCCTATGTTGATGGGTATTGTAGATGTCTTTGTTGTTGATGGCCGGTCATATTGAGGTGTGTGTATCTTTATTTTATCATTTTCTATCTTGTATAAAATATTTGTTTTGGCTAACCAACCTTGTTATGGTGGAATTTACTTTATCTCAAGAATTTGTTTTGATTTTTTGTGCTTGTTTAATTCCCATGAATTCTACTTCGTGATGCTTGGCCTTTTTGTGCAAGATATTCCGTCCTATTTTCTTGGTTAAAGATTTTTGAGTCTCTATATAAAGTATGAACATTTTAGGAGCTCTTGTTGTGATAAGAATGAATGAATGAGCAAATGCTTCTGCCAACCAGATGTGTTGGCACAAATCCAATTTTTGTTCGAAAGAAGCTGCTGTGTTTTCTATATATTATTTTATTTGTTTTATATGAAGTCTATTATTATGTCGTAGTTCATCTATTTAGTTTTAGGCCTGTTATTTATATTTTAGTTAATTTGTTAGGCTTGAAGTTACTGATAGTACCAGCAGTCACTTTATTTCCATTCTTAAGATGTACGGGCTAATCTACGCAGCCTCTTACCTCTTAACTTTATGGGTTCTGCCATACTCAATTATTTTGAGTTTTGACCCTTTATAACATAACTTTTCAGGAGATTGAGCAACTCTGGATTGCTGTGGAGAAAGAATTTTCGAAGATTGAGGTACTGTGCCGCTATACTTGTGTGATTGAGACTATGTTGGAATTATGGTGAAGTTTCATGCAACTGCATATGGCTTATGCTATCATGTCGGTTGCATGTACTATAATTGTTGCTTGATGAGTGTACATGTGTGGTTCTGTCAACAATCAAGAATTTGTTTTATTTTGTGTTGAATATACGTTCGCCAATTCAGTGGCATTTATATGATCTTGAATATTACATGATGAATGATTACGAATGGTAATTTTTATTTATGCAAAAATATTCTTGTCCAAGTCCAAGTTCTTTGCCTCCTCTAAATGAACCTGAGCAAGTATAAATCAAATGTGATCATTTGAAAATACCCAATGATGGTACTGATGTATGGAAAATTGATCCTCAATTCTTGAAGTTTGAATCAAAAGTAGCATCAAGATCTTATGGTGATTTGTAAGCACAGAAAATGTTATTGTTGAAGCTTACGTTTGCTGGTGACTTCTATTTAGTCAATAATTTTTTTTAGATGCAAATGTACTTATCAAAGTCAAGAAGTAGCAATTAAAATTTTCAAGACAGAGCGTTTGAATATGGAACTGCATAAGGAGTTTGCCCAAGAAGTTTATATAATGAGATACGTCATCACTGTATTATCACCACATGTAAAGGGATGGTCACTGGCCCTTCACTGGACTATTTTTCAAATATTTCAAAATTAGTCCTACTGACCTTGTCGTGCTGATGATTGTTCATTTCACATGAAACAAACACACATTGACATTGCTCGACGTGTTGTGTACTATAATGAATCAACAATACACACCTTAATGTATATAGAAGAAGTTTCGGATTAGTGCACTCTCATACTTTTCAATGATTACAATGCATGACAATCTATGATCAAACACAATATAGCTCGATCTTCGTGCCAATCAAACATAAATTATTATGAGTTGACATGGGGAGTATTTTTGGATCATAAGTGGATCCAAGCAAAGGAACTTCTAGATAATATTTCCTGACGAACTTTTTGGGAAAAGACGCAAGTGGATCAACAATTCAAAAGTGAAGAGACATGTATAATTGGTTCTATAACATACAAGCAAAGAAAAATTCAGATAATGTTACCTGTCGGACCTAAAAAGAGAGTGAATTGCAAATAGTATTCAAGATCCGTTATTTACATAAATTTCTTCCCCAAACGACATTGTCGTGTTTGTTCATTTACCACAAAGGCAGACACACATTAAGACCGTCCGACGTGTTGTGCACGTTGCCCCCCCCCCCCCCCCTCCTAGTAATTGATAAAAAGTCATAAAATTCGTGATTTATCTTGTAATTAACCCAAATAAAATATAAAAAGATCGAGAAAAAAATGAATAAAATAAAGGTGTCAACGATATCTCTCATATATATTGTCACATGCTGTAAAATTGGATCTTAATTATTTTATTAACCAATTACAATCAAATATTATGATATGTCATAATTTTATTGTTCATATAGAAAAGTGAATTGAAAACTATTATTATGGCAAGTAAATTCTATTAATGGTAAACTGTATCATTCTAGATATATGAAACAAAAAAATATTTTTAGAATCTTGAAAAATATTTCAGAATATAAAATTATTCTTAAGTTAAAAATAAAATAGTTTAGATAATATGAGAATCATGTTAAAAATCTAAAAATAATAGTCTGGCCTGATTTCTAAGGCAAACGTGGTTCGATCCAGTAGAAGATTTTTAAAAATTTGCCCTAGTTCGATCTTGTCTTTGTTCCTTGATTATGAAATAATCCAAACGACTGAACCACTTATACTATTGTTTTTTGATTTCCTTTCTAAAATTGAACTTTGATCATTCATTTTTTTCGGTATTGTACCGATAATTGTTAAAATTATTTTTCAAAATAATTTCGTAATATTTTTCATAATATAATTACAAAATTATTCATGGTCAAAATTTCACCTTGAAAAAGCCAAAAGAAAATCTAAAAATATGAAATAATATATATATATAATGGACAAACTATTCAAATGGTTATAATGATATACTATTATTGCACATCTAAATTTGTACACGATGCATAATTAGGTGCATATATTTGTAAACAAATTGATTGTATTGCACTGATTAACCAGACGATTTGGTCGGACTGAAACCGTACCATCAAAATATTGTCCGAGATAGTCCATGGTCTGGTCTAGTCTGATACATGCTTGGCATATGGTCCGATCCTGTTTGATAATTTGAATGACCTTCTCAGGAGGTCCAGCCAAAACATAAAACGGCCTGTCTATCTGGATATGGCACAACCCTATACACAACACATCGAACATATTCATATATTGCATGTTCAAGTTTGTACGCGGTGCATGATTAGGTGCTTATATTTGTGAACATATTGCATTGCACAGATTAGCCAGACCATTTGGTCGGACTCGAACCAGACCACCAAATGTGGTCCGGTCAAGTCTGATCTACGCTTGGCAAATGGTCTGGTTCAGTCTAAGAATTTGAATGACCATCTCTGGAGGTCCGACCCAAAAGATAAGACGATCCAGATATCTGAACGTGCACACCCCTGTACGCAATACATCGAACATATTCATCTCATTTTGCTTTCAATTACCATGTTTGGCCAATGCAGGACCTTACTTCGAAGGTTAAAACAATCGCGCAAAAAATGGTATAGCAAAAAGAAAACATTCACATATTGGTACACTTTTTTTTCGAGTAGATAACTTGAGATGATAAGGCTGAAACTAAGTTAAGACAGCTGACCAAATTTTAAGAAATAAACACAAGTACTGACCATGCTCGATCAATAAGCTGTAGTATCAAAATTCGGTAAGAAAAAAAATACACCGATATATATGTATGGGGAAAATAAGGATGAGAGAAATTGCAAAATAGGATTAAACTTAAAAAGTTAGAAGAGCGATCGACTTCCCATGATTTCCACATCCAGCCTCCTCGGAACAGTTTAGCCAGGGTCGTTGCATCAAATCTATATTATTATGCACATCAATCTTCAGTATATCCAGGCACCACGAGGAGTTTAAAGCTTTCCAACAGTTAAGAACTATATACAGGTGGGATATAAAGATCTCTTATCATCTCAGTGCAGTTCTGAAAGCGTACGCATGGAGATGCAGAAGTGATGATGGTTCACAAATAGGCTTCCAAACACTAGGAAAAGCAAGATAAACGAGTCAAATATATTTTAGGGAGAGTCCAGGTGTCTTGCATGTTGAACAAAATGATATCATGACGAACCTACTAAAAAAACTCGATATGTTCAATCAACATCCACAATTAAACAAGTACAAGATAGTAATAAGTAACATAGAGTCTTGAGGCTCAAACCCATTTATATGAGGCAGGTTCGAGGAGTGTAGTCATCTTCTTGTGCCATCCATGAAACAGACTCCCCCACTTCATAAAAAACTGATAGATTCCAGGACTCTAAGTTGCATTCATATTCCTTTTTTTTCCCCTTAAAGAACATGTATAAGTGTTGTACTTCTATTCTATGACAATTAAAATGGTACAAAACTCTAGTCATTATGAATCATATAACAAAGATTTTCCCTCTAAAAATAGCCAGTTTGAAGTTAGAAGACAACGGGCTCGTATGTTCCATTTTGAAACCCTGTTTTCCAGCATTATACTATTCATAGAAAGAGAGAGATGTTGAGATATTTCCACTGGGACAAAAAAAAAATCATGCATTTTCAAATTTATATTTTCTCTAAAAAAAATCATGATTAATTTACACCAAGATTTTTCCAACCTATTTTGAAACTACTCGCTCCCCTATATTGTCGTTCAATCACATCCACAACATCGCATCACCATCTCCCCCTTTCCCAATCAATACAGCTCAATAAATATGAGAAAAAGATATTTTAGAAACACCCACAAAACATATTATTCCAATCACGTACTTTCATGAATAAATTCATAACTAAAATTACAGTCCACAACATCATCTCATTTCGAAACATGTACATATATATGAATCTCAACCAAACATATTCTTAACTTTCACCATGAAAACCAATACAATCCAGAATTCCCAACAAGTAAAATTTGGAAATCTCAACGTAGAAGCCCTAAATGTATCAAACATCGATCAGCAAAAAGGAGTTAGTCCTTGTACACAATAAATGATATTAAAAAAAGAAAAAGAAAAAAATTTAGTTCTCCAAACACCAGCTACTATTTATTATGCATTGCATTAGGGAAAAAAAACTTACAGGATTTAAGGTTCTGGATCTGTTCATAAGTTCAACTCTACTGCCATGAAGAATGCTTATGTCTGAAGGGTTCATTGCCCCGGCCCCCGTCAGGCTCCTTCCTCTTCAAAATACCACCTGAACTTGAAAACATTCTGGACTGCTCTTCTGCTAGAGCTTGCAAACTGGCAATAGAATGTTGTCCTGACGAGACAGGAAACATCTCCTCCTTAACTTCACTTTCCATGGTTCCAGGACCGGCATTGAGGTCCAGACCCGGTCCACCCCAGTTTCTGTTGCTAGCGAACCCACCACTATTGCTCATGTCAGGAAGACCAACCACATACGGTCTCTGAAATTGGGATGTAACAGAACCAACAGGCCCCAGATATTGTGAATTTATTGGAGGTGCAAAATACCTTGGACCAGATGAGGAATCTGGATAGGAGGTACCTCCAACTGAAAAAGTGGCTGACGGGAGAGGAAAAGTGGTCCCAAAAGGAAAGACGGGGAACTGGAAAGGACTAGATGGAAAGGGCACTGCAGGAGATGATGATAACACCGATCCACGATACATGTCGGGATTAAATGGGGCAACACCAGCAGGTCCAAATGTTCTCTGGGCTGCACCAGGTGGGAAAACTGGAAAAGGTTGATCCCCTCGGTCAGTTAATATTGATGTGGTTGAGAAAGTATTCCCAGGAGGAAACCAAGATGAGAAATTGTTCAGCCCTGGATTATTTATTGTAAAACCTGCTGGAAAAGGTAATTGTGACACTGCAGTATTCTTGACTGGTTGATTAATTGACAACGGCTCAACACTAGCATCATCAGTCGCAGGCCCATTGTTGAGATCAAAATCCCTCTGAACATGTAAACTACCTAATGGTTTAACATGCACGACAGAAGCCATTCCATGATGATTGCCGCTGGTGGAGCAGTACCCAGTATCCTTTGCTTCATCGACAATGTTCAAATCAAGATCCAGCCCGCCAGAACCACGACGAGACATAGAAGTTGATGTGTCATTCGGCAATGTGGCAAAATTACTTTCCAGATCAGTTGACGAGTCAACAGCCAAATTAGAACCCCGAGAAGCCATTTCCTCAAGAACTCTCTCATCTGCAATATTTAGATCAATATCCAAAGGAAAACGGTTATTCTTACTGGTAGAAGCATCAGGGCAAGACGAATTTGGTGTACCAATCGCCATTTCAAGAACTTTTCTGGGTTCAGCAGGACGAAATGCACTAGTAGCAGCAGATCCCTTCCATCCAAGTTCCACTTTATTCCTCAACAAGTCCTCTGGAGGAACAAAGGGGCGTATGGCAGCAGAAGCTACAGTAACGCTATGAATACAGTTCACAGAAGATGGTAAAGAGCTAATCACATGTCCAGTTGTTGAACCAAAGGATCTTGAAATGGCCAACTCCACATACTTTCCATCATCAGCACCAAAACCTTCGTTTAAGTCAAACTTCATTTTTGTGCAAGTATGCGTTGCTCTTGCAGCAGAGGAAGAAACAGCCACAGCACCAGTGGATCGACACTCGCACGCCTCATCAGCTTGGGAGCTAGAAGACTTGGATCCTTTCAACTGAGCCTCAAGAGTTTCATGGTCAACAGAACCAGGAGACCCACTCTCATGATGTGAAATATTCCCCGAAATCTCTTGTTTCTCTAGATTAGCCTCTTTACAGCCGCTGTTCAGATTATGAGATGCTGCACATGAAACAGCTGCACTATTGCTTTCACCAGCTGCACTTCCGTCCACTTCCTTACCTATGTTCCGTCTTTCTGACTTGCTCAGGCAACTCTTCATATTACTGTCATTGGGTTCTACTTTGATAGCATTGCCAGCTTCTGACTCCAACTTCTCGCCACATTCACTCTGGTGTAGCTTTTCATTATTAGATCTTTCAGCAAATTCAGACTCAACAATTTTACCAGTCAGTTTCTGCTGAGAAAAAAATGGCCCGTTCAATCCTTCACCCAATGGCTTTGCTTCCGCAACTTCAACTGTTGTCTTGCACTCATCAGTACTCGAATGATCAGTCCCGTCCTTTCCTTCAGTCACCGTGATGTCAATTCCACCACTTCCGCATTTTGAAATACTATCAACACTAATGTTAGTGAAAATGGCCTTCCCATGAACTTCTTCATTTGACTTGTCATCTCTTACCTTTTCTGTAGTAAAGATGGTAACTGGTTTAGAAGCAGTACCTGTCTTTTCATTTGACTTCTCAATAATCTCCTTCCGGTCTGCATTGCTTCGCAAATCCATGCCTGACGAGCTAAAGTCTTTTGTGCCCTCTCCAGATGGTATATTATCAGAAGAATGAGATTGTGCACGTTTCTCATCATAACACCGGTCCACAACAGCCTGTTTCTTGCCATCACATTCAGCATCACTGTAAAACTGATTCTGCACTCCTGTAGAGCAATCTTCAGGAGAAGACCTAGATTTTGCCTCATCACCGGTGCAAACTTCCACAATTGCGGGGGTACTTCTTTCAGTAGAATCAGTAGGAGAAACCACATCAGATCTGGACATTTCTCCAGCAGCCACACTAGCAAGTAAGTTCATTCCAACATCATCATCGAGTGATAATGACGAAGTTGCTTCTGAATATTTAACACAGCTCGCAATTAAAGCATTCATGGGACTGAAAGAAGAAGCATGCAAGTTTACCGCCTTCAATTGATTCATTGAATGGCCTTCATTTACTTTTTTGGAGTCTTCAGTGGTCATGCTTTGTGCTTCATCATGAAGAACTGCAAGTGACTCAGCACCCTCTGACGCAGACAATAAATCTTTTGGATCATTATTTTGCCATGCGTTCATGTCTGTGGCAACCATAGGCCGAGATGCATCACTCTTGTCCTTTGAAGCAT
The DNA here is from genome assembly GCA_033398695.1 of Orobanche coerulescens. NCBI lineage: Eukaryota > Viridiplantae > Streptophyta > Magnoliopsida > Lamiales > Orobanchaceae > Orobanche > Orobanche coerulescens. The sequence continues at coordinate 195,724,587 of CM065807.1, read as the reverse complement.
GATCAGACCGCTCGTGCCTGTTAAAGAGCATAGGAGAAGAACCCCGAGTGCTAATAATGGTAGGATCATCCAGAGGGCCCCCAGAGATGCCTTGTACAGGACTTCTCGTGCGCTTTGGTATCTTAACAATTAGCTTATGACTGTTACCTTCAATTATGGGCCCCTCATCAACACTTTCACTAGCTAATGTAGAGTGAGATAACTTCTCTAACACGGTACTTTTGTGTGCTGGAGAACCTTTGTTAGAGCTGGTTTCTTTCTGATTTCCAGTCGCTGTCGTTCCTGGAAACCCACTAAGTTTCCGATTACGAGTAGCACTACTTGATATCTTATTGACAGTCGCTGATCCTGAAGTGGGACTTTTCAGGTCATCCTTTGTAGAAAACGAATGACCATTATTATGGGACTGATTAGAACTACTACTCCTGTCCTCTCTAATTTGAGGGGCATCAGCAATGCCTCCAACAGAAGTTCTAGGCTGGCTGTCCTTTCCAGAAGCAAGTGATGAAGCTGGTTTCACAGGGCCAAGAGACAAGGTCTCATACTTCATGCCACTTGCCACAGGAGAAGATCTTCCTGAAGTAGTCTTTGCAGCAGAATTCTGAGTGATTGTGCTTTTCAAGGCAACATCAGATCCACTTGGAGTTCTGTTCCCACCATGAGAAGCCTCAGGAAGGCGTGACTTTGAAGGCCATGCCGATACAGTCGGGGTTGAGCCTGATTTTGCATCAATACTCATCATTTCAGCTTCAACACGTTTCTTCCATGTATCGACTAAAATTCGTGCCTTTCTCTGAATTTCTGTATTTTTATGAGATCGTAAATGATTCACGGATCTGCCAATGTTGCACATTTGGAGGGCTTGAAGATTAACTGGAAGCTTATCAAGTGCACGAAGTAAAACCAAAAGAAATTCCTCCACTGATTGATCCACATCCTTTATATTATTACCATCACCAATCTTCCCTTTATGTATATCCTGAAGCCATTCATCCAGTATAGGCAAACCTCTTAGCTGCACGAACCGATTGAGGCATTCAACCTTATCGGTGGAAGCCATTACACTCGCAAGCATAGAACGGCTAACCAAATCCATCTTTTTCTGCTTTCTATCTGGTTGCATCAACTGGACAAGTTTCTCAACCCCCTCCAAACTCACTATTCCACCTTTTTCAGTTATTCGTGCAATTTCATATTTTAAGTTACTTTCAGTTTTGCAGTGAACAGAATCACCATCATCAAGCCTTGAAGAATGTTCTCGTTTGACAGGATCGGCACCATAATCACCTCTTTCCCTCTTCTTTCCCTTGGCTTGCGAAGGAAACGAACTCCCACTGTTTTGACCACTATCCGAAGCTGATTTCAGTTGTGACGTTGAAGTCGGACCATTAGCTTGCTTTGGAGAACGACCACCAGATTGCAAATTCGAATGCATTTCTGTCCTAGTTTTGTATAAAAGCTGACCTACTTCTTCTTGTTGGTCCTGGGAAATATGGGATATATGAGTATAAAAAAGGTAAGAACAATAATAACCAGCTTTCAAACAATAAAATGTATTAACACTTCCTCACATATACCATACACCCCCACCCTCCCCATCCCAACCACTGCCACCAACAAAAAAGGGGGGAAACGGAGAAGTTTTTCTGAATGCAACAACAAAAATAACAGGAAAAAAAGTGACAACACAAGGAAAAGTTTCTGAGTGCAACAACTAACATTAATGTAATGTTGATCAGTTAGCCACCCTAAACTTCTATTTGCAATATCATAAGCACGTCGACAAACAAAGGAGGATGTCCCGGTAGGAAGCTCAACACCTCTAGGAAGAAACGCAACTTTGCAAGGATGAAGTAGAGACGCCGCAGGAATTTCGTTCTTCTGAAAGGAATAAAAAATCTCGTTCGGTGCACTGTCCACCAGAGTGCCTTTTCCGAGCTTAAGTTCAGATAATCGATAAAGCCAATTCACACCTAGCTGCAAATTATTTTCTTTATCCAATGCCAACCAACGAATTAAACCAATGAACGTCTGAGACCTATTTGACAGTTTGAAAAGAGCACAATCGCCAACAAAAATTCTGCGACCATCCTGCCAGACAAAATTTCCAATCTCAAAACAAAAGATTACAAAAATTACATGGCAAACCCTACATGGAAAGCATAAAAGAAGTGCTCTTCGGCGAAGAACAAACAAGTTTAAAACTAAACAAAATTCTTTATACAACAGACAGATAGCTACAGCCTCAAGGTCAATAACAATGTCATCTAGACTTTCTTAAATTTCCCACTAGTTATTTCGGGTATAAAACTATCACTATTGTCTGCCTTCGCAATCGAGAAGTATATATCTAAGTATCTACCAAAGCAAGTCTATACACGTCCATTTTCTCAAGAGCTGGCACCCAGCAGGAGGGGAAAAAAAAGTTTGTTTTTTCTCGTTGGATACAAGATACATTATTTTTACGATTCACACACTCCTACTTTTCACAGAACAAACTTAAGAGCTTGGGAATTTTTTTTCACAACAACTCACCTTGAGGAACGAATTAGAATCAGCCGGAATTACAGCTGAGTGCATATGCCAACCGATACTTCTCTCTGGATTGGTGCTAATCCCCTCACCTTCCCTCCGAACCCTCCCATGCATAATAAGGATTGCTCTTTTGCATTTTCCCCAAACTTCACATAACCCAAAACCCTAGATTCAACCATCAAATCACTCAAACTCTCCTCCAAAACTTCCCTCACATATGAAAACCCTAATGAACTAACTCCACCAATCCAAACCCAGGAAAAAGAAACCTCAAAATCCTCGAATTCCCAATTCGCACAAAAAAAACCTAGATCATATCAATTTCTTTTTTCGCCAGTACAAGCTTTTCACCTTCGAATTACCACAACAGCTTCAATTCCGCGATCTGCAAGAAAAAAAAAATCCGGCTCATACAAATTTCTGAGCCCAATCAAACTTGTAACGCACGAACCTACAATATAAATGAGATTACTTACGTCTACAAAGAAATCCAATCGCGTAAATAAAAGGAAAAAAAAAATATACATATATATAATCTTCCTGATTTTCTAAATCTACGAAAGAGATTATGTACATGCCTTTTTTCTTTTTGCTGGATTTGATGAATCTGCAGGACACAGCGGAAACTGGGAAATGAGCAAACAGCAAGAGGAAAACGACGCAGTTTGTAATTTATCAAAATGGTGCTTTGATTTTCTGTGTATTTATGAACCTGATCCTTCCATTTTGGAAAATCACTATTACCACCCCCCACCCACCCACCCTGTGTTTAGCTGAGGGGTAGAATGGTCAAGGGTGACGAAACGTTCACTTTCAACACTTTTGTGTTTAATTAAATAAATTAAAAAAAAACATAGTAATGTGACATCAGCCGAAGAAAACAAAAAGAAAACATTCGCCATCATCACCAAGCAGACAAAATCAGGTCTGTATGAACCCCACAACTATCATTTCGGGCAGGGTTGCAATTTCCTAGGCCAAAAAGGATCGGATTGGATGGAGAGGATTAAGTCCGTTGTATTATAATTTCTTTATATATTAAATTTTATAATTAATTAGCACATGTCAAAAAATTAGACGTCATATTTCATTGTCCAAGTAAATCTCACAATTATAACATATCATTCTTTATTGTGACGTAATAATCAGTTTATTGTTAAAGGAATAATACTCATTGTGTGTTTAAGTCTGTTAGTTTAGCTTTCCTAGTTAGGGTTTGGCTAAGGCCTGATTGTATGTATTTCTCCTTATTTAAAGGGAGCTCATCAATGGAATAATACAACAACACAATCTTTTGCCCTATTTTATGTCTCAGCTATTTTCTCTTCAACACGTTATCAGCACGTAGTTCCCAGCTGAGCAAAAAATTTTCCCGATTTTCTGAAAATTCCCGACCGAAAAAAAAAACAAAAAAAAAATCGGAAAAATCCTAGAAACAGTGCCGCGCCGCCGCCTTTTTCCCGCGACCGGTCCGCCGATTCACAGCTCCGGCCTCTTCCCCGCGCAACTACCGCGACCGGTCACCTTCCCCACCGCGACCGGTCATCCCTTTCGACCAGAGATCGTCACCTTCACCCACCCGCTCCAGCCGACCCCCTGTTTCAGTCGCTCAGCCCCCGACCCGATCCGGAACAATCCCGTCTTCGACCTTTCGTTCACACCATCGCAACCTTGCAACCCGTTCGGATCCGATCGTGTGCCCTTCAGCCTGCGGCGCTGCTCCGATTCCTCCTGCCAGTTTGCAAGATCCGACCCGTCTGTAGACTTCGGCCCGCCGGCCCGGCCGGTTGTCGGCCCAGCCGTGCCTGCGGCCCGACCTCGGCCGCGAACAGACACGGTTGATGACCACTTGAAACCTTGGGATCCGTTTTGATCTCTCCAGTCCGTTTTTTTGCCCCTATCTACATGAAATAAAGTACACAAATACGAACCCTACTATCTGCAATGTGCGAATTTACATGTTTTTTAATTACTATTGATTGCACATTATACTCCGAATTTATGCTTAATAAATCAGTTAAAAACATGATACTTCAATTACATTAAAACAAATTACTTATAGCAACTTGAATTAAAATAAATTCACGTTGAATTAAAAATTATTGCGGCATAAGACACCCCTTTGACTGCATTTATACGTGTATAGATATATTCATAGGGCTATGTGATTATATCTATAATTATATATATACTTTGCATGCATCTTTAGTTATGGCATGTGTATTAGGTTCATCATTAGTAGAACCTAGAGGACTTATTTGTACTGTCTATATCAACTCGAACCGTGATAAAGTAATTTCATCGGTAAACATAATAGCATCGAAAGTAATTTTGACTATATCTTGGTTCTGAAAAATAATAACCCTCCACATTATTGAAAATTTTATCATGGAAAGTACTCATGATATACTGTGAAAATTCATTTTCCTTTTTTTTTCTTGTCTCAAGATGGCTGATCCAACTCGTCCTGAATTTGACATCTTGGACTCAGAAGGACTTGAGTACCATAGATGGGTTTCTAACGTAGAGACCACTTTTGTCGTTAAGGACTATAGTGCTACTATCTTTGAAAAAGCAGGCGAAGTACCATCTGACAAAACCAAAGCTAGTGCATTAATGTTCCTTAGGCGACATATCGACCCCAGCCTAAGTTGGGAATATCTGCAGTTGAAATCCCCGAAAGAACTGTGGGATGCCCTTAAGGTCCGTTTTGGGAATATCCACAATACTTTGCTCCCAGAGTTGACCGTGCAGTGGAATGAAATCCGCTTGCTCGATTATAAACGGATCAACGATTTCAACAAAGATATGCTCCGTCTAAAGGCACGCCTTAATTTTTGTGGAAAGAACCTCACAGAAGATGATATGATTCAGAAAACTCTTTCCACTTTCCCTACTTCTGCCCTTATACTAGCGAACCAGTATAGGCTGGAGTATGACAACAAACGCATCACTGCCTTCAACAAGCTTATCAACCTACTGCAAGTGGCTGAGAGGCATAATGAAGTGTTAGTGAGCAACAATGCCAGGACAGCTGGGACAAAGAAAGTTCCCTAGGCCAACTATGGAAAAGTAAAAGGTGGAAAGAACCCCAATGTACAGGGGACTGGTCATGGCAACCCCAAACCAAAACGTGGAAGAGGGCACAGTGGTCGAGGACGTGGTCGAGGATGTGGGGGTTCTTCCAATGTAACGAGAAGACTTGGTGCTCCCGGCTCTTCTAGCCAAGGAAACAAAGCACCTACCCCCCATGTCGCTCCCAAGGTCAGAGTTGGCGATGAACCGTGCTATCAATGTGGAGATGCTGGACATTGATACAAGAACTGTCATGCAAGTAAGCAAGTCGCAGCATATTACAAGAAATATAGAGAGTCCAAATAACGGGAGGCTCACTATATGGAGAAAGATGCTCTCGACGAGTCCCCCGACGTCAATTTCACAGTCACCGATAATCGCAATGAGCCATACGTGTCACAGTCATTAGAGGCACCCCTTTATGACTGAATGTCATCATTATGTTTACTTTCTCGTTTACATTTGGCATTGTTACCTCAGAACGATTTTATCGATGTTTTATTTTCAGTAATGGTGTGATGAAACTTTGTTTTTCTAGAACAAGATATTATTATTGCTTACATTATATCCTTAGCTTCATTTCGAAGAAATGAATATTGCTTGCTTGTTTATGGTTCGAATTCTTTTTTTTCCTCTTTCTCGTAGGAATGAATCGAGGAGAACTTGAATGTTTGGTTGACAGTGGGACCACACACACCATTCTTAGGAATAGACTTCTATTCACTGAATTAGTTGCATGTCAATCCTCGGTAACCACGATGACTGGGTCCTCCCAACTCATCCAAGGGCGAGGCAATGCCTGATTTTTATTGCCTAACGGCACTCTTCTCCGAGTTACCGATGCTCTATACGCACCTAGGGCCCCTCGAACCTTACTAAGCTTTAAATATATACGTAGCAATGGTTTTCACGTCGAAACCCACTGTGATAATGGAATCGAGTTCCTTTATATTACATCTAATGAATGTAGACGTAAACGCATATTAGAAAAACTTAAGAGTCAAAATAGTGGACTGTGCACCACAACCATTAGGGTATTCGAATCCTATGCTGTCACCATAAATAAAATTTGGGACAAAGACTCATATAGGCTTTGGCATGATAGACTAGGTCATCCTGGTCGAGATATGATGATCTGTATCCTAAGAACTCGCACAGACATCCTTTCTTTCAAGTGAAGAAAGGGCAACAACGCAACACGAAGAACAGTATTGATGTTAATCATGCTATGTCGTTTAAAGAAATAGAGACATATGCCCCTTCTAAGCAATTGACTATGTCAAAAGCACATCGCTCATTCTGCAAAGCCTGCTCTTTAGCTAAAGTAGGAGCGAGACCTTCCTACACTAAAGACACTAAAGCAAATATCCCATTCTTACAACGTATACAAGGAGATATTTGTGGATCCATCCACCCAGAATGCGGACCATTTAAGTACTTTATGGTATTGGTGAATGCTTCAACACGCTGGTCACATGTCGCACTCCTTTCCACTTGAAATGCTGCATTTGCAAAACCCCTAGCTCAGATCATTCGTCTAAGGACTCACCATCCTGATCACCCTATCAAGTCTATTCGACTCGATAATGTAGGAGAATTTACATCTAAAGTATTTGATGACTACTGCATGTCAATCGGAATCGATGTAGAGCATCTCATTCCCCATGTGCATACCCAAAATGGTCTCGCAGAGGCAACCATTAAAAGAATCCAAACTGTAGCATGAGCATTGGTTTTGCGCACCAATCTGCCCATCTCTGCTTGGGGATATGCAGTCCTACATGCAGCCATACTTATTCGTTTCAGACCCACCGTTGGCCAACCATTTTCTGCATACCAGTTGGTAACTGGATATGAACCGGATATCTCACACCTACGCATATTTGGTTATGCAACATATGTGCCGATTGCGCCCCCACAACGCAATAAAATGGGTCCTCAGAGACGTTTAGGTATCTACGTTGGATACGAATCCCCAACAATTATCCACTACTTAGAACCCTTGACAGGTGATCTCTTTACCGCGTGCTTTGCGGATTGTCACTTCAATGAGTCAGAATTCTCGTCGTTAGGGGGAGAGGAGAAAAAGAAATTTCTCAAAGAATGACAGGAATTGTCCTGGTACGTCCCTAGTCTGTCTCATTATGATCCCCGTACCTCACTATGCGATCGTGAAGTACAACGAATCCTCAATCTTCAGAATGTAGCAGATTCGATGCCTGATACGTTTACTGATATCGCCAAAGTGACAAGATCACACATTCCAGCTGAAAATGTGCCTGCAAGGTTAGAAGTCCCCAATAAGGGGCACATCACCAACGCAGCGAGTGATGCGATCGCACCCAGTGGAAGCGCGATCGAGGCCGTGGCTCCAAAAAGGAAATGGGGGAGGCCACCCGGTTCGACAGACACCCGTCCAAGGAAGAAAAGGGCAGGTGAGGCACAAACCAACCCATTAATCATCAATACTGGGAATCCTTCCCACGAGATCATCTCTGACTATAGCTATGTCCACGAATCATTAATGGGGGACACCCTGGAGATCGATTCGACATTAGAGAACAAAGATATCTCGATCAGCTATGAAAGTGCGTCTAATTTGATGGAACGATCGACCACTCATATTGATGATGTGTTTGCATACACAGTTGCTCAAGAAATCATAGAGCACGATGATGTCGAACCACGCTCTGTTGAAGAATGTCAACGAAGAGCCGATTGGCCTAAATGGAAAGAAGCTATCCAGGCAGAGCTTGACTCTCTGACAAAACGCAAGGTATTTGGCCCAGTAGTGCTAACTCCGCTAAGTATAAAGCCTGTTGGACACAAATAGGTTCTTGTCAGAAAACGTAATGAGAATCACGAAGTCCTAAGGTACAAGGCTCGCCTTGTTGCACAAGGTTTCTCACAACGCCCTGCTATAGATTACGAGGAAACGTACTCCCCCGTAATGGACGTTATTACGTTCCGCTATCTAATCAGTCTAGTTATTTCCGAAGGATTGGAAATGCAGCTAATGGACGTGGTCACTGCGTATCTCTATGGGGATCTAGATACGGAGATTTACATGAAAGTGCCCGAAGGCATTTCATTGCTCAAATCAAGTAACTCCAGACCACGGAGTGCGTATTCAGTTCGTTTGAAATGCTTACTTTACCGTTTGAAACAATCCGGAAGAATGTGGTATAACCGTCTGAGTGAATACTTGATTGGAAAGGGATACAAGAACGACAAACTGTGTCCTTGCGTCTTCGTAAAGAAAACAAGTTCCGGATTTGCAATCATCGCAGTGTACGTCGACGATATGAATATAATCAGCACTCTTGATGAAATAAGAGAATCGGATACTTGAAAACTGAGTTTGAGATGAAAGATCTTGGGAAGACTCGTTTCTGTCTTGGTATTCAGATAGAACATAGAGTCTGTGAATTCTCATCCACCAGTCTACTTATGTCCAGAAGATGCTTAGACGCTTTAACATAGACAAAGCACACCCGGTTAGCACTCCCATGATCGGTCGTAGCTTGGATGCGAAGAAAGATCCATTTCGTCCAAAGGAAGATGACGAGGAGCTTTTGGGAGCTGAAATTCCCTAGTTAAGTGCAATAGGCGCTCTATTGTACTTAGCTCAATGTACACGACCGGACATCGCCTTCTTAGTAAACTTACTAGCTCGATTTAGTTCAGCACTGACGCAACATCATTGGAATGGTATCAAGAATATATTCCGATACCTAAAAGGAACCATTGACTTGGGACTATTCATTCCCTACAAGCAGGCAAAGGAAGCTGCTTCCGTAAAGGCAAATGCTGAAGTAAAAGCTAATGCCATAGAACCTACCCCGACGAACGTATTGGTAGGATTTACTGACGCAGGGTATCTCTCTGACCCACACAAAGGTCGTTCCCAAACTGGCTATGTATTTGCTATTGGGAACACCGCTATATCTTGGAGATCTACAAAACAAACCCTTGTAGCTACCTCATCTAATCACGCCGAAATTATCGCTTTGCATGAGACGGTACGTGAGTATATTTGGTTAAGAGCTATCATTACACATATCCGAGGTAACAGTGGACTAAGTAATGTCACTGGAGCACCCACATGCATATATGAAGATAATGCAGCTTGCACCGAACAGATGAAGCTTGGGTATATCAAGGGGGATAACACAAAACACATATCTCCAAAATTCTTTTTATAATCAGCAACAACAAGCTCTCCTTAATATTCAAGTAAACCAAGTCAGATCTGAGGAGAATGTGGCCGATTTGTTCACCAAATCTCTGCCCAAGGCCGTGTTTAAAAAACATGTGAGAAGTATTGGAATGTGGAGAATTTCTGAACTCCCGAAATCGATGTAGAGGTAGAGGGAGAAGGGTGAGTCATAAAGAAACTTACTCACTGACGTTGTACTCTTTTCTTTGACCAAGTTTTATTTTCTCCCATTGGATTTTGTTACTTGGCAAAGTTTTTAATGAGGCAAACGACACATGCACAAGTTTTTCAAAGTATACTTGATTGATGTACAAATCAGGGGGAGATGTAGACTTGAGGGGGAGTCTTACATCCACAACGTACGTTATACTCTTTTCCTTCTAAGGACCATTTTTCCCACAGGGTTTTTATCACTTGGAAAGGTTTTTAACGAGGTAACAAGATGTACGATTTTAGGGATCGATGGAATGGTCACCTTAGTAGCGCTATGATCAAATGTAACGATCATATAAGAGGATAGATTCAAAGGACGAAGTCTAAACCGATGTGTCTAGATGCTGTACTCTTTTCCCTACGATCAAGACATTTTTCCCACTAGGTTTTTGCTTGACGAGGTTTTAACGAGGCAACATGACATGCGCTTGTAGACTAGGCACAAGGGGGAGTGTTAAAGGAATAATACCCATTGTGTGCCTAAGTCTCTTAGTCTACGGGCTTTCCTAGTTAGGATTTGGCTAAGGCTTGATTGTATGTATTTTTCCCTATTTAAAGGGAGCTCATCAATGGAATAATACAACAACACAATCTTTTGCCCTATTTTCTGTCTCAGTTATTTTCCCTTCAACATTTATTAAAATATTTTAATACGATTAATATTTAATTTAAGATATTTTGGACATTTAATTTTCCTAATTAAAAAATTTATTTGATTAATAATTCTAATTAATATGTTGAATTTATTGAATAATAAAACAATATTACAAATATCTTAATTATTTAAAATTTCGATAATTCAAATTTTTGTAAATAGATAAATACTAATAGTAGTTAAACATTAAACTACTATTACAAATAGTTTTGTATGCTGTTGTGTCGAGATTTATACACCTCGACAAGCGATCGGCATATATGCCGGACGACCGAGTTCACGACCGAATGAGCTGAGGCGACCTTGTCAAAACGAGGATAACAGTCCACCTTCGAGTATCTAGCGATCGACTCTCAAGGCGATCGCCTTTGGCACCTAGCGATCGACTCTGGTGCCCGACTTAGGATGACCGTCCTGTACCACGAACAGAGACCTTCGTCCGTCAAAGTCTATGAAGAATGGATCTCAAAGCAGCGCCCACGTGCAGATCCGCGACAGGCGCCGCATTTCATGGATCGTTGACCACAGCCTGTCACCACCTTATCACCTACCGACAGACCCGCCGAAAGGTACAAGGTGGGACCGCCCATGACATTGACTCAGACGCGTGCAGACTTCTCATTGGACCGCACAGCTGGCTGCCAGCAACTCCTGCGGACTTTAAATGAGACCAGCCCATGTGCTAAAGACGATCGCCCGCTTATTATAATACAGCCGAGGCGATCGCCCAGCAACTCCCAGTGCTATAAATAGAGAACTCCCAGCAACTGGAAAAAGGTTCTCTCCTCTCAGCTCACAACTACGTTGGCAAATACATACAAACATACATACTTCAGGCTCTTGACTTCCTCTCCCAAATCTACCTCAGGATTTCTCTCTCAGTACCTCTCAACCAGAAGACGGTCGGTAGAGGCAAGAAGTCTCCACAGCATAGATTCAAAGAGACTCGCAAGTCCAGGAGCTCAGATACACAGCTTATACACATTGTGAGAGACCGTCGATTTCTCACAGTCGTCACAGCACCCCATCGTTGTTACAAGAACTCACAGAGCATCATATCTAGTTCTTCCAGCAATCTTCACGCTCATTAGCTAAGATAACTAGGGTCTTTACACTCATTGTAATTGTACTCTAACATTAATATTTGTACTCCAAAGTATTCGTATTAATAATATCTCGTGAGAGCATTCGAGCTCGGGACTAACAACCCCGGCAAATCTTGTGTTATTTACCTTTCCCACGGAAGTGTTCTCACACTTTGTTTGCTACTCGATCATTCCAGCAATATCTATCTCCGGATAATATTTCGGGTAGCAACAATTGGCGCTAGAAGAAGGGCCCCTCCAAAGCCTCATTTTTATTCATACCCTCCCGAAGAACACTCACTGTTCTCGGGGCATATACTTGAAGCGACACTCACTGCGCTTCAAAGAAAAACCTTCAGAATCATGACGTCTGCCACCACATCGAAGAGAGCCACTCTCCGAACCGCCGGACATCATATCCCGGCTAGATCCGAGCCCCATCCGACGGTAGAGGGTAGCCGCGGCGATGCGAGCCTCTCGATCCCTCACTTGAGGGACGGCCCCAGCCTTTCGCTCGACCAGTTCCAAACCGCGGAACAGATCGAAGAGGCTATGGCCATCCTAAAGGAGCGATGGAGAGCATGCGCGACGACCGCTATAACTCCCTCGGCCATCCGCCGTGTGGGCAAACGGAAGTTCAATGGGTTACTGGGCGAGCGAGCGTCAGAAAGCTACGATTCGCGAGAAGAGGCTCTCGCGCGGCCGGATGGTTCCGTATTCAGTCGCTTGGGAAGCGACCCATCATGGCGACCGGGGCATTCTGGCCCCAACCACGAAACAACGGAATCCGAGTCCGTCACCAGGAGTTCGGCGTACCCAACTCCCAACTGAATATAAGTCAACCGTTTGACCCCCACTCCGAACGCCCGGGGGTCAGTACTTGATCGCCTCGGCTCCCGCTCCGAGCGCCTAGCCGCGAGCAGCCAGGCCACGGCGATGGTCTCTATGCAATGCCAGCTCGACGAGATGAAAGCGCTCCTGGATACTGGGACAAGCACCAGTAGAAAGATCATCGGACCAACCGAGCCACTCGCGGTCCACATCGAGCTTGCCCCCGTACAACCAAGGATCGCTCCTCCCAAGACACCTCTATATGGAGGGATATCGGATCCCGAGACCCACCTAAGCAAGTTCCGGATCTACATGACCGGGTGTGGGGCATCAAATGCGACCAAGTGCCGAATTTTCCCGTTAACTTTAGGCGAGCTGGCCCATAGGTGGTACGTCTCACTACCACCGCGATCGATCATCTCCTTTGAGAAACTGGCGAGTGACTTCACGTCATACTTTGCCGCCAAGGTCGCCAGACCAGAAGGCCCCCATCGCATGATGAAAATCAGGCAGGGGGAAGATGAATCCGACACAGATTACATCGACCGAGTGGATGAAATCGTCCTCACCGGCGAGCCCATTAGTGACGAGCTCGCTCTATACTCGGTCCTGGGGGGATTCTATGGTCATTCACCCATGTTTAGACATCTCACCAAGGATATCCCCCCAACCTACATGATCTTCCGCGCTAAGGCTGCCGACTTTCTAGCCAGGCAAAGGCTACTCACCCTCCGACTAGGCGAGGGAACGCCACCTCCTGTCCGAAAGACGGCGATTGCTAAAACTAAAAAGGCGGTCGCCAAGCCACCCGGCGATCTCAAGGCCTTTGAGGATGTGGAAACCCATCTCCTCCACAAGTTCAACCGAACTCCAGCCCACATTTTTACGCCATCAAGGGGCGCGAACCGCTGAACAAGCCAAAGGCAATTAGGGACCATGGTCATCTGGACCACAATCAATATTATGCCTACCACAAGAGTCCCGGCCACAACACCAACCAATGCCGCAACATCCTCAGGCAACTCTGGAGATTGTTCGAGGAGGGCAAGTTGGACAGTTTATTGGCTTAGCTGGAGCCCCATCGATCTCCCAACACGGTCGCCCGAGTCAACGCGAACAGGCCGGAAAGCTCATATGAGCCGACCCCTCGATCAACCTCGGCGACCATATCTACATGCTTCAATCAAGAGGAGGGTACTTCGGAAATCTCTACCCGATTCCCGCCTCGTCAAATCAAAGACTACTGTCTCAGCAAACACCTCGAAAAAAAGGATGACTCGCTCTCCCTCTAAAGTTCGTCATCAGCATGATGGACCTAGGCAGCGATCGCCTCCCCTAGCACAACGTATACCATCGAAGATCATCATCTGACATGATGGTCCGAGGTAGAAAAGTGCCGCCATGGTCGTGAAAATCGATTATACCGACGATCTGTCCATGCAAGGTTCCTTTGGGCTTCGATCGCTCGCCCTTCGTTTAAATACGAGGCGGGCATAGCCGAAGGACTCTCCAAAGCAAATCAGAGGATTACTCGCTCGCCCTCTAAAGTTCGTCATCTACATGAAGAACCTAGGCAGGCGATCCCCTCCTCTTACACAACGTATACCGTCGAGGATCGTCATCTGACTTGATGGTCGAGGTAGAAGAGTGTCGACATGGTCGTGGAAGACGATGGAACCATTCTTTGTGCCCGTGCAAGGTCCCTTTGGGCCACGATCACCCGCCCTTCGTTTAAATACGAGGCCAGCGTAGTCTAAGGGCCCTCCAAAATAGATCTGTGGACACGTTCGCCCACCCTCGAAGGTCCATCACTTAACATGGTGGATCCTTCACGGAGAATGCGACGCGTCCCTCCCCCCGTCTCAACGTATACTATCGAGGGTCGCTATCTTAATGGCATCCCGAGGTAGAAAAGAGCTAACAAGCCGCAGACGTGGAGTTGATTAATCCAACGACGCCCCGCGCAAGGAATCCTCCAGACCAAGACCGCACACCCTTCGTTTAAATACGAGGTGAGGCGCAGCCTACGAAGGACCCTACCAATTAAGTGAGTCGCGAGAACTTAGCCATCAGATGGAATGTCGCTCGCGCACAAGACACGGTTGTGGAGGTCAGTCCATCGAACTCCGCGATCGTGCACGGTTCCTCAAGACCGAGATGGACGGCCTTCCTCGAGGATTCGACAAAATTGAAGACTGCTCACTCAACGATTTATTTTCGTCCCCTTACTTTCACTAAGTGAACAAAAACAAGGGGTAGGTGCGGAGCTATATATACGACGATCGTCCCTATTCAATTACAGACGGAAATCGGCATTTTTCAGATGTTTGTGCAGCGATCGAATTTGTTGTAAAAGTTATCTATTTGAGTTTATCAATTCACTTGGAGCTATACACGCAAAAATCTCTCCTCACACATTTGTACAAAGTCACACAAAGACTAAAAAAAAGCTATCATTCAAGTAATAAATCGAAGAAACATACATTCATTTCATTACTTGAAATATCAGAGTATATACACGGTCGCCCAAAGGCCTAAGTATTACAAAGAAAAGCTACAAAATTACAAAGCAAAAAGCTAAGACAAATAAGAACGAAGAGCCTCAGGCCCCTGCCTGGCCTTCGCCTTCAACCTCCGGATCGGCCCGCGACCCTTCGCCAGCTTTCGGAGCTGCCTCCCCGTCCTCCGGAACGTCAAGATGAACAAGATTCGCCGGAGTCGGGTACCAGCTCAGGTCCACGCCAAGTTCCGAGAGGTCCAAGATTGGCACAGAGAAGGCAGGATGAAGAGGGTGCTCCAGCGCATATGCCTTGAAGTTTTCAGCAAGAGGGCCGACTGACACGTTCTAAGTGTAACTATCGCAAGTGCACGATATCGTATCAAGTAGTAAGTAGACTTTTTGAGTCCGGCTTATGGATCCCACGAGGAAGTTTGGTTATAATTTGAATTATACACTATTAGTCTATTTTTATAGATACTAAGATGAGTGAAACACACAATTAAAGAGTTTGGTTTAATAATTACAAAGATAATGCAATAATAGTTCTAATATTATAAGGAAATAAAAAGATAGCAATAATAATAGATTGATTAACGATAAAATGAAATAGTTGGGATTACAAACTTAGTTCGTCATTAGTTATAGAAGATGTATAGGAGATCATAAGATGAATTTACTTATTATGTTGTGTAGATTCGATTTTCCTTAAAAAGACGGTTTCTCTTTCGAACTATAAAACGCCCCTTACATATTGAATCAATCCACTATATTTCTATGTTGATTGACTTCAATACATAGCATTAGGATTTATGAAAATAACTCAAAGAATCATCTAAGCTCTAGAGGTATATTTCTATCCCCTAGAACAACTTAGAGTGAAGATCATTTGATCTAATCAAACATATTTTCTTTCGAAATATATGAAGACCATAAATATCGTCATTTATTGGCCAAATAAATAAAGATTGTTAAAACAATGAAAATCACACACAATAATAAGTAATTCACAATAGATCTTTATACAAACTTAAATAACATGACTAACCTTGTTTATAATCCCAACTAAAGGTAACTTAGCCCATGAAGGGTTTATTATACATAATACAAGCTTTGGTGGTCATTATTAGTTGAATCAAGAGAAAGAATTGACCCTCACTCCCTTAGTAGATAAAGGAGAAAGAAGCAATAAACTCTCTGAACAACATATGCTACACCACACTTACACAAATCACTCAAGAACACAAGTGTGTTCTTCACACAAAAAGAAAAGTTTACAAAAAGTGAAAAATTATATGATGAATGATGAATGATGAAGGATCTAAGGGGTCTATTTATACACATAAAGTCATCTAATAGCTCCAAAACTCCAGCATTATTACATTAGATCGGATCAATGCCAGCCATCCCCTCAATAATACACAAAAAGTATAAAAAATTAGACAAATTTAAACAATCCGTCAAGAGTTACGGCCGTAACATTAAGGAGTTACGGTCGTAACTTGGATGACTTACGGCCGTAACATTCTGTAGTTACGGCCGTAACTTGGCTTCGTCAATTTGCTCACTGGTTGCTTTGAGAGTTACGTTTCAGCCCAGAATTTCTCAGACTTTGCGTTTTTGCCCCAAATCTTCTTCGGATGATAACTTTTGATATATAACTCTGATTTTGAATCCGGAAAGACTGCCGAATTCGTCTCGGAAAGCCCTACAACATGAATATATCAAAATTCAACAAAGAGAATATTTAATAAACATGTTATTTCTTGAGTAAATCAGTTATTTAATCCGATTAAGACTAGATTTACATCATCATCCGATAAAAATAAAATTATTAAAAACTAATTAATTAAAAGTAAAAAATGAGTAGACTAGCTCAATTATGGGTGATATTTATCGATACAAACCATGGATAAGCGTATAAAACTGACACTTATCACCGACCTCCAGCCCTCCCTTCTTAGCAGCTCGGAGTGAGTCAGCGAACGCCATATAATAGGAAAACTCACTGACAAACTCCACGTTGAGAAAGGGATCGGCCTCGGTCGCCTCCAGCTTCCTTTTCAACTCAGCAACCGCCTATTGCGCACCCCGAAGCTCGGCCTCCCTTGCAGCCGTCTCTCCTCTCGCCGCGCCAGCTCGCTATTCAGACTAGCGACAGTCACCTTCAGTTGATCGGCCTCCTTTTCAGCGGCCGCGTGCAACCGTCGGGCATCCGTCATCTGATCCCGACATCGGTCGACCGTCGCCCGAGCTCGTTCATAATTCTTTCTCATCAGCTCAAGGTCCTGGCTCACCCATGTTGTTGCCCAAAATATTTATTCGAAGATTAAATACTGCTCGAAGACGGACAACAAACAACAATTTGCGGGAGCACTTCCGAGAGAAGATAAATAATATAAGATTTGCCGGGTTTGTTAGGCCCGAGCTTGAATGCTCTCGCGAGATGTTATTAATACAAATATTCGTGGATACAAGTATTAATGAGAGAAATCTAAATACAATGAGTGTAAAAAGACTCTGTTAATCCGGCTCTTGAGCGAAGCTCGGTGTTCTTCGTCCCTGCCGATAGTCTGCTGGATGAGAGAGGCCGGGAGAAGAAGGACCGAATGATAGCTGTTGCCAAGAGTTGGAGATAGCCAAGTGCTGGATGTTTTGCTTCTGTATTGCGTGAAATCCCAAGGGAGTCGAAGTTCTGAAGCCTTTTGTGTGGTAAAAGTTCCGTCCTTGGACAAGTGTAGGGAGCCGTATATTTATAGTGGCAGCCGAGTCTTGTCCTTTGGTGGGCGATCGCCTTCCGGCTATTATAATAATGGGGCGATCGTCTGCCGGCCAATATTATAATGGGCCGACTGTCCCCGATTCACATGGGTTGTCGGCCTAAAGTCCAAGGTAGGTGCTGGCGCCAGCTGGGCGGTCCAATGAGGAGCCAGCACGCGTCCAGAATCAATGTCACATGTGGTCCTACTGACAACTTTCGGCGGAATCACTGTCACATGCGGCCCTACTGACAACTTTCGGCGGCTTGTCGGCTGGTGGAGAGATTCTGCCAGGCTGTGGTCAATGATCCGAGATTCGCGGATCTTGTCTCAGTTCTTGCACGTGGTGCCAGTTTTGAGGCTCAGCCTTTGCCGACTGGATGGCCATCGGCCCTGATCGACATGAGGCGGTCGTCTCTAGCTGGTCATCAGAGGTCGTCATCGGCCAGTTGCTGAGGGTCGGCATTGGTCGGTCATCAAGGGTCGGTCGGCAGATGCCGAGAGAGGATCGTCCGCTTGTCGGTCGCCAGGAGTCGGTCGCCGAGTACCGAGAGACGATCGTATTTGAGGTCGATCGCTCGGCACCGGGACTTGTCCTGGGACCTTCGGTTGGCCGATTTAGCTTGTCCGCTGGGCAAAGGCTCGGCCGCCTGGTCGCTGGTCGGCAATTCTGCCTTGGCTGCTCGGCAGTGACTCGGTCGCCCGATCTCCGAGGCGATCGCCGGTCGGAGAGTGTTAATTCTTGACACAACAATTGCCCCCCAGCTTGCTTCTATGTTGAAGACATGGGGCGAGGTGGTTCTTGCTGGCGATCGTGTAAGGATGAGGATGGGTGATCCTGCTGAGCTGACTTAGGATTCGGACTTGGGCTATCATGGTCGATTGGCTAGCTATCTTTCGGTCTTGTACCTGCAAAAACAACATTGGTCGATCCCCCTCGGAAACTTGGTGGTTTCGCTTTGTTTGAGGAATCGTGCACAGTCGCGGAGATCGATGGACCGACTCCATGACCGTGTCTTGGTGCGCGAAGACATTGAGTGTCTCGTGACTCACTTTATTATGAGGGTCCTCTGTTAGGCTGCGCCTCGCCTCGTATTTAAACGAAGGGCGTGCGGTCTCGGTCTAGAGGAGTCCTTGCGCGGGGCAGCGTCGGATGAATAAACTCCACGCCCGCGGCTTGTTTAGCTCTGCTTCCACCTCGGCCCGCCATGGAGATGACGAACCTCGACGGTGTACGTTGAGACGGGGGTAGTGGCACGTGTCCACTGATTAATTTTGGAGAGCCCTCAGACTACGCCGGCCTCGTATTTAAACGAAGGGCGGGCGATCTCGGCCGAAAGGGACCTTTCATGGCCGAAGTAGCCGGTTCCATCGACTGCCAGGACCATGGCTTTGTGATGTGCGGTGGAGGCGATCGCGAGCCTTAGTCCCTCATGTTAAATGCTGGACTGTAGATGGCGATCGTGTCCTCCGGGTTTTTGATGATGTAGCGTGATGATCGGCGATCGGGCCGGAAGTCTGGCGATCGTCGCTCGGCTGCCGATCGCTTTATTCATAGGTCGATATTGGCGATCGGGTGGGAGATCGTCGTCCGGGCGCCGATCGCGCTGCTCACAGGCTAAGAAGGAACCTTTGCCTGGCCAGAAAATCTGCGGCTCTAGCCCGGAAGGCTGCGTAGGTTGTAGGTTGGTTCTTCGTGAGATGCCTGAACATAGGCGAAAAACCCTGAAATCCTCCTAGGACCGCGTAGAGGGCGGTCTCATCGCTTACGGGCTCGCCGTTGAGGATGATCCCGTCTACCCGGTCAATGTAGTCCGAGTCGGACTCTTCTTCTCCCTGCTTGATTTGCATCATGCGAAGGCGACCTTCAGGCCGGACGACTCTGGTGGCGAAGTACTCCGTGAAGACGTGCGCCAGCTCATTAAAGGAGCCAATGGACCGAGGTGGCAATGAGGTGTACCACCGGTGGGCGAGGTCGTCCAGCGTCATAGGGAACATTCGGCACCTGGTCGCGTCAGATGCCCCACACCCGGTCATGTAGATGTTGAACTTCCTCAGGTGCACCTGGGGGTCCGATCGCCCCTCGTACACGGGTGTTTGCGGGGGAGCGATCCTGTGTTGCACGGGGGCGAGCTCGATATCGATCGCAAGCGGCTCGCTTGGCTCGGCGATCGTCTTCATGGCGCCTGCCCTGGATTCCAGGAGCGCTTTCACGTCGTCGAGCTGACGTTGTAATGCGGCAATCGCCGTGGCTCGGCTGCTCGCTGATCGGCTCTGGGAGCGGGAGCCGAGGCGATCGTGTACCGATCTCCGGACTCCGCTGCTGCCGACCTCGGCAATTTGGCGAGAGCGGGCAGGCAGGATGCCTTACGGGGCCCGGGTAGGCGAGCTCACAGTGACGGACTCAAACTCCGTTGTCTCGTAGGCGGGCCGGGCGCCCGGTCGCGGTCGGGTCACGCCCGTGCGATCGAAGACGAGGTGCCCAGGTGGTGAGCGCCTCTTCTTGCGGACGAGAGCCTCCAGCGATCGCTCGGCGATGCGCCTTGAGCTTCCGCTTGGACTTCCGGCGGGAGGCCGAGGGGGTGATAGCAGGAGGCGCGTCGAGAGCACTCCGTCGCTCCTGCAGGACGGCCATGACCTCGTCGATATGTTCCTTGGTTCGGAGCTGATCGAGCAAGAGGCTCGGGCCGCCGCCCAGGGATGGGATCGAGCGTCTCCGACCGCGGCGGCTGCCTTCCACCATCGGCTGCGGCTCGGACTTGGACGGAATGGGGGGTCTGGCTGGCTGGTCAGCGGCTTTCTTCGACGCGGAGGTGGAAGACATGATTTCTGAAAGATTTCTTTGAAGTGCAGTGAGTGTCATTTCAAGTATCTGCCCCGAGAACAGTGAGTGTTCTTCGGGACGGTAGGTGTAAAAATTTGAGGGTTGGATGCCCTTCTTCTAGCGCCAATTGTTGTTGCCCAAAATATTTATCCGAAGATTAAATACTGCTGGAAGACGGACAACAAACAACAATTTGCGGGAGCACTTCCGAGAGAAAATAAATAATACAAGATTTGCCGGGTTTATTAGGCCCGGGCTTGAATGCTCTCGCGAGATGTTATTAATACAAATATTCGTGGATACAAGTATTAATGAGAGAAATCTAAATACAATGAGTGTAAAAAGACTCTGTTAATCCGGCTCTTGAGCGAAGCTCGGTGTTCTTCGTCCCTGCCGATAGTCTGCTGGATGAGAGAGGCCGGGAGAAGAAGGACCGAATGATAGCTGTTGCCAAGAGTTGGAGATAGCCAAGTGCTGGATGTTTTGCTTCTGTATTGCGTGAAATCCCAAGGGAGTCGAAGTTCTGAAGCCTTTTGTGTGGTAAAAGTTCCGTCCTTGGACAAGTGTAGGGAGCCGTGTATTTATAGTGGCGGTAAGTCTTGTCCTTTGGTGGCGATCGCCTTAGGCCATTATAATAATGGGGCAATCGTGCCGGCCAATATTATAATGGGGCGACTGTCCCGATTCACATGGGTCGGCCTAAAGTCCAGTAGGTCTTTGGCGCCCGGTGGCGGTCGATGAGGAGCCAGCACGCGTCCAGAGTCAATGTCACATGTGGTCCTACTGACAACTTTCGGCGGAATCACTGTCACATGCGGCCCTACTGACAACTTTCGGCGGCTTGTCGGCTGGTGGAGAGATTCTGCCAGGCTGTGGTCAATGATCCGAGATTCGCGGATCTTGTCTCGGTTCTTGCACGTGGTGCCAGTTTTGAGGCTCGGACTTTGCCGACTGGATGGCCATCGGCCTTGATCGACATGAGGCGGTCGTCTCTAGCTGGTCATCAGAGGTCGTCATCGGCCAGTTGCTGAGGGTCGACATTGGTCGGTCATCAAGGGTCGGTCGGCAGATGCCGAGAGAGGATCGTCCGCTTGTCGGTCGCCAGGAGTCGGTCGCCGAGTACCGAGAGACGATCGTATTTGAGGTCGATCGCTCGGCACCGGGACTTGTCCTGGGACCTTCGGTTGGCCGATTTAGCTTGTCCGCTGGGCAAAGGCTCGGCCGCCTGGTCGCTGGTCGGCAATTCTGCCTTGGCTGCTCGGCAGTGACTCGGTCGCCCGATCTCCGAGGCGAACGCCGGTCGGAGAGTGTTAATTCTTGACACAACAACCCGTTTGGCTGCATCCAAGGACTCCTTCTCCATAGCCACGATCCTGTCGGCAAACTCGGCGTTCTCTTTTCGAGTTGCCTCGAGATCCGCCTGTAAGCGAGTAGTAGAAGGGCGCCCCTCGAATTCCTGCACAGCCATCGTCGCCGCCTGGAGAGAGAGAGAGAGCGAAAATAGCTTGCATCGTATTCCCGGATCGCTGGCGTGCGATCGCATCTAAGTCCGTCGTCCAGGCCTTCGGCAAAGCAGAAATGGCCCGGTTGACACACAGTGGGACATCGCAAGCCGCGCGAGGAGATCGGCTCGCGAGGAAATCCAGCACCATCGGCGGGCAAGCCGGGTTAGTGCTACGGATCCTGCATCAAACAACAAAAAGTTAGCGCATCTCCCACGACCACATGGTAAAACTCAACAAGCTAGCAAAGTATACCTCTCGGCTCTCTCGGGTTCGCGACCAAAGTATGGTTTCCCGCGAGGGGTCTCAGCCTTGGCGATCGCCATATCTCTCAAGAAAGCCGCAGAGGGCGTAGGCTCATCCACCGGGAAGACCGCGGTGATCGGAGGCGCGGCGATCGGCACCTCGCTAGCAGGGGCAGAAACTGGAGGATCTCCCGACCTCTGCCACTTGCGGTTCGTCCGGAGCCCCTCCTCCCGAGTTTCCTCCTCCACTATGATCGGCTCTACAGGAAGCCTCACCTCTATAGCAAGAGGTAGCGCCACTGGAGGAACTCGAGATGACTTCTTCTGGCGAAGACGGCTCAGAACTCCGGGGTTCTACATGGCTATCTCCGCTTGTGGCTCCAATAAATAAGGAAAGCGGACCTCTACAATAAAGAGCAATCAAACAAACGGTCAGACACTCTCCAAGCAGGACGATCGCCAAGCAATTGGGGATCGCAGAAACTCATACCTGAGACCGAGAGATGTCGTGGGAAATAGAATAGCTGAGCAGACAGCCTAGAGCTCTCCTTGTTAATCCGGTGAGCGTCTAAGTCGTCGTCTGGCAAACTTCGTATCCGCTCCCAGACGACCAGAAAATCAAAAGGAAGCTCGTCGATCGTCGGAATATGGAAACCTTCAAAAAGAAAACCAAATTAGATCAGTTCAGAACATATCCGAACAAAGGGAGAGCCAGAACCCTTACCCGGATTCCTCTCCCGAAAGCTTGTGGGAATGTTCAGCTCGTCCGTTGGATTGTTGCTCGCCAATGTCTTCCATGAACCGACGACCTAGAACCACTTCGCCGGGTTGCCCCGCACCTTGTTCGGGACTCCGAGGATCACCCGATCGGATCGGCCTTGAATGTGATAGCCTCCGACCGACCCTTTTTGAGCCGTGAGCTTGAACAGGTGGTTCATCTCTAACGGCGAAGAAAGGCGGTACAGTCGGTGACCGCCAAACAAGGTGAGAGCACAAATGATCTGGATCCAGGCATTCAGCGTCAACTGGAGCGGCGCCACGTTCCAAGCCGCCAGCAAATGGGAGACAGAAGAAGACAAAGGGAACCGCAGCCCGACCTCCATGACTGCTTCGTTCACGGCGACCATGCCCTCCGGAGGCTGATCGGCCCGTTCATTCTCGGCCGGCGCAAATAGATCCACATCTGAAAGGACATGATACCTCGTCCTCCAGACAGCCAGGTCCTTCCTGGTTGCCGAGCTCCTTGTCTGACCGAGAGACCATGTAGATCGCTGCGCAGCCCGAAAAAGCGACCGCTTATGAGGTTGATAAGGATGAGCGATCGAGTATTCCCGGTAATCGAATTTAGGAGACGGACCGGCCAACCTCTCCATAATCTCAGCAAAGGCCACATAGGCCTGGCCAAAGGCACTATGCTGCTCTCAATAGGCCTTCACCGCTGAATCTTTCTCCATCTGCGAGCGTCTGTGCTCAACCGCTGCCTCCCTGGCAACGTCGGCTTCGTTGAACAGTGCCTCGACTTCCGCAGGGTCAATACCGGCCCGGATAGCCTCGGCAGCCGTCTCCAATTGGAATTCCGCGGAGGATCCTCCCCGGGCAGTCGAAGCCCCAGCGGCAGATGTGGTGCCCATTCCGTGCAACGAAGATGTTCCAGACATTTTCGAAAAGAAGAGGAGAAAAGGAGTGTTTTCTTACCAAGGATCGAATCGATCGACGATCGGCAGTCAAATCTTTAGAAAAATTCTTCGGTGATATTATCCTTCTTCTCCGATAAAGCGCGTAAGGGTCTTAACCCTGCAACCCAGCGCCCTTTTATAGGGAATGACAGGGACTTCTATGCAATTAAGGAGTATCTCAGGGGTCGGAGTGCAACCGTTGCAATTAATGCTCCATTGAAACCCGCGTACACGTCTTTTCAAGGACGCACCAGACGAGGAGTCATAAATAACCGTCGGTCTCCCCCAATAGGAACCCGACACGTGCCCCAGAGACTTTTCCGCATCCGCTGCCATTTCCCGCTCATTTTAGCGACCGACCAGGTCGCCCAAATTCAGAATCAATCCAATCAAAGACGATCGCCAGTTCTGTAAAATACAGAGTCACTCGTCAAAATTCAGCGATCGCCAATAGAACCACCTCACCCCACGTTTCCAACATCGGAGCGAGCTGGGGGGCAATTGTTGTGTCGAGATTTATACACCTCGACAGGCGATCGGCATATATGCCGGGCGACCGAGTTCACGACCGAATGAGCTGAGGCGATCTTGTCAAAACGAGGATAACAGTCCACCTTCGAGTATCTAGCGATCGACTCTCAAGGCGATCGCCTTTGGCACCTAGCGATCGACTCTGGTGCCCGACTTAGGACGACCGTCCTGTACCACGAACAGAGACCTTCGTCCGTCAAAGTCTACGAAGACTGGATCTCAAAGCAGCGCCCACGTGCAGATCCGCGATAGGCGCCGCATTTCATGGATCGTTGACCACAGCCTGTCACCACCTTATCACCTACTAACAGACCCGCCGAAAGGTACAAGGTGGGACCGCCCGTGACAGCGACTCAGACGCATGCATACTTCTCATTGGACCGCACAGCTGGCTGCCAGCAACTCATGCGGACTTTAAAGGAGACCAACCCATGTGCTAAAGACGATCGCCTGCTTATTATAATATAGCCGAGGCGATCGCCCAACAACTCCCAGTGCTATAAACAGAGAACTCCCAGCAACTGGAAAAAGGTTCTCTCCTCTCAGCTCACAACTACGTTGGCAAATACATACAAACATACATACTTCAGGCTCTTGACTTCCTCTCCCGAATCTACCTCAAGATTTCTCTCTCAGTACCTATCAACCAGAAGACGGTCGGAAGAGGCAAGAAGTCTCCATAGCATAGATTCGAAGAGACTCGCAAGTCCAGGAGCGCACACTGTGAGAGACCGTCAATTTCTCACAGTCGTCACAACACCCCATCGTGGTTACAAGAACTCACAAAGCATCATATCTGGTTCTTCCGGCAATCTTCACGCTCATTATCTAAGATAACTAGGGTCTTTACACTCATTATAATTGTACTCTAATATTAATATTTGTACTCCAAAGTATTCGTATTAATAATATCTCGCAAAAGCATTCGAGCCCGGGACTAACAACCCCGGCAAATCTTGTTTTATTTACCTTTTCCACGGAAGTGTTCTCGCACTTTGTTTGCTACTCGATCATTCCAGCAATATCTATCTCCGGATAATATTTCGGGTAGCAACATATGCATTATAATAAGTATTTTTGAAATCCTTAAGATAAGGGATAATTTATGGTCATTTTAGGATAAAATTGTCACTTTGAATTAAGTACACAAGTCTTTCTAGGTACTGTAATGCCCGGATACTTAATGTATAGTTATCCTGTATTAAATCTTGTAAGATTCGACTTTGTGACGTATTAATCGATGATTGATTTCCCATATTCGTATTCCCTACATATTTGTATTTTTCCATGCATGCATGCATAATCTGCACGTGGTAACGTACGCTAGATGATGATCTTAGCGTACGCTAAGAATGCAATATTACGTACGTTAGCTGTTGAGCTTAACGTACGTAAGCTCAGTCAACTCGATATCTGACAAGGGTCGGCGTGTGGGGGCCAGGGGAGATTCTTGAGAGGTTCCGCGTGAACTTAGACAGTTTTCCAGCTAAGCAAGTCAACGGACTTAACGTACGCTAATGGGGATTTTTAACGTACGCTAAGGTGCTAGATATTACGTACGTAAGGCATGTATGATAACATACGTAAGACAACACCACGAACAGGTAATTGAGCTCTGGCTAAACGTTAACGTACGCTAATGTTCGAGTATAGCGTACGCTAAAACTGTTACGTACGTAATAGACATTGGGTAACATACGTAATGGTTTAGAATTCTATTTATAGACCTCGACCCCATTTCATTTCTCATCCTTTCTTTGGCCGATTTTCGTGTTCTGGAGATTGTTCAACACCATATACCTCTCATATCATCATCCTAGCTCGAGTTTGAAGATCATAGACCATTGGGGATTGGTGTTCAAGCTCTCGGTGTTGAGTTTCTTCAAGTTTCTCCTTGTTCTTCACTATTTTGAGGTAGGTGATTCTTCACCAACTGGATTACGTATTCTTAGGGATGTTTTGAACATGTTTTTGAGATTATCAAGTCAGTTATATTCGTGCATAGTCGAACATCATGTTGTTAGAAGAATAATTTCGATTATGTTTCGGTTCTTCTTTGTTGTTTAGAATATTAATCGAACCTTGTAGTGTTTGGACTCCTAAACGTAGTATCATGAGGCTACGAACCTGATTATGCCAAGTTTATGGAGATTATCAAGTTCTTATGTATTACATGATGAAATAATGCGTATTGGGAAATTTAATGGATTGAACTTAGGGTTATTTCCTTGAAGAAGGAGACACGTGAACCTACTAAATAAGTTCTTACGGTGTTCTTCGGGGTAATTCCGATATCTTGTTGTTTTGGATTAATGAAGGGTATGATTAAAATCATTGTAAGAAGAATTATCTTGTGGTATATTGAAGAATCCGACCGTAGGATGCATTTGATTTTAGATGGGATACTATGAGCTTTTGTCGGGTTAGTATCCTAATGTTGATTCAAATCCGAAATGGTATAGGGCAGATTAGTAAGCTTGTATGATTGGGAATATCACGCCCTTTTGATGTTCTTATGATGTTTAGAACGATTATCCGGAACCGTTAGTTATACCGATGTTATTGTTCGCTGAAGGTTCGGGTTTTGGTGGATTGATCGAGTGAGAGTTCTTCGAGCTGGTTGAAGATTTATTTTTCGTAGTAGCAATCCTTATCGCCATTTCTAAGGCAAGTATCGCATTTTTGAATATTGGATTAATATTGAGGATTTTGATCATACATATTGTTATTCATGTTGTTGTGCTTGATCGTTGGACGGGTTTTCCACCATGCGTTGGTCCGACGGGATCATCATGGGATCTATACTGAGGGTGCTGGATCGTTGGAATACCCTTTGATATGTTGATGGAATCACGTGGATTCGCATCGATGGATTTCGGTGGCGGAAGTCCGTTTTATGTAATTTATGATGTATTGTTGTTGCATATCCGATTTATATTATGATACTTGTACTACCATCGTTTTGCTAACCCCTCCGGGGGTGGACATTTGTTTTGATGTTCAGGTAGCCGAGGAGCGGGGAAGCAACCACAGTACCAACATGACGATGGAGTGGCGCAGTGATGTAATTTGTTGTTGTCTTATTTTCCAGTTACTTTTCAGTACTCGAGTACGCATATTTTATTGGTGTTTGGAATGCAATAATGGACTCATTGTTGAACTGGTTTTGAATTGTAACCTTAATGGTACTTGGTATTATTATTATTTTCCGTATTTTTCAAATTAGCCTTGTAAATTCTTATATAAAGGATTTACGGCGCTGTAATTATTCCGAATATATCGGGGTGTTACAGGTGCAAAGTCCTTTCTACCAGCTTTTTCAAAATCAACATTTGGGCCAAAAAAATAATCTAAACTTATGTTTCTTGATTCAGGTAATAGATAATTTATAAATTTAAATGAGTTCAGATAATTAGCATTCTTTCTAGGAAAATATCTAACCTTTTCAAAATTAATGTTTTGGACCAATAAGTTTGATCTAAGCTTGTATTTGTCGTATTATGTAATTAGATATTTTATAGGTTTAAACGAGTTCAAAATTAGTAGGCATTACAATACATATTTCAGACAAAATATGTAGTAAAATCAGTTTTTAACCGAATTTGGGACAGGTACGAGTATATAAATTTTATATCGAGTTTCGTAGATTGTATTATTTTCAAATTAGTAATTCAAATTTAATTTTTAATCTTTTATCATTTACACTATTTATTCTTAATATTCGGGCTTTCATCAAGATGGATAGCCAATTATCGTAATAACTTATATTTAATTATTTAGATATTTTATAAATTTAAATGAGTTTGGGTAATTAGTGGGTCCTACTATATAGGTTTGAGATGAGAATAAGTAGTAAGATCACATTTCAATCTGATTTGATACGAGTAGGTGTATATAAATTTTAAAGGGATCTGAGTGGCTGAACCTTATACTCGCCATTTTGGGTATTAGTATATAGGTTTAAAACACAAGCGGGTAGTAAGTCACAGTTTAATTAGATTTGAGATGAGTACGAGTATATAAATCATAAAACGGTTTTGGTGGTCGAACTGTCCTTATTATTCAATTCACTGACATTCGCCGTGATAAACGACATCGGATGACTGAACCCTAGCAAAATATTAATTTATTTATTTTATTTATACTTATAAATTACAATGTAATGTGATTTTCCGTCGAAAATTCGACGGATTGGACACTAGTCTCTTTATATATATAGGATACCCTTGATGAGAATAACACATTTTTTGCCTTGTGTCTTGTCTACTGTATTTTTCCCTTCAATAGATTATCAATACATAATTGCTCTAAAAAAGACAATAATTTTTATCAACAACAGAAAAAACTCCTTCTCCAATAGCCTAAAATTAAAAAAAAAATCAATAATCTTAACCACATCGCAGCCGCCGCATCTGTCGATTCCCGCAGCCCAATCCGGATCTCACACCCGCGATTAGGGGTGGCATTTCGGAACCGAAAATCCAAAACCGAACCGAAAAAATCCGAAAAAATAACCAAAAAAATCGAAACCGAAGAAGACCGAACCGAGAAACAAAAAAACAGAACCGAACCGAACTAATTTGGTTCGGTTCTCGATTCGGGGTAGAGTGGAACCGAACCGGACCGAATGGACCGAAGTCAAATTTCAACATACTAAAATGACCTTGTTTTTGTGATTTTGGTGTGTTTCGAATTTTAGTATAATTCATTTTCTTTTGTAAGACCCTCATGAGTCCAAGAAGGACCGATAATATCTTCGTGAATTTGTGATTGATTAATTTAGGTTGAGAGAATGAAATTTCTGTGGTTTACGATTGTTATATATTTTGAGATATTTGGAAATTCTTTATCTGAAACTTTTATCTTGAATATATATATATATATATATATATATAACTCTTATTGCTTGTTGTTATATATAACTTATTCTATTGCATATAATATTTGAATTTATATTGTGAAGAACCGAAAAAACATCAAACCAAATCGAAACCGAACCGAATATTTATAAAACCGAATAACCGAATCGAACCGAGCCAAACCGAAACCGAATATTTGGTTCGACTCTCGATTTCGGTCAAAAACCGAACCAAATGGGACCGAGTCCACCCCTACCCGCGACTATGCACCTTGTACAACCAGTTTCAGATCCGATGAGACCCGTCGAACCCGTGAACAACCACCTTCAATCCCATACCAATAGTCTGCTCACGCAAAGCCCTCACCCTCGGGTTGCACACAACTCGTTGTTGGTTCTCACAACCACAGGTACCAGCCGCCCGCCCCTCCGATTCGTACGGCCCCAAAGACTGAAACATACCCGGCCGTAGACCCCCTTCTTTTTGACCAACCCGCAACCAGAAGTTGACCCGGGTCTCCAACACAGAGATCTACAGTGCCCCGTTGGATCCTCACATCAACGATCTATAGCAGACCTCCACCTGCAACTTGTAGATCGCTTGCCCCACCCCCCCCCCCCCCCCCACACACACACGATTCAGCAACTCTATGATTTTATGGTGGAAATATATGGTCCTACAAAACTAGCCGACCATAATAGCTGTAATGCCTAAGTTTCGAGGTCGAAATGAATTACACATCCGACCATAATATCTGGTCGCACAATGTTAGATAGAATCGCGAACGGGATTTTCAGGAACGCGCTGGAAGTGACGCCCATTTCAGCGAAAGTTAGGGAAGTGAGATTGAGATGGTTTGGCCACATCCGCAGGAGGCAGGCATCTGCTCCGGTGAGGAGGGTCGAGAGTTTATTGGTTGTCGGGAGAGGAGGAGAGGCAGACCGAGGAGGACGTGGGAGGAGCAGCCGAGATTAGATTTGAAGGCCTTAAACCTTTCCGAGACCATGACTATTGATATGTGCGCTTGGAGGCGCCGGATCAGAGTTGTGAATTCTTTTGTAGGGAGCGGTGCTGTAGTTGAGAGCCTCAAGGTTGGGTTGTCTCGGTTAGCTTTGACCTAGAGCATTGCATTTTTTACTTTTATTAAATATTTTATCCTATTGTATTTGCTTGGTGTATTTTTGACAGGGAGCTGTGCGCAGAGTCAACCTCTCTTTTGTTAGAGCAATGTTCATCGGGAGTGAAGTAGCCAAATTCCGCGTAGGTAAGTCCCATGTGGATTAAGCCATGAGCTCAGGTATGGTCTCGAGCTTTTTTCGAATCATATGTTTTCCTTTGTATTTATCACACGAGATTCTGCTGTGCACTAAGATGGGGGTCTTCACGGAAACAACCTCCCTACCGTAATAAATAGGGGCATGGTCTGCGTACATCTTACCCTTCCAGACCCTGCTCTGAGAGGGATATACTGGGTATGTTTGATTTGGTTTGGTTTATCTGATATCAAACAAGATATTAAGCCTAGTCCAGAACTTTTAGATCCAACCTGCTCGCAACCCATAACCTCCACCAGAATGGTTCAAAAAAATAATTCCTATTATTAAAAACTTATAATGAAAATACTCATGATAAATTGTGAAAATACATTTTTACTTTTTCTTGTATCAAGATGACTGATCCAACTCGTCCGAAATTTGATATCTTAGACTCGTAAGGGCTTGAGTGCCGTAGATGGGTATATGATGTAGAGACCATATTTGTCGCTAATTATAGTGTTACGCTCCTTGACACCACAAACCAAGCACCGTCTGATAAGATGAAAGCGAGCGCACTTATGTTCCTTAGACAATGGGAATATCTACAGTTGAAATCCCCCAAAGAACTAGGATGACCTTAAGGGCCAGTTTGGGAACATTCATAACACATTGCTCTCAGAGTTGATTGTGCAATGGAATGAAATTTGCATTGATTATAAATGGATCAATAATTTCAACAAAGATACGCTCAGTCTCAAGGCACGCCTGAATTTATGTGGAAAGGACATCACAGAGGATAATCTGATCGAGAAATACTCGATCCACATTTCCTACTTCCGCCCTTATATTAGCAAACCGGTATTGGATGGAATACGATAGTAAATGTATCACTACCTTCAGTAAGCTAATCAATCTACTGTAAGTGGCTGAGAGGCATAACAAAGTGTTAGTGAGCAATAATGTCAGGCCAATTGGGACAAAGAAAATTTCTGAAGCCAATTATGGCAAAGTGAAAAAAGGAAACTACCACAATGAACAGGGGACTAGACGGGCAGACGTCGTGGTCGAGGACGTGGGGGTTCAATTAATATAATGTGAGGACTTGGTGCTTCCGGCTCCGCTAGTCAAGGAAACTACAAAGAGTCACTTTTGCTCGAGTTGAGGGCTCCAGTGTAGTTTGCTTGCTCAGCTCCGAAAGGGCACCAAAACTTGCATACTGATCAGACCGCTACTCCTTCTATGTCTAGTAGCCCCGCTGAGAAGATAAATTTGAATAGATCTAGATAAAGTCCATGAGCTCTAGGTAGTATAGCAGCTAAGTCAAGGATAAGAATTTGCGGTGGTCGCATCGGTTTTTCATAGACCTAAAATGGCACCCTACCCATTCTATCGCCCTTAAGGCTCGAGTTGGCGATAAACCATGCTATCGTTATGGAGATGCTGGATATTGGTACAAGAACTATCATGCAAGCAAGCAAGCCGTAGCTCACTACAATAAAAATAAAGTGTCCAAAGAAAGGGAAGCTCACTATATGGAGGAAGATGATCTAGACAAGTCCCCGATGTTAATTTCATAATCATCGATCGTCGTATTAAGTCATACAAGCCACAGTCCATATAGGTACCCCTTTATGACAGAATCCTAAAACTATATTTACTTTCTCATTTACATTTGGCGTAGTTACCTTAAGATGATTGTGTCGGTGTTTTCGTTTCAATAATGGTGTGATGCAACTTTATTTTTCAAACAAGATATTAATGTTGGTTACGTTATAGCTTTATTTCAAAGTACTGAATATTGCTTGAATGCTTATGGTTCAAAATTTCCCTCCCTTCAAAGGAATGAACCGAGGAGAATTTGAATGTTCTTAGAAATTAGCTTATATTCGTCGAGTTAGTCGACTACCAAACTTCGATAACTACGATGACTAGGTCCTCACAACTCATCAAATGGCAAGGTAATGCCCAATTCGTGATGCCTAAACGGCAGTCTTTTCCATGTTATTGATACTCTTATACACCTAGAGCCCCTCAAACCTTACTTAGCTTCACTAATATACATAGCAATGGTTTTCATGGTGGACCTACTGTGAGAATGGAATAGAGTTTATTTTACCACTTCTAATGAATGTGGACATAAATGCATTTTAGAAAAATTCAGGAGTTAATCTAGTGAACTGTACCTCACTACTATTAGGATTTTCAAATCCTATGTTGTCACCAACAATATACTTTGGGACACAGACTCATATAGGCTTTGACACGATAAACTAGGTCATCCTGGTCGAGATATGATGGTCAGTATCCCAGGAACTCGTGCGGACATCCTTTTTTCGGGTGAAACTATGGCAACAACTCAGCAGAAAGAGCATTGTTGACATTAATCATGATATGTCATTCAAAGAACATGATACGTAGGCCCCTTTTTACACATTTCACCATTTCAAAAGCACATGAATCATTATGCAAAGCTTGTTCTTTAGCCAAAGTAGGAGTGAGACCTTCATACATTAAAGATATAAAAGCGAACTTTTCATTCTTAGACCGAATACAATGAGATATTTGTGGACTCATCCATCCAGAATGTGGACCCAGTTAAGTATTTTATGGTTTTGATGGATGCTCCGACAAGTTGGTCATATGTGTAACACCCCCGAGATATTCAGGGTATGCTACAGCATCGCAAATCCCGTATGGAACTCACAAGGCTAAATTCACATAAAATCCACAACAAAAGAACTTCAATGAATTTTCCAACATTATCAAATCACCCAACCTTTATCGGATTAACCGATGAAACTCCAAAGGTCGTACTCAATCCACAATAGACAACAAATCCGACATAACCAACAAGAAGAAAACAATCCGTATAGTACTCGAGTACCAACTAACCATTTGTGACAAAACAAAAATCTCAACAACCAAACTCAAAGAAAAACAAAACACACTGACAATTCACAGTATCACGCCTGCCCTTCATCGTCGTACTGCCCCGGTACTCGTCCAGTCGCATACTTCGCACCTGAAATACATGAAATGTACTTCCCCCAAATAGGGTTAGCCGTGGAATAGCTAGCACAAGTAATACAAACAAACTCTTACATCTTACAATATCAAAGCACATGCATCAATATTTTCAAAAACAATTAAGATAATAATTTCTTGAAATGCAATATCTATATATGTATCACAGAAAAAAAACAAATCCTCCCGATTAACTGTGGACCCAACCATGCGCGGATCCCTCCGAGGCCCCGTTAGACCCTCCCGGAGTGGTTAACCCCAATGTTTGTGGACCCAACCAAATGTGGATCCCTTCGAGGCCCCGTCGGACCCTCCCGGAGTGAACGTATACGTTCTAACACTCATACACATCACTTTGCACATTAAGAATGTAAGTTCGTAAGAATTACTTGTCTTTGAGACATGAAGGAATTTTTTGAGATGGTAAACGACCACCGTTGAAAGAACTCGGAAACTTCGAACCCAGACGATTCGTAAAACGACTGTTAACAACAATACGACTGCAATTTATGTTTGAAATACGCCCGAAAACCCCGCCTACTATACATGTAATCTAAAAATATATTCGACGAGGGCAGATTGCAACTAAACCCTCTCGATTTCATAAACACACCGAAATTTACCTTGAATTCGCAGGGCAAACAAGAATACGATGAAGATTAATCATATTTATCATGAATTAATCAATAGTTTGAAGCTACGAATACCAGACACGAGGAACCCCCAAATTTCCCAAAAATGAGGGTTCTAGCGATTTACCTCGAATCAAAGACGAAGAAGATGGATTGATGTTGTTAATCTACACCAAAACTCCAAGGAAGATGATAGCTAGATGATTGAAGACTCAAAATCGCTCCAAAATCGCCTAAGAGTTGCCCAAGCCGCAGAGGAGGAAGAGAAAAGATGAATAAACGCGTCTGAGGTCAACCCACGGTTTATATATCTGGCCGAACATAACGTCTGTTGGGATTTGGTCCAGCATCCTGCCTGCATGGGCTTAAAAATACGCGAGGCGCGGCTTGCAATTCGACCTGTGAGATCTGCACTAGAAAGTGGTTAAATGAATTGATTTAGACTACTCATACCAACAAGATGCATCTTCTTTTCTGGTAGCCATCTCATAGAAACTCCAAAGTTAAGCGTGCTTGGCCTGGAGTAGTTATGGGATGGGTGACCCCCTGGAATGTTTCTCAGGTGCGCGTGAGTGAGGACAAAGCGCGCTGGAAAAGACTTGTGTTGGTACAGTGAGGACAGTCTTCATCATTCTAGGGACCAACAATTGGTATCAGAGCAGGTCACGTGTGCGGATTCTCTAGGAGTATCCTACAGTAGAGGCTGCAAGAGTATTGGAACTAAGAGATGAGCATGCAACAAATGTTGACAGTTGACCGGAACTAAGATGTTGGCGTGGTGGAGGTTGTCAGGTGCTGGAGGGCTATGTGATCAAATCTAGTATGTTGTAACTGTGATACTGGCGCAACAGAAGTAAATGCAACTGGAACAGATGCTGATGTCAAGTGTTGGAGAACTGTATGAATGAATCCAGCCGCTAGAGGGCTGTGTGATCAAATCTAGTTCGCGGAGGTTTCCAGACTATGGGGCTGAGATGCTGGTGTTGGGTACGGATTCGGATATTTGCGCCGTTTGCGGAAGCGTAAATATAAGTGCGGAAAATAAATGACACACGGATTTATAGAGGTTCGGCTATAAACGAGCCTACGTCCTCTCTAGGTATCTTTTTCAATAGGATCAAGATAAAAACCTCTACGCCTCTCTTCTATCGGTCGAGGTATAACCGTTACAATCACGTCTTCTATTGGTCCGTGATAAACCACTCGTACTTGTCTTTGTGTCGGTCCAAGTTAAACCGTTTTCCTTTTCTATCGGACAAGGAATCAACCTCTCTAGCTTTCTATGGGTACTAGATAAACCTCACGAAGATACCGATTGCGATTCTAACAATGCCGGATACTTGATCCTAATAACACCAAATCCAATCGTATCTTTTCTTTTACCACTCGTGTATGTTTTCGTGAATTCTCACTCAAACACTTACAATTAAGCTCAATATCAACAACAAGAATGTGTATAATAATATCACAAGAATAGACAATTTGCTCAAGGTTGTTGTACTCAAACAATACCATAGGGATGGTATTTATAGGCTCCATATTCAAACTAGCCGTTAGCTGCTGAACCTTCTTTACGTACGTTATATCCATTCCATTACGTACGTAAGCACCTTTACGTACGTTAACCCTGTTTGGTTACGTACGTTAGCATCTTCACAAAATAGTCCAGTGAGATTCGTCATTTGAGTTACGTACGTTAGACTTTCCTTTGTTACGTACGTTAACATGACATCACTGCTGACGTCATATATTCGTTGGATGCTATTCTGACTTTGACTCCTCCAATGTTCATCTGGTTTGAACTTGTTTACGTACGTTAACTTCATGCTATTACGTACGTTAATTGCCACACATTACGTACGTTAATGATCACATATTACGTACGTTAGCTTTGTGTTTTTCCAGCTTTTTGCACTTCTTTTTCTTCGATCCTTGGCTTCGTCTCTTCGTTGTTTTGTTTTGCTTATCAACATTAATCATCAAAACACTTTTAATTTATGTATGGAACAAAATGTTCCAACAATCTCCCCCTTTTTGATGATTACAAAGCAACACTTCGTCAAAGGGATTTTCCTGCAAAAATACAAGTATATGTATATGTGTATAGACCAAAGTCTTCGACTTTGTCCGTTTCGTTAGTTTCTTCTCCCATTTCTTTTTCGACTCCTTCTTTCTCCTTTCTTTTAACTTTTCAAATTTTTCGAATTTTTCATCGTCTTTTCGACGTCTCCTCATTTTTCTTTTTTGTCATTTTTTTTCGACTTCTCCTTTTCATTTTTCAACTCCTTCGTTTCTCCCCCTTTTAGGGTAAATCCCATTTTCGACTTCTTTTTCTCCTTCTCCATTCTCTCCCCCTTTTTGTTTTCATCAAAAAGTGGATAAAATATCAATTGAAATAAATAATACCAAAATATAAAATATGCATGATACAATTTATGAATAATTGCATAAAGGGTAAAAACTCCCCCCGAGAATAATATCTCCCCTTAAAAAATACTCCCCCTGAGTAAAATACAAAAATCAATTTTTGGGGATCCAACCTATAGTTGGTTTTTGTTTAGAAACGTAGACGATATTTGAAACGATTGTTCCTTTAGGAACCCAAATTTTCTTAATTTTTATCGTCCGTCTCGGGCTTTTGCAACTTGAAATATGATGCCCGATTTTTAAACACTTTTCGCAATGGGGTATTTTGAAATTAACGGATTCGTTTTTCGAACGTGGTTTGAATCCTAACCCCTCTTTATTTAAAGTATATTTTTGAACACATAACATTTGTTCAAATTTATCGTTGCCGCACGAGAATTTTCTTGTCAAAGATTTTAGTTCATCTTGAACTTTTAAAAGATCATTCTTCAAAATATTCTCATTTTCAATACACTTTGAATGATCGATTTCAACAAATTTTCCTTTCTCGATAATTTTGGAATTTTCAATTTCCAAAGATTTAATTTTAGACTTAAGGGATTTGATTTCCGATAATGCATTTTGAAAATCCGTATGTAATAACTCAAATGCATCAAAAAGTTCGTCACGGGAGGATGTACTTACTTGGCTTTCGACGTCGCTGTCGTCAAACGAACTCCGGGCCATGAGAGCGAGATTATTTTGATTGATGAACTCATCATCTTCGTCGTCATCGCTCCATGTTGCTACGAGAACCTCCTTCTTGGGTTTGACACGGCAATTTTTAGCAAAGTGGCCTGGTTTACCACATAATCGACAAGAGTTGTCGAATTTCTTAAATTCGCCCGAGATGTCTTTCTTTCTCCGGTTTAATAAGGTTTGAAACTTATTAATGTTTTTGGCATAATATGCCGATTCTTCGTCGCTTTCCTCCACCGGGATTTCTTCTTTCTTCCTCGAAATCTTAGCCTTCATGGCTAACGATCGTTCCTTCGGCCTCGGCTTGACACTTCGTGATTTTAAAACAATCTCATAATTGATTAGTGAACCAACAAGGGCACTAAAATCAAGCGTGTTGAGATATTTAGATTCCATAATCGCGGTCACGGTGCCGTCCCATTCGCTAGGTAGTGATCGTAAAATTTTCTTAACTTTTTCACTACTAGATAATGGTTTTCCGAATGACGCAAGTCCATTTGTGATGACCGAGAATCGGTCGAGCATATTGGTGATGGACTCGTCACCTTTCATCATGAATAACTCGTAGTCATGGAGAAGCATATTGATCTTCGTCTCCTTGACTTGAGTTGTCCCTTCGTGTGTGATTTCAAGAATTTTCCATATTTCTTTCGCACTCTCACACGACGAGATTCGATTGACCTCTTCGGGATTTAAGGCACAAAATAAAAGTTGGGTGGCCTTACAATTTAGATGGTCATTTTTCCAATCGGCATCGTCGTATTCTTCAAAAGATTTGAGCGTACCGTCGGATTTGATAGGAACTTTTGGGCCAAGGCAAATAATCTTCCAAATCTCTATATCGTAGGCACGAATAAAGATTGACATCTTTTTCTTCCATGTCAAATAATTTGAGCCATCGAAGAATGGTGGTCGGTTGAGAGCAAGGCCTTCGACTGGAGAGAATTGAAACGCCATTGGATCTTTTTCTCCTCGGATGTTAAGCCGCGTATTGGAGTACCGCTCCAATACCAATTGTTGGGTACGGATTCGGATATTTGCGCCGTTTGCGGAAGCGTAAATATAAGTGCGGAAAATAAATGACACACGGATTTATAGAGGTTCGGCTATAAACGAGCCTACGTCCTCTCTATGTATCTTTTTCAATAGGATCAAGATAAAAACCTCTACGCCTCTCTTCTATCGGTCGAGGTATAACCGTTACAATCACGTCTTCTATTGGTCTGTGATAAACCACTCGTACTTGTCTTTGTGTCGGTCCAAGTTAAACCGTTTTCCTTTTCTATCGGACAAGGAATCAACCTCTCTAGCTTTCTATGGGTACTAGATAAACCTCACGAAGATACCGATTGCGATTCTAACAATGCCGGATACTTGATCCTAATAACACCAAATCCAATCGTATCTTTTCTTTTACCACTCGTGTATGTTTTCGTGAATTCTCACTCAAACACTTACAATTAAGCTCAATATCAATAACAAGAATGTGTATAATAATATCACAAGAATAGACAATTTGCTCAAGGTTGTTGTACTCAAACAATACCATAGGGATGGTATTTATAGGCTCCATCTTCAAACTAGCCGTTAGCTGCTGAACCTTCTTTACGTACGTTATATCCATTCCATTACGTACGTAATCACCTTTACGTACGTTAACCCTGTTTGGTTACGTACGTTAGCATCTTCACAAAATAGTCCAGTGAGATTCGTCATTTGAGTTACGTACGTTAGTCTTTCCTTTGTTACGTACGTTAACATGACATCACTGCTGACGTCATATATCCGTTGGATGCTATTCTGACTTTGACTCCTCCAACGTTCATCTGGTTTGAACTTGTTTACATACGTTAACTTCATGCTATTACGTACGTTAATTGCCACACATTACGTACGTTAATGATCACATATTACGTACGTTAGCTTTGTGTTTTTCCAGCTTTTTGCACTTCTTTTTCTTCGATGCTTGGCTTCGTCTCTTCGTTGTTTTGTTTTGCTTATCAACATTAATCATCAAAACACTTTTAATTTATGTATGGAACAAAATGTTCCAACAACTGGCAGGTATTGGGAGGGGGATTGTTGGGATTCGGTCCAGCATCCTGCCTGCATGGGCTTAAAAATGCGCGAGGCGTGGCTTGCAATTCGACCTGTGAGATCTGCACTAGAAAGTGGTTAAATGAATTGATTTGGACTACTCATACCAACAGGATGCATCTTCTTTTCTGGTAGCCATCTCATAGAAACTCCAAAGTTAAGCGTGCTTGGCCTGGAGTAGTTATGGGATGGGTGACCCCCATTCTAGGGACCAACAACGTCCGTACGCTAAGGAGCTTAGCGTACGCTAACTCGATAACGTACGTAATAGTCTACATATTACGTACGTAGGGGCTCGACGGAGCTCTCTCCCCGATTTCCTGAAGACCTTAACGTGGCTAACGTACGTTAGGAAGACCACATAACGTACGTTATGAATTGCTAATAACATACGTATGAGTCCCCAGTTCAGAACCACAGTTAGCCAACAATTGTGCAAAAGTGATACGAAAACCAAAATGTGATGATTAACGAAATGTGAAGACACAAATACAAAGCGTTTGAAATGACGAACTTAAGCGCTGAAAGAAAATTCGATTCCGATTACCGGAAGGTTCAGAATACGACCACGAAAGTAATTACCCTAAACTTTTAGGAAATTATAAAACGACCCGAAACAAATCAAAAACCACGATACGGAAACGAACAACCCCGCCGAAGCTCACAACATATCTAACAACATTAAACAAACTCGCACAAAACTTGAAACGACAGTTTCGCACAACAACCGCACAAAACGAGCCGACAAGCGTAAAAATTACTAATAAACACAAAATCGATTAAAACAATTCCGAAACATGCTCGGATACCAAAATATGCAGAATTAAGCATCATCAAAACATCAAATCGGTTATAAGCGAGTCGCTGAAAATGAAAAATATACCTAAATAGAAATTAATAAGTGAATAGCATGGTTGTAAATGAATAAGTGAATCCTATGGATATGTTTGGTGTTGATGTTGTGCTTTGATAATGCATATGCACGTATGTTACCTCATTTCGGTGCGTTGTGATTTGCCACTTGGGTCGTGCTAAGTGTTTGTTGTCTTTGTGTGGATTATTGTGATATCCTTGTTGTCCTATGTTATGTGTGTGAATGTGTGGACATGGACGAGGTCTACGGTGCCACATGACTTGTGATCATGTGGTCAGGATGCAACAAGTGATGATCCAACCGTGAGAGCCTAAGAAAACTATAGTGACACATGACTTGTGATCATGTGGTCGGGATGCAACAAGTGATTGATCCAACCGTGAGCGCCTAAGAAAATCTACGGTGACACATGACCTGTGATCATGTGGTCAGGATGCAACAAGTGATTGATCCAACCGTGAGATGATGTGGCATGTGATCACGGTGGTATGGATATGATTTTGGATGTGTTTTGCCAGGTCGAGTACCTTGGACGTGTTAACAAGATTTGGTATCTTGGGTGGTTATATTCTGTTGACTTTATGTCCGTCGAGGACACGTGGCGTGGGCTATGAACCCTGTGAATTGTTGTTGTTTTTTTATTTGAGAAAGCAAATCTTTAGGTTGTGACCCCTTTCGATTTTTGTTGAAAGAGAAGGATTCGATAAATCCTAAATTGTTTTCCGTTAAAATCCCGAGGGCATTTTAAAACATTTTATCAATCGTTCTCTTGATTTGTGATCTTTCGAATTTGGAATATTTTCTCAAACTCTTTGCCCCGAGAAGTATCTTTTGTTATTCTTGAATCTTTGAGGATTTCTGATTATTATTATTCTTGAAATATGATTTGTGTGACTTGTATTTGCACTTTGTACTTGCACTAGCAAAATAGTAGAATTTTGCTAACCTCCCAGAAATTGAGGGGTGGATGTCTGTATTGCACTCAGGTACGTGCAGGGTCCTGGGGAGCATAACACAGGGTTGGCACGAAGGATGATGAGTGATGATCGAAACTAATCACATGAGGACCCGTATGATGTTGTATTGGTTTAGTTGTAGTTATTTTCGCTGCAGTATTTTTCTCCGTTGTATGGGAGCGTGTTGTATTTTGACCCCTGCGTGGGTATGTATTGGGATTTGAGTTGTATGTATTAATTGAAAAACCAAATCGGTCTACCGGGTCATTTTAGCCTTAACGACGATGTTGAGATGTTTGATTTTGTTACCAGCCTGCTAGATCTTTGAGAAAAGGGTCTACGACGTGTAATATCCCTGAGTGGATTGGGGGTGTTACATAAATGGTATTAGAGCTTAGGTTGTGGAAACATAGGCTGTCGAGTCAAGTTATGTCTGTTGAGTTTTGTCTCGTCGGATTTTGTCTGACTGAATCGTGTCGCGATGCGTTGTCTGAGTTTGTTGGTCGTGATTAGTATCGTGGGGCGATCATCATTTTCGTGCGACCTGTGGATGTAAGTCTCCCTTCTTTGTGTTGTGCCTCGTGTGACACGAGCTACTTGTATGATTATTTGTTAAGCGATGGAATCTTTATGTAGATTTTGGTTTCGTGATATGTGTTTATCTGACCCTCATATTTTGTTTATATGAGGAGTGGTGTCGCTGCTAATGTATTTTTGACTGTTGATTTTGTCCGCTGCTAATGATTTCCAAAATGATTTGCTCGTACTGCAAGTATTCTCGTGAAACCCTTACGCTTAATATGGAATGGTAATGTATATGTGTGTGATTTTCTCACTCCGGGAGGGTCCGACGAGGCCTCGGAGGAATCTGTGATTTCGCTCCTGATTCACGAGCTTGTTGCCTAGCCAGTCCGGGAGGGTCCATAGAGGCCTCAGATGGGACCAGTGGTTTCGCCCTGGTCCTAGGCAATGCATGTGCGTGATTTATAACTATGGCCAATTCGGGAGAGTCCATAGAGGCCTCGGATGGGACCAGTGGTTTAGCCCCGATCCTAGGCGGTTTTCAACTGTGATATTTGACGGTTTGTTTTTCGGGAAAAGTCATGTCTTGATTTTATTTTGAAATATTTTGATACATGTACTATGAGACGTGTAAGAGAATCTCGATACGTGTGAGTTTTGGGCATTCTGGCCTATTGCTTGAGTATTTTAGAGAACAAATTTCGAGACGTACTTTTAAAATAGATTATTTCCTCGCGGTATTTTCAAGGTGACTACTAGTACAACGGTATGTTTCAAAAATTTTCCACTTTGGGGACCAAAATATTTTGAGATATTTTCAGTAATTTAGAAACGCATTTGCTTAGACCCGAAGGTCGAATAATTCTGAAAGTTTTTAACTGAAAGGAAGATGTCCTCATTTTTATCAAATGCAAGACTATTTTTCAAAGTCTCGATAACGATGTTTGTACTACTTTTTGAAATGTGATACTCAAGATCAACTGGTGTTTCCATTTTTTTTTTCAAAAAGGTGGTTTTCGTTTTTAAAACCTATCATTTCCTGCTTGTGGTCAGAGAATGTGTGTATGATGTTAGCATTGTCGTTAGGGTGTTAGCCCTCCGAGTTGTGATTGAATTGGTGGTGGGAGCATTGAGTCGTTCGCCATGCAGTCGTTGTGTTAGCCCTCCATGAGAGGTGTGATGTTGGTATTAAATGTTTGTCGCCGTGTGGTGATTTGCGTGTTATCACACCTGTGCGAGCTGTTAGAGATTGTGCTTGTATGATTGTGTGCATATGTGATTACTTCACGATGTTTTGTAGTTGTGTGTTGATTATCGTTTGAGCCGTTGAAATCGCCGAACGATGCCGTCGTTGATGTGATTTTCGTATGTGTGTTGCCTTACATGGTAATCATTGTATGTGTTATGTGTTATGATTTTCTGTTGTGCTGAGTGGTTACTTATTCATTATGCCGAGGGGCAGAG
This sequence comes from Orobanche coerulescens, assembly GCA_033398695.1. Lineage (NCBI taxonomy): Eukaryota > Viridiplantae > Streptophyta > Magnoliopsida > Lamiales > Orobanchaceae > Orobanche > Orobanche coerulescens. The sequence goes on along the minus strand of CM065807.1, from coordinate 195,681,151 downwards.
GTCGTGGTCGTGGTGACCAGACGTGTGATCAGGATCGTATCGCCGGATGGTGTTAGTATGGGTGTTGCCACTATTTTGCAGCAGGTAGCTGCACAGATGACTCAGTTAACCCAAGCAGTTCAACGTAATACAGATGTGACCCAGAACATTGGTGCAAATCAGTGGCTTCGAGAAGTAGTTCGTATGAATCCCACTCGTTTCGCTGGTGCAGCAGATGCATTGGGCTGGGATGGTTGGCTTTTTCCAGTTGGGAATGATATTCTAGGTAGTTGATTATCCAGAAGAACGTGAGTTGCCTGCCACTCAGTATCTTCTTGACAAGGATGCCGTTAATTGGTGGGAGGTTGTTAAGCCTCGAGATCGTGTTGTCACGTGGGCAGAGTTCCAGGTATTCATGAGAGATGAGTTTTGTCCTGAACTGATCAGAAAGCAGAGGATTAATGAATTCTTTTCGGCGAGGCTGCAAGATGTACCGCTGCCTCAAGCTATTATTGATTATAGCAAACAGCTCAACTACGTGCAGGATCAGGTAAGGATAGAGGAAGATAAGATCTGTCATTTTAGTAGGCGAATGAAGCCGGAGATTCGTCGGTACATGGCGGGTCTCACTTATACTTCATTGAGAGAGTATCAAAATAGGGCGTTAGCCTACGAACTATCTATAACATCGACTGAGCATATGTCTGAATCATGGGAAGTGTATTACCCCTGCAGTGAGTAATGTGAGCAGCGCGAAGACGTGTTATAACTGTAGTCGAGCGGGCCATACCACGAAGAATTGTCGTTCACCGTTAGTCAGCTGTTTCGATTGCGGTCATTTGGGACACCGAGCCATACATTGCGAGATGGTAGCTGAGAGGTTTGGGGATCGAGTTTGCATTTCTGCTCCAAAAGGACACGGAGATGCCTAGTGTGGTTTTCAAGGATTTCGGCTTGGTCGGAGTTCTTCGTGGTTACCCTCGCGGATCGTTGTGTGTTTAATTTCTATTTTCGAATGTGCATGTTTTCTTGTAATAGGTACTTTTGTTTTGCGATTGTTCGAATAATTGACTTGATTGTGCTATCTGTTTGGTCATACTTGACACTTGTTTTTTTATTATGTCTCTGCTTGTGACATTGTGATGGTTGTCGTTGAGCTTGATTTCACGTCGTGTGTTTCTTTGTGTTGCTTGTAGCATTTCGCCGATGGGTGTGAGTTATTCGGTTCTTGTGTGTCTCGTTGAGATGTTCCTGGTAGGACATCGCTCCTCCCTACTTATTTTAAGTTTCGGGACAAAACTTCTTTTAAGGGGGATAGAATGTAATATCCGCAATTTCGATTTTCGGCAATTTTTTTGGCAGGAGCCCATCTTAGCAATTCGCTTGTGACCATTTCATCATTATGAGAATGATTAATTCTGCACTTTTTGTCATCCGAGTTCGTTTCGGTGTCGTTTTGATGAGTTCCGTGTTTCTTAGCGGCTTTTCCGCACTTGAGTTTGATTCTTGCGAATCTCGTTCAAAACTATTGTTTCGAGTTTCTCGTAAGTTCATTAACGTTGTTATACGTGTTGGGAGCTTCGGTTTGATTATCTGTTGTCGTATCGTGATGTTTTGGGCGTTTGGGCCATTTCATAATTTCCTAAAGTTTTGGGGTGTTTGCCTAGTGCTTAACTCGTGTTTTGAATGTTGTACTATTCGTCGTGTTCGTTCTATACATTTTTGGGAATTTGAGTCGTCGAGTCATAGCGGCTGGGCAGGGACCGGCCAGGTGCGCATGAGCTGGGCGCACAATCTGGCGCTCGTGCGGCTCCTGACTGCGCACGCACGAGCGTGTGCTTGTGCGTCTCGATAGACGCCTAGCAGTGGCGCGCATGACCGGCCGCTCGTGCATGTCTGCTCGTGCGTCGCTGGGCAGTATTAATATGATCGGGCATATTATTTCTTCACTCGTTTTCTCACCTATTTCACCTCCTACACGGTCGAGACATGGAGAACACGAAGACATGATGTTAGTCTATCAATCCATGAGGTTCTTGAGTTTCTAACGTCGATTAATCATCCCATAACCTCCTCCGATCGACCGAATCAAAGGTTAGATTTCCTACAAAATCTAGTTTTGGGGAAATTGGGGATTTTGTTTGATTTCATCCGTTTAATCCGAATTAACCTAGATTAGTGATGGATTATTGATTATTAAGTTGTATTCTGCCAATTTTCTTATTATACCATGGTTTGATGGCTAAGGATTCGTTGTTTTGTTGAGTTCCTAATCGACGCCTTGAAGGTGTCCGGTAGAATGTCATAGAGGGGATTCGGGCGTTCTATGATTATTCTTCCTCGTACGATCGTTGATTTATTGATAATATGATGTTATGGTCGAGTTCCTTGCAAAGAGCTCGTGTTGAACCCTTTCGTTCGTCGTCGTCTTCATTTTTTATAACATCAAGGGTTTCGAAGTTTCCCGGGCAAGCCGTGTTCGATGGAGTACTTGCGTGCCGATTTTGAGGCAAGTATATTGTTCATACATCTCTTGTTTTGTGGATATGATGATCGGTGATCGTTTAAGTGTGTGTTTGGTTGTTCGAAATGAACTTTCAAAAGATTCATCTAAACCCCGTTAAAGGCTCACTTTCATAATGCGCGTGCATTTGTGAATGACGTGGTTGTAAATGAATAAGTGAATCCTATGGATATGTTTGGTGTTGATGTTGTGCTCTGATAATGCATATGCACGTATGTTACCTCATTTCGGTGCGTTGTGATTTGCCACTTGGGTCGTACTAAGTGTTTGTTGTCTTTGTGTGGATTATTGTGATATCCTTGTTGTCCTGTATTATGTGTGTGAATGTGTGGACATGGGCGAGGTCTACGGTGACACATTGCGTGTGATCATGTGGTCAGGATACAACAAGTGATTAATCCAACCGTGAGAGCCTAAGAAAACTACGGTGACACATGGCTTGCTATCATGTGGTCGGGATGCAACAAGTGATTGATCCAACCGTGAGCGCCTAAGAAAACCTACGGTGACACATGACCTGTGATCATGTGGTCAGAATGCGACAAGTGATTGATCCAACTGTGAGATGACGTGGAATGTGATCACGGTGGTATGGATATGATTTTGGATGTTTTGCCAGGTCGAGTACCTTGGACGTGTTACCAAGATTTCATATTTTGGGTGATTATATTCTGTTGACTTTATGTCCGTCGAGGACACGTGGCGTGGGCTATGAACCCTGTGAATTGTTGTTGTTGTTTTTATTTGAGAAAGCAAATCTTTGGGCTGTGACCCCTTTCGGTTTTTGTTGAAAGAGAAGGATTCGAATAAGATTAGTCGAATTTTATCATAATCGGAGAATTTTCGAACATAATGATTGGTTACTCGTAATTATCGAAGTTAATCTTGTAAAATCAATCAAATTGTTGATTCAGTGATATATTTGGTCTGAATTGAGGTGATAATCGAATAAACCAAGTGATAGTTTGAGTTTTTTATACGTAGTAATTCTAAATTCACCAAAGAATGGTATTTCCGTAATTTTTGATGTAGTAATAGTTAGTGATCTATCTGACGTGGCGCGATCTAATTGCCACGTCATCCCGAAGGCGACACGTGGATGAATACTCGAGAAGCTCACCTGGATATTATCCGACCTGAGCCTCAACGTCAATCTCCAGATCAGCCAAAAAATGGATTAGACCTGGATATCCGACCCATAGTCTAAGGACACCAACGTCTCCTAACCGACCAAGACGATTTGGTCTCACGTTTTACAAACTGATCTGAGAATCAAAAACCTTGATCGAAGATCCGATACCATTAAATCTGATAACACATGTAGGATGCTACGTTTACGAATAACAGGACAATTGAAATCTCATCCATGCGAATATAGCCACCTATCGTGACAAAATGAAGACAAAGGTCTAATCAATACCACCGACCTGTTCTATCTGTAAATGAGTTAATGGGTGAATGACACGTGTCCGAGTAGGATTTTTATAAATCTGCTCATGTAGGGCCATTAATAAAGATCCATAAATTTTTACTTGAGAAAAGCACTGTAAAAGCAATAAAACTAAAATCAGGGAGTATTGTGCTCATGGAAATTGCATTGTGAAGAAATTATCGGACTTAAAAGCAAATTTTCTACTTGCTTGGATTATGATGGTTGATATTATAAAATTAACTTGTTAATATGTGATTTTACATTGATTGAAATGACGATAGGGAGTCGATTGTGAACACAACCATCCAGGTCTCTCTTGACCGCGTGATCTTGATGTGCCCGGTGATGATATCAAACTATTTTGACCGGATGATCTTGAGATGTCTTGTGATGATATTATTGCTTTTATAAAAACGACACTGTAATTGCGTGATCTTGAGTCTCATGACGATACGATTGATTTTGGAATTAGTTGAGACAACAATCATTTTCGACCCTCTGACCATGTGATCTGGAGGTGGATTGACCATTCTTATTTGGAACATGTATTAATTGAGGTCTAAATGCACTATGTATTTTCTTTAAATATGTTAAAAGTTTATAATATTAGTTATCATCGTCAGACCTCTGGTTCGGCTAACACAATTCGTCGTGTCAGATAAATCTATTGTATATGTGCAGGTATTCCAGAGTGTTCCAGTCAGGCTTGACCAAGTGTTGGGAAATGATTGCACGAATGTTGATTTCTTTCTAAAAATAAGAACCAGAATGTTGAGTTGTAATAATCTTGTGATTGGATTAATGTGTCTGTTTAAAGTCTGTGTTTTAATTGTGGGATTGTTCATTTGAACTTATTAATGAAATTATCAAGTTATATGTTCTAAAAAACCTTGTGGGTCCCATCTCGAATTCACGGTGTTGTGATATCCCAGTAAATTTTGGATATGTTATAATTATGATAGGGCTACAAAAACTATGCTTGTAACTCATGATTTTACGGTGAGCCTAGTCTCGGGTTTTTCCCTTTCCAAGAGTCAAAACTCGAACCTCTAGATTTATGTAGAAGTTCATGGCAACACTGATACCATCACCGCCTGCCTAGGTGGATGCATTTTATGTGTCCATATACTAGAGATTTGAGGATCAACCAAAGGATAGACGTACGGACGAGGATCCGCAGTGATATTAATCATTCAAGAGTCGGTGAGTTCCTCCGAAATTGTCGAGGAGTATCTTTCTCTGATTGTGTATGTTGAGACTGTGTGTGGGCCATGTTGATCTCCTCGAGTTTGTAATAAATATAGGTATTGAGTATGTTTATTTTGCATTTAATTGACCATGTTGGTCATTTATTTTGCACTTGACCTTATTGGTCGAGTGGATCTATTATAATTAGCTTGGTTCTATGGGTTGATAGTACCAAAATTACTATGAACTTCTACCTAAACCTAGAGATATGGGTTCGGTTCATGAGAAGGGCAAAAAAACATGAGGCTAAGTTCAGCGTAAAATCATGAGTTGCAGGTATGGTCCTTATACCCCTCAACAAAAAGGGCCCTTCTTTTACGAGTCTTCGGGGCTTGCCTATGAGCTTCAATCCTGATCCGCAACTCATGATTTTACATTGAGCCTTGTCTAATGTTCTTTGCCCTCTCAAACTCCATACTCTAGATTAAATTGGAACTCGTTGCAAGTCCTTGTCCATTAGTCACTTAATATGGATGTGAAATCCTTAATTTTAGCCCCATCATCCAAGTAGAACTGAACTTGAGAGTAACTTTTGATCCCTTTTTAAGTTGGAGATCGAGCCCCAACTAAAGCATGTTCATCCTTGATTCAATTCATAATAAAATGAAACTCAAACTTAATCAATGAAGTTTGGAATGAACAATACTATATTCTGCTTTCGTGACCCTTAACTTAAACTATGATCATCTAGTTATTCGAGTCGCCATTAATTCCAACATGATGATACTTCAACTTGTATGGGTGCACAAATCCCTCAAAATTGGTGCTGCTGTTCAAAACCACCAAGTAAAAAGGTCACAATGCTTGTGTGCACACATTGTATTTACATGCACACTCACACGCACCCACACACGTCAATTCTCGAATTTTTCTATTTTGCTTGGGGGGAGGTTATTGGAAGGGGTGGGATTTTCGAATTGGAACTAGAGAACCAAACCTAACCTAACCGCAACACTTATTTTAACAATCCGGTTCTGAATATTTTTTAACATTTTTAGTTCCCAATTCATTATAAAGTTAATTAAAAGAAGTCGTTAGGACCATTATATATAAATACATAGCCGTTCTTAGGTTTCTTGAGTGTCTCTAATGGCTTCAACCATTTTTTAAACAACCGTTAGAGTGATTTTAACCGTCGTTTAACTGCTCTAATGGTCCTTTTACAATTTTAATGATAGACACCCGTTAGACTAATTTTAGCTGATTCCTAACGATTTTAGTGTACTTAACGATTAATCGGAATACCGATGGAACCAAATCATTAGAATCGGTTCGATTCCATTTATGGTTCCTCAAAAATTAGACAAGGAACCAAACCATCGGGTGTTGCTTTAAATCCCACAACGAGTACAACTCTCGTGTTTAGTTGCCACAGTTGAATTTAAAACTAATTTGGTTAGTAACCAAATCATCCCTAGCCATAAATCTAATTAAAACATAAGAACCACTTCGGGGATTTTTTTTTTGGGAGGGGGGGTTCTTGAGATAAATATAAAACTACACTGAAGTTTATTTAGCCCTTTTACATAAACAATTATCTCCTTCAGAATCAGAGATCACTCAAGAAACCACCAAAGGGCCTTTGGCCCAGTGGTACCCAGGTGTATTGGAGGTGCTCCCCAATCGAATGATTGTGGGTTCAAGTGCCTTTATGGATATAAGGTGTAGATTTAGGAGTAGGATTTAGAGTTTATGTGTGTGTTCAACCGTTCTTAAAAAAACTTAAGAAACCAAGCACCAAACTCAATATGTTACCATCAATACACATCAATTATTGCGGTCCAAGCACGACAAAATGCACAGAGCACCCTAGGTCAACAAGTCATCCAAACATTTCTATCTTACAAAAAATACTCTTAATGTAATATCCGGATAAATTGTTGAGTATTTCATCTATATTGAACCCTGTATTATTCGAATTTACGATATCAATAATCGAAGTTTGACCTTTCTCGTATTCATATCCATGTGCATGATAATATCAATATGTAAATTTTCACATGCAATTACGTGATACCGTATGCTAAGGAGAGAGCTTAACGTACGTTATATGCCAAGATTAGCGTACGCTACGAATGAAGCGTAGCCAATAATTGAGTAGGGTGGCTAGTACATGAGCCAGCTGGTGGTGGGCTCGGCCAGATCCTCACCAGATTCTCACAGCATGAACCTGGACAGTTTTTAAGTTAACGGGTGTTAATGTACGCTAAGGTATGTAACTAGCATATGCTAATGGGTGTTGCTTACGTACGTAACTTGATGGTGTAGCGTACGTGAGCGAGTACAAAACGAGACAGTAAGCTATCATTGGACGATATCGTACGTTAAGGAGAACAGATAGCGTACGCTAAAAGGATTACATACGTTATGCATGAAGGCTAACGTACGTAAAGTCAGAAAAATTATAAAAGGGACAGCACCCCATTTCATTTCATTTCATTTCCTTCAATTGTGTTTCACCTCCCTTCATCCTCGGAGAGTTCCCAGCCACCTAAAACACCCATAGACCATATATACTTGATCATTGGATATTGGATATCACTTATGCTTGATCATTGAAGTGGAGAAACATCTTGGATTGGCACACAAGCAACCAGAGTTGGACTCTACCTATTGTCTCGGTGTTTTTTTCATCTTAAGGTATGTTATGCTATCTCCAACCTTGGATTCATGTTCTTAAGGATGTTATATGAATATTAGGTTCCATAGATGACTTATTTCAACCAAACATCATGTTTATAAGTTGGGATGATTATGCTTAAGTTATCATTGTTGAGAACATCATAGTTGGGATCTTGTTACGTCAAATGATAAGAGTAGTGTTCTGAGATTGATAATCCGTATTGAATTTTGTTACCATAATAATCGTAGACTTGGTATTGGTAGCACATTTGCTAAACGTGAGATGAACTCTATATTATTTCTTCTGTTTTAGGTCCGAATCTTACTACGTGATTGATCAAAGGGGCGATCTTCGAGTGTATTGATATTCGTCGAAGTTTTATTCTTGTCATCAAGTCGAGGCAAGTACTTTAATTGTTTTACTTATTAATGTTATACATATTGTCGTGCATATATGTCGTTGTTGTATGTCCACCTCATGTTGGTCCGACGGGATCATCGGGGGATCTATGCTAGCGTGTGCTGGATCATCGGACAGGTTTTTCCACCTCATGTTGGTCTGACGGGATCATCGTGGGATCTAGGCAATGAATGCTGGATCATCGGAATTACCATGTGTATGTTGTGATGTCATGTTGTAATTATCATTTGTGTATGATATTTATGAGTTTTTCGTAGGAAGAGACTCGTTAGTATTTTGTCATTTATATTAGTATTGTTCTTCTTGAGTCGTTGAATAATATGTTGTGGTACTTGTACTAGCATCGTTGTGCTAACCCCTTCGGGGGTGAACATTTGTTTATGTTCAGGATCCAGGAGAGCAGGAAAACAACCACTGGAACTGCATGACGACGAGGGTGCAGAGTGATGTTCCGGCCGGGTTTAATTGTCGGTTGTTTGTATTGTTTTAATAAGTACTCGAGTACGTCGTCGTTTGTGATGTTGGATTTGATTATGTATTAATATTCTTCATTTGGACATTTGTATTTTCAGTATTGGCCCGGAACTGTTGTATTTTATTTCAGTTACTTTCATATATTGGTATCTGTTATTGTCTGTTCATTTCTCCAGTCTTGTAAATTCTTATGTAAAAGATTTACAGCGCTGTAATATTTCTGAATATATCGGGGGTGTTACAAAATATGGTATCGGAGCTAAGATTATGAATATTTTGGCCGTTGGCTTAAAATAGAGGTCGTATATGTCTTTTGAGGTAACCGGCCGTGAATAACATCACTGTACTGCCTACGTCTTCGTGCGAGCGGTGGTTGTAAGTTCCTAAACTCTATCTCGTCCTTTACATGTTATACCTCTTTATACTTGAACATTAGAACGATGTTGTTTCCTCTATATTGAGTATTTATGCTTGCAGTATGTTGAGAGGAGGACGTGGACGTGGTCGCAGTCGCGGACACGGACGAAGGAATGCTGAAAGAGAAGCTTCGCCTTCTAATCAGGCCAGCCACAGCTCAGACGAGCCACAAGAATATATTAACAATGAACCAGAACCTGCTGTCCCCGAAATCCTTCGTCAGGTGTCAACCAGATGACTCAGTTTGTGGACTGGATGCAGGTGGCAGTAGGATTGCAACAGGGAGAGAGACAGCAAGACATCCCAAACTTGGGAAATCGAGGAGACCGATGGATATAGGAAATGGCGAAAATGCATCCACCAAAGTTTGACGGTTTCTCGGAGATGCCGACGTGGGATCATTGGCTCAGAGAGTTGGAGAAAATGTTCGCAGGGATTAACTTCCCAGACGACCGGAGAGTTCCCATAGCCCAGTACTTTCTGATAGGGGAAGCGTCCGAGTGGTCCGACCTATAGATCATGATGCCGACTGGAGAGAATTTAAATTGATGATGGAAGCTCCCCGTCCGTTGAGGGAAGCTCAAGTTCGTGAATTTTTCTCCGCACAGCCATCAGACGTGTCAGTATCCCAGACGATTAAAACGTTTAATCAGCATATGGCGTTTGTTCGACACCTGATCAGAACAGATACGGAAATGATGAGCCATTTCGATATGAGGATGAAACCAGAGATACAGAGGTACATGTCTGATTTTGAATGTACCACTCTCCATCAGTATCAGGACAAAGCGTTGGCATATGAGATTAAGGAAGCAGCGATGGAAAAGTTCGCGGACTCCAAGAAACAGAAAGTGCCTGACAATTTCACGGAACACAAGAGCAGTGGGCCTCGCAAGGCCCAGTCATCTTTCCATTCATTCAAGAAACCTTCGCATCCATTCAAAAGCGGAAAGAACTTCGGAGCAGTATCAGCCACGACGGATGTAACAAGGAAGTGCTTTAACTGTGGTCAGACGGGACACTATCGACGAAATTGCCCCCTTCCCGCTGTGACTTGTTATGATTGTGGTTGAGAGGGACATCGTGCGGTGTTTTACAATATCTTTTAGAGCTCGTACATCACAGCCATTTCAGAAAGAAGCGAGTGTTCAGTAGACGCAGTAGAGTGTCCAACTACCCTAGAGTTTTGGTCGCGAACGAGGCAGAGGACAGTTCGACTGAAAGGGGACATCGAGTGCCGGATCCATTCCTCCATGCCTGTATGAAATGAGGAGAGCAGACGATCAGGATGCTACTGTCGCATCAGGTACCGTTCATATTCTTTCACAGCCAGTTAGCGTTTTATTCGGTACAGGGGCTACACATTCATTTATATCTTTGTCTTGTGTAAATCTTTTGAACATTTCTGATTTTCATAATTGTGAGCCTTATGTTGTGGGTTTACCGACTGGAGAGAGAATTGTGGGAAACTTAGAAACTAGAGATTTTCCCATAGCAATTGGAGGTAGAGATTGGCCATCAAATCTGATTGTGATAGAAATGCAAGGAGATGACCTGATTCTCGGAGATAATTGGCTTAATCGATATGGAGCTATTGTAAACTACTGGAAGAGGAATATCTCGATGATAGCTGAAGATGGTTCCGAAATATTGTTCGAGGGATGGAGACCAGAAAGCTCAGGAAAAATGATCAAAGCGATGAAAGCTGTCAAACTGCTAAAACAGGGCTGTACTGGATACTGGTGTTATGAAATGAAGAAGGAAGAAGGAAGAGTAGAGATTTCATCCATTCCTGTTGTGAATGAGTCCCCGGATGTGTTCCCTGACGAATTACCTGGACTACCTCCATAACGGGATGTAGATTTCACCATTGAGTTGGAACCAGGAGCTACACCAATTTCCAAGGCGCCGTATCGTATGGCACCTACTGAGATGTATGAATTGAAGAAGCAACTAAAAGAGTTACTAGACAAACGCTATATTCATCCAAGCGTTTTGCCTTGGGGTGCACCATTTTTTTTTGTCCGGAAGAAAGATGGATCGCTTCGATTGTGTATTGACTATCGAGAACTGAACAAGATGACGATAAAAAACAAGTATCCGTTACCACGGATTAATGATTTGTTTGACCAGTTGCAAGGAGCAACAGTGTTTTCTAAGATCGATCTGAGATCGAGATATCATCAGTTGAGGATTAAGGAATCTGATGTTTCGAAGTCAGCATTTAGATCTCGCTACGGATATTATGAGTTTGTAATGATGCCGTTTGGTCTCACTAATGCACCTGCCGTGTTTATGCAATTGATGAATCGAGTGTTCATAGAGTATTTGGACAAGTTTGTGGTTGTGTTTATTGATGACATTCTGGTTTATTCCAAGAGCCCGGAAGAGCATGCAAAGCATTTGCGGACCGTTTTAGACCTCTTGGGAAGCGAACAATTGTATGCCAAACTTTGTAAGTGTGAATTCTGGCTAAAGGAAGTAATGTTCCTCGGTCATGTGGTATCAGCATAAGGAGTCCGAGTAGTGTTAGGGTTGTATACGTCAAAGCATACTTTATGCTTGTATTACCTAATTTCCCGGTCTTTATCTATGAGAATATTTAATTCATTTATCACATGTTTTGCATATTTATTCACGCTATGGTTATGCAAATGTAGTCTAAATTGCTTTATATTGTAGATAATGTGGTGTGTCGTGTCACACAGAAGATCACATTATCGGTTCCTTATATAGTAATATTTAGTTCACAACCTATATAACATTAGACCGTTATGTGAAAGGTTGTACTATATGCTTGATATTGGTTGGTCTTGACCATTAGCATATATTAGCGTATTCGGTATACGTTGAACAGGATCGAGGTGAGATAGATTCTTCTGTACTGACTATAAGAAGAACGTACATCTCGGACAATTATTATTTCTTAATTCTAGTGATTAATATTTAATTATATATATTTAATATTTATTACTTTGATTTATCATGGGTGAGAGCCACAATGATTGACTCAATATGCTAGATATTTTGGGTAATATTATTATTTATATAATAATTAATATTATAGCTAGAAATCGTGTCCCGACCAGTCGGGTTGATCATGTCCCTTGAGGCACTCGAAATGATTATTGCAGGTGGAATTAATTTTCCGATATAATAATAAAAGTTGAGTGGTATACTCATGTATAATATATTAATTAATTAAAAGCTGCCAGTAGCTTAAATTAATTAATGGATATGGAATATCTTAAACACGGGAAATAATTAATTCAAAAAGGAGCCCAATTTCGTAATTTGGGATTTTGGTAGGAAGTGCAATATTAACTTATTAGTGGACTAAGTTGATATTAATAGAGTCTTAATATTAGGAAGAGTCCTAATATTGGAAAGAAGACATCTATTGGGAGTCCTTACCATATCCTCCTTAAGGTCCCTAGAGTAGCCCAAAACACCTATAAATAAGGACATAGGGGTGGCCGATTTTTCTACCTTCATTGCCCAAGAAAATCGATTTTTTCTCTGTGTGTGTCTAATTGTGGATCTTGACTTTTGTCTTGGATTCCACAATTTAGTTAACACAATATTTTTCTAAAATACTCAAAATATTCAAGAAAAATAGAGAGAACAAAAATCGTAAGTTTCTTGAGAAGAGATTTCGGCCGAACTCCAGCTGTCCATATTTGATCCGGTAGATTGTTGCCCACACGACATCCGGACGTAGGCGGGATATACTCTAGAAGATCTTGAGGTAGAAATACAAGAAGATCGGAGAGGAACACGAAGAGGAGACAAATCGACCAAAAGGGAATCTCTACCACTTCGCGTCAAAGGTAAAAATTACTGACTCCCATGCGTAAATATGTTTATTTAATTGTTTATTAATCTATTTAGTTAATTAGTTGACAAGACTAAATAGATCCGGTTTTTCTGTTGGTTAGTTTATAAAACATTTTATTAAATTATTCCCACCAACTTGCTTCCGCTGCGTTTTATATTCCAACAATTGGTATCAAAGACGGTCTTTAGGTTTTGTTCAATTTAATTAATTTGGTGATTAATATGCTAGCAATTAAATATTCATATAGTATGATTTTTTGGAATATTTTGCTAGAATTTGTCTTGCAGGAAAATATGATCGAATTATCATGGCTATGTGGTGTTATTTATTTATTTACGTGTTTTGGTAATTTGGTCCGTTTTTGTGGCATGTATAAGTTTTTCCGGTGAGAAAATCCATGGGTAGAATAAGATTTATTTTTCTTGTAATTTGATGTAACTTCGATGTATTTTATTTTGAATAAAATTATAATCGAATTGGAACACTCAAAGTACGAAAGAGAAAGAAGTCCAGCGCGAAGAGGAGTCCCGATCGGACAAACCGATCGAGACCAGCATCGAGCCGATCAGTGCTCGGCCAGCGCCTGCTCTCGGTGGAGGCCTGCTGCACTCGGGCAGCGGGCCGGGCAGCCGGGCAATAGGTCGGATAGTTCGGGCAGCGGGGCGGCCAGCGGGCAGTGGCCAGCGGGTCAAGTTGTCCAGTTCGGGTCGTTCAATTCGTTTTTCTGCGAGATGCTTGAAGCAGTGGGAGCAAACGAGCCGAAGATTTTCTCATTATTCAAAATGAGAAAGAAAAGCCATGATAATTGGATTTAATTATCCAATTTTTACTATTTGTTGGTTTTTATTGTTTTGATGTATGACATGTATTAATGTATGCGTGATATGTTTCCTTGCATGTTAGGACGAGAAAATTAAAAACCTTATTTTTCAAAATAACTAAGTGATTTTAAATTGATTTTTCAAAATCAAATTGGCCTCCATAATTGGTTTAGATTGTGAAATAATTAGCATGCGCGTTGACATTAGAGTCTTCCTCCACATCGAATGTGCTAATTATTGGCTCACTGGATTTAAACTTCAAATTTGATAACAAAAAGGTGAACATTATTTTTTATGATAGGACCTCTCCATCTCTAGGACTATTATCATTAAATAATATTCTGAGATTTGTTAAATTATGGTGTTCACTTAGGTATATTAATTAATAAGCTCCCCATCGGAGTCTATATTAATTAAATACATGGCCAAGAGGAACCAACTATTAATTTTACTTGTCAAAATGCATCTTGGATAGATAGTAAAATTAAAGACGTTAAAATCTAATTGAAAATGTACATGTAAACGTCCACACTATCGTGGCTTGCATGTGCAGTTTTTCAAGGTGTAGGTTGATTGCATATATATTGTTTAAGGTTTTCAATATATTTTGCGTCGAATTATGTGATGAATGGTATTTTTAATTTTATTCTCAGATGTCTTTCAATCCACTAGCTGTTATTCTCAAAGAAAACAAACTTGATGGCACTAACTTTGCCGACTGGAAAAGAAATCTTGATATTGTCTTGACTGACGAGGGGCATAAATTTGTTTTAACGGAGGAGAGTCCTTTGGAACCAGAACCGGATGCCACTCCTGAAGAGTTGACTGAATTCCGGAAATGGAAAAAGTCTGATGAGATGGCTCGCTGTTACATTTTGGCTTCATTGACAAATGTATTGCAGCATCAGCATCAGACGATGGGCTCGGCCGCGGAAATCATGAAAAATCTCACTGAGATGTTTGGTCATCAGAACCGGGCGACTAGGCAAAATGCGATGAGGGTTTTGATGACAACCCAAAATGTCTGAAGGGACCCCAATAAGGGATCACGTTCTTAAAATGATGTCTCATTTGAACGAACTGAGCATACTGGGGGCCACTATCGATGCGGAGTCGCAGGTCGATATTATCTTAGGCAGTTTACCAAGAAGCTTTAAGCAGTTCCGCCTTAACTACAACATGAATCGTAGGACTTACACATTGGCGGAACTTCTGACAGAGCTTCAGTCTGCCGAAGGTCTCTTCAAACAAGGTTATCATCAAATTCTTGAGACAACCGGTGCTGCTTCTTCAAAACCCAAATGGGGAAAGACGAAAAAGCAGGTTGGCCAGAAGCAAGTGGCAACCTTCAAAGCTAAGGGCAAGGCTCCTCAGCTGGAAGCGAACAAAAAGCCGAAGGTCAAGTGCTTCAATTGCGGTCTGAAAGGGCATTTCAAGAGTGACTGCCCTAAGAAAGGTACGTCTCATGCACTAGTAGTCAAAACATGTTTGGCTGCCTGTTCCATCACTTCATAGATAGTGGATTCGGGCTCCACTGATCATGTTTGTTATGACTCGCAGGGGTTCTAAGTAACCAAGGTACTTAGTGCGGATGAGATTACAATAAGCGGGGAGACTATTCCAGGCTGAAGGCTGTTGCAGTGGGAGTCGTGCAGCTAAAACTTGATGATAGGATTTTAGTTCTTAATAATTTATTATTGGTACCCGATTTTAGAATGAATTGATTTCAGTTTCTAAATTGCGTCGTGATGGATATTCAGTTTCTTTTGAAGATAATGAAACTATTAAAAGAAATGGTGAATATGTTTGCACGAGTACTTATAGTGAAGAACTTTATATCATTAATGCTGCACCAGCGCCCTTGCATACTTATAAATCACTTAATTATTTGACTAATCCTAATAAAAGAAAAGATCCTTCGAGCATAAATCCAACATATTTGTGGCATTTACGATTGGGTCATATTAACCTTAGAAGGATTCAAAGATTGGTGAGCGATGGCCCATTAGATTCGCTCCAAGTTGAGTCATTTCCAACCTGCGAATCCTGTCTAGAAGGTAAAATGACTAAAAGGGCTTTTCAAAGCAAAGGAAATCGTGCACAAAATGTGTTGGAGTTGGTTCATACCGATGTATGTGGTCCAATGAACATCTAGGCTAAGGGTGGTTTCGAATACTTCATCACGTTTATAGATGATTACTCGAGATATGGATACATCTATTTGATGTGACGTAAGTCTCAATCTTTTGATAAGTTCAAAGAATTCAAGGCTGAAACGGAGAAGCGTCATGGGAATAGTATCAAGTCACTACGATCTGATCGTGGTGGCGAATACCTTAGTGGAGAGTTTTTGGATTTCTTGGCACATGAGGGGATTACTTCCCAGCTCAAAGCGCCTGGTACACCACAATAGAATGGTGTTGCTGAACGAAGGAATCGTACTTTATTAGAGATGGTTAGGTCAATGATGAGTTATTCTGATTTGCCTATTTCGTTTTGGGGATACGCCTTGGAAATAGCGGCGTACATTCTAAACTTGGTGCCTTCGAAATCAGTTCCAAAAATACCCACAGAACTGTGGAATGGGCGCAAGCACAGTCTAAGACATGTTCGGATTTGGGGTTCACCAGCACACGTGCTGAATAAGGAAGATGATAAGTTGACATCTCGTACAAAAGTACGAGTGTTTGTAGGATATCCTAAGGGAACGAAGGGTGGATTATTCTATAGTCCTAAAGACCAAAAGGTTATTGTTAGCACCAATGTCCGGTTCTTAGAGGAGTACTATGTAATAAGCCACAAGCCTAGGAGTGAGGTCATTCTAGAAGAACTTAGGGGCGAGATTTCGACAATACCAATTGTGCAAACACCTAGTGTACCACATATCGACACTATTGTGGATACGCAAACTAAGGACACGCCTCGTCGTAGTGGGAGGGTTGTTCGTTAACCTAAACGTTTCATCGGCGTGGGAGCATCTTCGGACCACTCCCCGGACCAGGATGAAATGGATCTATATACGTACAAACAGGCAGTTCAAGACAAGGATGCTGAATCCTGGAAAACATCAATGGAATCCAAAATGGGATGTATGGATTCTAATCAAGTGTGGGAGCTAGTAGAGCTACCCAATGGGGTAAAACCCATTGGAAGTAAGTGGGTCTACAAGCGTAAGAAAGGATCGAAAGGGAAGGTTGAAACCTTCAAAGCAAGGCTTGTTGCGAAAGGTTACACTCAGAAGGAGGGCATCGACTACGATGAGACCTTCTCGCCAGTAGTCATGCTTAAATCGATCCAGATTCTCTTGGCTATAGCTGCACATTTGGATATGGAGATTTGGCAGATGGATGTCAAGACTGCATTCTTGAATAGGAGTCTTTATAAGGAAATCTACATCCGCCAACTTGAAGGATTCATTGCTGAAGGAGAGGAGCACTTAGTGTGCAAACTTAAGAGAGCCATTTATGGTCTTAAGCAAGCATCAAGGTCTTGGAACATGCGATTTGATGAGGTCATTCAATCGTATGGTTTTGAACAGTGTCCTAGTGAGGTTTGTGTATACAAAAAGTGCGATGGAAACGTGCTGGTGTTTCTTATACTGTACGTAGACGATATACTTCTAATTAGAAACAATGTGAAGGTATTATCATACGTAAGGGTATGGCTGTCTGAGCAGTTCGATATGAAGGATTTGGGAGAAGCTGGGCACATCCTTGGTATTAAGATCTTTAGAGATCGCAAGAAAAGGATGTTGTGCTTATAAGCGGTTCAGCATGGAGAATTCCAATAAAGGTTTCTTACCTTAAAGACATGGAATTCAGCTATCTAAGGCTATATGTCCTAAGACACAGAAGGATATAGATGACATGAAGCTGGTCCCTTATGCTTCGGCAGTGGGAAGCCTCATGTATGCTATGCTTTGCACTAGGCCTGATATCTGTCATGCTGTAGGCATGTCGAACCCAGGACCGGGACATTGGATTGCTGTCAAGCATATACTCAAGTACCTGAGAAGGACTAGGGAGCATATGCTTGTATATCAATCAGATACACTTTGTCCTTTGGGTTACACTGACTCAGATTTCAGTGCCGACAAAGAAAAGTCGAAATCAACTTCCGGATATGTTTTCACTTTGGGAGGTGGAGCCATCAGTTGGAGGAGTGTGAAGCAGAAATGCATAGCGGACTCTACCATGGAAGCTGAGTATGTAGCAGCCTCAGAGGCAGCTAAAGAGGCGGTATGGCTCAAGTACTTCCTAAAGGATTTGGGTGTGATTCCTAATTTGCCTAGGAATATTACACTGTATTGTGATAATACTGGTGCTGTTGCAAATTCGAAGGAACCACGGGCCCACAAAGCAAGCAAACATATCAAGCGCAAATATCATATCATTCGAGATTTTGTGAAGATAGGGAAGATTATTGTCTCCAAGATAGCATCTGAAGACAACCTAGCTGATCCTTTCACGAAAGGGTTGCCCTCAAAGTGTGAAGGGCATGTGGAAGGAATGGGGTTGAGATGTATGGCAGCATTGCTTTGAGTATAAGTGGGAGATAGATAGACATAGTCTAGATAGTATACTTCAAAAGCATGCTTTGAGTATAAGTGGGAGATTGTTAGGGTTGTATACGTCAAAGCATACTTTATGCTTGTATTACCGAATTTCTCGGTCTTTATATATGAGAATATTTATTTCATTGATCAGATGTTTGCATATTTATTCACGCTATGGTTATGCAAATGTAGTTTAAATTACTTTATATTGTAGATAATGTGGTGTGTCGTGTCACACAGAAGATCACATTATCGGTTCCTTATATAGTAATATTTAGTTCACAACCTATATAACATTAGACCGTTATGTGAAAGGTTATACTATATGCTTGAGATTGGTTGGTCTTGACCATTAGCATATATTAGCGTATTCGGTATACGTTGAACAGGATCGAGGTGAGATAGATTCTTCTGTACTGACTATAAGAAGAACGTATATCTCGGACAATTATTATTTCTTAATTCTAGTGATTAATATTTAATTATATATATTTAATATTTATTACTTTGATTTATCATGGGTGAGAGCCACAATGATTGACTCAATATGCTCGATATTTGGGCAATATTATTATTTATATGATAATTAATATTATAGCTAGAAATCGTGTCCCGACCAGTCGGGTTGATCATGTCCCTTGAGGCACTCGAAATGATTATTATATTAAACCCTGCAGGTGAAATTAATTTTCCGATATAATAATAAAGGTCGAGTGGTATACTCATGTATAATATATTAATTAATTAAAAGCCGTCAGTAGCTTAAATTAATTAATGGACATGGAATATCTTAAATACGGGAAATAATTAATTCAAAAAGGAGCCCAATTTCGTAATTTGGGATTTTGGTAGGAAGTATAATATTAACTTATTAGTGGACTAAGTTGATATTAATAGAGTCTTAATATTAGGAAGAGTCCTAATATTGGAAAGAAGACATCTATTGGGAGTCCTTACCATATCCTCCTTAAGGTCCCTAGAGTAGCCCAAAATACCTATAAATAAGGACATAGGGGTGGCCGATTTTTCTACCTTCATTGCCCAAGAAAATCGATTTTTTCTGTGTGTGTGTGTTTAATTATGGATCTTTACTTGTGTATTGGATTCCACAATTTAGTTAACACAATATTTTTCTAAAATACTCAAAATATTCAAGAAAAATAAAGAGAACAAAAATTGTAAGTTTCTTGAGAAGAGATTTCGGCCGAACTCCAGCTGTCCATATTTGATCCGGTAGATTGTTGCCCACACAACATCCGGATGTAGGCGGGATATACTCTAGAAGATCTTGAGGTAGAAATACAAGAAGATCGGAGAGGAACACGAAGAGGAGACAAATCGACCAAAAGGGAATTTCTACCACTCCGCGTCAAAGGTAAAAATTACCGACTCCCATGCGTAAATATGTTTATTTAATTGTTTATTAATCTGTTTAGTTAATTAGTTGACAAGCCTAAATAGATCCGGTTTTTCTGTTGGTTAGTTTATAAAACCTTTTATTAAATTATTCCCACCAATTGCTTCCGCTTCGTTTTATATTCCAACAAGTAGATCCCTAGAAAATCGAAGCAGTTATGGATTGTAAGTCTCCTAAGAACGTGAAGGAAGTCAGGAGTTTCTTAGGACTTGCTGGGTATTATCGTCGGTTCGTGGAAGGGTTTTCCAAAATTTCCCGCCCACTTACTCGATTACCACAGAAGATCCAAAAGTTTGAGTGGAGCGAAATGTGCCAGACCAGCTTTGATGAACTGAAGAAGAGATTGATGATAGCTCCAATTATATCACAACCACAGGGAACTGGATAATTCGTAGTTTACAATGATGCTTCAAACCAAGGTCTCGGGTGTGTACTGATGCAGAATGAGAAGGTGATCGCCTACGTATCACGACAGTTGAAGCCCTATGAAGTAAATTATCCAACGCACGATTTGGAGCTGGCAGCTGGTGTTTTCGCCTTGAAATTTGGAGACATTATCTGTACGAGACTCACTATCAGATCTTCACATATCATAAGAGTCTCAAATACATCTTCAGTCAGAAAGAGTTGAACATGCGGTAGAGGAGATGGATGGAATTGATTAAGGACTATGACTTGGAAATTCTTTATCATCCAGGTAAAGCAAATGTGGTGGCCGATGCACTAAGCCGAAAGCCTATTTCTATTCGAATGCTGGAGACTCTCACCTCCCAGACCAGCATTCAACGGGAATTGGTTCGTGAAGGAATTGAAGTATGGCTGCAAAGAGTCCAGGGACAACTTTGTGTGATGGAATTAACTTCATCATTAACCGAAGAAATCAAATCTAAGCAATTAGATGTTCCTCTGATGATTCGGTTACGCGATGAAGTGAGCATGGGAAAAGCCCCAGGATTTGTAATTCATGATGATGGAGTATTGAGATTCCAGAGCCGACTTTGTGTTCCCGATGTCGATGTGTTGAAGCAGAAAATCATGAAGAAAGCTCATAGCACGCCATATTCTATCCACCCTGGCACCAGTAAGATGTATAAGGATATGAAGCAGAATTTCTGGTGGGGCAACATGAAGAAAGACGTAGCAGATTATGTCTCGAAATGTTTGATTTGTCAGCAAGTTAAGATCGAGCATCAATGACCTACCGGAATGCTGAAACTGCTACCGGTTCCTGAATGGAAGTGGGAGGACATATCGATGGACTTTATCACTAATATGCCAAAGACCAGGACAGGAATGAATATGATTTGGGTAATAGTTGACCGTCTAACCAAATCGGCTTATTTTCTGGACATAAAGGACACTTGGGGACCAGAGAAGTTGGCACGAGTGTTTATTGTAGAGATAGTTCGATTACATGGTACGCCGAAGACCATTATTTCTGACGGAGACGGTCGTTTTGCATCTCATTTTTGGAAAACAGTTCATAAGGCCTTGGGAACCAAACTGAACTTTAGCACAGCTTATCATCCACAGACAGACGGACAGTTCGAGAGGACTATTTAAATAGTGGAAGACATGCTGAGAGCTTGTGCCTTAGATTGGTCGACTGAGTGGGAAGTTCATCTAACACTAATTGAATTCACTTACAACAATAGTTGGCATGCTTCCATCAAGAGGGCACCATTTGAGGCATTATAAGGGAGGAGATGCAGATCGCCCCTATGTAGGGATGATTCATCAGACTTGATCGGGACGGAACCGGAATTGATCGTACAAACACGAGAGAAGATAGCCTTGATTCGCGAAATACTTTGGACCGCCCAGAGTCGATAGAAATCTTATGAAGACGTGCACCGTCGCCCATTAGTGTTCAGTATTAGAGAACACGTGCTTTTAAAAGTTTCTCCTACTCGGGGAATCTTTCGTTTTGGGAGAAAGGGAAAGTTGAGTTCGAGATACATCGGACCATTCGAGATTCTTGAAAGAGTTGGAGAATTAGCATACAGGTTGGCATTACCGCCATCGTTGAGTCAAGTTCATAACATGTTCCACGTATCCTAGTTACGGAAGTATATACCAGATCCCAGTCATGTCATTGATTTCGGCGAGATCGAAGTCGCTAAGGATGGTACGTTTGAAGAGAGACCGATCAAGATACTCGAAAGTTGAGTTAAACAACTAAGAAATAAACCGAGAATTGTTTAAGGTTCAGTGGTTGCCCCACGGAGTGAGAGTAGCCACTTGGGAGACGGAGGATAGTATGAAATCCAGATACCCAGAGTTATTTGCGTCTTGAGTTTCGGGATGAAACTCCTTTTTAGAAGGAGAGTATTTAATATCCGGATAAATTGTTAAGTATTTCTGTTGGGATTCAGTGCCTAAAATGAAGGCCCAGCGGAAGCGGTAAAACGAAAATTAATTCGATCCGAATCCCTACGAGGATCGATCGAGCTACGTATATACGAAAATATAAACGAAAAATAATAAGAAACTCACCCTTGAAGTCCGTTGATTAAATGATAACCTTCTCTTGAGTTATTCCCCAAGCTTTACTTGTATTCTCAACGATCCGAAGCACTCCAAGCACTTGAATGATCCAACGTTGAAAGCACCGCGTCTCTACTTGCCACACGTGGGAAAAATGATCGGAATGATACTCACCTCGTTATTCTCCAAGGATACGGCTAGAACAAGGTGAGTAAGCTTATGTGTTATATATATATATATATCACTCTAAGTGTATAATATATAACTCTCTCAATTAATGTCTTGATATATATCCAAGAAAAATCAAGATGAATGAAGAAGTAGTAAAAGAGTTGGAAAAACTATTTTTCTTCTCTCTCTCTCTCTCTCTCTCTCTCTTCCACTCACGGCTCAATGCAAGAAAATTGCAAGATGGAGTTTGAGATTTTTCTACTCCTTTTATTCTTCTTCCACAAGATAAATCAACACCTTTTTGATCACAAGAGATATGTGTTCCCTCCAAAGTCTTTGGTCTACCAATTATAAAATTGGAGACAAAGACCAAGAATGAGGTTGGTGAGACGGGGCAGCCATCTAGAAGAACCGAGACGAGTTCGGTCCGTTTCGGACTCCCGAGAGTCCAAACAGATAAACTCCGATTCTGTTCTGATATATTTATATCGATTAATTAATCCAATTAATTAATCATATCAAATACATAATAACATAATTAATTTCTCCAAGAAATAATTAAATTCATGAATTGAATTAATCACCCAGTAATTTATCTAATCCAATAGGCCGTAAATCAATTTATCCAATAAATCGATTTAGACATCCAATGTCCCAAATTAGATATCTAATATCTAATATTCATAATGAGATAATAAGCTTGATACATTCCGTCGTCAATCCTATTGCGCGACTCGATAGGTCCGTCTCAGCCAGCAATGGGAGGAACCAAAGAGTAGTAGCACCACCTAGCCAGTCTGGCGGCCTACACTGTACCCCAATTGAGAACGAATGATTGGGATCATTCAAGAACCATTCTGTCGTGAATACCAGTATACGTATAAACCCTTCTTTCAAATGTCCCGATCAAGTTATAGGGTCACGGTCAGTCAAACCCTATTTGTACTTGATGCTATGCATGCATTAATTTAAATCGAGATCATTGAGCTCTCGTGTATCCAATTCAACTAGCTCAAATGCTTTGGCCAAAGACTTATGATCTCATCTGCCAATAACCGTCTAGGACATATAACCCGCTCACTAACGGGAGAAAGAATTCTATCTTGGTATTCAGTAGGAACTGCTACTTTCCCATCAAGATGCACGTCGAGGTTGACCCCCACCTTCCGGTTTTCTGGATCGAACTTCTCTAATGAAAATATTGACGTAACAAGCACATCCCTACTAAATCCTCAAGTCGAAGGTTCACGAATACCTATCACAACCTTTCGATTCCGTCATTGACAGTCCCAGAGTGAAATCCGTGTGACGAATCGAGTGTGAGTCGGTTCGAGTATACTAATCCAATTAGCATACCTATAACGTGTGCTCCCACTAACCATTAGTGTTCGACAGGCACTCTCCATGTCAAAGAACACGTCATACAAGTCTTCACATAAACTTAAC
Organism: Orobanche coerulescens; assembly: GCA_033398695.1. Taxonomy (NCBI): domain Eukaryota; kingdom Viridiplantae; phylum Streptophyta; class Magnoliopsida; order Lamiales; family Orobanchaceae; genus Orobanche; species Orobanche coerulescens. Next base: position 195,657,299 of record CM065807.1, on the reverse strand, counting down.
GCCCAATCAAGTTTCATCGACTTGCGAACAATTAAGTATTTGAGCTATAAACCTTTCCAGTACTGATCTCCTTATCCAATAAGGAGTTGAATGTTTTGCTCTTAAATACACGGACTAGTTTCTATATATATATTTACGAGTCAGGAATGCCAGTAACTACCAGTAAATTAAGAAACATTAATTTGCCTTATATAATTGATTTACACAATTACAAGTACAATGCCCACACTCAACATTCTCTGAGTGGCATTCGAGGGCATACTCCTAACAATCTCCCACTTGCACTCAATGCCACACACTATGGTATCTAATACCCATGTTCTCCAGATGACTCTCCAAGCTAGTCTGAGAAAGTGGCTTGGTCAGTGGATCAGCGACGTTGTCGGCCGAGTCTACTCTGTGCAGCACAATGTATCCCTTGCGAACAAATTCTCTTATGAGATGATACTTCCTCTCAATATGCTTGGTACTGTTGTGAAACATCGGCTCCTTGTCTGTCTACTGGCGTCGTTGTCGCAGACAGTATGAACAGCAACTCAAGACATGGTATCACTTGAAGTTCTCCTAGAAACTTCTTAATCCAGAACCCTTCCTTGGAAGCCTCCAAGGCTGCTTGATACTCAGCCTAACAAGTGGAATCAGCAATTGCGCTTTGCTTGGCGCTATACTGCTCCTCCATTAAGAGTAAATATATAGCTAGAAGTAGACATCGAGTTGTCCTTCAGTCCTTGGAAGTCCGAATCAGTAAATCCCACCACATCCAATTCTCCACCGCCATACATCAGAACTATATCTCTAGTCCTTCTTAAGTACTTGAGAACGTTCTTTACGGCAGTCCAATGTTCCCTACCTGGGTTTGCCTGAAACTTGCTCACCACACTTTCAGCATGCGCAATGTCAGGTCTCGTACACAACATAGCATACATAAGGCTACCCACGGCCGAAGCATATGGTATATTACTCATTTCCTTTCGTTGTTCCTCACTTTGAGGACACATCTTCAAGGAGAGTTTTATTCCATGTCGCATCGGTAGGAACCCTCTTTTAGAATCATCCATCTTAAATTGCTTTAAGATTTTATCTATATAGAGGGCTTGGGAAAGACCTATTGTTCTCTTCGCTCTATCCCGGTAGAGTCGAATACCAAGAATATAGGTAGCTTCTCCCAAGTCTTTCATGGAGAAATTACTCGAAAGCCAAGCTTTCACAGGACTGAGCATTCCCACATCATTTCCTATTAGTAGAATATCATCCACATATAGTACTAAAAATGTGATCTTGCTCCCACTAATCCTCTTATATACACAAGGTTCCTATTCATTTTGCACGAAGTCAAAATCTTTGACCACCTCGTCAAAACGAAGGTTCCAACTACGCGATGCTTGCTTCAGTCCATAAATAGAACGCTGAAGCTTGCACACTTTCTGAATATCGACTTCGGACACAAAGCCTTTAGGCTACTCCATATAGATTTCCTCCTCAAGGAATCCATTAAGAAAAGCCGTCTTTACGTCCATTTGCCATATCTCATAATCGTGGTAGGCAGCTATAGCAAGCATCATGCGAATAGACTTGATCATAGCTACAGGCGAAAAGGTATCGTGGTAGTCGATCCCTTTTTTCTAGGTATAACCCTTTGCCACAAGCCTGGCCTTATAGGCGTCAACCTTGCCATCACCATCAGTATTTCTCTTGTAGACCCACTTGTTCCCAATAGGCACTATGCCCTTGGGGCGGTCTACTAGAGTCCAGACCTGATTGACATGCATCGAGTCTATCTCAGCTTCCATAGCTTCACGCCATTTCGCGGAGTCTACATCCACCATCGCTTGGTCATAGGTCGTTGGGTCAGTCTCATGGCTATCACTTGGAACCTCATGGAGACCTTGTTCCTCCAAGTGCACAAGCCCATACCTCTCAGGTGAATGAGACACCCTACTAGACCTACGAGTTTGTTGTACTTGTGTTTCAGAAAGTTTGGTTCCAGTTTCTTGCACAGGTGTCTCCCGAGGAGTTTCATTGTATTCTTCTAAAGAAATACTTCTACCTGCTCCGCCTTCCTGAATGAACTCATCTTCCAAGAAGTGATGCTTGTAAAGCAACAACAATCTTTTGATCTTCGGGCATGTAGAATAGATATCCCATCATCCCAGACGGGAATCCAATGAAACGTCCCTTCGCGGACCTAGCTTCCAACTTCTCCACCTTACTCTTCTTGACATAGGCGAGACATCCCCAAATACCAATATGATTAAGACTTGGTTTCCTGCCCTCCCACATCTCATGTGGAGTTTTAGGAACGAATTTTGAAGGACATATGTTCAAGATATAAGCGGCAGTCAGGAGTGCATAGCCCCACAGGTAAATCGGTAAGTCAGTATATCCCAGCATGGAACGGACCATGTTCAACAAGGTCCAGTTCCTTCTTTCTGACACACCATTTAATTGAGGAGTACCTGGAGGTGTTAGTTGTGAAACTATTCCATGTTCCTTAAGGAACTCGTCAAACTCCATACTCATATACTCGCCACCTCGGTCCGATTGATGTGCTTTGATATGATTACCAGTTTGTTTCTCGACTAGGGCCTTGAATTCCTGGAATTTCTCAAAAGCCTCGAATTTATATTTCATTAAGTATACATAACCATACCTTACTATGATCGTCTGTAAATGTAATGAAATATTGATATTCATCACGTGCTACTTCCAAAGCACCACATACGTCGGTATGGATTAATTCCAGTTTATTGGCAGCTCTTTCAAAAGTCCCTGTGAAGAGGGACTTAGTCATTTTGCCTTTAAGGCAAGATTCACAAGTAGGAAAAGGATCCGATCCCAATAGACCCATAAGTCCATCTTTTTCCATCTTGTAAACCTTGGTCTGACCAACATGACCAAGTTTAAGATGCCATTTCAAAACTTGATTGGTTTCATCCCTACCACGTTTTCTAGTCATAGTATTCACAACTACTTTGTTGCTGAGATTTAGATGATACAATCCATTTAACAATGTAGCAGTACCCACTAGTTTATTTATGAAATAAATTTTGCAGGAACCATCACCAATGAAAAATGAAAAGCCTTTCTGGTCCATGACCGGAATAGATACAATGTTTTTATGCCCCTTAGGCAAAATAAGTACATCTTCTAACGTCAAAACAAAATCAGATTCTAAACCCAAAAGAAGTGATCCTATGTCGGTTGCCTCAACACTATGCCTGTTTCCGACTGTGATCATAACTTCTCCAGCTCCAAGCTTCCTACTTTGTTCCAGATCCTGATTCATGGTACAAATATGAGAACTAGCACCAGAATCCAGTATCCAAGAAGTCGAAAATACATTAGCAGAACAATTTGTTTCTAAAACTAAAAGTTCTGTACCTGAAGTGCCATGAAGAATCGGACAGTCTCTAGCCCAGTGGCCCAGCTCACCGCACTTGAGACAGGCATCCTTCTTCTTCTTGTTCTTCGGAACCGTCGGGGCCTTGCCCTTACCCTTAAGGACCTTAACTTGTGGTCCAGTATGCTTCTTGGTCTTTTTCTTCTTATTCTTAGACCTTCGAGGTTCAGAAGAAATCACAAGGGCAGACTCCTTCATCCGCGGAGTCTTCATCTGAGACTGAGCGGTCACCAGTTTGTTCATTAGCCCAACTAAGTTACATGCAATCTCATTGCAGTTGAAGTTCATAACAAACTGTGAGAAGGAATTAGGGAGAGATTGAAGGATAAGGTCGGTTTGGAGAGAAGTATCCATTTTAAAATCAAGACCCTCCAACCTCTCGATCATGGATATCATTTTGAGGACGTGTTCCCCAACCTTCTCACCTTCCTTCATCCTTGCACCAAAAAGTTGCTTGGATATCTCATATCTAGCAGTTCTGCTGTGCTCACCATAAAGCTCGGTTAAGTGAGATAGAATCTGCTTAGCAGAAATCATTTTATCATGAGCTCTCTGAAGCTCATTAGACATAGAAGCCATCATGTAAGCACGGACTTTTACGTCATCCTTAACCCACTTTTCGTGGTTTTCAATCTCTTCCTGATTGGCTCTGGTCCGCACAGGAGGCGCCGGAATGTCCGTCTCCAAGACGTATCCCAATGCCTCTATACTGAGGACAATCATCAGATTGCGGAGCCAATCCACGAAGTTAGGTCCGATTAAGGTGTTCTTTTCGAGTAGAATTGCGAGTGGATTCATTGTCATATTGAGAGTTATGTCTGCATTAAGTATAACAGATTAATTAGTAACTTGTTATATTATGATCTGAATATAGAATTAAGGTCTTTTCTATTCTTGTTACCCAGCTCCCACTATTTTTTTTATCAGAATAACACACTCCCATGTGAAATCCGGAAGTATCGTCGCTCTACTTCATAGTGGTGATCGAGTTCTTTATAAAATTTAATAGAGGGCAACCGAACAGGTTTCTAGTCTATTAATTTTCATAAAGTGGTGTCCAACACCAACCCATCTAATGGATGATTCGATCTTCTTTTTCCCTTGTTCACTCTCCGCAACCTATACGGTTTCTATGGTTCGTGAACAAGTTAAGTTTATACCATCGACGCAAATCAATTTCACAATTGAATCTTATCCGGCAACCTATCAGGTTTCTAGGGATAAGATTTGCTCCAACCGAAGGCATCTAAAGGCATCTAATACGCTCCCGGTAATTTATCCGTCCTCCCCGAATGACTACCCCGATAACTCGGAAGCATAGCACATCCGGTTTGGATTTCAATTTCCCGAAAACTCGATGGAGGGAAGGAATCCTTGAAACCTTATAAACTTAATATTTTTTCGTAGAAGAATTTTCGCGATTAATGTTACACTTTGCACATTAATTCATTTAAGCGCATTTGTTGCATTCATACAATATGAACAACCATTCACAATCTAGTTGCTACCAACATGTAGTTCATGGACCATTCCTAGAAACAAAAACTCCGTAATCTAATTACAAGTCTCGTCTTGAATCTTCGTCTTCTCGAAACGGATCTTCCTCCGGTCTTCGTCATTACATATAAATTTTACATTGAAAATTGCATCCTAGATACAAATATTTCTAGTAAAATAAATAGGCTCAAAACGGCCTTTATAACCCAATCGAATAAAACCGAACGATTCAAAACTAAGTCCATGAACCACATCACCATTCAAAATAATGCATCAAACACATTAAAATAAAAGGCATTCATAATTAATCTAAATATTGATCCAATCAATATAAATTAATCCATCCAAACAAATTAATTCAATTAATTCAAACAACCGTTAATTTTAGCTTGTTCCGAATGATAAAATATTTCATTAAATAAATTTTCCTAAGAATAAAATTACCATAATTATATCTTAGTCAAATTAAATCCAATTTAATTTGTGGAAAATTAATTACCGAACGAAATATAAAAAACGGAGCCAAAAACACAAGGCCCGGACCAAGCCCGCGGCTCGCAGGGCCGCCACCAGCCTACCCGGCCAGCCTCAAATGCCCCACCCCACTCCTAGCCCAAAGAAATTTCGCTTGTCGGGCGATCCTAAGAATTTCGAGGTTCTGCCATTTTTCGCCTGCTTTTCGTCCCGAATCTAAAAATAATATTTTTCTAATTTTTATATTACACAATTAAATCAGTTTTTCTAAAGAAAAATAGATTTATATTGTAACATAAAATCATGAAAAATTAATTTTTAGATGAACAATTGAAAATCAACGATTAATGCGATTATGATTCCAAATCATAAACCATCCAATCAAGCATTCCAAATGCTAATATCGTATATATGATCGCAAGACCTACACTTTGATACCACTTTTGGGATTCGGTGCCTAAAACGAAGGCCCAACGGAAGCGGTAAAACGAAAATTAATTCGATCCGAATCCCTACGAGGATCGATCGAGCTACGTATATACGAAAATATAAACGAAAAACAAGAGTTGTAAGAAACTCACCCTTGAAGTCCGTTGATTAAATGGTAACCTTGTCTTGAGCTATTCCCCAAGCTTTACTTGTATTCTCAACGATTCGAAGCACTCCAAGCACTTGAATGATCCAATGCTGAAAGCACCGCATCTCTACTTGCCACGCGCTGGAAAAATGATCGGAATGATACTCACCTCGTTATTCTCCAAGGATACGGCTAGAACAAGGTGAGTAAGTGTAACACCTCAATTCACAAATGAGACATTACACGCCGTAGAACCCTCATGAGGTCTACCAGGCTAACACATGACACATAACCACAATGAAATCCCAAAAGATGCACTCAAAAGTAAATAAGGTCGTGGCCTCGGCCAAAACATTTCAACGGAGTACATGAAACATAAAGTAAATATCAATTCATTGCCCACGCAGGGGACTTAAACCAAGTTTAGAAGTAAACAGTCTAACTCCAGTACTCGACAAATGCAACGACAAAACATAAAAAAAATACAGACTCGAGCCACATGATCAAGCCAGCCCATCCTTTGCGTGCATGTCCCGTGCCTGCTCCTCAGCTCTCCCGGTACCTGAAATGCATAAGACGCATTTCCCTCATTTAAGGGGTTAACATTCGAATAGCTAGTGCAAGTACACAATTACACAACATTATATGCAAATATGGTTTTACACGATCATCTCAATCAGATATCATTTGCCATAAATATTCCGGAACACTACATTGGCAATCAATTCAGTTTCAATCATCACGATATCACAAAATCACAACTGGTATCCCGTGGCCGTACCCCTTAGTATCGACCCCCAGATATCCTGTCGAATGCTCCGGGTGGGATACCACTTCCGCGGCCGTACCCCTTAGTATCGACCCCCAGACATCCCGTCGGACACTCCGGGTGGAAGTTCAACCACACACGCACTCAAGTCCACTTCCTCGGCCGTACCCCTTAGTATCGACCCCCAGACATCCCGTCGGACACTCCGGGTGGAAGGAACACAACTCACGCACTCGAAAACCACAATTCATTAATCATTTCGAAAACACAACATACATAATGAAATGTAATACATATACTTGCCTTGAATAAGACGAAACGAAGGAAACGACGAAGGAATAGGTTTTGGTCCGAACAATCCTCCCAACTCCGTTCCTAATCATAATAACGATATACAACAAGTCTCATTAATGCGGAAAGGTAAGAATTAATCCTAATTCTACCCGCTGGAACAATTTGTCGGTCATGACTTGGGTATCGTCGACTATAAGCGACGAACAATGAAAAACTTAAAGTTCAAAATCACAAATCATCTTCAATACGATCAATAATCCAATATGAATACTCAAATTCATGATTAAAACAACGATTAATCGAAAATCCCCAAATTCAATTCAATATTCAAAGTGTTCTAGAATAATCCTTCAATAATCCAATGAATAATCAAACATATCCATAATCATGTGTATATCACTTCATACAACATGATCTTAACATCCAAAACGTCATAACTCAATACAAAATCGAAATCCAAGATGTTGAAGAAATTACCTCTTGGAGACCCAAGCACTTTGATACGAAGAACACGTGTTAGATCCACAATCCGAGCTTCACGATCGAAAGGAGATGAAGAAAATCACACAATCAAGTGATAGATGAAGGAAAATCTCCCTCTCAAGCCTCTCTCTCTCGTATGGTGGATGAAATGAGAAAAATGAGTGAATCTCGCTGAAAAAAACGCAGTTATAGAGTTGACTGCCCTGTGTGCCGCGGCCCAGCCGAAGTGTGCCGCGGCACAGGGCCAAAACTGCGCCCAGTGATCGGCAGTGTGCCGCGGCCTGGACGAATGTGCCGCGGCAGTGACTCGGCAGTGTGCCGCGGCCCCGTCGGCATGTGCCACAGCACACGGTACAGAAGGTTTGGCCGATAAGTGCAACACGAGTGTGCCGCGGCCCGGACGAGTGTGCCACGGCAGTGACTCGGCAGTGTGCCGCGGCCCATGGTACAGACAGCTCGGCCAGAAACTAGACAATGCGTGTGCCGCGGCCCACACCCCCTTGGGTCCCAAAATGATGAAAAATGATCCGGGAAGAGAATAAAAGCAATAGGAATCGATATTTGGGAAACAATAACACGAAATGGAAGTACGGAAACCCCAAAACGGTCCGCGATACACAACCAAAATCGAACAAGGAACAAATTCCCTAAACTTATAGGAAATTACAAAAACGGCCCAAACATCCGAAAATCACGATACAACGTCGGATTAACAATCCGAAACTCAAAACATGCTCTACTCAACCATACGAACTCATGGAAATAAGAAAATGACAAAATCGAACGAGTTTAACGAGAATCGAATACACATGCGATAAAATATAACTCAAGATGAAATTATGTAAAAACATCATCGAGACTCATCCCAACGGAGAAACTCCAAGAACAAAATAGATTCAAAATTCCAAAACAGTGCCAAGCGAGTTGTCCGAAACGAATATACACCGAAAATAGAAATTACCAAAAATAGAAAACACGGATATTACATTATCTCCTCCTAAAAATAAATTTCGTCCCGAAACTTACAACACGAATAACTCGGGGTATCTCGATCTCATACTGTCTTCCGTCTCCCACGTGGATTCCTCGGACCCATACCTCGACCATTGCACTTTAACCAAAGGAATGGTTTTGTGCCTGAGTTGCTTCACCCGGCGCTCTAAGATCTGAATCGGCCTCTCCTCGAAGGTAATGTCGGGCCCCAACTCGATCTCTCCAAAATCAATAATATGGTTAGGGTCCGGTACGTACTTCCTAAGCTGGGAAACATGAAATACGTTATGCACGTGGCTCAGGGACGGCGGCAAACCTAACCGATATGCAAGCTCTCCAACTCTCTCTAGAATCTCGAACGGCCCAATAAATCTCGGACTAAGTTTACCCTTCCGACCGAAGCAGTAAACTCCCCGTGTCGGCGACACCTTAAGCAACACGTGGTCTCCCACCTCAAACTCCAACGGTCGGCGACGTGTATCGGCATAAGACTTCTGCCGGCTCTGGGCCGTCACCAATCTATCGCGAATCAGGGCAATCTTCTCTCTCGTCTCAACTACCATATCGGGCTCGGTACCAATCAGCTCGGACGCATCATCCCAACACAACGGCGATCTGCACCTCCTCCCATACAATGCCTCGAATGGTGCCATTTTGATCGAGGCATGCCAACTATTGTTGTACGTGAACTCGATCAACGGCAAGTGCGACTCCCAATCATCCTTCCAATCTAAGGCACAGGCTCTCAACATATCCTCCAACGTCTGGATCATCCATTCTGACTGTCCGTCAGTCTGAGGGTGGTAAGACGTACTGAGTCTCAACTCAGTCCCCAAAGCTCGATGAACCGCCTGCCAACAATGTGATACAAACCGGCCATCTCGATCTGAAACAATACTCCTAGGAGTCCCATGCAATCTCACGATCTCTGCAATAAACACTCGCGCCAGCCTCTCCGGTCCCCAAGTGTCCTTAATACCCAGGAAATGAGCTGATTTGGTTAGTCGATCAACAATAACCCAAATCATGTTCATTCCAGTCCGAGTCCTAGGCATCCCGGTAATGAAATTCATAGAGATGTCTTCCCATTCCATTCCGGAATGGGAAGTGGTCGTAGCAACCCTGCGGGCTGCTGATGCTCAATCTTAACCTGCTGACAGGTTAAACACTTCGCCACAAACTCGCTAACGTCCGATTTCAAATTACTCCACCAATAGTTACTCCTCACATCCTCGTACAATTTGCTTGTACCAGGATGTATGGAATAAGGCGTAGTATGAGCCTCACTCAAAATCTTCTGTCTCAACTCAATGTCATTCGGTACACATAATCTTCCGCGAAATCTCAGAACGTCATCATCCTGAACCACAAATCCAGGGGCTTTCCCCTTCCTCACATCCTCCCTCAGCTGGACTAAAAATGGATCATCATACTGTTTCGCCTTGATATCATCAGTCAAGGACGAAGTGATCTCCAACGCACATAACTAACCCTGAACTCTCTGAACCCAAACCTCGATATTCTGACAAATAAAATCCCGACGGATCCTACTCTGTGGCATGAGTACCTCTAACATCTGTAACGCCACCGGTTTTCGGCTCAATGCATCAGCCACTACGTTAGCCTTACCCGGATGATAAAGTATCTTGAGGTCGTAATCTTTAATTAGCTCCAACCACCTTCGTTGTCTCATGTTCAACTCTTTTTGACTGAAGATATACTTCAAACTCTTGTGATCCGTAAATATCTTACACGACGACCCATATAGATAATGCCTCCAGATCTTTAAGGCGAAAACGACCGCAGCTAACTCCAAATCGTGCGTGGGGTAATTCGTCTCATATGGTTTCAACTGGCGGGACGCATAAGCAATAACCCTATCTCTCTGCATCAAAATGCATCCGAGTCCGAGGCCCGAAGCATCACTATATACCATGAAATCTTCGTTCCCCTGAGGCAATGCTAACACGGGTGTGGTAGTTAGTCGTCTCTTCAACTCGTCATAACTATTCTGTCTGTCTGCGGTCCACTCGAATTTCTGAGTCTTCTGGAGCAACTGAGTGAGTGGTCTAGCGATCTTAGAAAACCCTTCAACAAATCTACGGTAATAACCGGCGAGACCCAGAAAACTCCTCACCTCCTTCACATTCTTAGGCGGCTCCCAATCCATCACTGCTTTTATCTTCTGCGGATCTACCCGAACTCCCTCTGCTGAAATCACATGCCCGAGGAACATCACTTCTTCGAGCCAAAACTCACACTTAGAGAACTTCGCATACAACTGCTCAGCTCTCAAAATGTCTAATACAATCCAGAGATGTAAGGCGTGCTCCCCCCGACTCCGTGAATAGATCAGAATGTCATCGATAAAGACGACTACGAATTTGTCCAAATATTCAATAAAAACTTTGTTCATCAACTGCATGAACACTGCTGGGGCATTGGTTAGCCTGAAAGGCATAACCACAAACTCGTAATGGCTATATCTCGTCCGAAAGGCAGCTTTCGGTATATCGATGTCCCGAATCCTCAACTGGTAGTAGCCCGATCGCAAATCAATCTTCGAAAAGATTGTCGCCCCCTGAAGCTGATCGAACAAGTCATCAATCCGGGGCAAAGGGTATTTATTTTTGATGGTCAACTTGTTTAATTCTCGATAATCGATGCATAAACGAAGCGATCCATCCTTCTTCTTAACAAAAAGTACGGGCGCACCCCAAGGCGATGCGCTCGGTCGAATATACCCTTTATCTAACAACTCTCCCAACTGATTCTTCAACTCTAACATCTCCGACGGTGCCATACGGTACGGCGCTCGAGAAATAGGGGTTGCATTCGGCTCTAGATCAATAGGAAACTCCACCTCTCGATGTGGTGGTAATCCCGGCAAGTGATCCGGAAATACGTCGGGGTATTCACTAACAACTGGAATAGACGACAAATAAACTCCATCATCTTCCACCTTCCGAGCGTAACACCAGTAACCGACACAACCCTGGTTCAGAAGTTTCATCGCCTTCAAGGCGCTAATCACACTCCCCGACCTACCCGGCTTACGACCGACGAGGGTATGCTCGGTGCCATCCTCGGCCACTATCGAGATGGTACGAGTCCGATAGTTCATGATAGCACCGTGACGATCCAACTAATCGTCTCCAAGGATCAAATCCTCACCCTTAAGGTCTATAACAATGAGATTCGAGGGCCAATCCCGGATCCCGATCCTCACTGGGCAATCCCTAACCTCCCGGTCCCCAACCATACGATCCCCGCTGGGCGTACTCACTACAAATGGTTCACACTCAAACAAGCAGTCAAAACCAATGCGACTCACACAATCCGATGCAATAAAGGAATGGGTAGCACCTGAATCAAAAAGCACTGAAACTGGATGAGTAAGGATCTGAGTTGTACCTGACGCCATCGGAACGTCTGCCTCCTCTGTGCGCCTCATCTGATACAATCGGGGGTGAACTGAACCTGAACTCGATGTTGCATGGCGATCCGGCTGACCTCGACCCCTACCACGACCCGAATTCTGCGAAACACGAGTAGCTGGAGTGCTGTGATCCCTCTGATCGGTAGTGGTAGTCGGAACTCTAGCGGCCCTGGTGGCCCTCTCACAATGAGCCGCCGATGCCAGTCGCCACAAGTAAAGCAAGTAACTGGAGGAGAAGGGCAATCCTTTATCAAATGCTCATATTGGTTGCAGTTAAAACAAACCCTGCCACCAGAAGCAACGAACTGGACTGAACGATTACCCTGAGATCCCCCAGCCTGATGAAACGGTCTCTTCCCAGGTGTAGGGGTAGACTGTGCTCTCGAAAATCAGCCACTCTTGCCGGCTGAAAAACTGCCAACCGTTTTCTGTTTCTTGGCCTCGGTACCCAACTCTGATTCCGGTGCAGCCATCTCGATCGCTAGAGCGCGATCCTGATACTCCTTCAAAGTGGCACACATGAGCGGTGCCATACTCTATCTGATATGCGGCTTCATGCGCATATTGAAGTAACGGATTTTATCAGCCTCTGATCGCACTTGATCTCTCACGAAACCCAACTGCTGATTGTAAGTAATGATGGCCTGAGAAATAGGCACATCTTGTGGCGTAGCGGTGAAGAACTCCACAATTCTGCACTCCTTAACTGGTGGTGGACAATATTCTGCTTCCATAGCAGCCTTGAATTCCTCCCAAGTAGCTCGACGGTCTCTGGGCGCAACGGCCTCCCACCATTCCGCAGCCTCCTTATCCAGGAGGTACTGGGCAATATGTACCCTCCTGTCTTCGGGATAAGCTACGGCATCAAAGTTCCTGGACAACTGAAAGAGCCAATTCTCCCAACCGAGGGAGTCATAAGATCCGGAGAAACGAGGAGGGTGCATCTTAGTCACCGTCTGAAGCCACTTACTAGCTTCCTCTTCAGGTGTCGGGGGCGGATTCTGGCGTCCACTCTGAGCTATCTGAGCAAGCTGGGCTACTAACTGCTGAAGTACGGCAGTAGCCCCGGCATCGGCATTATTACCCGACGGCACTGAGTGAGAGGCCGAGTCCGCAAAGGACTGAGAAAGTGAGCCCTCTTCATTATCAGCACCCCGACCACGGCCTCGGCCGCGTCCCCTAGCTGGTCTACCACGACCTCTCAACATACTAAAGGAAGAATGAAAAGGACAAGATCAGAAAGATTCACAATTGACAAAGTTGGTATCACAATTCATAATTCCGAACAACGCAAGAAAACGAATTACATAAATATAAGAGTTCGAGGAGACTTACAGCCACGGTTCGCACGAAAAGACGGTAGCATGATGATATTAGGCTCAACGACTGACTCTAATGACGCAACTGACAGACCCAAAAATTTACCGACAGCCTAGGTATTCAAAACCTAAGCTCTGATACAATAAATGTAACACCCCAATTCACAAATGGGACATTACACGCCGTAGAACCCTCGTGAGGTCTACCAGGCTAACACATGACACATAACCACAATGAAATTCCAAAAGATGCACTCAAAAGTAAATAAGGTCGTGGCCTCGGCCAAAACATTTCAACGGAGTACATGAACGATAAAGTAAATATCAATTCATTGCCCACGCAGGGGACTTAAACCAAGTTTAGAAGTAAACAGTCTAACTCCAGTACTCGACAAATGCAACAACAAAACATAAAAAAATACAGACTCGAGCCACATCATCAAGCCCGCCCATCCTTTGCGTGCATGTCCCGTGCCTGCTCCTCAGCTCTCCCGGTACCTGAAATGCATAAAACGCATTTCCCCCATTTAAGGGGTTAGCATTCGAATAGCTAGTGCAAGTACGCAATTACACAATATTATATACAAATATGGTTTTACACGATCATCTCAATCAGATATTATTTGCCATAAATATTCCGGAATACTACATTGGCAATCAATTCAGTTTCAATCATCACGATATCACAAAATCACAACTGGTATCCCGTGGCCGTACCCCTTAGTATCGACCCCCAGACATCCCGTCGAACGCTCCGGGTGGGATATCACTTCCGCAGCCGTACCCCTTAGTATCGACCCCCAGACATCCCGTAGGACACTCCGGGTGGAAGTTCAACCACACACGCACCCAAGTCCACTTCCTCGGCCGTACCCCTTAGTATCGACCCCAGACATCCCGTCGGACACTCCGGGTGGAAGGAACACAACTCACGCACTCGAAAACCACAATTCATTAATCATTTCGAAAACACAACATACATAATGAAATGTAATACATATACTTGCCTTGAATAAGACGAAATGAAGGAAACAACGAAGGAATAGGTTTTGGTCCGAACAATCCTCCCAACTCCGTTCCTAATCATAATAACGATATACAACAAGTCTCATTAATGGGGAAAGGTAAGAATTAATCCTAATTCTACCTGCTGGAACAATTTGTCGGTCATGACTTGGGTATCGTCGACTATAAGCGACGAACAATGGAAAACTTGGAGTTCAAAATCACAAATCATCTTCAATACGAACAATAATCCAATATGAATACTCAAATTCGTGATTACAACAACGATTAATCGAAAATCCCCAAATCCAATTCAATATTCAAAGTGTTCTAGAATAATCCTTCAATAATCCAATGAATAATCAAACATATCCATAATCATGTGTATATCACTTCATACAACATGATCTTAACATCCAAAACGTCATAACTCAATACAAAATCGAAATCCAAGATGTTGAAGAAATTACCTCTTGGAGACCCAAGCACTTTGATACGAAGAACACGTGTTAGATCCACAATCCGAGCTTCACGATCGAAAGGAGATGAAGAAAATCACACAATCAAGTGATAGATGAAGGAAAATCTCCCTCTCAAGCCTCTCTCTCTCGTATGGTGGATGAAATGAGAAAAATGAGTGAATCTCGCTGAAAAAAACGCAGTTATAGAGTTGACTGCCCTGTGTGCCGCGGCCCAGCCGAAGTGTGCCGCGGCACAGGGCCAAAACTGCGCCCAGTGATCGGCAGTGTGCCGCGGCCCGCATTTAATGTGCGCAGCGATGACTCGGCAGTATGCCGCGGCCCCGTCGGCATGTGCCGCGGCACACGGTACAGAAGGTTTGGCCGATAAGTGCAACACGAGTGTGCCGCGGCCCGGACGAGTGTGCCGCGGCAGTGACTCGGCAGTGTGCCGCGGCCCACGGTACAGACTGCTCGGCCAGAAACTGGACAATGTGTGTGCCGCGGCGCACATTCCTTGTGCCGCGGCCCACACCCCCCTTGGGTCCCAAAATGATGAAAAATGATCTGGGAAGAGAATAAAAGCAATAGGAATCGATATTTGGGAAACAATAACACGAAATGGAAGTACGGAAACCCCAAAACCGTCCGCGGTACACAACCAAAATCGAACAAGGAACAAATTCACTAAACTTATAGGAAATTACAAAAACGGCCCAAACATCCGAAAATCACGATACAACGTTGGATTAACAATCCGAAACTCACAACATGCTCTACTCAACCATACGAACTCATGGAAATAAGAGACGAAATCAAACGAGTTTAACGAGAATCGAATACACATGCGATAAAATATAACTCAAGATGAAATTACGTAAAAACATCATCGAGACTCATCCCAACGGAGAAACTCCAAGAACAAAATAGATTCAGAATTCTAAAACAGTGCCAAGCGAGTTGTCCGAAACGAATATACACCGAAAATAGAAATTACCAAAAATAGAAAACACGGATATTACAATAAGCTTATGTGTTATATATATATCACTCTAAGTATATAATATATATATATCTCTCTCAATTAATGTCTTGATATATATCCAAGAAAAATCAAGATGAATGAAGAAGTAGTAAAAGAGTTGGAAAAACTATTTTTTCTTCTCTCTCTCTCCCTTCCACTCACGGCTCAATGCAAGAAAATTGCAAGATGGAGTTTGAGATTTTTCTACTCCTTTTATTCTTCTTCCACAAGACAAATCAACACCTTTTTTATCACAAGAGATATGTGTTCCCTCCAAAGTCTTTGGTCTACCAATTATAAAATTGGAGACAAAGACCAAGAATGAGGTTGGTGAGACGGGGTAGCCATCTAGAAGAACCGGGACGAGTTTGGTCCGTTTCGGACTCTCGAGAGTCCAAACAGATAAATTCCGATTCCGTTCCGATATATTTATATCGATTAATTAATCCAATTAATTAATCATATCAAATACATAATAACATAATTAATTTCTGCAAGAAATAATTATATTCATGAATTAAATTAATCACCTAGTAATTTATCTAATCCATTAGGCCGTAAATTAATTTATCCAATAAATCGATTTAGACATCCAATGTCCCAAATTAGATATCTAATATCTAATATTCATAATTAGATAATAAGCTTGATACATTCCGTCGTCAATCCTATTGCGCGATTCGATAGGTCCGTCTCAGTCAGCAATGGGAGGAACCAAAGAGTAGTAGCACCACTTAGCCAGTCTGGCGGCCTACACTGTACCCCAACTGAGAACGAATGATTGGGATCATTCAAGAACCATTCTGTCGTAAATATCAGTATATGTATAAACCCTTCTTTTAAATGTCCCGATCAAGTTATAGGATCACGGTCAGTCAAACCCTATCTATACTTGACGTTATGCATGCGTTAATGCAAATCGAGATCATTGAGCTCTCGTGTATCCAATACAACCAGCTCCAATGCTTTGGCCAAAGACTTATGATCTCATCTGCCAATAACCGCCTAGGACATATAACCCTCTCACTAACGGGAGAAAGAATTCTATCTTGGTATTCAGTAGGACCTGCTACTTGCCCGTCAAGATGCACGTCGAGGTTGACCCCCACCTTCCGGTTTTCTGGATCGAACTACTCTAATGAAAATATTGACGTCACAAGCACATACCTACTAAATCCTCAAGTCGAAGGTTCACGAATACCTATCACAACCTTTCGATTCCGTCATTGACAGTCCTGGAGTGAAATCTGTGTGACGAATCGAGTGTGAGTCGGTTCGAGTATACTAATCCAATTAGCATACCTATAACGTGTGCTCCCACTAACCATTAGTGTTCGACATGCACTCTCCATGTCAAAGAACACGTCATACAAGTCTTCACATAAACTTAACGCACAGTCAAGTTTCATCGACTTGCGAACGATTAAGTATTTGAGCTATAAACCTTTCGAGTGTCGATCCCCTTATCCAATAAGGAGTGGAATGTTTTACTCTTAAATACACAGACTAGTTTCTATATATATATATATATTTACGAGTAAGGAATGCCAGTAACTACCAGTAAATAAAGAAACATTCATTTGCCTTATATAAATGATTTACACAATTACAAGTACAATGCCCTCACTCAACATCCTCTGAGTGGCATTCGAGGGCATACTCCTAACAATTTCATCTGTATTGAACCCTGTATTATTCAAATTTACGATATCAATAATCGAAGTATGATCTTTCTCGTATTCGTATCCATGTGCATGATAATATCAACATGTAAATTTTCACATGCAATTACGTGATAACGTACGCTAAGGCGAGAGCTTAACGTACGTTATATGCCAAGGTTAGCGTACGCTACGAATGAAGCGTAGCGTACGTAAGACAACCAATAATTGAGCAGGGCGGCTAGCACATGACCTAGCTGGTGGTGGGCTCGGCCAAATCCTCACCAGATTCTCACGACATGAACCTGGACAGTTTTTAAGTCAACGGGTGTTAACGTACGCTTAGGTATGTAACTAGCGTACGCTAATGGGTGTTGCTTACGTACGTAACTTTATGGTGTAGCGTACGTAAGCGAGTACAGAACAAAACAGTAAGCTATCATTGGACGATAGCGTATGCTAAAGAGAACATATAGCGTACGCTAAAAGGATTATGTACATTATGCATGAAGACTAACGTACGTAAAGTCAGAAAAATTATAAAAGGGACATCACCCCATTTCATTTCATTTCATTTCCTTCAATTGTCTTTCACCTCCCTTCATCCCGAGAGAGTTCTCAGCCACCTAAAACACCCATAGTGTAACACCCCGATATATTCGGAATAATTACAGCGCCGTAAATTCTTTATATAAGAATTTACAAGGCTAATTTGAGAAATACGGACAATAATAATACCAAAGTACCATTAAGGTTATAATTCAAAACCAGTTTAACAATTTAAATGAGTCCATTATTACAAGCATTCCAAACACCAACAAAATACGCGTACTCGAGTACTGAAAAATAACTGGAAAACAAGACAACATCAATTTACATCACTGGGCCACTTCATCGTCATGTTGATACTGTGGTTGCTTCCTCGCTCCTCAGCTACCTGAACATCAAAACAAATGTTCACCCCGAAGGGGTTAGCAAAATGATGCTAGTACAAGTATCACAATACATAAATCGGATATGCAACAACAATGCATCATAAATTACATAAAATGGACTTCCGCCACCGGAATCTAACGATGCGAATCCATGTGATTCCATCAACATAACAAAGGGTAATCCAACGATCCAGTGCCCTCACTATAGATCCCCATGATGATCCCGTCGGACCAACGCATGGTGGAAAATCCGTCCAACGATCCAGCGCCCTCAGCATAGATCCCCATGATGATCCCGTTGGAACAACGCATGGTGGACATCCGATCCAGTGCCCTCAGCATAGATTGCTCGATCCCTTCAGATCATCACAACATACACAAACACAAACCAAGCATATACATATGCCAAATCGATATGTCCATAAATATGAACATTCAAGAAATCAATAACGAATACCATGATAATTCAAAGGAACTAAACTCATGTTCAACAACATGAATAAACTGTATGCATGATCAAAAATTCCAATATTAATAATTTTCAAATACGATACTTGCCTCAAGGATGGCAAGAACTAAATACTCCAACGAATGTCAACACGTCTGAAGGTCGCCGCTCCTCGATCGATCACCTTGTACAAGGAAATAACAAGGAATTCAACAACCTTACGAAACTAACGCATGAGGACCGAACGCCCTAAGTTATAATCGAATTATCAATAATGAACGATCGGCTCTCGGTCCTATCTCCTGACAAATACTAAGTTTGGAAAAAGGCATGCAAATTCACGAGATCACAATTGGGCACAAAGTCGGTGTCTATAATTCTAAAGATGTTTATCATAATATTAAGCTCCATACTTTAATTCCGATTATCAACTCAAATGTTTGGTTTGGTTGCTACAACGATACACAACGAGATAATCATGATCAATCTAGTTCTAGATTAATTCACCTATACGATTCTCGTTCTTCCGCGAGTATTTCTTCTTATCAAGTTCTACATTCAAATGATTGCCCCATATATCCTTTCCTAGTTCTAATCATCCAACTAGATTAACAACGAGTTCATCTAAGGCAAGAGTTATAATTGAACACCCTTCACATTCACCTTCTTGAATTCATCTTATACAGGGGGTAAGCCTTAACACTTTTTTCCTTAAAAGAGTGTTACGAAAGCATCATCAAGGTGTGTTCATCTCAGAAAATTTCATTCTTAAAGTTGGTAAAGATTATGGCTCAACTAATAACAATGGAAACCTTAATTCACCCAATACAATCCTCCTAACATGATGTTGGATTCACTACGACATAACAAGCTCAAAAACCTCTGTGAAAAGCTCATAATATAACTAAGAACATAATCTCCATCTTGGTGTAGAGTTAACATACCTCAAAGAACGGAAGAACAATAAAAATCTTGAAGAAACTCTTCACCGAAAGCTTGAACACCAATCCACAAGGTCTAAGCTTCCCAAAAATCGGCCCAGATGATGATATGAGGGATAAATGGTGAGGGATTGTCTCCAGAACAAGAAAATCGGCCAAGGTGAGGGTGAGAAATGAAATGGGGTTGAGGTCTATAAATAGAAATCTTAACCATTACGTACGTTAAACACAATACATTACGTACGTAACAACCTTAGCATACGCTATACTTGAAGATTAGCGTACGTTAACGACTGTCCAGAGCTCACTGACCTGTTTACGGCATTGGCTTACGTACGTTAGCATACAGTTTCATGTACGTAATCACTAGGACATTAGCGTACGTTAAAAATCCCCCTTTGCGTACGTTAAGTCCGTTGACTTGCTTAGCTGGAAAAGCGTCCAGGTTCACGCAGAGCATCTCACGAATCTACACTGGCCCCCACACGCCGACCCTTGTCGGATCTCGAGTTGACTGAGCTTACGTACGTTAAGCTTAACAGCTAACGTACGTTATATTTCAGTCGTAGCGTACGCTAAGATCATCATCTAGCGTACGTTCTCACGTGCAGAACCATGTGGTATGAAAACGTAAGGATATGAATACGGGAAACCAATCTTCGATT
The DNA here is from genome assembly GCA_033398695.1 of Orobanche coerulescens. Lineage (NCBI taxonomy): Eukaryota > Viridiplantae > Streptophyta > Magnoliopsida > Lamiales > Orobanchaceae > Orobanche > Orobanche coerulescens. The sequence goes on along the minus strand of CM065807.1, from coordinate 195,636,917 downwards.
TATAACATCACAAAGTCGAATCTTACAAGATCCAATACAGGATAAATACACAATAATTATCCGGGCATTACATACTACCCTTCTAAAAAGAAGTTTTGGCCCGGAACTTAAAACGAAAATAATTCTGGGTATCTCGACTTCATATCATCTTCAGTCTCCCAAGTTGCTTCTTCGACTCCACGTCGAGACCACTGAACTTTAACTAAGGGGATCAGTTTATTCCTCAATTGCTTGACTCGACTCTCGAGTATCTTGATTGGCTTTTCTTCGAAAGATCCATCAGCCACTTCAATCTCGCCAAAATCGATGATTTAACTGGGATCCGGTATATATTTCCACAATTGGGATACGTGGAATACATTATGAACGTGACTTAGTGATGGCGGTAAGGCCAACCTGTACGCCAACTCCCCAACCCTTTCAAGGATCTCGAATGGCCTGATATATCTCGAACTCAGCTTTCCTTTCCTCCCAAAATGAAAAATTCCTCGGGTAGGAGAAACCTTTAATAGTACATGGTCCCCAATCTCAGACTCCAACGAGTGACGGCGCACATCTGCATAAGACTTCTGTCGACTCTGGGCAGTTGACAGCCTTTCGCGAATCAGGGATACCTTCTCTTGGGTGTGAACTATCAACTCTAGTTCCGTCCCGATCAAGTCATAAGAGTCATCCCAACATAGGGGTGATCTGCATCTTCTTCCGTACAACGCTTCAAACAGTGCCATCTTAATGGAAGCATGATAACTATTGTTGTAGGTGAATTCAATCAACGGCAAATGAACCTCCCAATCGGTTGACCAATCTAAGGCACAAGCTCTAAGCATATCCTCTACTGTCTTTATAGTCCTTTCGGATTGACCGCCCGTCTGAGGATGATAGGTCGTGCTAAAGTTCAGCTCAGTTCCCAAGGCCTTGTGAACTGCCTTCTAAAAATGCGATACGAAGCGACCATCTCGATCCGAAATAATGGTTTTTGGTGTTCCATGCAATCGGACTATCGCCGTAATAAACACTCGTGCTAACTTCTCGGGTCCCCAAGTGTCTTTAATACCCAAGAAAGGAGCCGACTTGGTTAATCGATCAACTATAACCCAAATCATGTTCATTCCCATCTTGGGCCTTGGCATATTGATGATGAAGTCCATCGATATATCTTCCTACTTCTACTGAGGAATCGGAAGTGGCTTTAACATCCCGGCAGGCTGCTGATGTTCAATCTTAACCTGCTGACAGGTTAAACATTTCGAAACGTATTCCGCTACGTCCTTCTTCATATTTCCCCACCAGAAATTTTGTTTTAGGTCCTTATACATCTTACTGGTACCCGGGTGAATAGAATAGGACACGCTGTGAGCTTCCTTCAAGATTCTCTGTCTCAAAACATCATCATCGGGGATGCAAAATCGACTCTGAAATCTCAGAACTCCATCATCCTGTATCACGAATCCTGGGGCCTTCTCTTTGTTTACTTCGTCACATAATCGAAGAATCAGAGAATCATCTAACTGCTTAGATTTGATTTCTTCGATCAACGATGAGGTTAGTTCCATCACACACAGTTGTCCTTGGACTCCATGTGACCATATTTCGATTCCTTCGCGAATCAGTTCTCGTTGAATGCTGGTTTGGGACGTAAGCGCTTCCAACACTTGAATAGAAATAGGTTTGCGGCTCAGTGAATCAGCTACCACGTTCGCTTTGCCTGGATGATAGAGGATTTCTAGGTCGTAATCCTTGATCAATTCCAGTCACCTTCTCTGCCTCATGTTTAATTCCTTCTGAGTGAAAATATACTTGAGTCTCATATGATCTGTGAAAATCTGACAATGAGTGTCGTACAAATAATGTCGCCAAATATTCAAGGCAAAGACTACAGCTGCTAACTCCAAATCATGAGTCGGGTAATTTACTTCATATGGTTTCAACTGTTGAGAGGCATAGGCAATCACCCTATCCTTTTGCATCAACACACATCCCAGACCCTGATTTGAAGCATCGCTGTATACCATGAATCCATCGGTTCCATCAGGTAATGCTAGTATAGGCTCTGTCGTTAGTCTTCTCTTAAGTTCATCAAAACTAGCCTGGCATTTCTCATTCCACACGAATTTCTGAGTCTTCTGCAACAGCTGAGTAAGCGGATGAGCAATTTTGGAAAATCCTTCTACAAAACGGCGATAATATCCAGCAAGTCCTAAGAAACTTCAGATTTCTTTCACGTTATTAGGAGATTCCCATTCTAAGATTGCTTCGAATTTCTTCGGGTCTACCTGAACTCCATCAGATGATATCACATGCCCAAGGAAGGTTACTTCCTTAAGCCAGAACTCGCATTTAGAAAGTTTCGCATAAAGCTATTCATTCCTCAAAGTACTCAAAATGATACGCAAATTCTCTACATACTCCTCTGGGTCTTTCAAATAGATCAAGATGTCATCAATGAAAACGACCATGAATTTATCCAAGTATTCTAAGAATACCCGATTCATTAATTGCATAAATACTGCAGGAGCATTGGTAAGTCCGAATGGCATCACCACAAATTCATAGTTCCCGTACTGGGATCTGAAAGCAGATTTCGTTATATCCGATTCCTTAATTCTCAATTGATGGTATCCTGATCTTCGAGAATACCCTTGCCCCCTGTAGTTGGTCAAACAAATCGTCGATCCGAGGTATTGGATACTTATTCTTGATCGTCACCTTGTTTAGCTCCCTGTAATCGATACACAATCGTAGGGATCCATCTTTCTTCCGGACAAAGAGGACGGGTGCCCCCCCCCCAAGAAGAAACGCTAGGTTGGATATAACCCTTCTGCAATAATTCCTCAAGCTGCTTCTTTAGTTCATACATCTCGGTTGGCGCCATACGGTATGGTGCTCTGGAAATAGGTGCAGCTTCAGGCTCCAATTCCATATTAAACTCTACTTCTCTCCGCGGAGGTAACCCAGGTAGTTTGTCAGGGAATACGTCTGAGAATTCGTTTACCACTGGAATAGATGCGAGCTCTACTCCTTCTTCTTTCTTCATGGCATAACACCACAATCCATAACAACCCTGATTTAGCAATTTCACTGCTTTCATGGCTTTGATCAATTTTCCTGAGCTTCCCGGTCTCCATTCTTTGAATAAATGTTCAGATCCGTCATCAGCAATGATAGAAATAACTCTTCTTCGGTAATTTAACATAGCCCCATAACAATTGAGCTAATCGTCTCCGAGAATTAAATCATCACCATGGATGTCGACCACAATAAGATTTGATGGCCAATCTCTCCCTTTTATAGACACTGGAAAATCTCTAGTTTCTAGGGTTCCCACAATTCTCTCTCCACTCGGTAATCCCACAACATAAGGCTTACAATCATATAAACACGAGATTTTCAAACAATTAACACAGTTCAGTGATATGAAAGAATGTGTAGCTCTTGAATCGAATAAGACACTAACTGGTTGCAAAAAGATCTGAATCGTACCTGATGCAACAATAGTGTTCTGATCGTCTGACCTCCTCATCTCGTAAAGGAGCGGAGGAACGGACCCAGCACTGGACGCCTCTCTTTTCCCAACATTCTGCTGCTGGAAACCACTTTGTTGTGTCTGGTTCACACTTGTCTCTTTTGGAACTGGTGCAGGAGTGCGAGTACCAATAGATCTAGTCACATTTCCGTAAAAAGTCGCATGATGCCCTTCCTGTCCACACTCGAAACAGGTCACAGAAGGTGCGTAGCAATCACACCGAACCTGCCCTGCTTTACCACAGTTATAACATTTCTTCACTGCGTCTGAAACCGTTGATGATGTCTGGAACTTCTTTCCGCCTCGGGAAGGATGCGGAGGTCTCATAGATGAATGAAATGAAGACTGGCCCTTGCGGGGCCCACTACTCCTATTCTCCGTGAAGTTTCCAGACACTTTTTGCTTCTCTGCTTCCATCAATTTCTCCACCGCCACCTCCTTCATGTCGTAGGCCAGTGCTTTGTCCTGATACTGTCGCAAAGTTGTACATTCGTATCCGGACATACACTGCTGAATATCCGGCTTCATCCGTATGTCGAAATGGAAAATATTTTCTGCCTCGGTCCTGATCAAGTGTCGCACACAGGTCAGCTGATGATTAAAGGTCTTGATTATGTCTGTCACAGATGCCTCCGAACTCTGCGGGGAGAAAAACTCTCGGACTCTAGCCTCTCTAACTGGACGAGGACAATATTGTGCTTCCATCATTAATCTTAATTTCGTCCCGTCAGCATTATGATCCTCAGGTCGAACAGCCTCCCACCAGTCGAAAGCCTCCCCAGTCAGAAATTACTGGGCGATCGGAACTTTTCGGTCATCGAAACAATTAATCCCCACAAATATCTTTTCTAACTCCTTCAGCCAGTGATCCCAAGTAGGCATCTCGGCAAAACCATTGAATTTCGGTGGGTGTAACTTGACCACTTCCGTAAGCCACCTGTCTCCTCGGTTATCCTCATTGCGCTGCTGGTCCATCGTCGTCTGCATGCGGTCAACCACCTGAGCGAATTGGGTCATCTGAGCGACCACCTGCTGAAGCACCCCCGGCATGTTAGGATTTGCGTTATCATTCGCTGATCTTTGTTGTCCTCCAGAATGGGAATCGGTTCGACTAGCCGATAATTCTGGGGAAGACGCTGAATCCTCCTGTCTCGCATTACCACGTCTGCATCCACGACCGCGTCCGCGTCCACGACCTCCCCTCAACATACTGTAAACACAGATACTCAATATCCAGGGCAAAATTTTCTAAAAGAAAATCCGTCAATAATCACAAAACAGAAATTAAATAAAACGGTAGTATATGAGATTAGGAGACTTACAACCACGGTCCACATGACGACACTAGCTGAGCAGTGATGTTACAATGACCCATAAATCAAATAATGTAAACAGACCCAACTAAACCCGACTGCCAAGATATCCATGAATCTTAGCTTCAATACCATATTCTGTAACACCCCGATATATTCGGATAATTACAGCGCCGTAAATTCTTTATATAAGAATTTACAAGGCTAATTTGAGAAATACGGGCAATAATAATAATACCAAAGTACCATTAAGGTTATAATTCAAAACCAGCTTAACAATTTAAATGAGTCCATTATTACAAGCATTCCAAACACCAACAAAATACGTGTACTCGAGTACTGAAAAATAACTGGAAAACAAGACAACATCAATTTAAATCACTGGGCCACTTCATCGTCATGTCGGTACTGTGGTTGCTTCCCCACTCCTCGGCTACCTGAACATCAAAACAAATGTCCACCCCCGAAGGGGTTAGCAAAACGATGCTAGTACAAGTATCATAATACATAAATCGGATATGCAATAACAATGCATCATAAATTACATAAAACGGACTTCCGCCACCGGAATCCAACGATGCGAATCCATGTGATTCCATCAACATAACAAAGGGTAATCCAACGATCCAGCGCCCTCAGTATAGATCCCCATGATGATCCCGTCGGACCAACGCATGGTGAAAAACCCGCCCAACGATCCAGCGCCCTCAGTATAGATCCCCATGATGATACCATCAGACCAACGCATGGTGGACATCCGATCCAGTGCCCTCAGCATAGATCGCTCGATCCCTTCAGATCATCACAACATACACAAACACAAACCATGCATATACATATGCCAAATCGATATGTCCATCAACATGAACCGAATACCATGATAATTCAAAGGAACTAAACTCATGTTCAACAACATGAATAAACTGTATGCATGATCAAAAATTCCAATATTAACAATTTTCAAATACGATACTTGCCTCAAGGATGGCAAGAACTAAATACTCCAACAAATGTCAACACGTCCGAAGGTCGCGGCTACTCGATCGATCACCTTGTACAAGGAAATAACAAGGAATTCAACAACCTCACGAAACTAACGCACGAGCACCGAACGCCCTAAGATATAATCGAATTATCAATAATGAACGACCGGCTCTCGGTCCTATCTCCCGACAAATACTAAGTTTGGAAAAAGGCATGTAAATTCACGAGATCACAATTGGGCACAAAGCCGGTGTCTACAATTCCAAAGATGTTTATCATACCATTAAGCTCCATACTTTAGTTCTGATTATCAACTCAAATGTTTGGTTCGGTTGCTACAACGATACATAACGAGATAATCATGATCAATCTAGTTCTAGATTAATTCACCTCTACGATTCTCGTTCTTCCGCGAGTAGTTCTTCTTATCAAGTTCTACATTCAAATGATTGCCCCATATATCCTTTCCTAGTTCTAATCATCCAAGTAGATTAACAACGAGTTCATCTAAGGCAAGAGTTATAATTGAACACCCTTCACATTCACCTTCTTGAATTCATCTTATACAGGGGGTAAGCCTTAACACTTTTTTCCTTAAAAGAGTGTTACGAAAGCATCATCAAGGTGTGTTCATCTCAGAAAATTTCACTCTTAAAGTTGGTAAAGATTATGGCTCAACTAATAACAATGGAAACCTTAATTCACCCAATACAATTCTCCTAACATGGTGTTGGATTCACTATGACATAACAAGCTCAAAAACCTCCGCGAAAAGCTCATAATATAACTAAGAACATAATCTCCATCTTGGTGTAGAGTTAACATACCTCAAAGAAGGGAAGAACAATGAAAATCTTGAAGAAACTCTTCACCGAAAGCTTGAACACCAATCCACAAGGTCTAAGCTTCCCAAAAATTGGTCGAGATGATGATATGAGGGATAAATGGTGAGGGATAGTCTCCAGAACACGAAAATCGGCCAAGGTGATGGTGAGAAATGAAATGGGGTTGAGGTCTTTAAATAGAAATCTTAACCATTACGTACGCTAACCACAATACATTATGTACGTAACAACCTTAGCGTATGCTATGCTTGAAGATTAGCGGACGTTAACGACTGGCCAGAGCTCACTGACCTGTTTCTGGCATTGGCTTTTGTACGTTAGCATACAGTTTTATGTACGTAATCGCTAGGACCTTAGCGTACGTTAAAAATCCCCCTTTGCGTACGTTAAGTGCGTTGACTTGCTTAGCTGGAAAACCATCCAGGTTCATATGGAGCATCTCACGAATCTACACTGGCCCCCACACGCCGACCCTTGTCAGATCTCGAGTTGACTGAGCTTGCGTACGTTAAGCTTAACAGCTAACGTACGTTATATTGCAGTCGTAGTGTATGCTAAGATCATCATATAGCGTACGTTATCACGTGCAGAACCATGCATGCAAAATGTTGAAGATACGAAAATGTAAGGATATGAATACGGGAAACCAATCTTTGATTTATAACATCACAAAGTCGAATCTTACAAGATCGAATACAGGATAAATACACAATAATTATCCGGTCATTACACATAGACCATCTATACTTGATCATTGGAGATTGGATATCACTTATGCTTGATCATTGAAGTGGAGAAACATCTTGGATTGGCACACAAGCAACCGGAGTTTGACTCTACCTATTGTCTCGGTGTTTTCTTCATCTTAAGGTATATTATGCTATCTCCAACCATGGATTTGTGTTCTTAAGGATGTTATGATCATACTACCAAGAATATTAGGTTCTATAGATGACTTATTTCAACCAAACATCATGTTTAGAAGTTGGGATGATTATGCTTAAGTTATCATTGTTGAGAACATCATAGTTGGAATCTTGTTACGTCAAATGATAAGAGTAGTGTTCTGAGATTGATAACCCGTATTGAATGGCGTTACCATAATGATCGTAGACTTGGTATTGATATCACGTTTGCTAAACGGAGTTAGATGAAGGATCACTGAAGGTTGAAATTAGATTGGTAAATTAATCTTCATGATGAAGTTTGAATGTATTGATGATATTGGTAACAAGTGTACCAACCTCAGATTAACCGAACTACGAAAGAGAAATTGTAATCAAGATTGAGTATAGCATTGTGATGTTATGCGAATCCTTGAATTCGAAGATGTCTTTAACCGTAAGATCATTCAAGTTTGCATGAGTATAGTATGTATGAGGATAACGTACGTTAACCACTGAGAATTTTGTACGCTATATCATCAGACGAGTCAGTCATCTGATCAGAGAAGTGAACTGTCAAATGCATGATTAGCATACGCTAGGCTTCGTAGCTTACGTACGCTAACGAGCATACTTAACGTACGCTATGGTTGGTACGTAATGTACGTTATGTAGATCAGACAAGTTACGTTTTGTTGAACTTTTGGTCGTAATTTAGGATGTTAGATGTTCGTACGATAGTTATTCAACGTGAGATGAACTCTATATTATTTCTTCTGTTTTAGGTCTGAATCTTACTACGTGATTGATCGAAGGGGTGACCTTCGAGTGTATTGATATTCGTCGAAGTTTTATTCTTGTCATCAAGTCGAGGCAAGTACTTTAATTGTTTTACGTATTGATGTTATACATATTGTCGTGCATATATGTTGTTGTTGTATGTCCACCTCGTGTTGGTCCGACGGGATCATCGGGGGATCTATGCTAACGTGCGCTGGATCATCGGACAAGTTTTTCCACCTCGTGTTGGTCTGACGGGATCATCGTGGGATCTAGGCAATGAACGCTGGATTATCGGAATTACCATGTGTATGTTGTGATGTCATGTTGTGATTATCATTTGTGTATGATATTTATGAGTTTCTCGTAGGAAGAGACTCGTTAGTATTTTGTCATTTATGTTAGTATTGTTCTTCGTGAGTCGTTGAATAATATGTTGTGGTACTTGTACTAGCATCGTTGTGCTAAGCCCTTCGGGGGTGAACATTTGTTTATGTTCAGGATCCAGGAGAGTAGGAAAATAACCACTGAAACTGCATGACGACGAGGGTGCAGAGTGATGTTCCGGCCGGGTTTAATTGTTGATTGTTTGTGTGGTTTTAATAAGTACTCGAGTACGTCGTCGTTTGTGATGTTGGATTTGGTTATGTATTAATATTCTTCATTTGGACGTTTGTATTTTCCGTATTGGCCCAGAACTGTTGTATTTTATTTCATTTACTTTCATATATTGGTATCTGTTATTGTCTGTTCATTTCTTCAGCCTTGTAAATTCTTATATAAAGGATTTACGGTGCTGTAATATTCCTGAATATATCGGGGGTGTTACACTTAAGAAGATAAATATGGAGCTAAAGCAAACCTCAAGGGTGTTTTGTAAACCTTTATATTATGAAATAGTTACTACTAGATACAATTTTTGGAACACAATTGCAACTAGGTACAAGTTTTTTTTTGCATTACTACTAGGTACAAAACATGATGCAAAATAGCCAAAACACCCTCCAACTCAACTATAATATATCCCATTTCCCACAAATTCGTTTTAGCTAAAAACGAGGGATATAAAAATCCCTCTGCACAATGGAAAATCAGTTTCCTCTCTTTCTCCACTTCACCTCGATTCTCCCTCTTCCTCTCAGATTTCTCCCTCTCTAAGATCTGAGATTTCTCTCTCCAACACAAGCCACCCACACTCACAACTGAAAAAGAAAACATACACAGAAAATCGATCTCTCTAAATCGCACCTCACCATTCACATGGCCGAAAACAGCGGTGGGTGACGCGGAGTGGCACAACGGTAGTTAGCAAGACTTTGGGTTTTGGGGTCCTGGTTCAGTGTTCACTCTTAGGTTCGGGCCGCAGGTTTTTGGATTCTGAACATGGTTGATAGCTTGTTAATATTGTGATAGCTTGTCCAGATCTTCATCGGCGACATTCTCGACCTGCGATGTGGCTCATTTTCGATCTGCGATTTTGAGGTATTTCTGAATCCCACAAAAGTTGACGTTAGAGAGGAGATATTTTGCTTGAAAGGTACTGCTCATGGATTCTACTTTTGCTCAATTTTTTGTTTAATTTTTATTTTGATTGATCGAGATTTTAGATTTGAATGTGTAGATCTGGAGATTATGAATGCAACAAAATCGAGGGACAGAGCAAGTTAACTCTCTGGTTATATGAACATATGGTGAATGGAGAAGGATACAGGTACCTTTTATTGGATTTTGCTTTCCCTCTTTTGGATTTAATTAGGTTTGATTTTTTGTTTTTGTTTTTTGGTTCATTTAGGGATTGGGGGTTCATGAATTAGTGCACCAGTTTATGTGTTGGTGCACAGGTGCATGCACGAGTGTATATTTTTAAGAACATGTGCATGCACAGGTGTATACCGGAAGATGGAAGACGAAGAAGATAAAAGTCTGCAACGAAGATAATGAAGGTTTGCAACAGATTTTTAAAATTCAAATTTGAAGATGAAGATGAAGGACACGAAGAAGATGTAAGATGAAGTTGGAGAACAAAGAAAGTTTTTTATCAATTTTAAATCTGGAACTTTTTTTATTATAGATATGTAAGATTTAAATTTCAAATGAATAAATTCAAATTCCAATTTTCAAATGAACATAACAAAAAATGTGTAGAATGGTAAAATGGTCCTACCAAATACAACTTTGTATGTAGTAGTAATGCCTCAAAAAAAATTATATCTTGTTGTAATACTTGCTCCTACTTTGTACCTACTTGTAATGGACTCAAATATATATAGAGAAAGGGGGATTTGATTCTGTACTAACTCTCGCTAACTTTCTTAAATGTTGATCGATCGATCATTGGACTTGGTCGGGATTGATCGAAGGATTGGCCATCATCGACCGGAGGTGACCAACATTGATTGGCGTTGACTGGCCAACATAAACATCCATAAATGTGTACAGAGAACATTTATACTTCTATCGGAGTACATAAGCATGTAAACTGACCGAACTATACTGAACTATGATACGTTTGGGTTCAGCTCGCACACCTTCGAACCTAAGGTTCGATCCGGTCTGAAATCTGCAAACCTTAATTTTCAAAGTTCGAGTTCGAGTTCGAGTTCACATGCTTTTTTTAGAGTAATTACTCGTCTCGATTCAGTCCGAATTTGCAAACGATTCGAAAGTAGTTCGATCCGAATTCAAGTGAGAGGCAAAATGGAGAAGTGGTTGGGGGGGTTAATGTTAATAGACTTAAGGGGGCAGGAGGCGGGCCTAATATTAATGGACCAAAGTGAGTTTAGGGCGAGCCGAACTATCTCACACCGTGCGGTCCGGTTCGCGAACCCCTACTTTAACGTTTGAGTTTGCAGTTAGCATTATCGAATCGAGCCTCGAGCCGGACTTTTTCGAGCCGAATCAAACTTTGACGTTCACTCACAGTCCTAGGGGTACATTTGCACTCTGCATACAAATATACAAATTTCTCAACATTAGAGTATATTTTTAATCATTTTTTGTTCATATTCCAGGGTACATTTGTACATGCATGTATTAAAAAGCTTTAAAATAAATTAAAGAAAAAGAAAACTAGCACCGTTAGCACCGTAAGCACTCTAGAGAGAGAATTGATCAAACGAGAATGACTTTTTAGTACGAAATGAAAATAAAATTGAATAACTGATCTTTGTGTAATTTACGATCCAGATAGCGTATCCATAAAATATATACATTTCATGCATCAAAATGTCAATGCATTAAAATTATACATTAAAAATATTGATATATTAAAACAATGAATTACATGCATAGCTTTTCGTGTGAATAAATCTTGATCATACATTTAATCAGGATCTATATACTAAATTCATTCATATTTCTAACTTAAACCTCATTCTCACTGAAACCCGAGAGAGGGAGAGAGATTTGTTAGAATATTTTATTCCAAATATTCATTAATCGAGTTTTGATGATTAGTTGTTGAACAAAGGAAAACAACAAGGAAGCTAAACAAAACAACGAAGAAGTCGAAGATGCAAAAAGCTGAATATAAATATGCATAACGTACGCAATACAAGGAAATTAACACAAGAAGGAACTTAGCGTACGTAACACATGGTGCTTAATGTACGCAATGAGGTGTTTCTGAATTCAAACAACGAGCCATTGAAGATGATGTCATGGCATAGGTCAGCATGCCACGGATACGAAGACTATAGTTAACGTACTCTATGAAGACAGAATAACGTACGCTACTGTATGAATTTAACGTACGTAAAGGTGAAGAGTTAACGTACGTAAAAGAAGAAACGAAGGCTACTGGACTAATCTGCATTGAGCTTAACGTACGTAACATGTTGATGTTAACGTACGTAATGAAACTAACGTACGTAAAGTTTGGATGATAACGTACTTAACGGAGTCAAAAGTGGCTAACGGCTAGTTGAGGCTTTGGAGCCTATAAATACGACATCCTATGGTATTGATCATACAACAACTTCAAGCAATCAAGATATTGATCATATATTGTTATACATTCTATCGTTGTTGTAATTGTGCTTATATTGATAAGTGTTTGAGTGTTAAACACGAAAACATACACGAGAAGAAAGAGAAAGGATAAGATTGGATTTGGTGTTATTAGGATCAAGGATCCGGCATTGTTACAATCGCAATCTATATCCGAGTGAGGTTTGTCTAGTACCCATAGAAAGCTAGATAGGTTGATTCCTTGTCCGATAGAAACAGAAAACGATTTAACTTGGACCGACAAAAAGACAAGTGATTGTACGGTTTATCTCGGACCGATAGAAGACGAGATTGTAACGGTTATCCCTCGACCGATTGAAGAGAGGTGCAGAGGTTGATCTTTAGCCTATAGAAAAAGATACGAAGAGAGGACGTAGGCACGTTTGGCTGAACCTCTATAAATCCTGTGTCGATTTATTTTCCGCACCTTTAAATACGCTTCCGCACAATAGCGCGTATACCGAATATTGCTCCAACAATTGGTATCGGAGAAGTACTCCTAGAAGCGGCTTAACATCCGAATAGAAGACGATCCAAATGGCGTTTCAACTTGCCCCCGGTCGATGGTCTTGCCTTGAATCGACCTCCATTCTTTGATGGATCTAACTTCATGACATGGAAGAAGAATATATCAATATTCATCCGAGCTTATGACATCGAGCTTTGGAAAGTGATATGTCTTGGTCCGAAAATTCCAATCAAATTCGATGGTACCCTTAAAAGTTTTGAAGAATACGATGATTCCGATTGGAAAAATGCCCACTATAATTGCAAAGTCACGCAATTATTATATTGTGCTTTAAATCCGAAAGAACACAACTGAATATCTTCGTGTGATAGTGCCAAAGAGATATGAAAGATGCTAGAAGTCACACATGAAGGAACGTCTCAAGTCAAGGGGATGAAAATAAATATGCTCCTACATGAATACGAACTATTTATGATGAAAAGTGAAGAATCCATCACGAACATGCTCGACCGTTTTTCGGTCATTTCTAATGGATTAGCTTGTTTTGGGAAACCATTAACAAGTAGTGAAAAAGTAAAGAAAATCTTACGATCACTACCTGCTGAATGGGACGGCACCGTGACAGCGATTATGGAATCTAAATATCTCAATACGCTCGACTTTAGCGCCCTCGTTGGTTCACTAATTAATTATGAGATTGTTCTAAAATCACGGAACAACAAGCTGAAGCCGAAGGAAAGAATGATAGCTTTGAAAGCTAAGATGTCTCGCAAACAAGAAATCCCGGTGGATGAAAGTGACGAAGAATCGGTATATTATGCCAAAAATATTAATAAGTTTCAAAACTTATTAAACCGGAGAAAGAAAGACATCAAGAGGGGCGAATCTAAGAAATTCGACAACTGCCGAATCTGTGGTAAACCAGACCACTTTGCTAAAAATTGCCGGAGCGCAAATCCAAAGAAGGAAGTTCTCGTTGCAACATGGAGCGATAAAGATGAAGATGATGATTTCAATCAAAATAATCTCGCTCGCATGGCACGAAGTTCATTCGACGAAAGCGACGTCGAAAGCCAAGTAAATAATTCTTACGATGAACTTTTTGAAGCATTCGAATTATTGCATACATATTTTCAAAATGCTTTATCCGAAATTAAATCCCTTCAATCGAAAAATAAAATTTTGGGAGACGAAATCTCCAAGTTAGAAAAAGGGAAAAATGTCAAGACCGATCATTCTCATTGCCTTGATATTGAAAATAAATTAAAGAATGATCTTTTAAAAGTTCAAGACGAAATTAAAGTTTTGACAAAGAAATTTTTGTGTGGAAATAAGAAATTTGAACAAATGCTATCGGTTCAAAAAATTACTTTAAACAAACAAGAGATAAGATTCAAACCGCATATTAAAAATAAATCCGTAAATTTGAAAATACCCCGATGCGATAAACATTTAAAAATTAGGCATCATATTTCAAATTGTAAAAGCCCACGTCGGACGATTAAAATTAAAAAAATTTGGATTCCTAAAGGAACCACTATTCAGAACATCGTCTACATAAATGAAAAACGACAGACTTTCGATTGGATCCCCAAAAATTAATTTTCATCAATTGGCACTTTGGGGGAGTATTATTTTTATTGGGAAATATTTTTGTCAGAGGGAGTTTATATTTTTTTAAAGGGATATTTTTGTCAGGGGGAGTTTACCCTTTATGCATATTTATCATGATGTTATTCTATTATTATTTATACACTTTTGCTGATAACAAAAAGGGGGAGAAAATAGTAGAATGAGAGAAAGACGAGAAAAGCGTCATGGAAGAATGACGAGAAAAATAAAAATATATACGAATGATGAAAGGAGGAGAAAAGACGAAGAAGTTGAAAAATGAAAGAAGAAGTCGAAAAGGAGAAAGGAAAAAATGGGAGATGGAAACTAACAAAACGGACAAAGTCGAAAACTTTGATCTGTGTTCATATATATATATATATATATATATTATTTTGCAGGATTATCCCATTCAAGTTGTTATTTTGTAATCATCAAAAAGGGGAGATTGTTGGAATATTTTATTCCAAATATTCATTAATCGAGTTTTGATGATTAGTTGTTGAACAAAAGAAAACAACAAGGAAGCTAAACAAAACAACGAAGAAGTCGAAGACGCAAAAAGCTGAAAATAAATATGCATAACGTACCAATACAAGAAGATTAACGCACGTAATAGAAGGAACTTAACGTACGTAACACATGGTGCTTAACGTACGTAATGAGGTGTTTCTGAATTAAAACAACGAGCCGTTGAAGATGACGTCATAGCATAGGTCAGCATGCAACGGATACGAAGACTATAGTTAACATACACTACGAAGACAGAATAACGTACGCTACTGTATGAATTTAACGTACGTAAAGGTGAAGAGTTAACGTACGTAAAAGAAGAAACGAAGGCTACTGACTAATCTGCATTGAGCATAACATACGTAACATGTTGATGTTAACGTACGTAATGAAGCTAACGTACGTAAAGTTTGGATGATAACGTACGTAACGGAGTCAAAAGTGGCTAACGGCTAGTTGAGGCTTTGGAGCCTATAAATACGACTTCCTATGGTATTGATCATACAACAACTTCAAACAATCAAGATATTGATCATATATTGTTATACATTCTATCGTTGTTGTAATTGTGCTTACATTGATAAGTGTTTGAGTGTTATACACGAAAACATACACGAGAGGAAAAAGAAAAGATAAGATTGGAGTCGGTGTTATTAGGATCAAGAATCCGGCATTTTTAAAATCGCAATCTATATCCGAGTGAGGTTTGTCGAGTACCCATAGAATGCTAGATAGGTTGATTCCTTGTCCGATAGAAAAGGAAAGCGGTTTAACTTGAACCGACAAAAAGACAAGTGATTGTACGGTTTATCTCGGACCGATAGAAGATGAGATTGTAACGATTATCTCTCGACCAATTGAAGAGAGGTGCAGAGGTTGATCTCTATCCAATAGAAAAAGAAACGAAGAGAGGACGTAGGCACGTTTGGCCGAACCTCTATAAATCATGTGTCGATTTATTTTCCGCACCTTTAAATACGCTTCCGCACAATAGCGCGTATACCGACTATTGCTCTAACAAGATTTAATCAGGATACAACATTACCCCAATGCATCAACGACTCCCGCAAAAAACGAGGTAAGGAGGGATCGGATGTACGCAGCCCTACCCATGTCTTAACACAGAGAGGCTGTTTCTGGATGATGCAAAATGAAAATTGCATCGAGAATTGCATGGAATGACTAGTAGTTTATGAGAAAAAAAAGTGCAGCTAGTTTAGTGAATCATTTTGTTTTATTCCATTATAATCTAGAACCAAAGAATACGAAGTCTTTGGCTCCATTGGCTTCATTCATATTTGTAACTTAAACCACATTGAGAGAGAGAGAGAGAGAGAGAGAGAGAGAGAGAGAGAGAGAGAGAGAGAGAGAGAGAGAGAGGGGGGGGGGCTAGGTAACTTCAAAATTGAGAGGGGGATGCAGGCCCCACTAGCCCCATTGTGTTAGCGTGTGCACACAAAAGTGGGGGAGGGAAAAAGCGAAGAGAGGAGTACCAAGACAAAGTACCAAGTACTAACAAAATGACTTCAGTTTCAGGTTAAATTCTAACAAAATGATTTCAGTTTCACATCTCCACTTCGCAACTCCCAAAAGAAAAAGAGAAGAAGGAACCAACATGATTGGCACTAGCTATCCAACCAGAGCGACCACCAGGTACAGAGAGCCCTACGGACAAGGACAGCCTGATAAAAAAAAGAAATGCAAGATCCAAGACGAACATTGCCATAGCAGCCATCGAGCTCCAATCAAACCGAATCTTGAAAGACTTAAAGTTGGAAAATTATAAGGCATTGATCATTCTTTTCATCTCAGCCGACCTCCTAGGATCTGATTCTTCGATAGCTCTCTCGGTCAGCACATGCTTGATTCGGCACATTGACTTGCGTACCTGTTCAATTAAAGTCGAAGGTCAATGGAAAATATGTCTCTCACATGTTTCATGATATGATTTTCACTTTAATAGCAACTTATTTATATAAAACACATTTATATATTTATGATTCTCACGTGTCCGTATACTATATTTATAAAATTCACCTGTTCGTCATCACTCAGACCTGACTGCAGAATTTTGGATTCACTAATCACACCGGCAGATAAAATATCCCGTCCTCTTAAATTTTTTCTAACGAAAGAGCAATAGCATAATAGTTCTCCAGGCGGCAAGGCTTTCAGCAAAAATAGGTAATGGCATCAAACTAGGCTAATTTTAGGAATTTTCGGAAAAAAAAATGGTTATAAAGTCGTCGACTTCCTGATGACTAGTCGTCCAGTCCGGTTTTGTAAGAAGTTGGGTCCAGCGACTTAATGATTCCAGATGGTTAAAAAAAATACCCGAAATCTGACAAGGAAAACCGGATTTTTACCTGAAACCCGACCAGAAAAAACGGATCCAAAACAAAAAGGGTTAAACTGTATTATGATTTACGTTTTTCCATCTCGTCCTTCCTCCAATTAGGTCTTTTTGTTTGCTAGTCTACAACTTCAATTGTATTTGGATTCTATTATATAGTGACTATGATCTATAATGGTTATTCGTAGAATTTGAATTTATATTCAATTAATTTTTGATGAAAACTATGAAATAATTGTGGGTTTTTAGTTATTTTATATATTAAATCTAATAAATATATGTACATGAACTCCTTGTCGACTTGCCGTCCTGACAATACATAAGCGACTTGGCTCGATATCAGGCCGTGATAAGCATGAAGAAGAATCATTGTAATTGACAAGTCAATATTCGACGTGGAATCATGCACACTCTCAAAGGTGTAGTAAGTCCCGGATGGAGACTGAGTATTTATTTGAACTACCCTGTCGACCAGTGGCGGTAGACAACGGGATCCTTAGTCCAAACTAACAAAGCTCGTTATGCAAATTGGCCAAGAAACACTAATAATTATTAAATGCAAAGGCACAGCCAAACGTGGAGCTTTTCGTGATTAACAGTTTGTGAGAGAGACGAGGAAAAGAAAATTTGGGTAACTTGAGCTTGAATAGTTAAATAAAAACAACACCTTCGGAATACGCTCTGGGTTTGGGAATCGTAGGTTTTGAGCATTAAGCATCTGGCGCTGAGTCATCAACATGTTCTTTTCCTTGAGGAGAACATACCATAGCTTCTGAAGGTCGTCCCATGACTTGAGACGTAGTTCCGAAGCCTTCCAACCACGACCTGAATAACAAGTCCAAAAAACGATGAATAACCGAAACAACCCATATATAAACAGAATATTTTGTTTGAGCTAAGAAATACCAAATTCCTATTAATTAAATGCAAAAAGAAAAAAGAAAGAAAGAAAGAATAACATTACAAGTGATGGAAAAAATAAATTATATAAATGGTACTAATTCCGACCATAGACAATGGGCTTCTCATCCTCCGCATTCCTATCAGCTTCGAAGAATTCCTCGAGCGGATTGTGCCGAACCATAGACGAACCAGCAGCTGCAGTTGCTGAAGCCTCTGACTTGGCGGCAGCAAACAGTGTCCTCCCGAAAACCCTCGTCAAGAACATCGGTATTTTCAAACGGCAGAGAACTTCCTGATAGAAATACAATGAGCAACAGAACCAATAAATAGCACAAAGATCATGAACCCACGAAACCCTAATAGCATTTTGAGCAATTGAAATGGGAAACTATTTAATATGAAATGAAGATCAGACGATCATTCAATGAAATACAGCTAGATTTTTTTTTTAACAAACGAACCGAAGGAATTCAAATTTTTCCGGAAAAAAATAAATCAAAAACCTCAAGAAAAGGCTTAAATCCCCAGTAAAACCCTTCACTCCCATTCTTACCTCGCCCAACTTCTTATACAGATATAGATTTACATAACGATTGTTCAAAAGAAAAATCAATGAGTAATTAGAATAATAAGAGATTGTATACCCGGCGAAGAATGCGAGTTGGATTGTGGTGCAGCGGCGCCGGACCGTGGCGGGTGGGGTGGTGGGGGGGTGGCAGTATGATGAGCGAAGGCCGTTTTTATTGAGAATACCCCAACAATTGATTAAACTGAAACAAACAAAAATTTATGAAGGCGGAAAATGTCATTTTATGAAAGTTAAAAGTTACTCTTCCGTCCATAAAAATGTGTCCAATTTTTGATTTTTTGAATCAAAATTTATAAACTTTGATCATAAATTACAACTAATATCTAAAAAAATTATAGTAATATAAGTACTTGATTAGATTTGTCTTAATATGTATTTTTAAAAGAGGAAATACACTCTTTTAGCCACTTTGCCATAGTCAATGACAATGTTTGTCAAGTGACTTGGTTTGTACAAATTCTAGCCAAAAAGAACATGGTTGGACCAATATACCCTTACTTTTCAATAAAACTAACTCACTTTATCTCTCTCCTTATCTTTTCTGAGTTTCTGGGTTACAACGTATGTATTTCGTACCGTCTCGTTACCATGTGTTGTTTACCTTTTGTGTTATTGTATCGTAACTTCGTATCTTATTTATATTACCCAATTAATAATTGATCATTTATTATTTATTTTTCGTTACGTTTCATTACGTTCGTTACCAATATAGTAACATGTTAAGTTTAAATGGTACACTTGGTAAGAAGTTACAATTTCTTACCAATATATCAGAACCCCATTAAGACAGATACTAATTCGTAGCTAGAAATAGTTACGGTTACACTAATACGAAGTCATTAATTCGTAACTTCGTACTAGTTACACTTGGTAAGAAGTTACAATTTCTTACTAATATACCAGAACCCCATTAAAATAAATACTAATTCATAGCTGAAAATAGTTACGGTTACACTAATACGAAGTCATTAATTCGTAACTTCGTACTAGTTACACTTAGGGCTGTTAGCGGTCCAAGTATACCCGAGAACCGCCCGAGAACCGCCCGATAATACCCGGGACCGATACTCACCCGAAACGTTAGCGGTCCGGATACTAGTATTGTAATAAGAACCGAAACCGATAAGGACCGAAGCAGTAACCGGTAAAAACCCGGTAATTTTTCAATTATTTTATGTATACCAAATATATCCTTACTCGTAAGTCATACCAAATATATCCTTAAGGTCCGTATAAGAACTAAACGATTTATGTATATGTTCTTCTTACTATTATCGAATCGCAATTGTATTCATTTATTTAGCTTGAAACAGATGAAGAGCGTTTGAACTACGATTTTGGACAAGTAATTTATTAAGTCTCATTATTCTGATTTATTGTACCTTTGAACGACTTTGTTGTTTATTTGTTTGTGATACGAACTTTTAGATATTATTTTTTAATGTAGTTGGATATTAGAGACAACGCTTCATCAGTCGTTTGAGAGCCTATGATGATTGGTGAACTCGCTTATGATCTTTGTGAGCCTATGATGAACCTGTTCGGAGGCTGGTATTTTGAATGTAACTGCAAAGTAGCTATTGAAATTATTTAAAATTTGTCTATCTATTCCGCGTCTATGATGAATATGTTGTGAAGCTCTAATTTAGATGTACTTAATTTCTCTATGTATTTTGAAACTTAAGTTATGCAGATTTTTGAACCCTTCACGAGTAATTTTTCTGCCTGCTTGTAATTAATGAGTACACGAACCGGTCTTGTCGGTTCTTAACCGGTTCGGTCTTACCGGCCTCGGTCTAAAGTACCCGTTAGGCTTAGGACCGGTTTCGGTTCGACATTAGAACCGATTGCTTATCGTCCTGCCTCGGTATACCCAGAACCTTACGGTCCGCCCGCTAAGCCAATACCCGGACCGAACCGGACCGGTAACACCCCTAGTTACACTTGGTAAGAAGTTACAATTTCTTACCAATATACCAGAGTGTAAACAGTGACACACTTACTAATTCGTAGCTGGAAATAGTTACGGTTACACTAATACGAAGTCATTAATTCGTAACTTCGTACTAGTTACACTTGGTAAGAAGTTACAATTTCTTACCAATCGTAACAGTTACGAATTCGTAACATGTATACCAAATCTCCAATACGAAAATTTCAAATCGGCACAAATGTGTTATGAAATTCGAATTTCGTAACTTCATACTGATACGAAATGATAAAATCTTAACAAAAAATCAAGGCATAGTGATACGAAATGACAATATTGTAACATGGTAACCCAGTACGAAATGAATAAATCGTAACAACTGTAAATTCGTAATCACGTGTGCAAACATGCGAAAAACTAGATCTAAAACACCAATACATACAAATCGATCGGAAATCACCCCAAATATACCACGAATCACCAGAAATCATATGAAAACTAGTAAATCATCAAAAATAAATATGAAAATAACATTATTTCAAGCTAGATCTATGATTTTTCTAGAGAGAGAAAGTTGGAGAAAGAGAAATAAAATCGAAAGAGATAGTAGGGAAGATTGGGAGCTGCTGGCGGTCGTCGGACAGGAAAGGCCGGAGCTCCGACGAAGTCGGCGCTGGAAGGAGCTAGGGTTCCGGTGCAACGACGCGGCAATGGTGTTGGATCTACGGGCGGTGCAACTTCAGCGGCGACGACGGAAAAAACTGGAACTCCGACGAAGTTGACTCCGGAAATAGCTAGGTTCCGGCGAGATCTGGAGATGGTTGTGATGGAGGGTGGATGGGTGGCGCCGTTATTGCCGCCAAAATCGTCTCCGGAGCCGCCAGAGTCCGGTAGGATATCCATGCCGCCCCCGGCCGAGTCAATTGTAAAGGTGGTTGGCACTTTAGAATCTGAGACAACAATAGTGGTGGTCATCCAGGCATGTGGCTTTTGCTTTCTTGATGAGAAACGCAAAGATGGAATTAGTGCTAGTGATGCAGGTTGCAATTGATGCGGGTGGGAGGGAGGGTGAGAGAGAAGAGAGAGAAGAGAGGGAAAATGTAAAAATGAGGAAGAGAAAGAGAGAGAGTTAGGTGCGGGGGGAATGAGTGAGAGAGAGAGAGAGAGGCACGGGAGAAATAAGGGAGGTCATGGGTAAATTGGTCCAAATTTGTTCTTTTTGGCTACAATTTGTACAAACTAAGTTCCATGACAAATATTACAATTTACTAAGCAATATGGCTAGATTATGTCTTCTCTCTTTTTAAAATATAACCTACATTTTCTATAAAGATTTATATATTAATCGCAATTTTTCAAAATTTATAAATTTTGACTCGAAAAAGTCAAAATCTGGACACATTTTCGTGGACGGAGGGAGTATGACATTTTCTCTCTTGTTTTTTCCTCTTAAAATGTATCTTCTTATATTATTACGAGATAACTAATGCATAAAAAGATTATTATGCCGAATTTCTTCGTTGTTGGTATAGAATAGAGATTCATAAAGTCGAATTTTTTCGTTGTTGGCATAGGATGAAGTGGAACTGTAACGCCCCCAAAACCATCCAGGATATTACAGCGCCGTGGGTCCCGCGCCGGAACCCACCAGGCTAAAAACCGTTTACAAAACCAATTCAAAAGCGCCAAAAGGCCGATGACGGTAATATTTTAAATACTCAAATATTTTCAAAAGCATAATTTTGAAATACCGTCATAAAATACCATTTGAAAATACAAGGCGAAGTGCCAAATCTCGATAGTTCAAAATGTACGTTAAGATGCCGCTTAAACGTACCGATAAAATAGTTTAGGAAAAGTCTTTAACGAAATAACCCAAGTTCGTAAAATGCCCAAAAGGCCATTTTAAAATACACACACGAGTTGGTAAAAATACCAAAGAGCTATTTTGAAATATACACACGCAGCGGATAAAGATACCGAAAAGCCATTTTGAAATATACACACGCAGCGGATAAATGCAGTTCAAAATACACATTTGCAGCGGAAATGAATAACCAGAAAAGAAATACTCGATACTCCAAAACATACCACCGCCAGTATCACATCGGGAAGCTCATCCCTTCACGACCGCTACTAGCTCGATCTCCGAGTACCTAAAAATAAAGCCCACGACGGGGTCAGCCACAATACTCAATAATGATACCGATCACATCATCATAAATAATTACATACCAATGTAATAATACTGTAAGAATACTACCAACGTAATCTTACCGTTATAACCTTACCAATCCATAATAATCCAATCCTTACCATAATCCACATTTCGCATCCTCAAATGACGAAATGAACTCAACCATAATTATCTGTACTGTATTCCAAAAATACCAATAATCCTCAAAACATCATCAAAACTCATAAGTGCGGTAATAATCCATGTACAATCCGTCCGTCGGATTACACAATCAAATCTCAACATGTATAAACCAATAATACACAACATATCCGTAGATCAACTACCACATGATAATGATAACAAATCCGAAACATCGACATATAGTCCGAATGCTTATACGATCAATAACCGATCAACCGATAAATCAATCGAGAATATCATCGACATGATAACTCCAATACGACCAACGAAGGATCAACGATGACTGAGAGTACCCTCAACAAGGTAAACTCCAAACACGATCAACAAAGGATCAACTATAACTGAGAATACCCTCAACAAGGTAGACTCCAAATGATCAACAATAATGGATCTCAAGAAATAACTCGATCGCCGAACATACCCCTCGGGCGTATGAACAACCAGTCACAAACCGTCGAACATACCCAACCATAAATGGAGGATGAACGACCAAACAATATGGCTCAAAGATGGAAGTCATAGTACGCCCGATCCGGAAATGTGTCCGTGCACAAGCCACCCCGGGTATTGATCACATACACGTGTGGTCTTGTACCTAATTAGCCTCACGAACTACGTCTCGTGTGCACGGTTCAATGTGGAAATATCAACACATAACCATCATGTGCCCGGCTAAAAATCCTACACAATAACCAATCGGCACGCAGATATGACTCCAGATATGTCACGATGCAACATGACAACGAAACTCAAAGAAATACATATCCAATAAGGATCAAAAGACTCACCGAAGTGAACAAAGACAAACTGACAAAGAAAAGTCGTCACGACTAATCAATATCCAAAACATCAATCCTCGGATCATCATCCCCAAATGAATGACCAACATGATCTACGATCTCAATACAACAGTCCTGGGATCAACATCCCTCAACGAATAACCGATACGAAACTCATTATACGAAACCTCAACATATACAACAACTCAACATACTAATTATCTCATAACTGAACAATACATAAGTTACCTCAAAGCCGACGACAATATCCTTTCCACGAACAACATCCCTGAACGAATACACAGTTATACAAATAATCTCAAATAAGGTACCATCCATTCAATATCAATAACCCTTTATCCCGATACTTATGTAATCACGATAACTATCCTCGATATCCGATATTCTATATCCTTGACCAAAAATAACTCACGTCTTCCCTGAACACAATTAAATCATATAGCTTATGATTTAATACAACCAGAGCACGATATACAAACCATTATCCCGACAACTTACATTTCTAACAACATTGCTATACGAATTATAAATGAAATGAAAACGAAACCATTCATCAAATATTATAAACTGAACAAGTATAAACTTGCCTCGATACCGATACCACGAAGCCGTTACCAAAATCCATTGCCTTTGTCTACGAGCTCCTTAGCCCCGACCAAAAGCAATCTACGAACTCTTCGACTTCAACCGCAACACAATGGTCATAATCCACGATCAAAACATATCACCCTATTGCAATAACCGATTAACACACATTCGATAAAAATCAATAACCGACATACTCAACCAACAAACTCAACGGTTCAACAATATCCCGATTAAACACATATCCAAACAACCCGAACCAATCAAACACGAATTCAAAACCACAATACGATTCCAAAATCCGAAGATTATATCAATAATCAATTTAAACCATCAAGGGTCTAACATTACCGATTCCAAATTCAATCTTAAAAACAACTACAAGTTTCCTCCTTGTATAATCATAATAAAATCCAATTATCGATTATCATCATCAATCCGGACGATCCGATTAATTCAACATTATAGATAACCATATTCCAAGGGTTTCAAATAATTCCATTATCCGAATTGAACACTTGTTAAATACTTATGAATTCTCAAACTCAAGAGTGAATCATAAACTTATCAAATAAATCATATTCGTATTCCTATACGAATATTGTACCAAAACACATAACTTAGTTCTAAATGTGAATATTCCATATTCATATCCAAAACACCAACACCTCTTAAACATGTTCAACAATTCATATAATCCAAGAGTTCCTTAAGAACACAACTAATTAGAAATCATATTCAAAATCTCCAATACGACATAATCTGATGTGTCCTAACATCTAAACAATCCTTATTCACAATTCAAGGTGTATATAATCATGTCCTTAAACATATATACTTCTCATAACATCATGAATCGCAACAAACCACCAAGAACATCGAGAATACTACGATTCCATAATCATAACGACATAATCAAGGCATTTGATCACCAATTCATTATCTTCCTTTAACAAAATTCCCATAATTACCAAGAATCATCACAACAATATCATTTCCATCACCATTCATACGAAAACGTGTAGAATTTTCCAAGTTCTACTCATTGAGACATTTCATCGAACACTTTGAAGGCATAGTCCAATTCAATCGATTATTCAAAGGAATACTCGAATTCTTTCCACAAAACTTCAAGAACAACGAATAATCTCAAGAATACAACAAGATTCCATCAATAATCTGAGTTAAAACGAATCAAATCGGCCAAGACATCAAGAAACTTCAAAATATCCAAAACCAAGTGTTTAGGTGTTCTTACCTTCGATCCGGTGGAAGATGATGTTAATCCATGATTCCAACTTCCAAAACATGTTGCTAGATGATGATATTACTCAAATCCATCCACTTTGATGAAGAAATCGCCAAAAACGAAGAGAAAACATGAAAATGGCGGATGACTCGGTCTGTGCCTTTAAATAGGCGGACCACTGACGTTACGCACGTAATCGCCATGGCTCGCCATCGTCCAATTCGGAACCCTTACGTACGTATCGGCACTGGCTTACGACGTAATCGCCCTTACGGCCAGAATCGCCACCGCTTTACGTCGTAATCGGCCGCCCTAGCCTGGCCGAGTCACCGCCGACCGTGATCGGCCACCCCACGAATCACCGCCGACCATGCTCGGCCATTCCAACGAGTCACGACCGCCATGCTCGGCCATCCAGTCATCTCGCCACGACTGACCGGCTACTCCGTAACGCACGTAACACTTAATCCGCTTGCGCACGTAATACGACGTTGACTTACTACAAGATAATACTCGTATACGCACGTAATACACCCCCGTATAACGTACGTAACTCCGTCCGTTGACTCACTGTCCACATCTGCGCCGAAAGTTGCCGACCACGGGCCCCACTGTCCGATTCTCTTGTTACGCACGTTATGTACACTATATAACGTCGTAAGCTAACACCTTTACGTCGTAAGCTCCAAGGCTTAACGACGTAATGGCTTTTATACTTAGCCAAAATCCAATCGTTTCGTCCGACGCCTCGACGTACGAAATACAAACATACGGCATACCGAATACACATACCGAATCCAAAAATATTCTCATACGGTATACGATATCCAAATCTGTTTAACTCGATACAACATATCCCGAATATATCTCATCAAAACGATAATCACACCAAGATAATCGTCTCGGTTCTCAATTTATTTTATCCATACCGTATAGATACCAAACTATACAAGATATCTCGAATAAAATAACGCGAAAAATTTATACGAAAATTCGGGTATTACATACTACCCCTTAAAATAAGTTTCGTCCTCGAAACTTGCAACTGTCGCCAACAAATGTATAAGTCCAAAATTTTCCAACTCATCACAAAAACAATCAAGCGTCGCCACAAGCGAAATAACCAAACCAATATACTTACAGGTGCGTGAAGCCGATGATCTCCCGTGATACTAGCACACGACTCCCATACGAAGTCTCAACACAACCAACGCACACCAATATCACAAATAGCAGTTTGAAAGGAATCTCGAAAATTTTGGAAACTCCAAAAATCGATTCGACTCAAAAGTCAGAAAACTCATTTTCAAAAGCCACGCTACTACTGCACTGGTAGAGCCACATAACACACACGCCCGGGTTTCACAAAACCCAAGCTCCGATACCATCTTCTCGTAACGCCCCCAAAACCATCCGGATATTACAGCGCCGTGGGTCCCGCGCCGGAACCCACCAGCTAAAAACCGTTTACAAAACCAATTCAAAAGCGCCAAAAGGCCGATGACGGTAATATTTTAAATACTCAAATATTTTCAAAAGCATAATTTTGAAATACCGTCATAAAATACCATTTGAAAATACAAGGCGAAGTGCCAAATCTCGATAGTTCAAAATGTACGTTAAGATGCCGCTTAAACGTACCGATAAAATAGTTTAGGAAAAGTCTTTAACGAAATAACCCAAGTTCGTAAAATGCCCAAAAGGCCATTTTAAAATACACACACGAGTTGGTAAAAATACCAAAGAGCTATTTTGAAATATACACACGCAGCGGATAAAGATACCGAAAAGCCATTTTGAAATATACACACGCAATGGATAAATGCGATTCAAAATACACATTTGCAGCGGAAATGAATAACCGTAAAAGAAATACTCGATACTCCAAAACATGCCACCGCCAGATCACATCGGAAGCTCATCCCTTCACGACCGCTACTAGCTCGATCTCCGAGTACCTAAAAATAAAGCCCACAACGGTCACCACAATACTCAATAATGATACCGATCACATCATCATAAATAATTACATACCAATGTAATAATACCGTAAGAATACTACCAACGTAATCTTACCGTTATAACCTTACCAATCCATAATAATCCAATCCTTACCATAATCCACATTTCGCATCCTCAAATGACGAAATGAACTCAACCATAATTATCTCAGATTGTATTCCAAAAATACCAATAATCCTCAAAACATCATCAAAACTCATAAGTGCGGTAATAATCCAAATTGCCAAATCCTGTCCGTCGGATTACACAATCAAATCTCAACATGTATAAACCAATAATACACAACATATCTCAGATCAACTACCACATGATAATGATAACAAATCCCGAAACATCGACATATAGTCCGAATGCTTATACGATCAATAACCAGATCAACCGATAAATCAACTGAGAATATCATCGACATGATAACTCCAATACGACCAACGAAGGATCAACGATGACTGAGAGTACCCTCAACAAGGTAAACTCCAAACACGATCAACAAAGGATCAACTATAACTGAGAATACCCTCAACAAGGTAGACTCCAAATGATCAACAATAATGGATCTCAAGAAATAACTCTGACTGTCGAACATACCCCTCGGGCGTATGAACAACCAGTCACAAACCGTCGAACATACCCAACCATAAATGGAGGATGAACGACCAAACAATATGGCTCAAAGATGGAAGTCATAGTACGCCCGATCCGGAAATGTGTCCGTGCACAAGCCACCCCGGGTATTGATCACATACACGTGTGGTCTTGTACCTAATTAGCCTCACGAACTACGTCTCGTGTGCACGGTTCAATGTGGAAATATCAACACATAACCATCATGTGCCCGGCTAAAAATCCTACACAATAACCAATCGGCACGCAGATATGACTCCAGATATGTCACGATGCAACATGACAACGAAACTCAAAGAAATACATATCCAATAAGGATCAAAAGACTCACCGAAGTGAACAAAGACAAACTGACAAAGAAAAGTCGTCACGACTAATCAATATCCAAAACATCAATCCTCGGATCATCATCCCCAAATGAATGACCAACATGATCTACGATCTCAATACAACAGTCCTGGGATCAACATCCCTCAACGAATAACCGATACGAAACTCATTATACGAAACCTCAACATATACAACAACTCAACATACTAATTATCTCATAACTGAACAATACATAAGTTACCTCAAAGCCGACGACAATATCCTTTCCACGAACAACATCCCTGAATGAATACACAGTTATACAAATAATCTCAAATAAGGTACCATCCATTCAATATCAATAACCCTTTATCCCGATACTTATGTAATCACGATAACTATCCTCGATATCCGATATTCTATATCCTTGACCAAAAATAACTCACGTCTTCCCTGAACACAATTAAATCATATAGCTTATGATTTAATACAACCAGAGCACGATATACAAACCATTATCCCGACAACTTACATTTCTAACAACATTGCTATACGAATTATAAATGAAATGAAAACGAAACCATTCATCAAATATTATAAACTGAACAAGTATAAACTTGCCTCGATACCGATACCACGAAGCCGTTACCAAAATCCATTGCCTTTGTCTACGAGCTCCTTAGCCCCGACCAAAAGCAATCTACGAACTCTTCGACTTCAACCGCAACACAACGGTCATAATCCACGATCAAAACATATCACCCTATTGCAATAACCGATTAACACACATTCGATAAAAATCAATAACCGACATACTCAACCAACAAACTCAACGGTTCAACAATATCCCGATTAAACACGTATCCAAACAACCCGAACCAATCAAACACGAATTCAAAACCACAATACGATTCCAAAATCCGAAGATTATATTAATAATCAATTTAAACCATCAAGGGTCTAACATTACCGATTCCAAATTCAATCTTAAAAACAACTACAAGTTTCCTCCTTGTATAATCATAATAAAATCCAATTATCGATTATCATCATCAATCCGGACGATCCGATTAATTCAACATTATAGATAACCATATTCCAAGGGTTTCAAATAATTCCATTATCCGAATTGAACACTTGTTAAATACTTATGAATTCTCAAACTCAAGAGTGAATCATAAACTTATCAAATCCGAAATCATATTCGTATTCCTATACGAATATTGTACCAAAACACATAACTTAGTTCTAAATGTGAATATTCCATATTCATATCCAAAACACCAACACCTCTTAAACATGTTCAACAATTCATATAATCCAAGAGTTCCTTAAGAACACAACTAATTAGAAATCATATTCAAAATCTCGATACGACATAATCCGATGTGTCCTAACATCTAAACAATCCTTATTCACAATTCAAGGTGTATATAATCATGTCCTTAAACATATATACTTCTCATAACATCATGAATCGCAACAAACCACCAAGAACATCGAGAATACTACGATTCCATAATCATAACGACATAATCAAGGCATTTGATCACCAATTCATTATCTTCCTTTAACAAAATTCCCATAATTACCAAGAATCATCACAACAATATCATTTCCATCACCATTCATACGAAAACGTGTAGAATTTTCCAAGTTCTACTCATTGAGACATTTCATCGAACACTTTGAAGGCATAGTCCAATTCAATCGATTATTCAAAGGAATACTCGAATTCTTTCCACAAAACTTCAAGAACAACGAATAATCTCAAGAATACAACAAGATTCCATCAATAATCTGAGTTAAAACGAATCAAATCGGCCAAGACATCAAGAAACTTCAAAAATATCCAAAACCAAGTGTTTAGGTGTTCTTACCTTCGATCCGGGTGGAAGATGATGTTAATCCATGATTCCAACTTCCAAAACATGTTGCTAGATGATGATATTACTCAAATCCATCCACTTTGATGAAGAAATCGTCAAAAACGAAGAGAAAACATGAAAATGGCCGGATGACTCGGTCCAGGCCTTTAAATAGGCGGACCACAAAGACGTTACGTACGTAATCGCCATCGCTTTACGTACGAATCGCCATGGCCTCGCCATCGTCATTCTCACGGAACCCTTACGTACGAATCGGCACTGCTTACGTAATCGCCCTTACGGCCAGAATCGCCACCGCTTACGTACGTAATCGGCCAGTCCTAGCCCCCAGCGAGTCACTGCCGACCGTGATCGGCCACCCCACGAATCACTGCCGACCATGCTCGGATTCCAACGAGTCACGACCGGCCATGCTCGGCCATCCAGGTCATCTCGGCCACGACTCGACCGGCTACTCCGTAACGTACGTAACACTTAATCCGCTGCGTACGTAATACGTACGTTGACTTACTACAGTATAATACTCGTATTACGTACGTAATACACCCTGTATAACGTACGTAACTCCGTCCGTTGACTCACCTGTCCACATCTGCGCCGAAAGTTGCCGACCACGGGCCCCACTGTCCGATTCCTCTTGTTACGTACGTTATGTACACTATATAACGTACGTAAGCTAACACCTTTTACGTACGTAAGCTCCAAGGCTTAACGTACGTAATGACTTTTATACTTAGCCAAAAATCCAACTGTTCCTGTCCGACGTCTCGACGCACGAAATACAAACATACGGCATATTGAATACACATACTGAATCCAAAAATATTCTCATACGGTATACCTGATATCCAAATCTGTTTAACCTGATACAACATATCCTGAATATATCTGTCAGTCAAAAACGATAATCACACCAGTATAACTGTCTCGGTTCTCAATTTATTTTATCCATACTGTATAGATACCAAACTATACAGTATATCTCAGATAAAATAACGCGAAAAATTTATACTGAAAATTCGGGTATTACAGGAACATATTTAATATCGATAAGTAAACCCAAAGAAATGAACCGAAACTGAATAAAAAATTTGATTTGAGTTTGCATTTGGAAATTTTAAAACAAAAAAAGGATGGTAGGACACCAGAGGTCAGCCGACGGTCCCGCTGGAAAAACTATTTGACAGGCTGGCCGTAAAAAATAAAAATAAAAAAATTGATCGATCGTCGGAGGTTTGTCGGCGGCCGATGTGGTCCCGCCTGAATGTAAGTCCTGATCGTAAAAAAAATGACTGATCTGCGGCGGCATACCCGCCGGAAAAACTATCCGATCTTCAGTCGCGACTTGTCGGAAGTCTGTCGGAGAACCCATGGGGAACAGAAAAAGTTGGAAAATTATGTTGTTGAATATTGATATTATTACATATGACACACGAAAAAAAATATTTTTTTAAATGCACACGACAATAAAAAAATGACTACTATTCTGTATATTATAAATGTTCAAACATATGATTAAATATATGTCTCATTTTAGATTCAATTTGACCACGTTTTGGAGTGGTACACTTTTAGCTAAAAACAACACATTGTGAGGTTTTGTTTGGTGTGTGTTAGGGATGGCAATGGGGTGGGTCGGGGCCGGGTATTGCCTACCCAGACTCGCACCTGCGGTTAAAAACTGGCCCTAGACCCGTCCCAGACTCGCCAAATTTTTTTCGGGTCCGCTCTGCACTCCGCCCGCTTCTGCACCACGTGCACCCGCGGATTAATTTTTTTTCTCGAATTAATATTATATATAATATATTACTAATTTAAATTTATTACTAATTTAATATATATAAAATATATTACTAATTTAATTACTAATATATATTTAATTTATTAAGTATTAATATTATATATTATATATATATAATATTACTAATTTAAATTTATTACTAATTTAATATATATATATATAATATATTACTAATTTAATTACTAATATATATTTAATTTATTAAGTATTAATATTATATATATATATATATATTTATATTTATATTTATATTTATATATATCGGGGCGGGTTCGGGGTGGGTCCCCAATACCCCGGAACCGAACCGGACCCGAACTTATTTTTCTCTACCTGCACTTAATTCGGACCGAATTTTGTTACCCGAATTGGACCCATTCGGGTAAAAACCCGCGGGTACCCGAACCCGTGGTTTTTTTTTGCCATCCCTAGTGTGTGTGTATGTGTTTGGTTTAGAGTGCCTGATTCCCACTGACATCTTTTATTAGGTCTGGGCATGGAACAGGACATAATCATTTTTAGATTATCCCGATCATGTTTCATTTGAAAATTATGGGACGAAATGGGACGGAATTGTACTTTTGACAAATTGATCCCGATTGTCCTGATCCCGAATGAGATCGAGACGGGATCGAGACACGAACGGGACGAAAAATGGTCCCGTTGACCAATGTTGACTCTCAAATGAATACAATATTTGGACTTGTTACATGACAATAAATTTAAGTTTTTTTTAAACCAATCTGTTTATCAAATATCGTTGTGAGTCAATTGTTAATTCTTGAACAAATGGTTCATAGAACTCTGAATGGTTTCTTATTTCACCGGAAGTAATAAATATAAAGAACATTACAACATAGTAAGATATTCACTGATCTCTACTTCAAAATGCACAAGTTCTTCATGGTTTATGGAAGCTTCGTTCCCCGAAAGAAGTAAACAAGATCAGTTAGAAATGTTCGATGAT
This sequence comes from Orobanche coerulescens, assembly GCA_033398695.1. Lineage (NCBI taxonomy): Eukaryota > Viridiplantae > Streptophyta > Magnoliopsida > Lamiales > Orobanchaceae > Orobanche > Orobanche coerulescens. The sequence continues at coordinate 195,603,592 of CM065807.1, read as the reverse complement.
AAGACTGTTTTGGGCTTGATAGTCAGATAAATTTAGTAACTAGACATTTTTACGGGACGGGACGGGATCCCATTGGGATTCGATATTTGGGCTCGCGGCCCGTCCCAAGTTTTTAAAATGGGACGGGACGGGACGGGCCCTGAGTTTTAAAATTTGGTCTCGTCTCGTCCTGATGCGGGACGAGACGGGCCCGAGACAGGCCCGGGCCTTCGGGATTAGTTGCCCAGGCCTATCTTTTATAAAGGTGTGCATGGGCCTGAACTCACGGGCTTCAGCAAAACCAATAGGCCAACTGGAAATCAGGCATCAAATTTAAAGCCCAGTATCGTAGGTCAGCCCATGATTTATAGTAGACGGGCTTTGAGTGGGCACGGGCCATACGACAAATGATTTTTAATTTTAGTTCAATATTTTTATATTTGATTAATGGCCCTTAGTATAAAGGAGGCTTAAAACCTGTTTATTTTTTACTTAATCAACTTAATACTTAATCAGTTTAATCGGTCAGTTATATCTTGCTGTTTACTTTCAACTTAATGATCTTAATAATGTCTTTTTCATTAAACAATTTTTGGGGTGTCCTTACCATTAAGACAGAAATACTTCCCCAATATACCAAAATTACACTCTCTAATAATAAAAGAATTGAGTATATATAATATAAATGATCATATAATTTTATTAATTATAATTGAGTATATATAGTATAAATTTAAAATATATATTAATATTATATATTTAAAAGTCATAAAATATAAACTATTTATTGATAAAAAATTAATATAACTATATATATTAAAAAATAACTTAATATATTTATAAAATATTGTCTGATTATTTAAATATAAATGAAAATTATAATATGATTTATGAATATATATATATATATATATATTAATATAAATTAAAATATATATTATGTTATATTATATATAAAGTTATATTATATATACTCAATTTGGTATTAGAATAAAACTGAAAATCGAAGTTTTTTTTAAATTAAAATATTGTCTAATTATGTTATATTATATAATAAAACTGAAAATCGAAGATTTTTTTAACATCGATGTTGGGAAAAACAATGTTGTTTTGATAATTACCAAACAACAAAGCTTGATACAGCAAGCTAGCATACAGCAAAATGAAAAATGCCCAGCATACAGCAAGTCGCTGTATCGAAAGTCGATCAAAGTTGTTGACTCTGTATCGAAGACTTTTTCATAGCGCCAGCATACAGCGAGCTCTCGTTGTACCAAGATACAACAGCAAAGGCTTAGTTAAACGCCAAATATGGAAGCTGCCCCTAAATACAGCATCCTTCCATACAGCACCGGACTACTCCAATATGTCTACAGCATAAATGGATACAGCATTCACATCGGAACAGGACTGAAGACCGTTTGGAAAGGAATATTTGGTATTCACTAAAGTCAAAGTCCTGTTTGATAAAGAAGTATTTAAATACTGAAAGGATAAAGTATTTAAATACTGAATCCGTCAGAGATCTTCAAATCCCGCAATATCCAGATCTCAGTCTATTCAAGTCAACTATCAAGTTGTCACAGAATCTTGCTCAACGGATCTATCTCAACGGATATATCCAAGAAGGCTATATATATCCCCCGAGTTTGAAGATCAAAGAAACCATAGGAAGAAGAACATATACAAGCTTACAAGCGATATTCAAACCATCAAAAGACTGAATATTCATTATCATTAGATCAAGCTTACAAGAGCAAGTATATTTCTTTCTAGCATCAATCCATATCTGAGAAAGAAGAAATATACTCAGTCATCAAGAACAGCCTTCATCAGCTCAAGAACTTCATATTCAAGCTGTTGTTCTTACCTGGTTACCTACCTTTTACCTTTATGTAAAAACTGAGCTCTGTGTGAACTCAACAAGTTATTCTGACCTGTGTGGGACGAATAAGGACGAAGCTTTGGAACTGTGTGTGAAGAAGCCAGTTGTAATATCCGTAACTTTCCATTTTTAGCAGTTTCCATTTTTGGTGTATGTCTATTTTTATCGACTCGCTTGTAACCGTTTCGACATTTTGAATCTACTTTATTCTTGGAGTTTTTCCAATTGGACGAGTTTTGGTGATGTTTTCACGTGATTTCATTTTATGACATGTTTTGCCGTATGAACGTTCGATTCTCGTAAAACTCATTCGTTTTCGTTGTTTCTTAGTTTGTACAAGTTCGTATGATTGAGTTAGTCGTGTGGAGACCTTCAGTTCATTGATCCGACGTCGTTTCGTGATTTTCGATCACTTGGGCCATTTCTGTAATTTCCTAATAGTTTAGGGAATCTCATTTTCGTTGTCGCATTACGGACCCTTCGGTGGTCGGAATTATATTTTCTTTTAGCGCTTAGCTCCGTCGTCTGGTATGCTTCGTGTTTATGTTTCCGGATTCTGACCTCGTCGTGCGTTTCGTGTTTTGTACCTTCGACAGCAGCATACTGCTGATGTGAGCAGTAGTACTGAACTACTGCGTAGGTAGCGCACGCTACTCCTGTTGCCTTGCGTGCACTACCGATGTGCCGTTAGCATGCGCTAACTTGTTATTGTTAGCGTGCGCTAGCGAAAGTGGCGCAGAGTCTTGGACTGCATAACCCTTAGCGCGCGCTATCTATGTTAGTTAGCGTGCGCTAACTTCACATTTATATAAGTCAGCGGGCAGTTCAGAAACAGCAGTTTTATTCTTTTCTCTTCATTTTTTTGACGTGTGACCTTAGAGGCGATTTCCACCGGTACTATTCGGAGTTCTCTTCATTTCTTCGACGTGTGACCTCAGAGGCAATTTCCACCGGTACTATTCGGAGTTCTCTTCAAATTCCATCACGGTAGAATCGAGCCATCATATCATAATCAGCATAATCACCCTTCATCAGCCGAATTCAAGGTAATTCCTCAGGAACCCTAATTTTGATGATTTTGGGGGTTTTTCGGGATTCTAGGGTTTAGTTCCGAATTGTTCATCTATGTTACGATATTCTTTACCGATTGTGATTATTGAGTGATTCTAAATCCAACGTCCTTGATTTTAATCCGCGAATTATCAATACGGGGAGATTTTGTGTAAACCCTCGCCCGTATCAATTGATCGTTCATTGTCGTATCATGTAATCGGGGTTATGGGTGTATTCCAATAGAGTATTGTTGTCCGTTGGGACTGAACTGTGTTGATCCTTCGTTTAGGAACCGTCGTTTTCCACCCGGACCGTTCGTAGTCGTGTTTCACTTCCGTTTCTTCAAGAATGTCTCAAAGGCAAGTACTTTATATTTGTTTACATGTTCTAGTATTTGAATTATGGCTGTATCGTGGTTGTTGTGGATGGTTATGTGTATGTTCACCTAGGGACGGTCCTACGGGGCCTCTAGGGATACGTATTGCCGTGAGTGTGCGTATCGCGAACTGTGGTTAGCCACCCAGGGATGTCCGACGGGGCTCTGCGGGGTACGGTGGCCGTGAGTTTCGTACCAACGGTTAACTTTGAATTGTGATTTGTTGGAGATAATGTGTTTTGCGATTGTGCAATGTAAATATTCCGGAATATAAAATGTTTTCTAAAATGATTTTTGGCACATATATTCATCTGATTAGAATGTAGTTCTAATGGATTGTACTTGCACTAGCAGTTGTCGCTAACCCCTTAAATGGGGGAAATACTTTTTGTATTTCAGGTATTGATCGTGGGGACAAGCGAGAACTAGAGCCGTATGAGGATGATGGGCAAGCATGATATTGTCCAGTAGTCGATTCTTGGTGTTTTGTTCTGTCGATTATGGTTGATGTATTGTTTTGGGATTTTTGTATTATAAAATTGGTTTAAGTACTCGAGTACTTCCCGTTTGAATTGTTAATGTCGTGTTCCCGCTTTGGAAAATGGATTTAATGTCAGGTGTTAATTGTCGGTTTGTATTCTTATTATGAATTGTCGTCTTATTGATGGTTGTTTGTCTTTGTCGAATGTCTTGTTTGGTACGTTAGCCTGGTGGATTCCACGGTGTGTGGTCCACGGCGCTGTAATATGCCCTGAATGACTTGGGGGTGTTACAAAATATGGTATCAGAGCTTAGGTTATGGATACCTAGGCTGTCGGTTATTTGGGTCTAGTTAAGTGTCGTTTTTGGGACAGTATCACTGCTATGCCATCATCTCAGTACGCCGGTGCTCGTAAGTTTTTCTTAACTTGACTCGTTTCACCGTTCTGTTCTATTCCTGTCTTAGTATCTTGTTGTGTTTTGCATTTGAATTGTACTTACCCATTACTTCTTCAGAATTCCTGCTGGTAGAGGACGCGGACGCGGTCGCGGACGCGGTATGGGACGTGGACGCGGTATGGGACGTGGCGCAGCCGGTGGGGCGGCCATGTCCGATCACTCGGGAACGGATTCGGAGATGCCTTCTTTATCGAACAGTGTTCCCCCTAGTTCCGGAGGTCAGCAGGACCAGTCTGCTAGCTCCGGTAATGCACAAAAGAATGTTGGAGTGGCCAACATTTTGCAGCAAGTAGCGAACCAGATGACGCTACTGACTGAGGCCGTTCTAGTCTGCCAAGCTAATGCCAACCCAGTTCTGCCTACTGGATCCGGCAATGATAAGTTGCTTTAGGACGTGATTCGTATGCATCCTCCACAGTTTGATGGTGCTTCCGACCCTTCCGGTTGGGAGAATTGGCTATTCGAGATGGAGAAAGTATTTGAGGCTGCTAATTGTTCCGAGGAGAGGAAAGTACCCATTGCTCAGTACTTCCTCGCCAAGTAGGCAGCAACGTGGTGGCAAGCGGTGAAACCGCGTGGCTGAGCACTACGTGGGCGAGTTTCGAGATCCGATGGAAGATGAATTCTCGCCTCGCTGAAAGAGGGGAGGATCCGAGTCTTCTTTGAGGCTAAGCCCCAGGATGTTCCTATTTCTCAAGCTATCAAAGACTACAATCAACAGCTGCATTATGTGAGAAACCAAGTCCGAGATGAGCTTGACAAGATCCGCCACTTTGATATGCGGATGAAACCGAGGGTGCGCCACTACATGTCTGGCCTGGGGTGCACGACTTTAAAAGAATATCAGAATAAAGCGATGGCTTATGAGATGTTGTTTTCTGCGACAGAGACGACAACCGAAGGAAAGAAGTAGAAGACCGCCGGCCGGGCGGAGGCAAGTTCGAAGGGTATCCAAGGCTCGGCCTGCTCGCGAGTCTTCGGGAGTCAGTCGCCGTCAGTTGGGCGAGGAAACGGTTCTAGGTCTGCTCCTACTGGTTCCGTTCGTGGTCCTACGTGCTTCAACTGTAGTCGTCCGGGCCACATGATGAGTGAGTGTGATAGGCCTCCGATTCAGTGTCTTGCTTGTGGTCGTATGGGTCATCATGCTAAGTTCTGTACGGATGCAGCTCGAGCTCCAGTTACTCAGATATCAGCTCCAGCTGCGGGAGAGCCGAGTGTTAATCGTGCACCGGCGCCTTTAGCCGCAGCAGAGTTTTGGTAGAGGTCGAGGACGTGGATGCCTTTCTAGAGGGGGAGCTTCTAGTGCGGGGTCTGTTCCGCCCCGGGTTTATGAGATGAGACGAGCCGGAGACCCAGATGCGACGGTGGCTACAGGTACCGTCCACATCCTTGATCATCCTGTTTCCGTATTGTTCGATTTTGGTGCTATGCATTCTTTTATATCTATGGATTGTGTGCATCGTCTGCATGTTGATTGCCTTGTTGCTTGTGAGCCTTTTGTTGTTAAACTTCCTAGCGGGGATAGCATCGTGGGGGATCGTGAGGTTAGAGATTTTCCAGTGAGTATTGCGGGGAGGGTTCGGCCTTCTAATGTAATTGCGGTAGATATTAGAGATGAGGATTTGATTCTGGGTGAGGATTGGCTGGACCGTCATGGGGCGATCATGAATTATAGAACGAGGATTGTTTCGATGTTAGCCTCTGACGGTACCGAGCATTCTTTTGTGGGGCGTAAATGGAGTAGCCAGAGACTTCTGATCAGCGCCTTGAGGGCGGTGAGACTTCTTCGAGGAGGTTGCACGGGCTATTGGTGTTACGCTTTGAGATCGGAAGAAGGGGGAGTCGAGCTCTCGTCTATTCCGGTAGTGTGTGAGTATCCTGATGTTTTTCCAGACGAGTTGCTGGGTTTGCCGCCGGACCGAGAAGTTGAGTTTACCGTCGATTTAGAGCCAGGTGCAGCACCTATCTCTAAGACGCCATACCGTATAGAGCCCGCCGAGATGCTGGAGCTGAAGAAACAGTTGGGAGAGTTGCTAGACATGGGGTATATTCGACCGAGCGTCTCACCTTGGGGAGCACCGGTCCTGTTTGTGAAGAAGAAGGATGGGTCACTTCGTTTGTGTATCGACTACCGAGAGTTGAACAAAGTGACCACCAAAAACAAGTATCCGCTCCCGAGGATTGATGACTTGTTTGATCAGTTGCAAGGGGAAACCGTGTTTTCGAAGATTGATCTGAGATCTGGGTATTATCAGCTCCGAGTGAAGGACTCTGATATTCCGAAGACGGCCTTGCGGACGAGATACGGTCACTACGAGTTTGTGGTTATGCCTTTTGGGATAACCAACGCACCAGCCGTGTTCATGCAGCTTATGAACAAAGTCTTTATCGAGTACCTCGATAAGTGTGTAGTCATTTTTATTGACGAAATCCTGATTTACTCGAGGAGTGAGGAGGAGCACGCCCATCATTTGCATATCGTATTAGATATTTTGAGAACTCAGCATCTTTTTTCGAAGTTCTCAAAGTGCGAGTTTTGGTTACGGGAGGTTATGTTTCTCGGTCATGTGATCTCGGCCGAGGGTATTCGTGTGGACCCACATAAGGTAGAGGCAGTGTTGGATTGGGCGTCGCCCAAGAACGTGAAGGAGGTCCGCAGTTTTCTGGGATTAGCCGGGTATTACCATAGATTCGTCGAGGGGTTCTCTAAGCTCGCTCGACCGCTGACTCAGTTGTTACAGAAGTCAGAGGAGTTTGTTTGGACCGATGAGAGGCAGAATAGTTTTGAGGAGTTGAAGAAGCGGTTGACGACCGCTCCCCTTTTGGCTTTACCGAGTGGTAATGATGGTTTCTCAGTTTATAGTGATGCTTCGGGCCAAGGGCTCGGATGCGTACTTATGCAGCACGGGAGGACGATTGCCTATGCTTCCCGTCAGTTGAAACCGTATGAGTTGAATTACCCTACGCACGATCTTGAGTTGGCCGCAGTCGTATTTGCGTTGAAGATCTGGCGTCATTACTTGTATGGCTCGTCGTGTCAGATTTTCACCGATCACAAGATCCTGAAGTACATTTTCACCCAGAAAGAGCTTAATATGAGACAGAGGTGGTGGTTGGAATTGATTAAGGATTACGATCTCGAGATCCTCTATCATCTGGGCAAGGCTAATGTGGTAGCAGATGCCTTGAGCCGGAAATCGGTATCGCTTCGGGCGCTTGAGCTACTTACGGCCCAGTCGGGACTTCAGCGAGAGTTTACGAGGTTGAGCATTGAGGTTGTACTGCCAGAGAGTTCCGGGCAGTTGCGTACTCTTGAGATTTCTTCATCTCTGGTCGATGACATTAGATCGGGATAGTTGGAGGACCCGATGTTTATTCAGCTTCGAGAGAGTGTAGGGAAGGAGAAAGCCCCGGGATTCGTTATTCATGAGGATGGAGTGTTGAGATTCCGAGGTCGGTTGTGTGTTCCGAACGACTCGGAATTGAGACAGAGTATTATGCGAGAGGCTCATGCATCACCTTACTCAGTCCATCCGGGCTCGAGTAAAATGTATAAAGATCTGAGGAAAAATTTCTGGTGGAACGATATGAAGAAGGAGGTAGTTCAGTTTGTGGCTAAGTGTTTGACTTGCCAGCAAGTCAAGATTGAGCATCAGCGACTAGCCGGGTTATTGAAACCACTTCCCGTCCCGGAATGGAAGTGGGAGGATATCTCTATGGATTTTGTCACGGGTTTGCCGAGGACGAAGACTGGTATGAATATGGTGTGGGTGATTGTACGACCGACTGACTAAGTCGACACATTTTTTGGGCATCAAGGATACTTGGGGCCCAGAAAAGTTGGCTCGTATTTTTATCGCGCAGATAGTGAGGCTGCATGGTACGCCGAGGACCATTATTTCAGACAGAGATGGCCGATTTGTATCACATTTTTGGCAAGCGGTACATAAGGCATTGGGGACACAGTTACGTTTGAGCACTTCGTTCCATCCCCAGACCGATGGGCACTCCGAACGTACCATTCAGACGTTCGAGGATTTGTTGCGCGCGTGTGCGTTAGATTGGAGTAGTGACTGGGAGGAACATCTGGCCTTGATTGAGTTTACTTATAATAATAGCTGGCACGCGTCGATTAGGATGGCACCGTATGAGGCACTTTATGGCCGACGTTGCCGATCGCCGATATGTTGGGATGAGCCGTTCGATCTAGTTGGCACCGAGCCAAACCTTGTGTTAGAGACGAGAGAGAAAGTTGAATTGATTAGAAAGAGAATGTTGGCTGCTCAGAGTCGACAAAAGTCTTATGCGGATGTTAGGCGTCGACCTTTGGAGTTTGAGGTGGGAGATCATGTTCTGTTGAGAGTGTCTCCGTCGAAGGGAGTTTTCCGTTTTGGGAAAAAGGGGAAGCTCAGCCCGAGGTATATTGGGCCTTTCGAGATATTGGGGAGAGTAGGTGAGTTGGCATACCGTTTGGCTCTACCTCCGTCGCTGAGTCATGTTCATAGCGTATTTCACGTTTCCCAGTTGAGGAAGTACATTCCGGACCCATCCCACATTATTGATTTTGGAGATGTGGAGATCGAGAAAGATGTTACGTTTGAGGAGAGGCCCGTCAGAATTTTGGAGCGTCGCGACAAGCAGTTAAGGCATAAAACCATTCCTTTGGTTAAGATGCAATGGTCGAGGCATGGAGTAGAAGAAGCAACGTGGGAGTTGGAGGAGGATATGCGTTCGAGGCACCCCGAGCTTTTTGATTCTTAAGTTTCGGGACGAAACTTTATTTTAGAGGGGGGGAATGTAATATCCGTAACTTTCCATTTTTAGCAGTTTCCATTTTTGGTGTATGTCTATTTTTATCAACTCGCTTGTAACCGTTTCGACATTTTGAATCTACTTTATTCTTGGACTTTTTCCAATTGGACGAGTTTTTGTGATGTTTTCACGTGATTTCATTTTATGACATGTTTTGCCGTATGAATATTCGATTCTTGTAAAACTCGTTCATTTTCGTTGTTTCTTGGTTTGTACAAGTTCGTATGATTGAGTTGGTCGTGTGGAGACCTTCAGTTCATTGATCCGACGTCGTTTCGTGATTTTCGGTCACTTGGGCCATTTTTGTAATTTCCTAATAGTTTAGGGAATCTCATTTTCGTTGTCCCATTACGGACCCTCCGGTGGTCGGAATTATATTTTCTTTTAGTGCTTAGCTCCGTCGTCTGGTATGCTTCGTGTTTATGTTTCCGGATTCTGACCTCGTCGTGCGTTTCGTTGTACCTTCGACAGCAGCGTACTGCTGATGTGAGCAGCAGTACTGAACTGCTGCGTAGGTAGCGCACGCTACTCCTGTTGCCTTGCGTGCGCTACCGATGTGCCGTTAGCGTGCGCTAACTCGTTATTGTTAGCGTGCGCTAGCGAGTGGCAGCAGTAGCTACTGGACCGATTCTGACCCGTTAGCGCGCGCTATCTATGTTAGTTAGCGTGCGCTAACTTCACATTTATATAAGTCAGCGGGCAGTTCAGAAACAACAGTTTTATTCTTTTCTCTTCGTTTCTTCGACGTGCGACCTCAGAGGCGATTTCCACCGGTACTATTCGGAGTTCTCTTCCAATTCCATCACGGTAGAATCGAGCCATCATATCATAATCAACATAATCACCATTCATCAGCCGAATTCAAGGTAATTCCTCAGGAACCCTAATTTTGACGAATTTGGGGGGTTTTCGGGATTCTAGGGTTTAGTTCCAAATTGTTCATCTATGTTACGATATTCTTTACCGATTGTGATTATTGAGTGATTCTAAATCCAACTTCCTTGATTTTAATCCGCGAATTATCAATACGGGGAGATTTTGCGTAAACCCTCGCCCGTATCAATTGATCTTTCATTGTCATATCATGTAATCGGGGTTATGGGTGTATTCCAATAGAGTATTTTTGTCCGTTGGGACTGAACTGTGTTGATCCTTCGTTTAGCAACCGTCGTTTTCCACCCGGACCGTTCGTAGTCGTGTTTCACTTCCGTTTCTTCAAGAATGTCTCAAAGGCAAGTACTTTACATTTGTTTATATGTTCTAGTATTTGAATTATGGCTGTATCGTGGTTGTTGTGGATGGTTATGTGTATGTTCACCTAGGGACGGTCCGACGGGGCCTCTAGGGATACGTATTGCCGTGAGTGTGCGTATCGCGAACTGTGGTTAGCCACCCAGGGATGTCCGACGGGGCTCTGCGGGGTACGGTGGCCGTGAGTCTCGTACCAACGGTTAACTTTGAATTTTGATTTGTTGGAGATAATGTGTTTTGCGATTGTGCAATGTAAATATTCCGGAATATAAAATGTTTTCTAAAATGATTTTTGGCACATATATTCATCTGATTAGAATGTAGTTCAAATGGATTGTACTTGCACTAGCAGTTATCGCTAACCCCTTAAATGGGGGAAATACTTTTTGTATTTCAGGTATTGATCGTGGGGACAAGCGAGCACTAGAGCCGTATGAGGATGATGGGCAAGCATGATATTGTCCAGTAGTCGATTCTTGGTGTTTTGTTCTGTCGATTATGGTTGATGTATTATTTTGGGATTTTTGTATTATAAAATTGGTTTAAGTACTCGAGTACTTCCCGTTTGAATTGTTAATGTCGTGTTCCCGCTTTGGGAAATGGATTTAATGTCAGGTGTTAATTGTCGGTTTGTATTCTTATTATGAATTGTCGTCTTATTGATGGTTGTTTGTCTTTGTCGAATGTCTTGTTTGGTACGTTAGCCTGGTGGATTCTACGGTGTGGGGTCCACGACGCTGTAATATGCCCTGAATGACTTGGGGGTGTTACACAAGTCAAGAAGGAAGCTTTAACCAATCTGTGTGAACGGTTGAAAGCGACATTCTTTGTATCAATCTGTGTGAACGATACAAGGATAGGTTTGATTATAGTCACATAGTTGTGTACGCAGTGATTATAATAAACGTTTTACTCCCGTGTGGAGGGCCAGTGGACGTAGAGGGATTTACCTCGAACCACTTAAATACTGTGTTATTTATCTTTCGCCGTTACTGTTTCATAAACTGTGATTTATAGAAGTATACACTGCAAAACCCTGTACGCACCAAGCTAACAGGAGAACAAACCGAGTTGTTGTATCCTCAGCAACTTACTGTATTAAAGACTTCCGCTACGCACTCAGATTTAAAAACCGTACAGCTTGTTGTTGAAAATACTTTCCAAGATGTATCCTGTATACTTAAAGTGGACCAACAAGTGGTATCGGAGCGGTTGATTCTAAAAAGAATCAGTCGTATTTTTAACCGAATCAGATCCTAAATCACTTATTTTTCGAAAACAATTTATCTTTCCTTTTTCCTCACATATGGATACCTCATTAATAAGCAAGGTACCTATGTTTTCTATTAACGAGTTTGATGACTGGAGAAACAGGATGAAGAACAAACTCAAGGCCTTCATTGGAGAATCAAAAGCTTCACCCGCATCAACAAAGACCGAAGAGTGTCTTCAGGTGGTCACTGACAGTGACTCGTCTGATTATGAGCTAGAAGATAGAGCCTATATGTGCTCTATGGCCGAAGTTAAAGAGGAAAATGAATACGGCAATGATGATGAGATAAGCTCTACCTCAACTATTCCTATAAATACATCTCATACATTTGAAAATATGTTAAATGAATTTAATAACATTCAAAAGGCCCACGAGATATTGAAAAGAGAAAACATACAGCTTGAAATTTCTAACTTAGAGCTGAAAGAAGAAAACGACTTGCTGAAGGATAATTACGAAAATATGTCAGTCGATTGCGAAAACAGCAACGTCAATTTAGAAAAACTCATGGAGAGCAATCATCAACTTGCTCACGATCTAAATGAGACTAAGTCTCATCTTGAAAGCAAGACAAATAATTTGGCTCTACTCGAAGCCAAAGTAAAATCACTCGAGAAACGTGAAGGAGAATTAGAGACAATCTTGAATTCTTTCGAGAAATCCTCTAATAGAATGGAAGAGATCCTAAGCACTGGGCAACATGCTCATGATAAATGTGGCTTAGGATACAACTCGTTATCCAACAAAGAAAAATCTAGTACGGTATTCGTCAGAAGTAAGAAACCCATTCCTGTATCGAAAGAAATTCCAAGTCATGTGAAGGAACCCGTTGCACCGCGAACTGCAAAAGCTGCCATTCCGCCACCACAGTCATATTCCAGACAGCGGAATCACCATCCATTCAGACCCGTAAGGCGTACCCAACAGCATGCTCCCCGAGCATATCAACAGCGCCAACAGCCGTTCAGAAAGAAGACTGTATCCAAATATCAAAGGTCCGCACAGCAGTACTTTCAGTACAGCGCGCCTAGATATTGAATACAGGAGCCCCGTTATCCATCAAGAAAATAGGTCGCAACGCAGTATCAACAACAGTTTTGGGAATCCAACTGGAGACCCAGGAGGCAATCTGTAAGGTCTATGAAAATGGCTCCACCTCCGAGACGACAATTGTACTGGAATAACAACTATAATTCTTGATTTTTCATGCATTATAATTATCATGATTACAACGACTACATGCCTTTCCCACATAGATATCGAATAATGGACCAAAAGTAGCCTGCAACAAACCAATTGTTGTCCGGCAAATTTGGTTACCGAAAGGCACTATCACACCAAGACCCAAATTTACTTGATTTCTATGTGTCAACAAGAATTGGGAGCGCTACAGCTAGACTCCCTGTAAGTTCTTATGCTTTTACTCATTAATTGAGGGGAATGCTGTAAGACCCAAGAATACAATATCTGCCATTAATTAACTGTACACTCAGAATAGTCTAGACAGCACTGTAGGACAAAAAAGGCATGAAACCTTCCTACAGCTGACCTGTGCATTAATTAAGGGGGAATACAATACGACCCAATAATACAGTGTTAATCCGAACATAAATGTAAGAATTGAAACCTGTATGTACCTTTTAAGGGGGAACGCTGTATTATTCGCGGAAATAGAACTTACACTACAGGACATCAATTATGCTTGATAATTTTATTCTATTGTGTATTGCAAATAATTTTAAGTCCACATGCCCTGTTTTTATATTCAAACATTTTTTTTTTAAAATGCTTTGCATGACATCTGGACTTCTCTATCTCGAGCGACGTGAATTTTAACTCATTCAATTTTTATTGCTGCAATCAAACAAGCTTAAGTATTAAGCTGTAAGAACTTGTCTGCGAAAAGTTCATAGGTTCAGTTGTACTCAACTAGATCACACTGTAAGATTGTGCCTGCGCGCCAATCATAAGTTTAAAATGTAATACACTTCCCTATTAGATGCTATCATTTTAGAACTTGCCTGCAAGCAGTTCACATTTCTTTTAGACTAAATACTGAAGACCAGATCATTCGAGCAGAAGATCAAGAAGACTGCTCAAGATGTTATCGAAAAAGGGGAAAATTGTTCTTGACATTATCAAAAAGAGAGGGAAACTGGGGATAATCAAATCCTGTATCGAAGTCTTCACAAATTACCAACAAGTGGTTATCGAAAAAGAAGAGGAAATTGTTTTAGCTTAAAGAGGTTTTGGCATCAAAGTTTTGGAATCATCAAGAAGTTTTGGAAATTATCAAAAAGGGGGAAATTGTTGGGAAAAATAATGTTATTTTGATAATTACCAAACAACAAAGCTTGATACAACAAGTTAACATACAACAAGATGAAAAATGCCCAACATACAGCAAGCCGCTATATCGAAAGTCGAACAAAGTTGTTGACTCTGTATCGAAGACTTTTTCATAGCGCCAGCATACCAAGATACAGCAACAAAGTCTTAGTTAAACGCAAAATATGGAAGCTGCCCCTCAATACAGCATCCTTGCATACAGTACCGGACTACTCCAATATGCCTACAACATAAATGGATACAGCATTCACATCAGAACAGGACTGAAGACCGTTTGGAAAGGAATCTTTGGTATTCACTAAAGTCAAAGTCCTGTTTGATAAAGAAGTATTTAGATACTGAAAGGATAAAATATTTAAATACTGAATCCGTCAGAGATCTTCAAATCCCGCGATATTCGGATCTCAGTCTATTCAAATCAACTATTAAGTTGTCACAGAATCTTGCTCAACGGATATATCCAAGAAGGCTATATATATCCCCCGAGTTTGAAGATCAAAGAAACCATACGAAGAAGAACATATACAAGCTTACAAGCGATATTCAAACCATCGAAAGACTGAATATTCATTATCATCATATCAAGCTTACAAGAGCAAGTATATTTCTTTCTAGCATCAATCCATATCTGAGAAAGAAGAAATATACTCAGTCATCAAAACAGCCTTCATCAGCTCAAGAACTTCATATTCAAGCTGTTGTTCTTACCTGGTTACCTACCTTTTACCTTTGTGTAAAAACTGAGCTCTGTGTGAACTCAACAAGTTATTCTGACCTGTGTGGGACGAATAAGGACGAAGCTTTGGAACTGTGTGTGAAGAAGCAAGTCAAGAAGGAAGCTTTAACCAATCTGTGTGAACGGTTGAAAGTGACATTCTTTGTATCAATCTGTGTGAACGATACAAGGATAGGTTTGATTATAGTCACATAGTTGTGTACACAGTGATTATAATAAACGTTTTACTCCCGTGTGGAGGACCAGTGGACGTAGAGGGGTTTACCTCGAACCACTTAAATACTGTGTTATTTATCTTTCGCCGTTACTGTTTTCATAAACTGTGATTTATATAAGTATACACTGCAAAACCCTGTACGCACCAAGTTAACAGGAGAACACACCTGTATCCTTAGCAACTTACTGTATTAAAGACTTCCGCTACGCACTCAGATTTAAAAACCGTACAGCTTGTTGTTTAAAACACTTTCCAAGATACTTAAAGTGGACCAACAATCGATTTTTATTAGAATCATGTTAAATATTTTTTTTTAAAATCGATTTTTAGCATAACCAATGTTAATTTGCTTTAAAATTTTCAATTATGTCACCGCGTCTTTTTTAACATCGGTTTTTCTAAAACCGATGTTAAACGGGCGATGTTAAATGTCTTTTATGTTGTAGTAAATACCATTCAACTTAAAAAATAAAGACCATTTTATAAAAAATGACTTAATTCATATTGAGGGGTAAAATGGTCATTTCTGTCATTCAGATAGTTCATTCAGAAAAGAAAGAAACAACAAGATATTTTTTCAAATCAGACAGATTAATCCACTCACACAACTTAATCCATTCAGAGATTAATGGAAAAAAAGTAAACAGGCCCTTAGATTATATTTTACTGGAGAATATCTGAATGATACTATATCTTTAACTAATTATTAGAAATAACTATTATATTTTTATATATTTATAGGTTTCTGTGGAAAAATTAAAGAGTATTGACAAGATAGAATTAAATTAAACTAGTGTATAGCCCGTCGAAACTCGATGAGTAATCACTTTACATTGTAATTTATAAGTAAAAAATAATTAGGATTCAGCCACTTGTAATAAATAGAAATAATGAGTATGGAATTCAGCCATCCGAACTTCTTTAGAATTTTTGTACTTGTACTCGTTATAAACCCAATTGAAAGATAATTTTACTAATTATTCCAGTTCAAAGCGCATATAGTAACACATGAAATAATGAAAGTATGATACAAATATCCAAACTTGTTTAAAATATTTATACCCATATTCATCAAACTCGATTAAAATATGACTTTATTACCCATTTATATCCCAGACCCTATATAATATCCGCTAATTACTCAACGTATTAAAATTTATATAATTTAATACAAATTGATTATATATATATATATATATATATGTGTGTGTGTGTGTGTGTGTGTGTGTGTGTGCGTGTGTAAGTAAAACTATTTATTTCATCAACATTAAAATTGACCCAATTTATATTAGGTAAATTTGTTATGTCTAGGGAAAAATATTGATCAAATTAAGTTTTCCAAAAAAAATAAAACTATTAACTGGTGGTGCAAAATAATTATGAGATGGAAAAATACATATTTATTATGAGTATTTATTTAGGTTATCCAATCGATGGAGTCTCTTTTAAAACCAATGTGGGATTTAAATTTATATATAAATACTATTAATACAAACCTAACAATTGGTCAAATTAAATTTTCAATAGAAATAAAATAATTACTCAATATAACATTGGATTCTTGGTATTTATTTAGGTTCTCTATTGGTGGAGTTCTATTTTAAATTTGGGATTCAAAATATTAAATTCTATTTATTTAGGTTGTCCATCAGTTAAGTACCATTTTAAATTGATGCGGGATTCAGTTTTAGATAAATAAGAATCCAAAATTAAGAGAATGCCACATAGGAGAGAGAATTAATCTAGTGCTTAAAATCCGTAACGCTATTATATATATAGATATCATCATTCTTCCAAACACTACACATAACATCAATATATATTTCTACATATCTCCAAAATTGAAAATCATACCGAACACAAATTTTTGCTTTGAACTTTAAATAATTTTTAAATTATGTAAAATACATAATAACACATCTATATATACACAATAAAATAATCAGAATTTAAGAAACACTGATCGGGTCGGGTTTGACGGATAAGATAACTTTGACGGCCCAATAGTGCCCGTAATCGCGAGCATGTAACTCATCTAAAGCCTAAAATTGTATATTAGGTCATGGGCACGGTCTTTAGGGACCGAGCATCGACAATCTTCACGGGCCAATTAGCCGCTATGCTCACTCCTACACCTTTATATCGTTGTTTTCCCTTTGACACGTGTTTGCGTAAGATAATTAATCAACCACATGTCGAAATTCAATCAAATTTTGCTTATATTCCTTGTTGTCCACAACAAACCTCTAGCTCGGATCTTTTAACATCCTATAGGTGAACTTTGAATTGAATTGGAAATAATACGGTGGCTATTCTGATTTAGTTTGAATACAAAGTGAGTTTTCTTTTACTTGACATGCGGAAGAGGTTCAAGCAATCACCTTCCGAAAATTTACTTGAGCTATTCTATATATATGGATTTTGATGAGAATAGATTTTTAGTTAACAAATAAGAATACATTCATACCACTGACTAGTTTTAATGATCCATATTATACGCCTGAAATGAGGAAAATATTTTTTGTCATATATTCATTATTAATTTGTCAAATTAGGAATCATTCATTAATTAAAAATATTCCAAATATCACACAATCCGGACCATCCATCATATGCAATCAAGGATGAAATGCATTCTTATTTATCAAAATAAATCTCATTCTCAAATGATCTCTTTCCTATATATATAGAGGGCGGTTCTGGTGAGAATGGGTTTTAAGTTAATAAATAATAATGAATTTGGTACATAGATTTTGATTAAATAGATTACCAAGATTTATTCACATGAAAATTTATGCATGAAATGCATTGTTTTCATGCATCGATATTTTGATACATATAATGCATAATTTTAATGATTAACATTTTATTGGATGAGATACATATTTTTTATGCATAATCTATCTGGACCGTAGATCACACAAAAATTAGTGGTTCATATTTATTCTTATTTCTTACTTAAAAAGTCGTTCTCATATGATCCATCTTATATATATATATATATATATATATATATATATATATATAGAGAGAGAGAGAGAGAGAGAGAGAGAGAGAGATTCCGGTGAGAATCTTTCCTGGTGTGAGAACTAGGAACTAATCTGAGCCATTAAATAATATAATAAGTAAGGTCCAGATTTTGTCAAATCATCACAACATATGAAAGGTGTGAATGGCAGTAATTAAGGAGAAGGATAATTTTGTCCTTTCATAAGTTAATTGTTCTCATTTAGAATACAATAGCTTATTCAATCGTTTTAAATAGAAAATATATCAAATTAATCGTCTTTTCATGATCTACAATTTTAGATTCATATTGCATACCTAAAAATATATAAAAAAAAATATTATATTGTAATAATAAAAGCATTGCGAATTATAGAGAGAAATACACTGCTTCATAGAATATACAAATACACTGCTCCATAGTGTATAAATATACTACTTCATAGTGTATAAATACACTACTTCATAGTACACAGTGCACAAAGTACTGATTCTGCTTCAGAATTAACACAAAAATTCCTGATAAAACCATTAACTTTAATGAATAAACTGCTTTCATTGGATATGAATTAAGAATCTTGCCATATACCATTGAAAAGCCAAATGAGTCTAGTTTCCAACAAAAAAAGGCACTAAAAATATTAAGTATGGAGAGAGTTATGATACTTGAATACAGACTGTCATGATGCTTATTTTATAAAAATATACAGATGGGTTGCTTCATAATGTACAATGCACTGCTTCATAGTGTATAAGTGCACTGCTTCATAGTGTACAAAGTACTGCTTCTACTTCAAAATTTAACTTATAACATATTACTTCTTAACTTATAACTATACTACTTCAATATACAAATACACTGCTCTATAGTGTATAAATGCAGTGCTTCATAACATGCAAAGTACTGCTTCTGCTACAAAATTTGCACAAAATTCCTCCTCAAACCGTTAACTTCAATAAATAAACTGTTTTCATTGGATATGAACTAGGAGTCATGCCATATACTATTTAAAAGCCATGGGAGTTCAGTTTCTAACAAAAAAAGGACACTAAAAAATATTAAGTATGGAGAGAGTTATAATACTTTGAATGCAGACTATCGCGATGCTTGTTTTATAAGAATATATAAATACACTGATTCATAGTGTACAAATGCACTACTTTTTTTTATATATATTTAGGTATGTAATATGGATCTTAAATTATAGATCATGAAAAGACGAATAATTTGATATATTTTGTATTTTAAATGGATAATAAATGAATACGTAATTTTATTTTAAATGGAGATAATTTATGTATGAAGGGACAAAATTACATTTCTCCTTAATTAATGCTACTCACATGCCATTTAAAAGTGATGATGTCACAAAATCTGGACATTTTTATTAATTGATCTAATAGATAAGAGTGGTTCTTAGTTCTCACACCAAGACCAAATTCACTCTTGATCCATATTATATATATATATATATATATGATGCCAAAACGTATCGGATCAGCTCTTATCCAAGCGGTTCGGATAATTCTGGCGAGTGAACTTCCTGATCGGACCTACACAAAAGAAAACACGTGAACTGAGCTAGGGCTTCACCGGCGAAGGCCCTCCAGCGTGAGAGTAAGTATACTGAATATATGGTGGAAATAAATTTAATTGACTGTATTGAGAGTCAAGAACTCTGTGTGTACCAGTGTAGGTGCGAGGACACCTATTATATAAACATAAGTATTGCAACCATAACTTGCGGAGAAAGTCATCGAGTCCGTGTTGGTGTTGCTTCATATATATATATGGGAAGTAGAATCCTGATAAAGATTGTGGATACAGTTTCCTTGTGGAAAAGAGTCTTGTTAAGTAAGGATATCTTTATTTCTCTCTATCTTGGATTTCGTCAGATTCCGTATCGTGCTGGAAGGATAGGACCTTCATAGACCGACAAGGAGTAGAGGTTGAGGGATCTCGGCCTGTTCTGTCACTTAAATCAAGTTCGCGTGATAAGATGGTCGCCTGATAAGTTCTAGACCTGAATCGGAACTAAAGCAAGCCGAGTTAGGATATCTGGCCTTCAGGTCCGCCTAGATGTCATTCCTTACGCAGGGTTGAGAAGTTTACCCCTGGGCTTTGCAGGGTCTTGATTTTTTGGCCTACTGGGCTTATGCCCAGCCTCCTTAGATCCGCGTAATTAATTCAGTTTATGTCATTCAGTGACCCCCGAGTTTCTATCTCGGCATGCCTAGTAGGAACCCAAGTCCATCCTTTATCCTTCAGGGTTTTGGTTGCTTCTCTAAAGCCGGCTTTGCTTGGAGTTATGTTGGCCTCTACTTGTTTGGGTGTCTCACTGAATTTTAAGGGTCCGGTCATACCAATCTCTTCGAATCCTTTCATGTAATTGGGCGGCGTGCGCGTGGAGAGGTGAAGATACAGTCTCCTGGAGAACCGCGCCCATTAATGTGGTGCAATTATGACACCCGCGTTCCCTCCTTATAAAATCAAAATTATTTCCTTCATTCTTCGGATTCTGAACAGAGAACAGTTTGCAGCGGCCTGGCTGTAACACCCCCAATATAATCGAGAATATTACAGCGCCGTAAATCCTTTACATAAGGATTTACAAGGCTGAAGAATTGAATAAGCATAAAAAGGTATTAACAAAGGAAAATAACGGAATTACAAAGACATCGCTCGACCAAATACGAAGCAAGACAATAGTTCAATGTAACTCAATAATACATCACCAAATTCAAATTATCACAATTGACTTCGTACTCGAGTACTTATTGAAATAACGAATAAACGATGATAAATAAACCCGGTCGGGACATCACTCGCACCCTCGTCGTCATACAGCCCGGTGGTTGTTTTCCGCTCTCCCGGATCCCGAACACAAATAAAATGTTCACCCCGAAGGGGTTAGCACAACGATGCTAGTACAAGTACCACAAAATATTATTCATATCTCACGGTGAATAATAATAACGTAAACGACAAAATACCAACGAGTCTTCTCCTACGAAACTCAAACATAACATACACAATCGATAATCACAACATGATATCAATACATACACATGGTAATTCCATCGATCCAGCGTTCATCGCCTAGAACCCACGATGATCCCGTCACCAACCCGTGGTGGAAAAACCCGTTCGATGATCCAGTATGACGCTAGCATAGATCCCCGATGATCCCGTCGGACCAACACGAGGTGGACATACAATCACGACATACATGCACGACAATATGTATAACAACAATACATAAAACAATTAAGGTACTTGCCTCGATTTGAAGACAATAACAATACTTCCACGAAAATGAACACTCAAAGGTCGTCCTCCTCAATCAATCACGTAACGAGACCAAACCTTAACAAAAGAAATGATATAGGATTTATCTCACGTCGTATGAATGTTTAACAATTCGATTAACGGTCAAAAGTTCCTAAACTGCAATCTGCCCGAATAGCTTAGCGCACGCTAAGTACTCTGTGTAGCGTGCGTTACGTCTGCCCGATAGCGCACGCAAACAACAAAGCCTAGCGCACGCTAACGATGCATGGTCAGTACTTCACTGACCAGCCAACTGACTCGTCTGATGGTCCAGCCAGACGCATGCATTACCAAACGTAGCGCACGCTAACTACTGCTCGATAGCGCACGTTACATTGCATAGCATAGCGTGCGCTATCTATGCATGGCAGTTTACTGCTGAGCAGTAAACTGTTCTTGCCATGTTTGAAACAACGAAATCTTGCGTGATAATTCATGTTACTTCCATGAATACTATGTCTACACCCTCATGAATGATTATACGGATAAAGACAACTTCGGATTCAAGGATATGCATGCCAATATAAAACCATATTCTTTTCCGACTTCAAATCTTCATACGATAATACAAAAAGCTAAATGGTTGATATCAACACCTCTATATCAGTCCATATTATCCTACTGAAGTTGATAAACGTCCTATATATACTAGATAGATCCTTCCATGATCAAACCTTTAGATTTATCTAACAATAAGGATGTTAACGTCTAGTCCAAGATTACTATGAAATCATCTATTAGATTCGGTTAACCTATGATAGAAGCTTCTCTTCACATATTCAGTGTACTAAGATTCGAATCATGATGATTATAATCAAGGTATTCAAGGCTTATTCAACTCACTATTCCAAACATGATATACTTGGATAATTCATCTATGAAAATCCATATCTTGTTAACATGATCATCCAAATCGTTAGAATCCAACTCTAAGTCTGGAGATAGATTGAACATACCTTGAAATGACGAAATCACTGAACCGTAAGGTAGAATCCAACTCCGGTTGGTTATATGCCCTTCCAAGGTGCTATTCCACTTCCATGAACATTCCACGTGATAACCAATGTATAAACATCAACAATATGTGTTCTGAGTGTATAAGAGTATTACTATAACTCTCTGAGCTCTCAAGATTGAGGAAAGTGCGAAAGAAATGCAAGCCAACACGGTTGATGTCCCATTTATAATATTCTGCATTATTGACAAGTTAGCGCACGCTACTAAGCATCCCTTAGCGTGCGCTAATAATGGTTGACTACAGATTTTGTCCGGGTGCGTCAGCGGGAATCTTATCCGGACCCATGTCCCGGCTGGCGCATGTGTTATCCGTCCTGCTCAATAATTGAGCTCTTAGCGTACGTTACTCCTACCTGTGTAGCGTACGCTAATAATGGCCCGATAGCGCGCGTTAAGATACATTCTTAGCGTGCGCTATCACAAGGTTGCTTGAGCAATTTTGCATGTTTCTATACTGATGCATAATGATATTAATGCACTAAATATCATACTCCAATAATCAAAATCACCAATCCAAAATAATACATGGTTTGAATACAGATGAAATACACTGTAATAAATCCGGATATTACATACTCTCCTACTAAAAAGGAGTTTCGTCCCGAAACTCAAGACGAAAATAACTCGGGATATCTAGACTTCATATCAGCTTCTGTTTCCCAAGTGGCTTCTTCCACTCCGTGACGCGACCACTGAACTTTGACCAACATGATTGACTTGTTCCTTAGTTGCTTAACTCGACTCTCGAGTATCTTGACTGGTCTTTCTTCAAACGTCCCATCCTGTTCGACTTCAATTTCGCCGAAATCAATGATATGACTGGGATCTGGTATATACCTCCGTAACTGGGATACATGGAACACGTTATGAACATGGCACAATGACGGCGGCAATGCTAATCTGTATGCCAACTCCCCAACTCTCTCGAGGATCTCAAATGGTCGATATATCTCGGACTCGGCTTTCCTTTCCTTCAAACGAAAGATTCCCGAGTAGGAGAAACCTTCAAAAGTACATGGTCCCAGTGTTGAACTCCAATGGACGACGACGTACGTCCGCATAGGATTTCGCGACTCTGGGCGGTCAACAGCCTTTCACGAATTAAGGCTATCTTCTCTCGAGCCTGCTCAATCAACTCAGTTACTGTTCGATCAAGTCGGCCAGAATCGTCCCAAAGATAGGGGCGATCTGCATCTCCTTCCGTATAATGCCTCAAACGGTGCCATCTTAATAGAAGCATGCCAACTATTGTTGTAGGTAAATTCAATCAACGGTAGATGAACTTCCCAATCGTTTGACCAATCTAAGGCACAAGCCCTTAGCATATCTTCCACCGTTTGTATAGTTCTCTCATTGTCCGTCGATTGCGGGTGATAAGTCATCTTGAAGTTCAATTTGGTCCCCAAGGCCTTATGAACTGCTTTCCAAAAGTGAGACACAAAACGACCGTCTCAATCAGAAACAATGGTTTTCGGCATACCATGCAATCGAACTATCTCCGAAATAAAGACTCGTGCCAACCTCTCTGGTCCCCACGTATCCTTAATGCCTAGAAAATGAGCCGATTTGGTTAAACGATCAACTATCACCCAAATCATGTTCATTCCTGTCCTGGTTTTCGGCATATTAGTGATGAAGTCCATTGATATGTCCTCCCACTTCCATTCAGGAATCGGGAGCGGCTTCAACATTCCAGCAGGCCGTTGATGCTCGATCTTAACCTGCTGACAAGTCAAGCATTTCGAAACATAGTCCGCTACGTCTTTCTTCATGTTGCCCCACCAGAAGTTCTGCTTCAAGTCCTTATACATTTTACTGGTGCCCGGGTGGATAGAATAGGGCGAACTATGAGCTTCCTTCATAATCGTCTGTTTCAGAACATCAACATCGGGAACGCAGAGTCGGTTCTGAAATCTCAAAACTCCATCGTCATGAATTATGAATCCGGGGGCCTTTCCTTGGATCACTTCATCATGTAACCGAATCATCAGAGGATCATCTGCCTGTCTAGATTTGATTTCTTCGGTTAATGATGAAGTTATCTCCATCACGCATGTTGTCCTGGACTCTTTGTAACCATACTTCAATTCCTTCACGAATCATCTCTCGCTGAAGGCTAAGTTGGGAGGTCAGCGTCTCCAGCATCTGAATAGAGACAGGCTTGCGGCTAAGTGCATCAGCCACTACATTCGCTTTGCCTGGATGATATAAAATCTCCAAGTCATAGTCCTTAATCAGTTCCAACCATCTTCTTTGCCGCATGTTCAACTCTTTCTGACTGAATATATACTTGAGACTCTTATGATCCGTAAAGATCTGACAGTGAGTCCCGTACAGATAATGCCTCCAAATCTTCAAGGCAAAAACCACTGCTGCTAGCTCCAAATCATGTGTCAGGTAATTTACTTCATAAGGTTTCAGTTGTCGCGATGCATAAGCGATCACCTTATCATTCTGCATCAACACGCACCCAAGTCCTTGGTTCGAAGCATCACTGTAAACTATGAATCCTTCAGTTCCTTGCGGAAGTGATAGAATCGGTGCCGTCGTCAATCTCTTCTTCAATTCATCAAAGCTAATCTGGCATAATTCATTCCACTCAAACTTCTGAGTTTTTCTGCAGGAGTCGAGTAAGTGGGCGGGAGACTTTAGAAAACCCTTCCACGAATCGACGATAGTATCCAGCAAGTCCTAAGAAGCTTCGGACCTCTTTTACGTTCTTTGGAGGCTTCCAATCCAATATTGCTTCGATCTTCTGAGGATCTACTCGTACTCCTCTAGCTGACACCACATGGCCGAGAAACATTACTTCCTTTAGCCAGAATTCACACTTAGAAAGTTTGGCGTACAATTGTTCGTTTCTCAAAAGTTCCAATACAATCCGCAAATGTTGTGCATGTTCTTCAGGACTCTTAGAATATACCAGGATGTCGTCAATAAACACGACCACAAATTTATCCAAAAATTCAATGAACACATGGTTCATCAATTGCATAAATACAGCAGGTGCGTTAGTGAGACCAAACGGCATCACCACAAACTCATAATGCCCGTAGCGAGTTCTGAACGCTGATTTCGGAACATCAGATTCCTTAATCCTCAGCTGATGGTATCCTGATCTCAGATCAATTTTAGAAAATACTGTTGCCCCTTGCAACTGGTCAAATAGATCATCAATCCGTGGCAACGGATACTTGTTCTTAATCGTCATCTTGTTCAGCTCTCGATAGTCAATACACAGTCGGAGCGATCCATCCTTCTTTCGGACAAAAAGGACTGCGCTCCCCAGGGTGAAACGCTCGGCTGAATATAGCCCTTGTCCAGTAACTCCTCCAGCTGTTTCTTCAGTTCGTACATCTCAGTAGGTGCCATACGATACGGCGCCTTGGAAATTGGTGTAGCTCCGGGTGTTGGGTTTTCTATGTATCGAATACAAAATAATCGGAGTAAAAACGCAGCGGAACAATTAAAAGTGAAAACCCAATTTAGGATCACATGCAGTAATTTAATTGTTTAATTAAAGAGTTAATCGAATTACCTTAATCCGATTGAACAAATCTAGATCCGGACTAGAAGCAGATGAATATCTCCTTCCTCTTCTGGTGATCCACACACGAACAATTCCACAAGCCGGATTGCTAGATCCTTACGAATAATATTGATAAATAGTACAACACAAATTCCTTACTAGAAGGATTGTACTATTGATCAAGATCAACTAAGGGAAGAGGAACGACCGACTCCGTTCTCCTACAGTATAATGTAGATGGCCGATTTTTCTTCTTCTTGAAGGGCCGATTTTAGGTCTTATTTTATGGTTACAACTCCTTGTCCAAGACCTTATATTTATACTAAGTAAACCCTAGATTCAATAATCTAGTATTTGCTTAGTTGCCCCTCAACTTATTAAATAATACAATATATATAATATCCAATATTATATATATTACTTTATTATTTAATCTCCTTATAAATATAATATCCAATATTATATTTATTATTCCCAGTTGATATTTATTCCTACTTGTCTATAATTGTCGTATGTGCGACCCAAAAGGCTTATATTATGTTGGCAATTATTTAATACCTTATTAAATAATAAATCATAAGCGGCCTCTAGCAAGACATTATGATTACCCAAATAATATAAGTTAATAGTCCATTAAACCTTTTAACGTGTCAAATCCCTTTGTCACGCGATATCATATTTGAACTAAGTCATGGAGTCTGTCATACTTATTTATGTTCAAATGCTTTCTCGATCTTAAGTAGGATTGAATCAAATGACTCTTCATTTGAGCATGGCCATGCATTTCCTTGATCCTACTTATCGAGGGGCCCAGCAGATATCTCTCTCACTTAAGAGAGGGACAAATCCCCATCTTGATTATTCATTGCCCTCTACATGACTCCCACTAATCCCGATCGCTAACCTTTATGATCACCATGTTTGAGATGACGTTGGATTACGTCAAGGCATACTTGATTATCATGTTGGACTCTATGATAATCTCGGGTTCAAGGATTTATTGACATACCGTATTGAGATTCACTTATGACATTTCCATGCGGTGATCTCAATGCGGGTCGGTCGATATTAGTTCTCCAACCAATACCCATAAGATTGATCCGTACCATACGCATAATCATCCGATGATTATCAATCAAACTTATACTAGTATATTAATCACTTGAGTCTCTACTCAACGCGATTTTACCAGGGACATTTGAATAATCTTATTATTCGTGAATAACTATTATTCGATTATTATAATATTAAAACATGCACACATTATAATAATCAACGAGAAATAAATGATATCAAATAACTTTATTTAAATGTGACAATTACAAATCTAGGCACATCGAATGTCCTAGGCACTATTCCCAACAATCTCCCACTTGCACTAGGACCATTCATACATGACTTTTAGTCCTATCGCTCTAGCATGCTCAACATGCTTTCCTTGTGAGAGAGGCTTGGTAAGTGGATCTGCAACATTCTCTTCTTGCTACTTTGCATATTGTAATATCTCCTCGTCGACGATCTCTCGACTAGGTGATATTTTTCGAGTATATGTTTGGAATTATGATGGGACCTAGGCTCTTTAGCTTGTGCAATAGCACCATTATTGTCACAATAAAGGCTTATGGGACCACGGATGGTTGGCACCACTCCTAGTTCTAGAACGAACTTCTTGATCCATACGGCTTCCTTAGCCGCATCCGATCTTTGCCAGTGCTCGGCTCATGCAGAATCGGCAATCGTGCTTTGCTTGGAACTCTTCCAACTCACAAGGCACCTCCATTCAATACAAACACATAACCGGTTTGCGATTTGAAATCGTCTCTGTCGGTTTGAAACTTGCATCGGCGTAACCTCTTACTGACCGGCTCGTTTACCACCCCTCCATAAACTAGGAAATCATCCTTAGTTCTTCTCAAGTACTTTAGGATGGTTTTCACTTTCATCGATGACTTTCACTGGATTCGAATGGTATCGACTTGTCATACTAAGAGCAAACGATACATCCAGTCGAGTACAAATCATGGCATACATGATCGATCCAATAGCCGAAGCGTATGGTATCTTGCTCATACGGGCTCGCTCATCGAGTCTTAGGACTCGAGTCTCACTCGGATGAATGCCATGTGACATTGGCAAGAGTCCTCTCTTGGAGTCTTGCATATTGAACCTCTTCAATATTTTATTAATGTATGTACTTTGACTCGGACCAATCAATCTCTTTGATCTATCTCTATAGATCTTTATCCCAAGAATGTAAGCTTCTTCTAAGTCTTTCATTGAGAAACAACTTCCCAACCAAGTCTTGGTATGCGCAAGGTGGGAATGTCATTTCCAATGAGTAATATGTCATCTACATATAAGACTAAGAAAACAACTATTCTCCCACTAACCTTCTTGTACACACAAGGTTCATCTTCATTTTGAATGAACCCAAACTCTTTGACAGCTTCATCAAAATGAAGATTCCACTCCGAGAAGCCTGCTTCAACCCATAAATGGATCTTTGAAGCTTGCAAACCTTTTTAGAATTTTACGGATGAACAAAACCTTCGGGTTGTGTCATATACACATCCTCGAGTAAGTTTCCATTAAGGAATCTTTGTTTTGACATCCATTTGCCATATTTCATAATCATAGTATGCGGCAATGGCAAATAAAATTCTAATTGATTTAAGCATGACTCTTGTGAAAAGGTCTCATCATAGTCAACACCATGAATCTGCCTATAACCTTTTGCCACTAGTCTAGCTTTATAGGCTTGCATTATCATCCATGTCTTTCTTCTTTTTATAGACCCATTTGCACCCAATGGTTTTAACACCCTCAGTGGATCTATCAAGTTCCAAACTTGATTGTCATACATGGATTGCATCTCGGACTTCATGGCTTCTAGCCATTCCTCGGACTCGTCCCGGCGGCCTTCAGATAGGTACTAGGCTCATCATCTATGAGCGATGCATCATCATCCTCATGCTACGAGATAACCATATCTCTCGGGTTCATGTCGCATCCTATCGGATCTGCGTGGGACTTGTGTACTTTGAATGGGCTCTTCAACTGTTTGTTGAGCTTGTTCGGTTTCCATCGGTGAAGCGATGTCTTCTTGTGGTTCTCGAGTTTCCTCGAGAATTACTCTTCTCCCACTGTCTCTTTTGGAAATAAATTCCCTTTCTAAGAATACGACATTTGAGCAACAAACACTTTGTTCTCTGCGGGTTTGTAAAAGTAATATCCTTTAGTTTCCTTAGGATATCCCACAAATAAACATCTTTCGATCTGCTGCCGCTTGTCAAACACTTGGCGCCTTACGAACGCTTCGCAACCCCGGATCTTTAGAAAAGACAAGTTTGGTCTTTTACCAGTCCATTTCTCAAATGGTGTCTTTTCAACCTTTAGATGGAACACGGTTAAGGGTGAATCTTTGCTGTTTCTAAGGCGTGGCCCCCAAAATGATAATGGAAGCTCTGTTCGACTCATCATGGATCGAACCATATCTAATAAAGTTCGATTCCTCCTCTCGGACACTCCGTTATCTTTGAGGTGTCTGGGAGGAGTAAGTTGCGAAACAATTCCACAACTCCTAAGATGATCATCGAATTCTTGGCTCAAGTATTCCCCACCTCGATCTGATCGAAGGGCTTTAATTGTCTTGCCAAGTTGATTACGTACTTCATTACGGAATATTTTGAACATTTCAAAAGATTCATGTTTATACTTCATAAGATAAACATATCCATATCGGCTAAAATCATCGGTGAATGTAATGAAGTATTGGTATCCGCCTCGGCATGAGTGCTAAGAGGTCCGCATACATCGGTATGTATTAGGCCTAATAGATCACTAGCCCTTTCTCCATGACCGGTGAAAGGATTCTTCGTCATCTTGCCCAATAAACAAGATTCGCATGTCCCATATGATTTATAGTCAAAAGAGTCTAAAAGTCCATCATTATGGAGTTTAGAAATGCGTTTCGTTTATGTGACCAAGTCGACAATGCCATAAGTAAGTCGGATTAGAATCATTGAGCTTAGGTTTCTTGGATGCAATGTTATAGACTTCCAAAGTGTCGGACTCATCTAGATCAATATTGTAAAGGCCGATGTATAACTTTGCAGTACCATAAAGCAAGTCATCAAAGAAAATACGAATGATCTTATTCTTAATAAGAAAACGTAACCTTCACAATCTAATGTAGAAACCGAAATAATATTCCTATTCATAGCAGGAACATAATAGCAATTGTTCAAAACTAACAAAAGCCCATTGGGCAAAACTAGATCATAAGTTCCTACGGCTAGTGCAGCAACTCTTGCTCCATTGCCAACTCTTAGATCTACTTCCCCTTTCTTCATTCTCTCTTGCTTCTCAACCCCTGCACATTTGTACAAATGTGAGATCCACATCCAGTATCTAATACCTGTGAGTTAGAGGTAGATAAGTTAACTTCTATAACAAATATACCTGGCAGTCTCACTGCCCTTGGTACGCTTTAGCTCTTCCAAGTAAATCTTGCAATTTCTTTTCCAGTGTCCTGGTTTATTGCAATGATGGCAATTTCCATCTTTGGGAGCTTTAGCCTTGAAACCCGGCCTAGTAGGGTCTTTAGATTTGGCAACTTTTGCCTTACCCTTGCCCTTGCCTTTGTTCTTAAAGGATTTCCCTTTGCTGACCATCAACACATGGTTTGGTTTCTTCTTAATATTCTCTCAGCCGTTTTAAGCATCCCATGCAGCTCAGCAATGGACTTCTCCATCTCATTCATATTATAGTTCATAATGAACTGACCGAAACTTTCGGGCAATGAGTTTAGGATCACATCCGTGGAGTGCTCCTTAGAAAGTGGAAAACCAAGCCTTTCAAGATGATCAATATATCCTTTCATCTTGAGCACGTGAGCACCGGACAGATGTCCCTCAACCATCTTGCAAGCATACAAGGCTTGAAAGGTCTCATACCTCTCTTGCCTAGCATGCTTCGAGAAAGTTTCCTTGAGGTGAGCATTTAGCTCATAAGCTTCCATTTCCTCCAGTTCTTCAAGTTACGGACAAATGGTGGCCAACATAAGACAACCGACATCAATGGAATCATCACAATGTTTCTTCCATTTGTCTTTTGTTGCTTTATTTGCATTGTCGGTGGCTCATCGGGAATTTCTTCCTCAAGAACATCTGACAGCTTTCTTTCTTGCTTGAGAACTATTCTCGTGCTCGGATCCAATCCAGATAGTTCTTTGCCATTTTCTTTCACTTGTCCTTCTCAAGGACGGATCGCGATGAAATGGTGGATGTGTTGTTTGATGCCATTCTACAAAATTCAATATGCAAAATATTTAGTCACATTATTTTATTTCTCGAAAAATACTCCCACTAAAACAAAGTACCCTCAATTTACAACATTTGTAATTTTAGTGGGCTAAGATCCCATTTCGTACAATCTAAACTCGGCTTTGGCATGACGCCTAGAATTGAACTACTTTAGGTGGATAACTCTTTATCGATTACATCATATGTAACTCTTAGATTATATCATGGGATTTGGCATCGTATGCCCAAGCATGTTATAATCCCATCTTATGCCTTAAGGTTCAAAACTATTTTGATTTCCAAATTCATTAAACGTATAGGTATCACCATTACCTATCCTACCTTACTAAGATAATCCGAGTGCCCACTTTGGCATGACCCACTCATGATGATCGAAGTCTTGATAGGTGTTTTACAAATGAACGGCATTAAAATTTTAACGAGGATTTTTATCTATGTTAATGTCTATGTTTGCTAACATACATCTAAACATACATAGCATCACATACATGCATAAATTTAAACATACATCGCATCACATGACAATAAAGCATAGGACCGTGTATAGCATGACCATAATCTAACGTGATTTTCATGAGCCAACATGAAAATCACAAAGGTCATCTAAAGGGTTAAATATGGTCTTCATTGATCTTCCAACTCCTTGGAACGTCATACGCGATCAATTTGCTCCTCGAGTCCATCTATCTCGTCCTTCTTGTCTTCATTACATTAATGAAATTTAATACTACACTAATAAATTAAATTACAAGAAGTACAAACGACACGCAGCCGTAAAATAATAAACAATTTAAATAGACGACTCGCAGCCGTAAAACCAATTATAATTAAACGACACGCAGCCGTAAAACCAACCCATAAGAAATTAAATTATCCAATCACATTGGTCAATTTATGGTCATGCCATACACCACACACATACCATTAATAATTATCAAATAATTAATAAAGCATGTAATATACTAAATAATCAATTTATCTGACAATCAGACAATAATTAAAATTTGAGTCATTACATGAACAAAACTGGACTCTGGCCGAGATGGTGCCACCGCGATCCTGGGCACGGGTTTGCCGGGTTGAAACAGCGGTTGCGGTTGCAACATTTTGAAACTATTATTTCCAAATTTACTTTTATATTAAAGGGCTTATAAGAAAAGGATTATTTGAAATTACCAAAACAGTTCCCAGACGAGATGGTAAAGCGCCGGATTTCAAGGCAATGGACTCGGGTTCGAATCCCGTGTTTTGCGGAATTAATTTTTCAATATTAAAAGCAGATTTCCGCCTTTAATAAAACATCCGTGAGAAAAATTCCAAAACAAAATTGCAGCACTTGGTAAGTAGCAAGGCCGGGCTGGACCTGACCACGTGGTTCGAACCCTCGGTGATGCAAAATGAATTTTTGCTAATTAATACAACCCGCTGGTCCAGCCCGACCGACCCGGACCCGAATCGCCCGACTGCCCGAATCGCATCTTGTTCCGAGCACAGTCGGGATGACAGCTTATGCGAAAACAAATTAAAATTATTTTTGACGATCCGATTTAATCAAATTAAACCAGAAAAATTATTTTATAAAATCCATATTTTATAAACATAATCAAGAACATAATTTACACATAAATATGTTTTACACAAACAATTAAATTACATGCAAGTTGGCTCCGATACCACTGTTGGGTTTTCTATGTATCGAATACAAAATAATCGGAGTAAAAACGCAGCGGAACAATTAAAAGTGAAAACCCAATTTAGGATCACATGCAGTAATTTAATTGTTTAATTAAAGAGTTAATCGAATTACCTTAATCCGATTGAACAAATCTAGATCCGGACTAGAAGCAGATGAATATCTCCTTCCTCTTCTGGTGATCCACACACGAACAATTCCACAAGCCGGATTGCTAGATCCTTACGAATAATATTGTTAAATAGTACAACACAAATTCCTTACTAGAAGGATTGTACTATTGATCAAGATCAACTAAGGGAAGAGGAACGACCGACTCCGTTCTCCTACAGTATAATGTAGATGGCCGATTTTTCTTCTTCTTGAAGGGCCGATTTTAGGTCTTATTTTCTGGGTTAAACTCCTTGTCCAAGACCTTATATTTATACTAAGTAAACCCTAGATTCAATAATCTAGTATTTGCTTAGTTGCCCCTCAACTTATTAAATAATACAATATATATAATATCCAATATTATATATATTACTTTATTATTTAATCTCCTTATAAATATAATATCCAATATTATATTTATTATTCCCAGTTGATATTTATTCCTACTTGTCTATAATTGTCGTATGTGCGACTAAAAGGCTTATATTATGTTGGCAATTATTTAATACCTTATTAAATAATAAATCATAAGCGCCTCTAGCAAGACATTATGATTACCCAAATAATATAAGTTAATAGTCCATTAAACCTTTTAACGTGTCAAATCCCTTTGTCACGCGATATCATATTTGAACTAAGTCATGGAGTCTGTCATACTTATTTATGTTCAAATGCTTTCTCGATCTTAAGTAGATCGATTGAATCAAATGACTCTTCATTTGAGCATGGCCATGCATTTCTTTCAGTCCTACTTATCGAGGGGCCCAGCAGATATCTCTCTCACTTAAGAGAGGGACAAATCCCCATCTTGATTATTCATTGCCCTCTACATGACTCCCACTAATCCCGATCGCTAACCTTTATGATCACCATGTTTCGGATGACGTTGGATTACGTCAAGGCATAGCATTATCATGTTGGACTCTATGATAATCTCGTGTTCAAGGATTTATTGACATACTGTATTGAGATTCACTTATGACATTTCCATGCAGTGATCTCAATGCGGGTCGGTCCAGTATTAGTTCTCCAACCAATACCCATAAGATTGATCCGTACCATACGCATAATCATCCGATGATTATCAATCAAACTTATACTAGTATATTAATCACTTGAGTCTCTACTCAACGCGATTTTACCAGGGACATTTGAATAATCTTATTATTCGTGAATAAATATTATTCGATTATTATAATATTAAAACATGCACACATTATAATAATCAACGAGAAATAAATGATATCAAATAACTTTATTTAAATGTGACAATTACAAATCTAGGCACATCGAATGTCCTAGGGCACTATTCCCAACACCGGGTTCCAGCTCAATGGTAAATTCCACATCCCTTCGTGGAGGTAGTCCAGGTAACTCGTCAGGAAATACATCTGGAAATTCGTTCACAACAGGAATGGATGAAAGTTCCACAATTTTGTCTTCTTTCTTCATTGCGTAACACCAAGCATCTGACACTGTTTTAACAATTTGACAGCTTTCATCGCCTTGATCAATTTTCCTGAGCTTCCCGGTTTCCATCCCTCAAACAGAATCTCGGAACCATCGTCAGCGATCAGCGAGATATTCCTCCTTCGGTAGTTCACAATTGCTCCATACCAATTAAGCCAATCGTCTCCGAGTATCAGGTCATCTCCTTGCATTTCTATCACGATCAGA
Source organism: Orobanche coerulescens (assembly GCA_033398695.1). NCBI lineage: Eukaryota > Viridiplantae > Streptophyta > Magnoliopsida > Lamiales > Orobanchaceae > Orobanche > Orobanche coerulescens. The sequence continues at coordinate 195,568,992 of CM065807.1, read as the reverse complement.
TTTGAGAGCCACTCTCTGCCTCCAAATGATACAGGGAAATTTCTAGTTTCTAAATTTCCGACAATCCTCTCTCCACTCGGTAAACCAACAACATAAGGTTCACAAGCATGAAAACCGGAAATATTCAAACGATTTACACAAGACAAAGATATGAAAGAATGTGTAGCTCCTGTATCGAATAAAACGCTAACTGGCTGGGAAAGGATCTGGATAAGACTGATGCGACAAAGAAGATCTCGATCGTCTGTCCTCCTCATCTCGTACAGACGTGGGGGAGCAGATCCGGCACTCGATGTCCCCTTTCGGTCCCATTGTCCTCTGCCTCGCCCGCGACCAAAATTCTGAGGCATCTGAACACTTTGCTGCGTCTGTGGAATACTGGCCTCCTTCTGGACTGGCTGCGGGGTACGTGCTCTAAAAGACTTTGCAGCCTCTTCACAAAACACCGCCCGATGTCCCTCTCGTCCACAGTCAAAACAAGTCACGGCAGGAAGGGGGCAATTCCGTCGATAGTGCCCCGTCTGGCGCATTAAAGCATTTCCTGGTAACATCGGTAATAGTTGATGTCGCCCGAAGTTCTTTCCGCTCCTAGTCGGGTGCGGAGGTTTCTTAAAAGAGTGAAAGGATGACCGGGCCTTACGGGCCCCACTGCTTCTTGTGCTCGTAAAAGTACCAGACTTTCTGTTTCTTGTTTTCCGCAAATTTCTCCATGGCCACGCCTTGATCTCATATGCCAACGCCTTATCCTCGGTATTGGCGGAGTGTGGTACATTCAAATCCGGACATGTACCTCTGAACTTCTCGTTTCATTCTCATATCGAAATGGATCATCATTTACGCATCTGCTCGACGGATGTCGAACAAATGCCACCGTTGGTTAAACGTCTTGATCGCACAGGATACCGCACATCGTAAGGCCGAGCGGAGAAAAACTCCCGAACTTTGGCTTCCCTCACAGACGAGGGCAATCGAGCTTCCATCATCATTCTAAACTCGTCAATCGGCGTCATGGTCTACCGGCCGGATGGCTTCCCACCATTCGGACGCTTCCCTATCGTAAAATATTGAGCGATAGAGGCTCTCCGTCGTCAGGCGATTAATTCCGCAAAGATCTTCTCCACTCCTTTAACCAATGATCCTGTGTGGGAGTCTCGTAAATACCGTCGAATTTTGGTGGTTGCATCTTTGCTACCTCCCTGCAGCCCACCGGTCACCTCGATTTCCCATATCCGGGATCCCTTGTCGTCTCTCTCCCCGCCGTAGTCCCACCGCCACTTGCATTCGGTCCACGACTGGCGAACCGAGTCATCCGATTCACCACTTGACGAAGGATATCCGTACATCGTGATCTGGTTCATTATTAATAGACTGCGGCTCGCCCGAGCTATGATCGCTTTAGAAGGCGACGCTTCCCTTTCGGAATTTCTCCGTCCGCGTCCACGACCGCGACCACGTCCACGTCCGCCTCTCAACATACTGTAAGCATAAATACTCAATATACAGGAAACAACATCGTTCTAATATTCGAGTATAAAGAGATTACAATATGCAAAGAACGAGATAGAGTTTAGGAACTTACAACCACTGTTCGCATGAAGACGTAGGCAGTGCAGTGATGTCATTCACGGCCGGTTATCCCAAAAGACATAAATGACCCCTATTTTAACCCAACGGCCAAGATATCCAAAATCTTAGCTCCGATACCATATTCTTAACACCCCAATATAATCGAGAATATTACAGCCGTAAATCCTTTACATAAGGATTTACAAGGTCAAGAATTGAATAAGCATAAAAAGGTATTAACAAAGGAAAATAACGGAATTACAGTACATCGATTCGACCAAATACGAAACAGACAATAGTTCAACGAACTCAATAATACATCACCAAATTCAAATTATCACAATTGACTTCGTACTCGAGTACTTATTGAAATAACGAATAAACGATGGATAAATAAACCCGGTCGGGACATCACTCTGCACCCTCGTCGTCATACGGTTCGGTGGTTGTTTTCCGCTCTCCTGGATCCTGAACACAAATAAAATGTTCACCCCCGAAGGGGTTAGCACAACGATGCTAGTACAAGTACCACAAAATATTATTCATATCTCACGGTGAATAATAATAACGTAAACGACAAAATACCAACGAGTCTTCTCCTACGAAACTCAAACATAACATACACAATCGATAATCACAACATGATATCAATACATACACATGGTAATTCCATCGATCCAGCGTTCATCGCCTAGAACCCACGATGATCCCGTCGGACCAACCCGTGGTGGAAAACCCGTCCGATGATCCAGTACGCTAGCATAGATCCCCCGATGATCCCGTCGGACCAACACGAGGTGGACATACAATCACGACATACATGCACGACAATATGTATAACAACAATACATAAAACAATTAAGGTACTTGCCTCGATTTGAAGACAATAACAATACTTCCACGAAAATGAACACTCGAAGGTCGTCCTCCTCAATCAATCACGTAACGAGACCAAACCTTAACAAAAGAAATGATATAGGATTTATCTCACGTCGTATGAATGTTTAACAATTCGATTAACGGTCAAAAGTTCATAAACTGCAATCTGCCCGAAGAGCTTAGCGCACGCTAAGTACTCGTGGCGTGTGTTACGTCGCCCGATAGCGCACGCAAACAACAAAGCCTAGCGCACGCTAACGATGCATGGTCGATTTCACCGACCGGCCAATCGACTTCGTCGATGGTCCAACAGACGTTACGTACCAAACGTAGCGCACGCTAACTTCATGCCGATAGCGAAGACGTTACATTGCATAGCATAGCGTGCGCTATCTATGCATGGCGCTTCTTTGAAAGCGAAGAATCGTTCTTGCCATGTTTGAAACAACGAAATCTTGCGTGATAATTCATGTTACTTCCATGAATACTATGTCTACACCCTCATGAATGATTATACGGATAAAGACAACTTGATTCAAGGATATGCATGCCAATATAAAACCATATTCTTTTCCGACTTCAAATCTTCATACGATAATACGAAAAGCTAAATGGTTGATATCAACACCTCTATATCAGTCCATATTATCCTACTGAAGTTGATAAACGTCCTATATATACTAGATAGATCCTTCCATGATCAAACCTTTAGATTTATCTAACAATAAGGATGTTAACGTCTAGTCCAAGATTACTATGAAATCATCTATTAGATTCGGTTAACCAATGATAGAAGCTTCTCTTCACATATTCAGTGTACTAAGATTCGAATCATGATGATTATAATCAAGGTATTCAAGGCTTATTCAACTCACTATTCCAAACATGATATACTTGGATAATTCATCTATGAAAATCCATATCTTGTTAACATGATCATCCAAATCGTTAGAATCCAACTCTAAGTCTGGAGATAGATTGAACATACCTTGAAATGACGAAATCACTGAACCGTAAGGTAGAATCCAACTCCGGTTGGTTATATGCCCTTCCAAGGTGCTATTCCACTTCCATGAACATTCCACGTGATAACCAATGTATAAACATCAACAATATGTGTTCTGAGTGTATAAGAGTATTACTATAACTCTCTGAGCTCTCAAGATTGAGGAAAGTGCGAAAGAAATGCAAGCCAACACGGTTGATGTCCCATTTATAATATTCTGCATTATTGACAAGTTAGCGCACGCTACTAAGCATCCCTTAGCGTGCGCTAATAATGGTTGACTACAGATTTTGTCCGGGTGCGTCAGCGGGAATCTTATCCGGACCCATGTCCCGGCTGGCGCATGTGTTATCCGTCCTGCTCAATAATTGAGCTCTTAGCGTACGTTACTCCTACCTGTGTAGCGTACGCTAATAATGGCCCGATAGCGCGCGTTAAGATACATTCTTAGCGTGCGCTATCACAAGGTTGCTTGAGCAATTTTGCATGTTTCTATACTGATGCATAATGATATTAATGCACTAAATATCATACTCCAATAATCAAAATCACCAATCCAAAATAATACATGGTTTGAATACAGATGAAATACACTGTAATAAATCCGGATATTACACTGGCGACACTTTATACCGCTCCATTTCTGGCCGTTTTTCTGCCGATTTACTCCGACCAGTTCTTCTGGCATTGCTTCCCTTTTATTTTCATCCGCTTATCTTTTCTTCTTGAGGTATTTTTCCAGCTCCATTTCCCATGTATTTTTTCCGCCATTGTTGAGTTTTTCAAAGCTTCAAGTATTCTGTTAAACTTCGCGTCCTCAAGATGTCTAAGCGTGGGTATTTGGAAAAGAATTCTACTTACGGTTTCTACATTAGGAACTCTAGGATTTATGTTAAATCCGATGGGTCGTGGAGGCTTCTATCCCTCGCGGCCATTGGCGAAATGTTGTACATGATCAAAACCCCTAGAACGGATGTTAGATATCCCTTTAGGTCTTTTGCGCCTAGGACCTTAAATGGAAGTGATGTAGACGTGTTGACTCTTGATAGTATGTCAAGGACAAGTCTCAAGCTCGGTTTCGCCTTGGGGGAGATTTCTCCTCGGCCCAAGTGGTTGAGACGAGGGAGAAGGTCACCTCGTCGTCTTCACAGGGTGAGTCTAATCCCTTGTCCTATTCTACAGGTATGGCTGGGGAGAGTACTTCTGACAGGCCCGTCGGGGAGTTCGACTCCGAGGTTATTGGCTCAATACATAGCTGAGGCAAAGGCTAGATAAACCCGGGAGGCTCCTTTCGGCCTAAGCATCCCAAAGGGGGATACGAGATGCTTGAGGAACTTTATACCACATATGAGGTGTATAGGAATGAGTATAAGCTCCACCATAGTTTGGCCACTCCTTTCGCCAATGAGCATGAAGCTAAAACTTTCTACTACAGTAACGCCCTCGTCCCGTTTTATTTTAAGCAATTCCACCTCGGCCTGAGACTGCCCTTGGACCCTTTCATTAGTCAATTTTTGGAGGACTGGGAAATTGTCCCAGCCCATCTCGGTGCCAATGCGGTCAGGTATCTCACCTCCTTTATTATCTTTTGTCGTGGTCTCGGCTTCGATCCGTGCATGTTTGCCTTTTATCACTTTTTCAATTCGTCTTACAACTCCAAAACTAGAACCATCACCATTAAGTCTGATCCCAACAAACCAAAGCTCATAGCCCCCATTTCAAATACCGTCAATAAGGTCACGGGTTGGAACATGCACGTGATCAAGGTTGAGAGCCGGCATGGCTGGGAATTTGCAGCACCTGTTAATTCACTGCATCGCCCTTCGCGCGTTCACGAGTCAGACTGGAGTGCGGACTTGATTGTGAAGCTCGAGCAGTTCTCCTCCGTTGCCATTCTCAATTGGGCCGAGCTGGAGACAGACTTTCGTTACCATGCTCAGACCGGCCTAATGAGGGGGCCCATAGCTGGGGTTAGACCTTTGGTCGAGGTTAAAAGGGGGACTCGGTTTCCTGACTGGGTTGTTCACCCCAATTTCATCTTTCACGGGGATTGTGCAACTTGCAGGCTGAGGGGGACAAGTGCTTAGAAGCCGTGGACATCGTAGGATGTAATTTTTTTTCATACTTGTTATCACCTTCATTTGTTCTCCTGTCTCGTCCTAGGCTAACATTTAGTTTTGCACAGATCTCTAGATGGAGGACATCCAGAAGGTCAATGAGGAGCACATCGACCCCGTGATGGAGGCTCGAAAAAAGAAGAGGCTATCCCGGTTTAGGGGAGTCGAAAATAGACATGTCGATATGGCGGCTCGGCAAAAAGAGCTGCAAGAGAAAGAGGAGTCTTCGCTTCCTAAGGAGCCGCCTATCGTTCAAGCCGGGGCGTCATCCGAACCTGAAACGAAAGTCGAGAGGGAGCCCACCGAGGAAGTTAGCCCGACTAGGACTCATGCCCGGAGTCAAGGCCAGAGGCACTCTCAAGGACCGGGCCGAGATCGCGGGCCGGACCCGGAGGCAGAGCGTCTCCAGAGACAGAAAAAGCCGAGGGATGATGGAGGCCGAGCTCGAGAAGAGCCTTCTCAGAAGAGAACTATTCACTTGCAATATGGTTCATCCTCGGCTTTCGCCCTATCCGATGCCGAGATTAAAAACTTGGTTGACTCATTTGCTGCTGCGCCCATTGTGTCTGGGTTTGACTCGACTATTCGATCCGGGGCCACCTTGAAGCTTGGGGGACCGGTCATCAAGCGCGCCATGAATACATCTTATATTAAATGGCTCGTTGCTGACAAGCCAAGTTCGCTCCAACTCTTCAACAGGAAGGGTTTAATTCTTAGTGAGGTACCATTTATTCTGTGTCGATTTCCCATACTTTGCAGTTTATTTTTTGCAATCTGCTCAAGCTGCGTTTATTTTCTTTTTGTAGCTCGCCTCCATAGCCCAGCACGAGTACGCGGTATTCAGGCAGGTCGTAGATCTGGTGCACAAGAATGAGGCGGCGGCCAAGTCGGTCCAAGAATCCACCGTTAAGCTTGCTGAGAAGGTTGAAGTGCTCGAGAAGGAGAAAGCTTCTCACGATGCCTTGGTGCACGATGTCGTGCTGAAGGTAGAACATGCCGAGTTTGCCAAGAGGTCTGTATTGGATGACTTGGTGAAACTAAAGGAGGCCTTGCTGCAATCTGAGTCCGCTCGGGAGATTGCTGAGGCCGAGGCCGAGGCCGAGACACAGAGGAAGAGGGTTGAGATCTTGGTGTTGGAGAAGAATGTCGCTGATGAAAGGATGGCCTTTCTTGAGGAGGGCTTGCCTGGCAAAGAGGAGGCCGCCGTCGAGCGATACCAAAAGAGTAAACAGTATCGGGATGACTTGGCTGGTGAAGCGGGCTCTATCTACGGTGATGCCTGGTCTAATTTATCTCGGCTCCTCTACATTGACCCTGAAGTCTAGGTGCCTCTGGAGAAGCTCGCCCGACTATTCGTCCAAGATCCTTATAGTGCCGAAGCCAGGGCGGCTCATCCTATGATCACGTACTCTGAGAATGCCCTTAAGAACATAAGGGCTAGGGATTCTCAAAAAGGGAAGCCGGTATGGGATCCTCCGGCTCCTCAAGAGAATAATTTCGACGACTTGATAGCACAGGCCGAGGAATGGGATGGCGCCTGACTTGGATAGTTCAATTTTTGTCTTTGTATTTGGATGTATTGTAAGCTGATTTGGCTAGAATAATGTACTCTTTTGTTTGAATACTTATAATGTCTGAGCCCGGTTGTTTTATCGGGGTCTTCATGTTTTTTCTATATTCTTCTTGACATGATTTGGGTGTTTTCGCCATGTTTCTTTCTGTACTCTTGATACGCGGTTCATGCTCAAGTTTTCTATCTTGTATTATGAGATGCTCATACATAACCAACCATGATCTGGTTTATCGTTAGGCTGAGTAGTTGAGGTCGGCCTTCCCAAAAATATCAAAAGGAGATCCCGCTTTACACCGGGGTAAGACCGGGATGTATACCTTAGTTTATTTATGATCACTTTAGCCAGTACGAGCCAAGTGTAGATAAGCCATGGATCGTCTATCTATGATCGGCGTGTCATTTGTCAAACTCGACCTAATTGTTTGGAACTGGATTCAGATTGTTCGAGTTAGATGTCTTAATCTTAACTCGGCATGCTGAGTGTCATGTACTCATTTTTAAATTTGAGCGAACTAGTTGTCATAACTAGGCTCAGATTATCTGAGTTAGATGTCTTAATCTTAACTCGGCGTGTTGAGTGTCATGTACTCATTATTAAATTTGAGCAGACTAGTTGTCTGAACTAAGCTCAGATTATCTGAGTTAGATGTCTTAATCTTAACTCGGCATGTTGAGTGTCATGTACTGATTATTAAATTTGAGCAGACTTGTTGTCAGAACTAGGCTCAGATTGTCTGAGTTAGATGTCTTAATCTTAACTCGGCATGTTGAGTGTCATGTACTCATTTTTAAATTTGAGCAGACTAGTTGTTAGAACTAGACTCAAATTGTCTGAGTTAGATGTCTTAATCTTAACTCGGCATGTTGGTGACCAAGCATGTTATGTATGCTTTAGCCTTTATAGGAACCAGGCTTTCATCTGAATTTGCAAGAGTTGCCTTGCTTTAAATGTTTAAGTCAGGCGTTAGTGCTCCAGACTTGTTTTAATGTTCAGACATTGTTATGTAATGTCTAAGCATGTACAAATTAAGTACTCGATAGAATGATGAGATGGATTTTGATAGATAAAAGGCCATTACGTCTAAGGTGTGAACGGATAGCTCGTCTTAACTTCTTCTATTGGTAATACTTTCTCAAGTGCTCTGAGTGCCATGGGTGTTTCAGTTCTTTACCCTCGGGTGTCTTAAGCATGTAGGTCCCCTCCCGGATAGCGTGGGTTACAATGTAAGGGCCTTCCCAATTTGGAGAGAGCTTGTTTTGTTGAGCCTTTTGGTGAGTAGACTATATTTTTCTCAATACCCAATCACCTATTTCGAACACCCTTTTCTTAACCTTTTTGTCATGATAAGCCTTGGTCCTTTATTTGTAGTTAATCATTCTTAGCTGTGCAGCTAGTCTTTTCTCATCAAGCAAGTCCAAATCCAGGAGTCTATTATATTCATTGACCGTTTCGTCATAGCTGGTTACCCTAAAGATCGGGAGTGCCATCTCTGCTGGGGCCAAGGCTTCTGAATCGTACGTCAAGGCAAAGGGTGTTTCCCTGGTCGCCCCCCAAGTGGTTGTACGAACTGCCCGTAGGGCAAGGTGGAGGTCATCCAGCCACTTCCCCTCGCTCCCTTCCAGATTTTTTATGAGGGCTATTAAGATCAGTTTGTTGGCTACTTCTGCTTGGCCATTTCGCTGAGGATGACTAACTGAGGATTTCTTATGCTGAACCACCAATCTGTTAAGCTCTTCAGTGAAGGCATCCGAGAATTGAAGTCCATTATCCGTTACAATCGTGTTAGGGACACCGAACCGACACCAGATGTAATCGTGTATGAAATTGATGGCGTTCTCCTCCGTGATTTTTGCCAAGGCTTTAGCTTCGACCCACTTGGTGAAGTAATCTACGGCTACTTTGACATATTTATTGCTTCCCTTGGCTAAGGGGAAAGGTCCGATAATGTCGACTCCCCACATTTCGAAGGGCCAAGTCGGTATGATGAGGCTTTGTTCAACAGCTGGGACCTTAGGTAGGTCAGAGTATCTTTGATATTTATCGCATTTTTTCACGTAGGTCTGGGCATCTTCCCTCAAGTTAGGCCAATAATATCCAAGGTTTATGACCTTATCGGCTAAAGTCCTGGCCCCCGAGTGTCCTCCACAGACTCTATTATGGACCTCGGCAAGCAAGTTCTCCACATACTTTGGAGGAACACATCTAAGTAGAGGCTTGGTGAAAGATCTTCTGTAAAGTACTCCGTTCCACATGATGAACCGCGCGGTCTTCTTTTTAATCATTTTGGCTGCCAATTCGTCTTCGGGTAGCTTTCCATCTCTAAGGTAGTCCTTGTAGTCGTCTATCCAACTTCTTTCTTCGTGGTCTATGGCCAAGATCTTTATCTTTTAAAATGCCGACTCGTCGGCGTAAATGACCAATGGATCAATGTCTTCAGTTGTAGCCATTTTGGAAAGCAGATCGGCCTCCTTGTTGTGATCTCGACCTATTAATCTTATCTCCCAGAACTCTAAATCCTTGATTATGTCAAGGACAAAGTCTTTGTACTTGGTCATCATATGGTTTTCAGTGTTGAACTCTCATTGGACCTGCTTCACGACCAGCTTTGAATCACTGTAAGCAACCAGTTTCCTTGCTCCGAGGAACTTAGCCTTTTCAATCCCAAGGATAAGGGCCTCATACTCGGCCCGGTTGTTTGAAGATGGGAACATGAATCGTACAAAGTCGCAAGTTACATGCTCACTCCTAGGACTGACTAGGACAACTCTTGCCCGACTTATTTCTTTTTTAGCAGACCCATCTGCGTACAAAATCTAGCAGTCTCTTGATAGGTCAGAGAAGAGTTCAGTATCCATGAGGGCCGTTATTTTCCGAACAGCGGGCACGTGTTCACTTGCAAAAAAGGTATCAACTAGAAAATCAACCAGGGGTTGTGCAAGTAAGGCCCTCCTCGTCTTGTAGGTAATGTCAAATTCGGTCAGCTCAATAGACCTGTTGAGAAGTTGGCCCGAGCTGTCCATCTTGTGCAATATTTTTCTTAGGGGAGCATTTGTGTAGACCGTGATGGGATGAGCTGAGAAGTAGGCCCTTAGCTTTCTTGCAGCAATAACCAAGGCGTAAACTATCTTCTCGGCATTGAAGTATCTTGATTCAACTTCTGATAATGCCTTGCTTACATAGTAGACTGGCTTCTGAGCACCTCTATGGTCACGGACTAGGACTACAGCAACGGCATGGTCTGTTGCCGCCAAGAACACGAAAAGCGTTTTTCCCACGACAGGGCTGCTGAGAAGAGGTGGTGAACCCAAATATTTCTTCAACTCTCAAAACAAGGCCGAGCACTCGGGTGTCCATGCGAAATATTTCGTTCCTTTTAAGACCTTAAAAAAGGGGAGTGATTTCTCCGTGGCTTTGGCTACGAATCTTCCCAATGCTGCCACTCTTCCGTTAAGCCTTTGGACTTCTTTGATGCAGGTTGGATCTCGCATGTCTATCAATGCTTTGATCTTCTCTGGGTTGGCCTCAATGCCCCTTTGAGAAACCATGAAACCTAAGAACTTTCCTGCCGTGACCCCGAATACGCATTTGCTGGGGTTAAGCTTCATGGCGTTTTCTTTCAGGTTATCAATGGTCTCTCCCAAGTCAGCGGTGTGGCTTCCCCTCCTAGTTTTTAAAACCATGTCGTTGATGTAGGCCTCCATGTTTCTCCCAATTTGAGATTTGAAAACCTTATTGACCATCCTTTGGTAGGTCGCTCCCGTATTCTTGAGCCCGAACAACATCATCACATAACAGTAAATTCCACCAGCTGCCTGGAAGGCCGTCTTCTCAATGTCTTCTTCAGCCATTCTGACTTGATGGTAGCCAGAGTAAGCGTCAAGGAAGCTAAGTGTCTGATGTCCCGCAATAGAGTCCACCAACTTATCAATCCTTGGGAGGGGATAACTATCCTTTGGGCAAGCCTTGTTGAGGTCCGTGAAGTCCACACACATTCTCCACTTACCATTATGCTTTTTGACCATCACTACATTGGCCAACCAGATCGGGTAAGTTGCCTCTTTTATGATGCCTGCTTTGAGTAATTTCTCAATTTCTTCCCGGATCGCCTTCTCTTTGTCTTTGGCAAAGATTCTTCTTGTTTTTTTGACAGGTTTGAAGAACTTATCAGCTTCCAGTTTATGTAGGGCTATGTCATCTTTCACCCCAATCATGGCTTCTACTTTCCACGCGAATACATCCAGGTTGTTCTTGAGAAGGGTAATTATTTCTTTCTTTTTTTGGGAGGGAGCTGTCCTCCTATCTTGACCTTCTGTTCGGGATAGTCCGAGTTAATGATGAAATCTTCCAGCCAATCGACGGGTTCCAGTTCTGGTCCATACCTGAACTCCAAGGTTTCAATAATGATTTTTTGAACCATTTCCTTGCCCTCTCCATCTAGGTTCATATTCTCGAGATTCAATGGTTGGCCCACCTTAGTTTCTGCTAAAGTTGTCTTAGTGGCGTCCGAACTCGGGGTGAGGGAGAAGGTCGCGTCCGGTTGATTTGTCTGTGGAAGTGGGTGCTGGTCGCCTGCGGTAATACTGGTCTCTTGACCGCCTCGGGGGATCTCAGCCATGATGCGTGGTTACCCGAAAGAAGTTCTTCGACATTTCTCGGCAACGGAACCAAACTGATGCTACCAAAACGTATCGGATCAGCCCTTATCCAAGCGGTTCGGATAATTCCGGCGAGTGAACTTCCTGATCGGACCTACACACAAGAAAACACGTGAACTGAGTCGGGGCTTCACTGGCGAAGGCCCCCCGACGTGAGAGTAAGTATACTGAATATATGGTCGAAATAAATTTAATTGACTGTATTAAGAGTCAAGAGTTCTGTGTGTACTAGTGTAGGTGAGATGACACCTATTATATAAACATAAGTATTGCAACCCTAACTTGCGGAGAAAGTCATTGAGTCCGTGTTGATGTTGGACTTCATATATATATATATATATATATATATATATATATATATGGGAAGTAGCATCCTGATAAGGATTGTGGATACAGTTTCCTTGTGGAAAAGAGTCCTTGTTAAGTAAGGATATCTATATTCTCTCTATCTTGGATTTCGTCAGATTCCGTATCGTGCTGGAAGGATAGGACCTTCATAGACCGACAATGAGTAGAGGTTGAGGGATCTCGGCCTGTTCTGTCACTTAAATCGTGTCGGCGTGATAAGATGGTCGTCTGATAAGGTCTAGACCTGAATCGGAACTGAGGCAAGCCGAGTTAGGATATCTGGCCTTCAGGTCGGCCTAGATGTAATTCCTTACGCAGGGTTGAGAAGTTTACCCCTGGGCTTTGCAGGATCTTGATTTGTGGGCCCTGCTGGGCTTATGCCCAGGCTCCTTAGATCCACGTAATTAATTCATTTTATGTCGTTCAATATATATATATATATATATTGTAATTTTATTTTCAGAACCCTGTTAAGTGCGAGAACTGCGAGAACCACCGTTTGTACTCCTAATAATACATAATGTAAATCATGTCAATGCATACAACCCTACTGATCATAACCCCTACTATATAGTAGGGGTTATAGATATAAGAGGGTTATCATCGATGAGGCTATTATATTTAATAAAAAAATTCAAAAATAATATAAAAATTGTATTTTACTATAATACCCTTTGAATTAAAAATATTTTTTAATATTTAAAAAATCTCATTGGTTTAGAGGAGTTCTCGCAGTTCTCGCACTTAAAAGAGTTCTGAAAATAAAGCCCCCCTATATATATATATATATGTAATCATCTTTAATTTAAGAATTAGGAACCCATCATGATCGATAAACATATATATAGTATGAGGTATATTGTGCCACGTCATCAATGTACATGTGTGAAAATCTGCTCATTATATTGAATATGCGGATTTTAAGCTATATATGTGTTTTTTGTTATTTTTTATCAAATTGTCTTTCTACTTGCTCATTTTGAATCCCGTTTAAAAAAAAAGTGTTTTTTTGTACAATTTAAACATATTGCATAACAAAAATATAAACGAAAAATCACTATTAATATTTGGGGGGAAATGCACCTTGCCGTTGGAATCTGTTTTTGTATAATGGCACGAATGTAATATTATATATAAACAATACATTTGTATAATAAAAACATTAAAATATTAGTATTTCACACAACTTTTGAATAGAGAACTACGTTTGTGATCAATAACACTATAATGAGTATATAATAGTGGTATACTCAACACATACTAGCAGTGTAATAGTTCATAACAGAAGTAAACTTAAAAAGGCAATAAATATTGGTAATATGAGTTTATTGTATTGCTACTATGTGCTTGCCATATTGCAACTTTGAACTTATCTCGTTACTATATGTAATATGTATTGCTACAATGAAATTTTGATAATCAAATACCCGATTGACACATTTGGTTTTTTATTACTCAGAATATTGTTATTATGTCTTTAATATACTGTTATTTTAAATTTATTACATTGCTATTATACATGATATATATTGATATATGAACTAATTACCATGTTATACATTGTTAAATATTGTTATTTGCTTTCAAGCTTATTCTTATAATTTTTAGTGCTATTATTCCACGTGCATAATATTATTGTGCATTATGTGTAATATTTTTTTTTTTATAATTTTGCATTTTTTGAACTGGTTTGACAACTAAAATCTTATTTGTCTCATCCGACGTTTTATAGATTATTGGTGTTATAATGCTTTGATTGTACTATTAACACTGTTTGGTTTGGTTTGGTTTATTATAATGCTATTGTAGTACAAATATGATGACTCTAAATGTGACATTGGTTTTTATTCAATATGAATCTACCTTATTGGTAATGATTGACATGTCTCTGGTCTTTCGGTACAGGGCATGTGTAAGACTAGTATATACAATATTAGGGCCGGTCCTAGGGCCGAGAATCGGGAAATTTCGAGGTTTTGGTCCCGAGTCTCGATTGTCCCAGTCCCGAAAATCATCAATTTGGTGGTCCCGCTTCCGTTCGGGACTTCGGGAGTCCCGATTCTCGAAATGGGATAAATGTAAGTCTCGATCCCGGAGGACAATTTCTCGGAATGTTCCGAATGTCCCGATCGGGACAAAAATACCCGAAATCAGAAAAGGAAAAAAAATGGCAAAAAAAAATTGGCAAAAAAAAAAAAATTGGCAGAAAATTGATAGAAAAAATCATAGTTGAAATTAGAAATTTCAATCGGGACTTCGGGATAGTCCCGATCAGGACTCGGGACTCCTGAGTCCCGAAATTACCAAAACCTCAAGTCCCGGTCCCGGTCTCAATCCAGTAAAATTCGGGACTCGGGACGAGACCGGGACTCGGGATTTCCTGGTCCGAAATTCTCAGCCCTAGCCGGTCCAATGGTTTTGGATGCCCTAGGTGGAGAGCCAAAAATATCACCTAATCCAATAAATTTTTAGGGAGTTTAGAACCTAGTTGAGCTCGGTGTCTCTTCCCACCCGAAGTTTCTTCCAAAATTCTTAATGTGTTTGGAACCTAGTTAATGTTAAAACATGATATTCATCCCTTCCCCTTCTCTTCTCGAAAATCGTAAACAATACATTATTCAACTTCTTGGATCAAAATCATCATTTTCCAACCTTATCATCCTATTATTTTGTTCACATTCTAGAATCAAAATAACTTACTAATTATAATACATCTAGCGAAGAGCTTGAAGTACTATTCAACAATGAACATCGGTTTTCAAGAGATCCGGAAAAGAAAATATAAATATTAATCAAGCGAAGAAGCACATGGTTGTATGCAAGTATTGGTATTGCATACTAGTTGCAGATAACAAATGTAAATATTATTGGAAGAATCCAAACAATAGTACGTATTAGTGTATTACTAATGACTCAAAGTAGTCATCTAATTATATACCCATTAACTATAAGAAGCATAAGATGAATGCCAAATATAATTTTAATGATTCAAAGCAGTACTCACCTCCCAAAGTAAATCCAACCATTAAGAAGCTAAAGATGAAGAATTCAAAGAGCAATGAAGTATATATGAGTTTATAAAGTGAAAATAATATCAACAACACTCAAAAATATATAGTTGGCCCAAATAAACAAG
Source organism: Orobanche coerulescens (assembly GCA_033398695.1). Lineage (NCBI taxonomy): Eukaryota > Viridiplantae > Streptophyta > Magnoliopsida > Lamiales > Orobanchaceae > Orobanche > Orobanche coerulescens. The sequence continues at coordinate 195,553,711 of CM065807.1, read as the reverse complement.
CAACTAAATAAAACAATCACCAAATTATCAAGTCCAGAGCTCCTAAATAAACCAAATAAAATATCAAATACTCAAATATGTTTAAGAAAATCATTCAAATAGTCAAACCACTGAGATATATCAAATTTAACTATATAAACATCAAGTTATCAACAAAACATAAAGATTCAAGAAATCAAGGAATAATAAAAATAAACAAATCATAAAATCAACAAACAATAAACAATAAATTTGGTCAAAGATAAGTAAATAAGAAGGAAAACACCTTAGGGTGGTGGCAACCATACCTCCCAAAAAATCCCATACCTCCCAACCCATCAATAATATCATTCCACCTCATTCACACTTTTTTCATACCTCCCAACCCCTTTTTAGTGGCAACCATACTTTTTCATACCTCCCAACCCACCAACTAATTTTATTTTTTTATTTTTATTTTCATAAATTATATTAAACAATTTAATAAAAACATAATGTTTCATTAATAATTAAAAGAAAAATACATAATACTTGGAAGAAAAAAACATAATTAATAGAAAATTACATAATACTTAGAAAAACATTACATAATACTTGGAAAAAAAACATAATCTAAAAGTCGATAGGCCATCCATATTTCTCCGCGTATTGACGTTTCTTGACAAGAGTGATTTCTCGCATCGCCGGATTGGTTATGTGATCGTGCGGTTCGTTATAGAACTTCATCGCCCGAACAAAAGCCTTTTCTTCAGCATTAGCGAGTTGTGCCGCCATCAACTTTGCGGTCAATTCATCCTTTGCACGTTTATTTTCCATCGCCTCCGCAAACATTTGTGCCTTCTTTGCCGTGTAGCTCTCGAAGTTTTGAACAACACTATTCTTTGTCAACGCCTCGCTATCGGCCTTTTTCCCTTTTCTTCTCCGTGTAGGAGTTGTGTCGTCATTTAGATCCGGAATAACAGTTTCGACATTGTCATTGCTTCCCGACTCGTAGTAGCTAGATTTCGATGATTTTCTTCGTTTGTCGGAATGAGATGCCGAAGATGCTTCAACAAAACATGGTTGTTTCAACCATTTGTCTTCTGCCCTAACAACCTTCCACGCTTCAACATGAGTAAACGACTTGCCCTTATTTTTCTTATCATAATCGGACATGGCATTAGTGAAGACGTTAACATCGTCACACCCACTAGCACGAATACGAGTCTACAATTATAAAAGTAAGAATATAAAAATTAACACAAGTATATAAAATTAACACAAGTATATAAATTTAACACAAGTATATAAAATTACTTATTGAATGTATTGTAACACCCCCCGAGATATTCGGAGAATATCACAGCGCCGTAAATCCCGACCTGGGACCCACTAGGCTCATCTCACTCACAACGTATCAAAATTTGACAAAATCTACTTGGGAATCAATGAATTTGATACAAACAAGGAAGTTCAACCACGGACAAACAATACCATGAAGAAATACAAGAAGTTGTACGACAATGAAAAAGGACTTCCCTAAAGTACTCGAGTACCATTTATTATTACAAGGATAAAATGGACCGAAGAAAACAACGACCAAACAAAATGGAACACAACTAGCCACAGTATCACGCCTCGCCGTCCTCATCGTATCGTCCCGGTGCTCGCTCGTATGGTTCCTTAGGACCTGAAAAACACAAAAGTAATTTTCCCCAAACGAGAGGGGTTAGGGCAAGTATTACAAGTGAAATGTCAAGTCTTATACATAAAAGCATATGCACCAATTCAATGCTATGATAATGATTTTCCAGAAAATGCAATTATCCCAACATATTTAGAAATGATGATATCTCTTGATTAACCGTGGACTCGACAATGCGTGAATCCCTCCTCGACCCCGTCGGATCATCTCGGAGTGGCTAACCCAAATATTCACGGAACCGACATAAGCGGAACCCTCCTCGACCCCGTCGGGTCCTCTCGGAGTGAACGAAAGCAACTCTCACAATCACATGCATTACTTTTCACATTTAAGAATATAACTTTCACAAGAATCACTTGCCTGGAATCGAGAGGAAAGGGTACGAACGACAAGGTACCAAGATCGAAGGATTCGACAACTCCGAACCTAGACAAGTTCGTAATTCAATTATCAAAACCCCATCGGTATGAAAATAAGTTGGAATCACCCGAATTTACTACCCCGATACATGTGTTCCCGGAATAATTCTCTTGGATAGTGAATCGCAAGTCAAATATCCCAAACACTCAAGAACTCCGGAAATATACCAATAAATTCGTAGGAAAATATGTATCCAAGGTAGATAACTCGTAATCGATATATTATAACATAACAACAAGCTGGATCAAAGAAATCGGATGGAAAATCCCAAAATCCCGAAAATCTAGGGTTGTGAGAAGTTTACCTTGATTTGGAGCGGTGGAGAGGATTAAACGTTGATAAATCCGAACTAGAAACCCAAAGATGTTGCTAGATAATTGCAGCTCGAAGAACTCCTCACAAATCGCCCGGAATCGCCTAAAATCGTCCAAGGAGGTGAAGGAAGGAAGAAATGGCGATTTGGGAACGGAGATGTCCTATTTATACTAAATAGGGACTAGCGTGTGCTAGCCATGAAAAATAGCGCGCGCTATCGGACTCACCAGGCAATACAGTAGCCTCTGCCAGCTCCGTTAGCGTACGCTAACACCTGCTCATAGCGTGCGCTAGTGACTTCAATTAGCGTGCGCTAATTATTTCTAATAGCGTGCGCTACCTGGTAGTCAGTGCCCAGTCCAGAACCTACTGTCCCCAGCTCTGCTCTCTTTAGCGCATGTTACTCTAGTAATGTAGCGTACGCTACCACCAAAATCTAGCGTACGCTACCAGTCACACCTAGCGTACGCTAGGAATTCCCTTTCGATCCGGTAGCTCTTTGGGTACATGCGCCTCAATACATTAGTAGCGTGCGCTAATTATAACGGATAGCGTGCGCTACCCTCACTAAATTAGCGTGCGCTACAAGGTGTGCGTAGCGTGCGCTACCCATTACACGAAGGTAGTATAATCGCATCAAGGATCCGAAAACAGCGACGATCCGAACAAGAAAAGGGGGGTAAATCCAATTGACAGGAGTTCCAAGATTAATAGAAGCTTACTAAACACTTACATGAGTGTAAAAATTACAAAGCACAAGAGTAGAAGATTTACAAAAAGTACGGGTATTACATCCTCCCCCTCTAAAATGAAGTTTCGTCCCGAAACTTAAGAAATGAATAACTCTGGGTATCTAGTGCGCATGCTTTCGGTTTCCCACGTCGCTTCCTCAACTCCGTGTCGTGACCACTGAACTTTAACCAGCGGTATGGTTTTGTGCCGGAGTTGTTTTACTCGATGCTCTAGTACTTTCACTGGCTTCTCTTCAAATGTGACATCCTCTGCGATCTCGATGTCCCCGTAATCAATGATATGACTCGGGTCAGGGACATACCTCCTCAGTTGGGAAACATGGAACACACTGTGAACATGGCTAAGGGCTGGAGGTAAAGCCAATCGATAGGCCAGTTCCCCAATTCTGTCGAGAATCTCAAATGGTCCAATATATCTCGGACTAAGTTTGCCCCTTTTCCCGAACCTGAAGACTCCTCTAATCGGTGATACTTTGAGTAGGACATGATCACCCACATTAAATTCCAAGGTCCAACGACGATTGTCGGCATAGGATTTTTGTCGACTCTGAGCGGTTAACAGTCGGTCTCGGATGATGGAAATCTTCTCTTTGGTTTCCATCAACATATCGGGTTCCGTCCCGACTAAATCTGAAGCTTCATCCCAACAAAGTGGAGATCTACACCGCCTACCATACAATGCCTCAAAAGGTGCCATCTTGATCGATGCGTGCCAGCTATTATTGTAAGTGAACTCGATCAAAGGTAGGTGTATTTCCCAATCGGTGCTCCAATCCAGGGCACACGCCCTCAGCATATCTTCTAATGTCTGGATCGTCCGCTCAGTCTGACCGTCAGACTGTGGGTGGAAGGAAGTACTCAACCTCAATTTGGTGCCCAAGGCCTGATGGACCGCCTTCCAAAAATGCGACACGAAACGGCCATCACAATCGGAAACAATAGACTTTGGCGTACCGTGTAATCTCACAATCTCCGATATAAAAATCCGGGACAATCGCTCCGGTCCCCACGTGTCCTTAATGCCAAGAAAATGTGCCGACTTAGTCAATAGGTCAACAACAACCCAAATCATATTCATCCCCGACTTAGTCCTCGGCATCCCGGTGATGAAATCCATGGTAATATCCTCCCATTTCCATTCGGGAATAGGGAGAGGTTTCAACAGCCCGACCGGCCGTTGATGCTCAATTTTGACTTGTTGACATGTCAAACACCTTGACACAAACTCGGTGACATCTCTCTTCATATTATTCCACCAAAAACTCTTTTTAAGATCCTTGTACATCTTACTCATCCCAGGATGGATCGAGTAAGGTGTAGCATGGGCTTCTTGGAGTATTCTCTGTCTCAGCTCTGAGTCATTCGGAACACAAATCCTACCTTGAAATTTCAAACTGCCATCCTCGTGGATCATAAAACCAGGGGCTTTCCCTTTTTCCACGTCCGCCTTCAGTTGGACAAGCATTGGGTCATTCTCCTGTTTTTCCCCGATGTCGTCGATCAAGGATGGAATAGCCTCAAGAGTACACATATGACCCTGAACCCGTTGGATCCGTACTTCGACTCCCTGCTCAATTAACTCCCGTCTGATCTTAACTTGAGGCGTAAGGGCCTCAAGCATCTGAAGAGATATCGACTTCCGGCTCAACGCATCAGCTACAACGTTAGCCTTTCCTGGATGGTAAAGGATTTCCAGATCATAATCCTTTATCAGCTCTAACCAACGTCGTTGTCTCATATTCAACTCTTTCTGGCTAAAAATATACTTTAGGCTCTTGTGGTCGGTATAAATTCGACATGGAGAACCATACAAATAGTGACGCCAGATCTTCAGTGCAAACACTACAGCAGCTAATTCCAAATCATGGGTAGGATAATTCAGCTCATACGGTTTAAGTTGCCGTGAAGCATAGGCAATCGTCTTATCATGCTGCAAGAGTACGCACCCAAGTCCTTGTCCTGAGGCGTCACAATAAACCGAATACCCACCGACTCCCAGAGGCAGGGCTAAAACCAGCACGGTAGTCAGACGCCTTTTCAGCTCTTCGAAACTCCGTTGTCTCTCTTCATTCCATTCGAACCTTTCGGACTTCTGGAGTAATTGAGTAAGTGGTCGAGCAAGTTTGGAGAACCCCTCGACGAACCTCCGGTAGTATCCGGCCAAACCCAAAAAGCTACGAACCTCCTTCACGTTCCTGGGTGGAGCCCAATCTAACACTGCCTCAATTTTTTGGGGATCTACCCGAACCCCTTCCGCTGAAATCACATGTCCGAGAAACATGACTTCCTTCAGTCAGAATTCACACTTAGAAAACTTTGCATAGAGGTGCTGAGTCCTCAAAATCTCCAACACCAATCGCAAATACCGAGCGTGTTCCTCTTCATCTCGAGAGTAGACCAAAATATCGTCGATAAAAACGACTACACAGTTATCAAGATGCTCAATAAATATTTTATTCATCAATTGCATAAATATCGCCGGTGCGTTGGTTAACCCAAAAGGCATAACCACAAACTCATAGTGTCCATACCTCGTACGGAAAGCAGTTTTAGGAACATCGGATTCCTTAATGCGAAGTTGATAGTAACCGGACCTCAAATCAATTTTCGAGAACACCGCGGCTCCCTGCAATTGATCAACCAAATCATCGATACGCGGCAAAGGGTATTTATTCTTAATGGTCACTTTGTTCAGTTCCCGATAATCAATACACAAACGTAGTGAACCATCTTTCTTCCTTACGAACAAGACCGGTGCACCCCATGGCGAGGCACTAGGTCTAATATACCCTTTATCTAACAATTCTCCCAGTTGTTTCTTCAACTCTTGCATTTCTGAAGGTGCCATACGATACGGTGCCTTAGAAATCGGGGTTGCTCCTGACTCCAAATCAATTGTAAATTCAACTTCCCGCCCCGATGGCAGTCCCGGTAATTCGTCTGGGAAAACATCCGGAAAATCACTTACAACAGGAATCGAGGGAAGTTCAACTTTCCCATCTTCGGCTTTCATGGCATAACACCAATACCCAACACAGCCCTTTCTAATGAGTTTTGTCACCTTCAAGTCACTAATCAAAAATTTCTGATATCCCCTCTTGTACCCCGCAAAATGGTGTTCGGTACCGTCTTTGGCTAACATTGATATGATCTTCGTGCGATAATTCATTACCGCACCGTGTCTATCGAGCCAATCGTCACCGAGGATTAGATCTTCATCAACAATGTCTACCACTATCAAATTCGAAAACCACACTCTCTCAGCGATTAACACTGGACAATCTCTAACTTCCTTGTCTCCCACGATTCTATCACCGCTGGGCAACTTAACCACAAAGGACTCACAAGGAGACAAGCCCTCAATATTCAATCGACGCACACAATCCAAATAGATGAACGAATGAGAAGCACCAGAATCAAAAAGCACTCTAACTGGATGAGACAAAAGAGAAATGATACCTGTCGCCACGGTAGCCTCTGGATCTCCAGCTTTCCTCATCTCATAGACACGAGGTTGCATCGAACCAGCACTAGGGACTCCCCTTCTAACAGACTGACCACGGCCTCTGCCTCGACCGTAACTCTGGGATGGCTGACCCGTAGATAACTTCTGATTAACACTCGGTTCTCCAGGCGTAGGGGCTGATGCCTGAGTTCCAAGTGGAGTTTCTTCTTAAAATGTACATGGCTCTGTGGCCTTCCTGGCCGCAATTAAAACACTTCAATGGGGGTAGACCACAATCACGATTAAGATGGCCCTGTTGGCCACAATTAAAACATGTCACAACCCGGTTGGACACATTAGCACCACTACGAAATTCCGTTTACCTCCGATGCAGGAAGACCCTTTGTTGTATAGCTTGCCGATTGCGATCCCCAGGTTGCCACCTCTACCGCTAGAAAACTTTCCGGTGGTCTTACCTTCTTACTCTCACTTGTCGTTTCGGTAGTGGTGAAGGACATATCATAGGCTAGTGCCCTATCTTGATACTCCTTCAATGTGGCGCAAGCAAAGCCCGACATATAGTGCCGAACTTTTGGCTTCATTCGCATGTCAAAGTGACGAATTCTATCTCTCTCTTCCTTCACTTGATTTTTCACATGGTTGAGTTGACGATTGTATTCAATGATTGCCGGAGATACAGGGACATCCTGGGGTTTAGCTTCATAAAAGGCTCGAATCCTGGCCTCCTGAACAGGCCACGGGCAGAACTCGGCCTCCATCAATTCCTTAAACTCGTCCCATGAAACCTCACGATCCTGAGGTGCAACAGCTTGCCACCAGCTAGCCGCATCCCTTAGATAGGAAGTATCTTGGGCAAGCGGCACCTTACGTGCCTCTGGACAATTCACGGCCATGAAAACTTTATTCATCTCATTAATCCATTGTTCCCAGCCGATCGGATCTTTTGCACCAATAAATTGGGAGGGCGCATACGAATAACATCTTGTAACCACTTCTCGGCCCGGTGTCGATGCAGGAGGTGGTTGGTTAAGGCATACGCTTTGGGTTAAAAGAGCCATTTGGTTCGCCACTTGCCGCATATGGTGGCAACACCCACATCCGGTTGGCTCCTGTAGAAGTTCCCAGGTGGTGACGGCTCGATGACTACCGGTGCTAGGTTGAATAGAGTCCGACAAGCTGGCGTGGCGAGCCTTCTCCGAGCCGAGGACATGGCCGCTCCACCGGCTGCGCCACGCCCTCGGCCACGACCACGGCCGCGTCCACGTCCTCTACCAGTTGACATTCTAAAGAAAAAATGTAAGTAAAATCATAAGAATAGCTCGAAGAAATGCCATCTAGAATATGGACTTCTCATTTCCCATAATCGAATGATAGTGAGTGAATAAAGAGGGTAAATAAGATAGGGAACTTACGAGTACCGGTCGTACGAGATGACGGCAGCGCGATGATACTGTGTTCTTGGAATAGTACATTTAGACCCAGCAATCCGACAGCCTAGGTATCCATAAACCTAAGCTCTGATACCAAATTCTGTAACACCCCCCGAGATATTCGGAGAATATCACAGCGCCGTAAATCCCGACCTGGGACCCACTAGGCTCATCTCACTCACAACGTATCAAAATTTGACAAAATCTACTTGGGAATCAATGAATTCGATACAAATAAGGAAGTTCAACCACGGACAAACAATACCATGAAGAAATACAAGAAGTTGTACGACAATGAAAAAGGACTTCCCTAAAGTACTCGAGTACCATTTATTATTACAAGGATAAAATGGACCGAAGAAAACAACGACCAAACAAAATGGAACACAACTAGCCACAGTATCACGCCTCGCCGTCCTCATCGTATCGTCCTGGTGCTCGCTCGTATGGTTCCTTAGGACCTGAAAAACACAAAAGTAATTTTCCCCAAACGAGAGGGGTTAGGGCAAGTATTACAAGTGAAATGTCAAGTCTTATACATAAAAGCATATGCACCAATTCAATGCTATGATAATGATTTTCCGGAAAATGCAATTATCCCAACATATTTAGAAATGATGATATCTCTTGATTAACCGTGGACTCGACAATGCGCGAATCCCTCCTCGACCCCGTCGGATCATCTCGGAGTGGCTAACCCAAATGTTCACGGAACCGACATAAGCGGAACCCTCCTCGACCCCGACGGGTCCTCTCGGAGTGAACGAAAGTAACTCTCACAATCACATGCATTACTTTTCACATTTAAGAACATAACTTTCACAAGAATCACTTGCCTGGAATCGAGAGGAAAGGGTACGAACGACAAGGTACCAAGATCGAAGGATTCAACAACTCCGAACCTAGACAAGTTCGTAATTCAATTATCAAAACCCCATCGGTATGAAAATAAGTTGTAATCACCCGAATTTACTACCTCGATACATGTGTTCCGGGAATAATTCTCTTGGATAGTGAATCGCAAGTCAAATATCCCAAACACTCAAGAACTCCGGAAATATACCAATAAATTCGTAGGAAAACATGTATCCAAGGTAGATAACTCGTAATCGATATATTCTAACATAACAACAAGCTGGATTGAAGAAATCGGATGGAAAATTCCCAAATCCCGAAAATCTAGGGTTGTGAGAAGTTTACCTTGATTTGGAGCGGTGGAGAGGATTAAACGTTGATAAATCCGAACTAGAAACCCAAGGATGTTGCTAGATAATTGCAGCTCGAAGAACTCCTCACACATCGCCCGGAATCGCCTAAAATCGTCCAAGGAGATGAAGGAAGGAAGAAATGGCAATTTGGGAACGGAGATGTCCTATTTATACTAAATAGGGACTAGCGTGCGCTAGCCATGAAAAATAGCGCGCGCTATCGGACTCACCAGGCAATCCAGTAGCCTCTGCCAGCTCCGTTAGCGTACGCTAACACCTACTCATAGCGTGCGCTAGTGACTTCAATTAGCGTGCGCTAATTATTTCTAATAGCGTGCGCTACCTGGTAGTCAGTGCCCAATCCAGAACCTACTGTCCCCAGCTCTGCTCTCTTTAGCGCACGTTACTCTAGTAACGTAGCGTGTGCTACCACCAAAATCTACCAGTCACACCTAGCGTACGCTAGGAGTTCCCTTTTCCAGTCCAGTAGCTACTGGACTGTCTGCCTCCAATACATTAGTAGCGTGCGCTAATTATAATGGATAGCGTGTGCTACCCTCACTAAATTAGCGTGCGCTACAAGGTGTGCGTAGCGTGCACTACCCATTACATGAAGGTAGTATAATCGCATCAAGGATCCGAAAACAGCGACGATCCGAACAAGAAAAGGGGGGTAAATCCAATTGACAAGAGTTCCAAGATTAATAAAAGCTTACTAAACACTTACATGAGTGTAAAAATTACAAAGCACAAGAGTAGAAGATTTACAAAAAGTACGGGTATTACATGTATAGCCCGTTAAAAACACCTATGGAGGCATTCATAGTTTTCCACTTTGTGTTCAATCCATGACGAGTTCGCGGAGTATCTCCCATGGTATCCTTGAAATGTTCCAAAATTCTCTCCCAAAACTTCTCTCGACCTTGTTCCATCCCGACTTTTTTACATGTCGAGATATGAATCCACGCTTTAGCCAAAGCAACCTCTTCGGCCGACGTCCAAGCTTTTTTATCCGTTTTAGTCTTTGTGTTCCCTTTAACGACTTGAACATCTTTATCTAGTATAAAATTATAACGTTTAAAATTAGAACATATAAAATTATATCATATAAAGTAATAACGAATAAAATTATAATGTATAAAAGTAGAACATTTAAAATTAACACATAAAATAATAACGTATAAAATTATAACAAATAAAATAATAACGCAACAAATTAAAAATTAATACCGAATTGAGTTTCGGGTTGCGTTTCGGGAACAAACTCATCATCATCATTACCGTCACCATATAGAGGTAGTTCGCTTTCAACACTTGGTTCACGACGCGAAGGACCTTCACGGTAGTCAATAAACGGGTCGAACTTGTCATTGATATATTATATTGGCTTGGATTCATCGGTGGTGGAGGTTGGGTATAATATTGTTGTTGAAGGAATTGTGGATTTATCGGTGGTGGAGGTTGAGGAAAGTAGGCCGATTGAGGGTATTGTTGAGTCATCGATGTTGGTGGTTGAACTTGCGGACGGAAGCCCCGACCACGACCACGACCTCTTGTTGAAGCACCTCTTGATTTTCTTTGATCCATGCTAAATTGAATTTGAAGTAAGTTAAATTGAATTTGAAGTATGTTTGAGGTTGAAATTATATTTGAATTGTTATATAGAAATTGTAATGTTAAAGTAGTATATATAGGGAATTTTTTTATTTTTTTTGTTTCTAGTGCCAACGCTCAAAAATTAACTCACCAAACGGTCATATTTTGCAACGTCTATCTCCAAACCGTTGAGGCATGAATACTCGTTGGAGCAAACCTCCCAATCAAACCGCTGGGGTGGCGGCGGTGTTCCCCGGCGGTTTTGGCATACCGCTAGCCCATATACTCACCATTGCTACCACCCTTAGATGATGAGAAATCGAAAGCAAAATCAGATACGACACCAAATCAGTAGCGCAGATGGCCCACTTAGGCATATTGGACATATTGGACTCTGCTGCCCTTGGGCTGGGCTACCCAGGGCGGTGGCCCACTTCGCCCTATACCAGGGCCAGCAACAATATATATTCTAGACTTCTAGTGGTTATTTATTATTAGATAATTGTTATTTCTTAATTTTAACATATCATACTTAGTTATATATTTATAGTATTTATTATTTTTATTTATTATGAACGAGAGTCACATTGATTGGCTCAATATGACTGATATGCTATGCAATAGTACTATTTATATAATAACTAATATTATAGGTAGCAATTGTGTCCCGACTCGTTCGAATTCATGATGTTTCTTTGAGGAGATAAAAATATTATTGTATTAAACCATGCAGGTGGTTTAAATTTTGATATAATAATATGATTTATGTGGTACTACTCTTGCATAAAAAGTTTATTAATTAAAGCAGTCAATAATTTAAATTAATTAATAAACATGAGAGATATTATACAATGAAATTAGTTTAAAAAGAAGCTCAATTCATAAATTGAGATTTGAACATGAAGTGCAATAATAATAATAATAATAATAATAATAATAATAGACAATTATATTAAGAATGACTTAATATTAAAGGTTGACTTGAGGCCTATTAGAAGTCTTTACTCTAATCATCTTCATTATCCCTAGGGTAGCACAATTTTGGAGTTAAGGTAGAGATTAAAGATGAACCGCTACTCTTTAGAGGTAAATATTATGGGATCTCATTAGATATTCTAGATCTAGATTAGAATAATTTAGTTACCAATATGTACCAACTAATAATAGTTTGTTTAATTGATTATCAATCTAGGTAATTAACTAATTAATAAGACTAAATTGATATGGTTTTTCTGCTTCGGCCGATTTTACAATCGTCAAGCTATGCTTGCGTTTTATTTCACAAACACACACACACACACACACACACACATATATATATATATATATATATATATATATATATATGCCCATTGTGTGCCTAAGTCTGTTAGTTTATGAGCTTTCTTAGTTAGAGTTTGGCTAAGGCCTGTTTGTATGTACTTCACCCTATTTAAGGGATCTCATTGATGGAATAATAGAACACTTTTGCCCTACTTTTTGTCTCAAGTTATTTTCCCTTAAATACGTTATCAGCACGTAGTTCCCGGCTGAGCACGAAAAATCCCGTTCTATTTTTTTTTCTGAAATCCCGCGGCCGAAACCCTAGCCGCCGTCGCATCCTGCGAACCCTAGACCTCCATCGCCGTCGTCATCCCCTTCCTCGTCCAGATTGAATATCCCAAATCCCTGCAACACCATCCGACCTGCCGCTGCAAAGAGTTGAAGAGCAGATCCGTCACTGCAAACCCAGCCAAGTTCCGATCTGATTCGTGCGGCCTGTCCAGTTCCGACTGACGCGCCCCCCCTGCACCGAGAACCACCGCGACCAACCTTGGTCATTCGCCCTAATCGCGAACCACCGTTCCGTTTTTTCCGCCCGCTGCAGAAATCGCCGCTTCCCGTCGCCTCTCGCACCAGAGTCACCGCCTGCAATTCCATCTCCATTCGGTCGCCTACCACCGCCGACCCACGCGACCGCCCATTCTCAGTCTATTTGCTGACCCACCGCCGACCCACGCTGCCCGTTCAGACCAGCCTGTTCGCTCGTCCAGCTTCTGGCCCGTCTGTCCAACCTGACCCGTTGCTGACCCGGCCCGACCCGCTCGGTAGTCCCGTTTTTTTTCCAGTCCAGATTTTCTGCTCCTATTCACGAAACAAAGTACACAAATACGAACCCTACTATCTGCAATGTGCGAATTTATATGTTTTTAATTACTATTGATTGCATATTTATACTCTGCAATTTATTTATGCTTAATTAAACCAAAAGCATGATGCATTCATAATTTTAACTAAATTAAAATAAATTGCTTAAGCAACTTGAATTAAAATAAATTCACGTTGAATTAATAATTATTGCGGCATAAGATACCTCTTTGACTGCAGTTATACGTGTATAGATATATTCATAGGGCTATGTGATTATATCTATAGTTATATATATATACTTTGCATGCATTGTTAGTTATGGCATGTATATTAAGTTCATCATTAGTAGAACCTAGAGGACTTATTTCTACTATCTATATCAACTCGAACCGTGATAACGTAATTTCATCGGTAAAAACCCAATAGCATCGAAAGTAATTTTGACCATATCTTGGTTCTGAAAAATAATAACCCTCCACATTATTGAAAATTTCATCATGGAAAGTACTCATGATATACTGTGAAAATTCATTTTCCTCTTTTTTTTTCTTGTCTCAAGATGGCTGATCCAACTCGTCCTGAATTTGACATCTTGGACTCAGAAGGACTTGAGTACCATAGATGGGTTTCTGACGTAGAGACCACTTTTATCGCTAAGGACTATAGTGCTACTATCTTTGAAAAAAGCGGTAGTACCGTCTGACAAAACCAAAGCTAGTGCATTAATGTTCCTTAGGCGACATATCGACCCCAGCCTAAGATGGGAATATCTACAGTTGAAATCCCCGAAAGAACTGTGGGATGCCCTTAAGGGCCGTTTTGGGAACATCCACAATACCTTGCTCCCAGAGTTGACCGTGCAGTGGAATGAAATCTGCTTGCTTGATTATAAACGGATCAACGATTTCAACAAAGATATGCTCCGTCTGAAGGCACGCCTTAATTTATGTGGAAAGGACATCACAGAAGATGATATGATTCAAAAAACTCTTTCCACTTTCCCTACTTCTGCCCTTATACTAGCGAACCAGTATAGGCTGGAGTATGACAATAAATACATCACTACCTTCAATAAGCTTATCAACCCACTGCAAGTGGCTGGGAGGCACAATGAAGTATTAGTGAGCAACAATGTCAGGCCGGCTGGGACAAAGAAAGTTCCCGAGGCCAACTATGGCAAAGTGAAAGGTGGAAAGAACCCCAATGCACAGGGGACTGGTCATGGCAACCCCAAACCACAACGTGGAAGAGGGCACAGTGGTCGAGGACGTGGTCGAGGACGTGGAGGTTCTTCCAATGTAATGAGAAGACTTGGTGCTCCCGGCTCTTCTGGCCAAGGAAACAAAGCACCTACCCCCCATGTCGCTCGCAAAGTCAGAGTTGGCAATGAACCGTGATATCGATGTGGAGATGCTGGACATTGGTACAAGAACTGCCATGCAAGTAAACAAGTCGCAGCACACTACAAGAAATATAGAGAGTCCAAAGAACGGGAAGCTCACTATATGGAGGAAGATGCTCTCGACGAGTCCCCCGACGTCAATTTCACAGTCACCGATAATTGCAATGATCCATACGTGTCACAGTCATTAGAGGCACCCCTTTATGACTGAATGTTTTCATTATGTTTACTTTCTCGTTTACATTTGGCATTGTTAGCTCGGAACGATTTTATCGATGTTTTATTTTCAATAATGGTGTGATGAAACTTTGTTTTTGTAGAACAAGATATTATTATTGCTTACGTTATATCCTTAGCTTTATTTCGGAGAAATGAATATTGCTTGCATGTTTATGGTTCGAATTTTTTTTCTCTCCTTTTCGTAGGAATGAATCGGGGAGAACTTGAATGTTTGGTTGACAGTGGGACCACCCACACCATTCTTAGGAATAGGCTTCTATTCGCGGAATTAATTGCATGTCAATCCTCAGTAACCACGATGACTGGGTCCTCCCAACTCATCCAAGGGCGAGGCAATGCCCGATTTTTATTGCCTAACGGCACTCTTATCCGAGTTACCGATGCTCTATACGCACCTAGGGCCCCTCGAACCTTACTTAGTTTTAAAGATATACGTAGCAATGGTTTCCACGTCGAAACCCACTGTGAGAATGGAATCCAGTTCCTTTATATTACATCTAATGAATGTGGACGTAAACGCATATTAGAAAAACTTAAGAGTCAAAATAGTTGTAATACCCGGTTGTAATTCAGTCATTATCATTCAGTAAATTCATTCGGTGATTGTCACTCAGTGGATTTTCACTCATTTATAATCATTCATCAATCATATTCTTTCACCGTGTTCACCATTCGGAAAAACTTCGAGTGGTGTATCGTTATTGTTCATTGTTTCAACTTTCCTCATATGAGTTCGACTTTGTTAGATCACCATTAATTTTTGGTAATTCCAAAAATTCTAAATCTTTGCAATATTATAGAGCATCGAGTTAGCTTTCCAATGGTTCAAACGGTGAGTCAATCGGAGTCCGGACGAGAGAGTTATGGTCGTTTTAGCTCACCCGCTCATTTTTTCAATTTTGGCCGATCACTGCCGAACGACTCGGCCGTGTCGTCCGACACGGCCCGTGCCGTACTCGTCCGGATAATGCCGCAGTGTCTGCCTCAGGACCCGACCGTGTCGTCTGGCACGGCCGAGTCGCACCCTTCCGGATAGGCGTAACTGTCGCCGGAGGCCGGCCGTGTGCGAGGACACGGTCGAGTCAATCTTGGCGCCGCGGACGGGTCACTTGTCGGTAGGCCCCTTCGGCGCCGCGACCGTGTCATGCCGGACACGGTCGAGTCCTGCTCGCCAAATGCGCGCCGCGGCCGTGTCATGCGGACACGGTCGAGTCTGGCCGCGAGTCAACCCCTATAAATTCATTTTTACGCATTTCACCCATTTTTCTTCCTTTACTTCACCTTCAACCGAGAGATAAGGCTTGAGGGAGGGTTTTTCCTTCACAAATCATTTGGGTGGTTGATTTTCTTCATCTCCTTTCGATCGTGAAGCTTGATAATCGACCTAACGCGTGTTCTTCGGATTAAAGTGCTTGAATCTTCAAAGGTAATTCCTTCAACACCTTGAATTTCGATTCTATGTTGAGATATGATGTTTTGGACGTTATAATAATGTTATATGAAGGGACATGTATATGATTATGAGTTTATATAAGGATTCATTGGATTATTGAGGGATTATTCAAGAACACTTTGAATATCGAGTTGAAATTGGGGGTTTTCGATTAATTGTCGTTATAATCACGTTTTCGGATATTCATTTTGGATTATTGATAGTATTCATGAGGTTTTGTGGGTTTGAATCATTCATTGGAAGTTGGTTTCGGATGTAATTGAGTTTTGGTTGTAAACAATTGGAGATTGTTTACAACGCGTTTGTTTTAATGCCCCAATGAGTTTCGGGTATTGTTGTATCGACTTTTGAGTTGGTTGTGATCATGCTTGATTCGTGTATTAAGAGAATTGTTGGTATTTATGTTGTTCAAGGTTGTTCGAGCGGCCGATAATTTCATTAAGGACGTTGATCGTGGAAGTACCTTCTCGCCTTCGGTTTGAGGCAAGTTTTATACTTGTACTAGTCAATGAGATTAATGTCATCATATATGTGTATAAA
This sequence comes from Orobanche coerulescens, assembly GCA_033398695.1. Classification (NCBI taxonomy): domain Eukaryota; kingdom Viridiplantae; phylum Streptophyta; class Magnoliopsida; order Lamiales; family Orobanchaceae; genus Orobanche; species Orobanche coerulescens. Next base: position 195,537,096 of record CM065807.1, on the reverse strand, counting down.
TGTGTTGTATCATTCGAGACTTAGTCTCTTCATGAATTCATTGATATTAAGAGATCGTTCGATACGATACCTTTCGGCAATTTTGCCAAATATTTATTGTTATTCCTTTTTGGATTGTCATTAAAGCATACGCCGATTAAAGGCATTGGCTTATTCATTTCTCACCTTCGTCGCGGTAACCGATTAAAGGTACCGAGGCATCCTTCATATCATTGTTATCGAATTGCCGTTCGCAGCAAATCGAAATGTTCAATCATTCACTACATCATTGTATCGATTGGCCGTTCTAAGGCAATCGAGGTATTCAATCATTCATCATATCGTTCATATCGATTAGCCATTATAAGGAAATCGAAGCGCTCAAGCATTCATGAAATCATCCATTGCATCATTGTTATCGTCTTTGGCCGACTCAAGGTAGCACACTATCATTCTCATGAATTCGTAGTCTACGAATCGTTGTCATTTGTGATTAATTATATTTTTGGAGGCTAGTCTCGGCTAGTGCCTCTTATGGGTAAGTTTGGGGCTTGAACCTTCGCGGTTGGCTTCCCAACACCTACAACTCGAGAGGTCACGGTCGTGTTTATGATCTTATGGGTAAGTTTGGGGCTTGAACCTTCGCGGTTGGCTTCCCAACACCTACAACTCAAAGAGGTCACGATCGTGTTTATGATCTTATGGGTAAGTTTGGGGCTTGAACCTTCGCGGTTGGCTTCCCAACACCTACAACTCGAGGTCACGGTCGTGGTTATGACCTTATTAGCCCTCATTAATTATAGCTTCGGGCTATTCGGTTTCATGTGAATGTGATATTTGTGACTTGGTGAGTGGCTTTCGTGCCTTTGTGATTGTCTTGATAATTTCATTGGGGCCTTCGGGCATTGTGATTCATGTTTAATTCGTTCTTGATGGATTCATGTTGTGTAATTCATTGCGATATTCGGGATTTTGATTCGCGTTGGGCATTTATGTTCTAACACGTCGAATGTATTAATAGTATGCCGTGGGCATAGTATTTCACGAATGCTCGGTTCTTACATTGGTTTGTGAGCATCTCGTACTATTATTATCATTGTAGTTTCATTACGCCTTTGGATGCATATCATGTTATACATGAATATGATTTTCATTATCTGGATGGCTGACCAGTGGGCGGAACATGTTTTCATGTTTTAGGTGCTTGCGAGGAGAGAGTTGAGACACAGGGGCATGACGTTGGCGACGAGGCATTCGAGCGATACTAGTCCGAGTTGTTCATTGTTGGTCAGTCAGTTGGAGTGTACTCCGGTCTTGTCAGTTGTTGTCGTGTTGTATTACCCGAACAGATGTTCGTGGATGCTGTTGTATTTCATTTTGGCCATGTAGGCCACTTTTGTCGTTGAAATTCCTTATCGAAATATTGTGTCGGATATCATGGTAGGGACTATGATTTTCCCTTGTTGTTTAATTTAATGTATTATAGTCATGTTTGCCTGGTGGATCTCCTGGTGTGGGGTCCACGGCACTGTAATAACCCAATAGGATTTGGGGGTGTTACAGAAATGGTATCAGAGCTTTGGGTTGTGTAATACCCTGAGATGTGAGTTATGTGGTCCTACCGTCGCGGTAGTAGTGGGATTGTCAGGTTATGACAATCTAGTCAGTCAGGTTTTGTGAGTCGTAATATTAGTGCGACTGCACGAGTCATTCATTCATCGAGTCGTCGTCAGTGAAGACTAGTATCGCGAGACCTCGAA